>OX424572.1:43487097-44687097 GCA_949152435.1 Gastracanthus pulcherrimus
AACAACTACATGAAACAAATATAATTCTAAAAATCCCTATATGTATTTAAATGTTATTAAAATAATTGTTTTCATTATCTCAAAATTTGTAATAATACATACCAAATGGCTTTTCAACCCTTCGTCTTTTAATATTTACAAAACAAAATTGCCAAATACTATAATTTTTGTATCCATTTCTAAGAAGATACCATTAATAAACATAATGTAGTAAAGAGCTCGAAAGAGGGCACAAACTGTTAACATTCGTTCCTATAAAATCCGAAAAATAGCGAAGGTTTATAAAATGAACATAGCATTTTGCATGACTTTTCGTTAATTTTGTACAGTAATTTGTGTACTAGGAAATCGTCCATTTTCCTATGTAATTATGTATTTGCAAAAAGTTCTCAAACTGCATATTTTTAAGTACGATTGTAAAGATATAAAAATATTTATTTAGCAATACTTATTTCGAAGCACTGTAGTTAAATAAAATTACTCAAACATTTTGGTATTTGCGTACCATTTTCAATTAAAAAGATACTGTCGAAGCAATTTGGGCACTTTCAAATTTTTTTTATAGAATACCTTCCCTAACAATCAACAAACTCCAGCTGAGCACCAACACAGCTCGTCCTCCAAACCTCAAAAGGCACGTCTACGGACGAAACTATTCCTGGGAAACAATTACTCGTGAGACATACGACAATTCTCACGCATACGCAGCTGTTGCGAGAAGTCGCGAGTTCGCGGACTTTGGAATGCGACTGACGTCGGCGACGTCAAGGTGCAAAACTAGCGCGCGCCCCTAAATCTCCCGGAGCTGTACAGTTGCGCGGACGCGTGCACAGTTATACGCTTACAGTTTCAAGACGTTATGAGGGACGTGGGAGGATCTGCTTTGGAAGCTTTGATCTTGCTGGCGTTGCAGACGATTCGCTCGGTTGGGTGGAGCGTATTGCGAAGCGTGTTGCAGTGGGATCTTTCTAGTTCGATCGTCCAGAATTCGAAAAATCCCCGAAAATCTCCTTTATTTGTAGAAAATAAGCCTTTCTGAAGAAGTTCTCTGGAACTTTATTAACTATTTTAGAGGAATTCGATTGGCCAGTGAACGTCCGCCAACATTGTAGTATATGATTTAACGAAGTTAAAAGTAGAGTATTTAATAGAGTTTACCATTTTATTTATGACCTTCTTATAAGACCTTATTGAAAAATAAGATAAAATGAACCAGCTTAAATATTCCAGGCCTCACGTAAAACGTTAAGGACGAGGGGGGCTAATATAATTCAACAACCATTTCCTTCTTTTCCTTCTGTATAAAGTAGAAAATATGTAAAAGTGAAAATTGCAATTTTAAATTCTGAATGTCTGATAACATTTTCATTTTTTAAATTATTTTATCGACTTTGACACTATTATTCAAGTTTCCCGCCACTTCTTTAGATTCATTTTCTTTTAACCTTTTATATTTTTACTGGCTCTGAATAATGGAGTTTTTGCGCTCCCTTACGTATTCATCAGTGGACAATTGGACATCCTCCTTTTGCTCCAATACTTGCTATGACATTTAAAACAAATTATATAATCGTGTTAACAACCGATTATTTTGAACCATTATCTAATCTATTTTTAAACGAAAATATTAAAGCACATAACTTTTTTCTATAATAAATCATCAAATAAAGCTTTTAATAAACAAGTGAATTTATAACAAGTTATCAGTTACAGAAAGAATTTTATTTTTAACTGAGGTTTTTAATAAAGCTATTGACTGGAAAGCATTAACAAACTTCAAACTCATTGTAAATGAAACAGATTTAATAATCTCATATGTATGCATTATGAATATTTAACAAAAAATTAAATAGAGATGCTTGCATAATATTAATAATAAGTTATGAAAATCATCAAAAATAGAAATCAATAAGTTTTTAATATAGAATATAACTTGTCAATAGATTTGCAAATTCCGACCTAATTATAAATATAAATAAATGTACATCCTCTTTCATAAATTTCCGATACATTCGCAATTCCATTCAACAACTCGTACTAACTATTGGTTAACAAATACAGCATCTTATAAGGGCGTGACGATGACAGTGATCGAACTGATGTTTCGAACTTGTATATACATAAGGAACATGGTGCCGAAAAGCATCGTGGCAAGCGTTGCGCGTTATTAATGGACGCGGGAAGTGTAACTTACACCGCCACCAGCGCGCCGGTAAGATGAAATTCGAAGCCGTGAATATTTGTTTGAAGAGTCGTTAGTGGCGTGGTGACGAGTGTAGTGATTACAGTGTGTGTAAGCAAAGGGAAACTCGAGAAATCGTTTACACTTTTGTTACATATGCGGCAGGAACGAAACATGCAGTAACTTATATTAGGATTAAATTCATGAATTTTTATAAATTCGTAGTGAATATTTTCATGATTTTTTTAAATAACATTTTATGCGGAATATCGTTTCTGAATGTTAACTCGTATTACTTGCGCTTGTTTTATTTGCGTTTCGAAAATATGCATATTCCTATTTCGGTAGTGTACAAGTCATGTCGTAGTGGTCCTGTATTAATATAGTACTTTTCGACACTGGTGGGTACGTTGGCTTTTGAGCGCATGGGAAGTTTTTCGCCCGAGCGAAGCGAGGGAGAAAAGTCACATGCTCTAAAAATCAACTTACCCACCAGTGTCCAAAAATATTTTATATCACGAGAGCCTAAAAATCATGGCAAAGTTGCGATTTTTAGGTTATAGTGGTATAAAAACTGTACTATACAATAAAATTGCGGACGTTTATAACAAACATCTTTCTAAATAACTTTCCACAGGTTCCTTGAAATCTTAAAGCATGGGCTTGGTCGAAAAAATATTAAGACTAGGTACTTAAATATCTTTACGTTTAAATAACGTAAACTTTTTAATAATAGTGCTTGATTATTACTTAAATGAATCTTCTTTTGGACAAAATAAAAAATATAATATATCTTTAATAGAAAATCTTGTGTTTGTTGGACAACTGAGAAACTAGGAGACTAAAAAATGTCAAATAAATGTATCTTACGATCTTATATAATTTAAAGTTCATCTAAATCTAGATAGATATACATAAAACCAATCATTTATGTACATACACAGTTTAGCAGGTATTGACTTATCATGATGTAATTTTATCTAGATAGAAATGATTAAAAATATTATTTATCAGACAAATAAAGAAAAATTAAAGCTATTCATCATAGTTACTATGATATTTAAATAGACAGAACATTTATTTAGAGATAATCTCATCCCGACAAATATTTATCCAAATAAGTTTGTATCTAGATAATGTTGTATATGTAAATTTTAATTAGCAAATGAATCAATTTTTCATTTATTCCTTTTTTACCGAGTCTCCAATTCCAACTACCTATACCTAAGTATCCTTATTCTATACACGTATATTTTTAATAAATTAAGACACGTTTTTATCCATCTCTTTTGATCTCCCTCATTCTCGTATTTCCAATTACCAAAACACCTCGTCATAAAGAAAACACCCAAACAGCCTTTTAAACCCATATCACGCTTGCTCTCCACCATCCACATCCTCTGAATCTCCTAGCCCACATCCAACGATTCAATTTCTCGCTCTCCTTCTCATTCCATTACTCCATCTCTCCACTCAATACTCTACTCTACTCCACAACAAAAAACTCCTAACCTCACGCCCGTGCTCTCAACAAAAAAAGAGACACGACCACACACCACCATACACATCCGCGCGCGCGCGCGCTCTCACCCATAACCATATACAGATACAGCCCCCCGAAGGTCGATGGAGCTGGAGCCGAAGCCGAAGCTGACGCCGCCATAGCTGCCGGTGGATCGAAGGAACGCGAGGACTCCCAAGGAGCCGAACTCGAGCGCGGGCGTGCTCGTCACACGGGGAGTATAAAAGCTCGGCAAAAAAGAGCAAAGAACGAGAGAAAGAGAGAGGAAGAGAGATACCCTACTGAGTAGTACGAAGAGCGAGAGAGAGAGTGAGAGAGAGCGAAATTTTCGGGGGTCGCGCGCTCGCCGCCGTCGCCGTCGCGTTTGCTGCCAGCAGCAGCCTGTTGCTATGGCGACCGTCCAGGGACTAAACGCGCGCTGCGCGGCAGTGGGCCACCCGGCCAAATCGAACATCCCCCCCCCCCCTCTGCTCTTGAGAGCTGAGTGAGAGAGAGAGAGAGGAGTTTCGTCGCAGGGTTCGCTCGTGGGGTGCTTTCCTACGTTCTTTTCAGCTCCTGAGTAATCCTCGGACGGCACGGTGAAATATTAGCTACGAGGGGCGAGGGCGAGAGTGAGAGAAAGGGGGGGGGGGCACGTAAAGGGGACAGGAAAGTTTCTGTTTTTTGGGAATTTACGTATATACATGATATGAGTATCCTTTTAGGTTTGCTTTGCGGGATGCTAAATTTAGTAGAGTGGAACTTCAGACTAGAGAATGAGTGGATTGTAAGTATAACAGTGTTGACTGTTTGACTCTGGATAGAGGAGAGCTTCAGATATAGCCAATAAAAATTAGCTCATATATGAATGTATGAATGTGTACCTTAATTCGCATGATATCAGTACCTGATCATCCGTTGTTGCCACAAGATGCATAAAATATTTATAATTATTTCCCTCTTTCATATATCTAAAGCAAATGCATGAAGTTCAACTTTCTTTTTTTTAATCAAATCTCCAGAAGAATCCCAAAATACTGAATATGCCAATTTCAATATTCAAACATTCTTACCAAAGAGATACTTAAATAAATATAAAGCCACTGTTTTAAATAATCGATAAAAGAAGGCTTATAGGCCAACTCAATACTTTTAGTCAAGTTTAGGACAGTGACAAGTTACACTTGATTATTTTTACTCAAGATAAAAAAGAAGGTTTATCTCTGAAGTGGTGTTTTACTCTAATTATGAATTGTCATGTACTGAGGTTCTGCGTTCATTGGGATGAATATAGCGTGAGATTATAATAATATTATACTCGAAATACATAATAACATCAAGGATGAAGGATAATAAATCATCAAATGAAAGTTGAAATTTAGCGGTCAATAAGAGTCTTGATAAATTTGCTTATATGTTTGTTCAAGAATAGACGTATACTTTAGCAAATCTCCATATATGTATGGTTGTAAGAAAACGTGAATATGTCACGTGCGTGAAATTTTTATATATTGCGGTTCAACCGCTAGAATTTTCAAGTTGGTTTATAATGCTTAAGGTCACACTAGAATTTTTAGATCGAAGCAAGATAAACACCCTTACTCAAATAAAATATCTCATGAGTATTTGAAAATCTAGGAAGATTAATTATATGATTTAGTCAACTCACAATTGTCTGAATTTCCACGCATGTATGAAGCAAAGATTCATCGAAACAATTAAAATCTTTAAAGAATCATTATTACGGAGTATTAAATTCACTTTACCGTTAGTATTTTAAAATTTATTTTCAAATCCAAATAACAACCGTAAAAATACACGACAGTATCATTTGATGTAAAGAATTGCTATTAACCGACGAATAATTTTCCTCACTGTCACCAATTTATCACAATCTCTCCAAGACAAGACTGCCCGAGCATTCAATGTAACATAAAATCGCATAATAAAATACATAAGCGCATTCGTCACAATGTTCAGAAAAACTAATAATCCGCATCCCAAGTCAGCATCTCATAACAATTCTCTAAATGCCGCGCAGCCCCAGCTCGAGAGAATTTAAAGTCACGGAGCGTCATAGGTCTCCTTTACGCTCGGCTACGGAAAAAAACCAAGGGAAAGCGCCAACGCGCGATTCCCGAAATAAGCAGAGTCAGAGAGGAAGAGATGGAGATAGAGAGATAGAGAGAGAGAGAGAGAGAGGAGCGCGTGCGCCCACACGTATAGCAGCTACATGATATGCCTCGCTATCGAGCCGCTATAACCCGACACTTGTGGCGCGCCACGCGGTCTCCGCGTCTTTTCTGCGTCTGCGTCTCTGCGATGGCCAAAGAATTTAGTTACGGGCTTCGAAAAGAGGAATCGAGTTAGAGAAATTACATGGAATGCTATATATATATATATATATATATTATATGTGCTTGAAGGAGGAATTAAGAAGCAAATACAAAAAGTATTTAGTGAAAAATTAATGAGGAGAAACGAGAAGAGTGGATGATGAAGGAATGTGAGGAGGAGAGAGGAGGGGATCATTTTTTTAAATATAACATTTTTCGAACGATATTATGTTATTTTGAGGTGGGATATGAGGTTAGAATATGGATAGTGGAGAGAAGGGGCAAGGAAGAGTGAGGTGGGGAGAGGAGGGATGAGAGGGGTAGAAATCTTACAGCTGAAACATATATATATATATATATATATATATATATATATATATATATATATATATATATATATATATATATATATATATATATATATAGAATAGAATATAGAATTTTACAAAAAATATCTACTTAAACGATTTCAAAAGTGACAAAAGGGGCGGTCGATTGTGCAAGTGGTAAACGCATACCTCGAAAGACTTAAACTGAAAGAGCGTGGGTCCAAATCCCCGTTAGTTCGAATTTTTCAGGGACATTTAAAGAAAAAATTTCTCCGGATTTTTCGGTAACGGAGATCGAACCTCCAGCCTGTTACCTAGGTAAGGTCAATAGTGCCCGTATGTGTAATTTAAAAAGAAAAGAATCAAAGCACATATCTGCAAACATTTTTTTCTAGTTCTATAGCTGATATACGTGAAAATACTTTTGAATTTGCAAATAGACCTTGTAATATTGTTTTACACGTACATCTATTTCTCTTACAAGATTTTAACATAGGAATTATGGAATAAAAGCGGTCTTCATTGTGTCACGTTCGCGGACGAGCGTCCGTGTTCGTTGGACACAGGTGACCTGTGTCCAGCGAAGAAGCGCGCGTGCGATGCTGACGCTGCACACGCTCGTCTCGCAAGCCGTCGTCGCGACGCTTAAGGGGAGCATCTCACGCCAGTTCGGTTAGAGCTGAGGCCCTAGACACACCTCTCTCTCTAAAACGCAAATAAAGAACAATCATTAGTCGAACTCCTTGTCTTGTCTTTTCGAGCACTCCAACCACCAAAGAACCACGTAGCTAAATTGCTACGTGTAAATAACGCGAGTCTCCCATCCTTTTCCCACACCTACGCACGGCAACTTTTATGTCCATAACAATTTATATAACAATTATTTGGTTTCTAAAGGTCCAAATTTCCTTTTTTTTAATGAAGAACATAAAAGAAAAGTAGTAGACAAGAGTTTTAGTTGATGCTTTGTTTCGTATAAAATATTACATGCAAAGTTGTTAACGATCAAAGCTAGTGAATAAACGCAAAAATATAACGACAAATTAAGAAGAATAAATTTTAGTGATGTTTTGTGTTTATTCACTATCATTAAAAGAGCTACACAAAAGTGCATCCGCGTAAAGAGTGACAATCAAGAACTCTGTAAAAGTAGATAAGCTCTATCGCAGGATTAACCGGTCCTTGACGGCGACCCGAATATACGTAAGTACCCGCGGCGCCACCGTCAAACGTCGGCTCGGCCAGATCCTAAATCGGGCTTTAAATTTCCTCCCATCCTACCTACCTTCTTTTTTGTCCTAGCGACATTTTTATACCTCGTATTAACGTCGGGCGTAAAGTAACTAGAGCCCGCGGCTAATTCCGCTATCTGCGGTCGGTTCTTTTTTTTGGGGCGGGGGGAACCGCGTGTATATATGTATATATATAGAGCACGCAGGTACTTTTATAATTCGCAGGTCGAGAGTGACTCATGCTCGTAGATGTTCAAAGGGACGCTGGCTTGCAAAATGTAGAATTTCGTCCGTATTTTCCAGTTAAATATGTTAAAGTAGAATTGAAAATATATTCGTACTTTTAAATCGGTTTATTCATCTTTGAAGTGTATTTTCATTGAATATTTAAATCGATGTATTTTCAAAACTAAAATCTATCACTGCAACATTTTCTTGGCAGAAAAGCAAAAATTTAAATCGGAGGTTTTATTGAAATGATTTTACAAAGCAGCGTATTTGCTATCTGAATAAGCATAATAAAAAAAAAAATTTTTTTTATGTTTTACTTTGATATTATAAACGTGATTATATTATTCATCGATTTTTCTCATATTCAATATGCCAATGCAAATTGTAAATGTTGACCTCTATATTGTTGGAAACAGTCCTGCGAAAGTATCTAGAAATGTGAAAAGATACGAAAGAATATTTTTTTTAAAAAAGACTAACTATAAAATACTGTTTTGCAAGTTGAAAGAAGTTAAAGTTTGATTTTTTAACAATAAAATAATAGAGAAATTCAAATACACTTGTGTGTTTTAAAACGTATGTAGATTTAAGGCATCTAGATGCAATAGAAGCAAATCCATTAAAAAATTCTATTAGTACAGTATCTGTCCAAGATACTAGTAATAGTATGCTAATACATCCAAATATTAGAAATATAAATAGTATCTGTATTTATTTACCTTCTGAATAATAATATCTAGCCATATGTATATACTATTTGTATCTATCGGTAAATCTAACTGCCAAATATAAATATTAAGCCAAATTTAGATACCAGATGATCGTATTTAGCGGTCCCTAAACAATACACTATAGCATATAGTTATATCTAGCGTAGCCTTTGTCTACCGTATCCGTAGTGCATCTAGTTGTAGATACCGGGTAACTGTATATAATAGGATTTAGCTGTCTTTAGATACTGGATATAAGTATCTTTCTGTATCTGCATACTAGAGAATGAAGACTTAAATTTTAGATACAGCATCGTATTTACATCAAAATAATTTAGCATGCAGATCTAGTATTCTCCCGTGAATCGACATTTCAAATCGGATAAGTGTCCAACAACAGTTATTAGACAATATTTTTCACACCTGTCCCTAGCTCCACTAACCTTTCCAAAGCTATCTACTTTGTCTACAATTCATTCGAATCACGATCCTAATAAAAACCACCAATCCGAACCCTCTCCAAAGGGCCCCAAAAATCGCTCTCACCTCGCCTCGGCCCCACACTCCTCGCAAGAGCCTATACATCACATGCGCCGCAAGGTTCAAAGAGCCCCATCCTGTCCAGCCTCCGCTCAAACCTCTAACGAGATTTCGTGGTAGCGCCGCCATCAAGTATATACTGGACGCGCGCGCAGGAGGACGTCTGCAGCAGCAGCAGCGAGACTCGACTCGAGGCTATATAGGCAGAGAGGCGCACTTTACATGCTAATGGGGGAGCCAGTGTAACTCTCTCTCTCTCTCTCTCTCTCTCTTTACCCATCGCTTAATCGAGCGGTGGCGGTGCAGGCATCAAGCTCGATTTCACGAGATTGATGCCCGGCTAATGAAATGCACGAGATGCCAATTGAAAAAGGCAAAGCGGAGACGGAGCTTGGCTGCAATTTGGATGGAACTTTTGGTGGGGAATGATTGGGACTCGGAGCTGTTCTATAAAAATAATAAGATAAGTTTATGTACTAAAATGATTATCTAGATAAATGCGTATCCATAAATAAAAAAAAATTAACTTTGTTTTAACTTATTAGAAACTTTTTTAAAAAGGACAATATTAATCTAAAATTTTATAACAAATATTTTTTAACTTTATGTATTTGTAAATATAAGCAATATGCCTATATCTGGCTAAACCATCTTCTTCATAAATATTGAATTTACAAACAAATTAAGTGTCGATATATAACAACATAAGATAAGAGCCTCAATTAATGTCACCCTGTTTCCCTTCATTGCCACCCAAATATTTTTCTGTTAAAAGATAAGACATATGAAATGTTTTTTCAACCTATTACGGAAAAATATCAGGGTGACTGCGAATAGGGACTAAGACACAATAATTGGGATTTTAGCTTTGATAATGTTCCTTTATTTAAAAATCGATCAGTGATTCTAACTTATGTGGATAATACTAAGCATTTTATATACAGAGATAACATTTAGTAGCTCTCCCCTCAATTTTTTGACAGAGCAATAGAACTGCGCTTTCTCGAATTGGAGCAGCTCTGCAACCCTAGTGCTCTGTATTTTCGGCTCTATAATATCGAAGATGAGATGAACGATGATAGACACTCGTACTAAAGCAACCTTTATTTTGATACTTGGCTGGTGTGTGTCGCTTCAGATAAGACGCGTATATTAGGGACGAGTATGTTTCTGTTATTCTTATAGCAAGAGGAGTGAAAAAATTGTCTGGTATTGAGTTACAAAAGTGTTCATAGTGTTTCTAATGGATTTTCGTATTCGATAAAGATTTTGACTACTAATGCTGATTCGCTTTCTTTTGCTTCAATTCCGTAGCATAAATATTTTTGTTAAAATCTAATAATTTTTGTGAAGAATTTTTAAAACCTGTTGAAATTAAAAGAAATACCGTAAATGCCGTTAATTTGGCGAATTGAGACAATACAATTTTAGTATAATTAAAAATTGAAAAATACTCCATTAAAAAATGCCTCATTCAGAAATATCGTGCACTAACGTGCATATAAGATTAAACAATAAATTATTATATTGAGTGCATATCTCTCAATACTCACAATCCGAACGATATTTTCATCGTCGGCGTAAAATTTTATCCCCAACCGCCTCCATCTCTATTAAACAAAATCATAACGAACATGCACCTACCGTATGAAGCTTATAAAAGAATAACTCATGAGAAATTTGGGTCGCGAAAATCCAGAACATCCACTGAAATACGCGATCACATTCACCGCGCCCGCGCTTTTAATACCGCATGAAATATACACTCGACTCAGTTGCTGCTACTGTAGCTGCCGCTAGAGTCGAAATTTTTGCACGAGATCGGTGTGAATTTTATAACGCGCTGCTAGACTCACGTATTCCGTCTCTCATTTCGGTAATGCGCGGCAGCCGCTGCTTCGTGTCTCCGCGTGAATGATCCGCGAGTCTAATTTCGGTAATGCAACACTGAAAATTTCATTTTTCGGAGTGAGACGCCGTCAGTCCCGTGACATTTTAATGAGGCGCGGAAACTGTGCGCGTACATAGTTTTGAAACGATGATGGAGATTGTTTGATGGTTCATGAGGATGTTCGCAAATGGTCATTCGAACATTGTAAATCATAGGTCTATAATTGTGTAATACTCGTTGTAAAAAGAGAATGTATAATCTTTTAGGAAAGTCTACACAAATGTATCGAAGTGTTTAGAACATGTATGGAATTATAATACGTTTTTTTACATTTTTCACGAAAGTTATATCATATGACTGTATAAAAATGTACAAGTATGCATAATAATGTATAAAACTGTATTATTATAATTATATGTATAAACAAGATAATTATAACATATTATGTTATATTTTCTACGTATAGGTAAAATACGTAAAATATATTTAATTTTCACAAAAAGTTAAACAAACAAATTATGAGAAATGCATAATTTTTGTTTAAGCTAATTATTTAAAATTGTTTAAAAATACAAAACGTGTGTGTAAAAATTCTCATCGACCTCGTAAATGCTTCCAAAAGAAATCCAAGAAAAGTGCAGCACCTCCGCTAGTTCATTGATCAAAATTTCCTCATTAACAAGTTGCGAGGAGGCAGCTCGTGACGTTAAAACGTCGCTGCCGTGGCCCCAAGTAGCGATGAAGTTACCTCATCAAAGTCGAACTTTGTCGGGCAAAACACATTAACAGGGTCAAAAAATCAGCGTCAAGAAATATCGAGTGTCGTGCACTGCTGCACTTCCGCTGGCTGCGTTATTTGAAGGGGGAAAGACTGCGTTATTTGAAGGGGAAAGACTGCGTTAACTCTTGAAAATGGATGTAAATGGTTAAAGGCCTCATTGTAACTCATTTTTAAGTTTTGCATTAAAATTTTATTAAACACAATAAAATTATACTTTATGAGTATTACAAATTTAATTAGGGTTACATCTTAGTAACTTTAGGTAGCTCTCAATTCTATAAAATACAAAAATTTGAGTTTCGAGTATGATCTTCACTTTTTACGCTTTTTTGAAGCCTTTTATTTAATAAATTGATTTGAAACTTCGAAAAGACATTTATTACATATATATATATATATATATATATATATATATATATATATATATATATATATATATATGATTTTAGATAAGAAGAGAATAATTTCTAAATGTTTTGTCTAATTTTATATGCAAAATGGCATTTGCATGTATTTAATTTTTACGGCTGTTACTTGGACCTAAGATTAATATTTTAAAATAATTTTTCATAAGTTTGAGGTTATACATAGAATAAAATTCACCCGGAAGTTTGAAACTGATTCATTAAAAATTGGCTTAAAAAAAAATTGTAAGTGAACGTTGATATAAAATTTTGATTTTTGTAATTCAGAGAACTGTGAGCTTACTAAATGACAAAGTTGTCCTTTAATTATTTTAGATTACTCGTAAGATGACACAATCAGCGGTGGGTTCATTTGGATTTCAGATGACTGAATCCTTAGGTCCAAGTTATAAAATTGGACATTGTGGTCAGCTAACAAGGAGAGGGCACACCTACCGGGAAACGAAATTCGGCCAGACTTTGGAAGGTGCTTTCTGGTACCCAAGAATGAAGCCTAGCACCCGTAATTCATTCTAGTCGGCCCCTGTTCTCGGGATTCGAGGCAATTTACTCGAAATATTCATTATTTTAATGAAAAAAGATACCTTTTCTTCTAACCATAACTCTACAAGTTTTTATTAAAAAGTAGGCAAAAAGACCTTTAATTTAAACTGTGTTACGTATGAAAATATTATAATCTGATCAAAAGTTATTAACAATTAAAGATGGTGAATAAAAATACATGGAAAATAAACGAATTTAAAAGAGTTAAATTTCTTTGAATATTCATGCAATTTTGGTCACCATTTTCAATTGTCAATAACTTTTGATCAGTTAATATTTTTATACGCAATAGAGCTTAAATGAAAGGTCTTTTCGCCTAAGTTTTATTATCTTTCCGGTCATTTTTCTATAATAAATTTTTTTTATTAAAATAACGAATATTTCGAGTAAATTACCTCATATCTCGAGAACAAGGGCCCATTCGAATGAATTACGGTTGCTAGGCTTCAATTTTGGGTATCAGAAAACACCTTCCAAAGTCTGACCGAATTTCGTTTCCCGGAGGGTGTGCCCTCTCCTTGCAAGTTCAGATCGTTGGCGCGAAATATCGCTGGAAGATCTCAAACTCATCTGACTCCGCCCGATTACGTAACTTGTTTAATTTCGATTGTTTTGATTTTTTTACATCTTCTGCAGGTCGGATGGGTTTGAGAACACCCGCGGCATTTCGTGCCAACGATCTGAACTCAGCTGACCACAATGTCGATTTTTTTTCACTAGGACCTAGGGATTCTGTCATCTGAAATCTAAATGTGCCCATCGCTGAACACTATGTGTCTAAAACAATTTTTAAGTGACTAACTTCAAAAGAAACACTTTAGTGCGACATTAAAAATTTATGTTCATTTTTAATATTTCAAATAGTCTTGAGTCAAGAATTATAAGGTACCGAGTTATAATGGTATTTATTTAACGCCTACTATTATATTGTGTATCTCTTTGATAAATCATTGTGTAGGCGAGTTGAAATATGTAAATATCTTTTGAATAATTCTTGTGGAATATAGTGATGAATGTATGTTTGGATAAAATGATTTTTAATCTATCTACGGGCTGTACAGAACCATAAAAAATCAATTATAAATTTAGGTTGTATTGCATAGTAACGCGGTTGATTTAATTATTATTATTAATAATTTAGTATCTGAAATTGATCTATAACTATAATTACATTACTGCAATTACAATTTAATGTACTTTGAATAATAAATGATTATGAATATTTCCGAATTGTTCGAAATAGATTTATTTCGCGGTAGTTTTGAACGGTCCATATACGTTACTAATCATTTCTGACTATAAAATACGGTTTTCGAAAATATAGAATTCAAAGTTAACAAAATTATTTTTTGAATATTCTAAATTAACATTTTAAATAGTTTTCTACCCAATTTAAAACTGTAAAGGATACTTTATTGGCCTAAAAAGTGGGACGAAAGTGACGTATTATTCCCTTTTTTAAATTTGCGGGAAATAAAGTAAATATCAGTTTCTCTGGCTTTCTGTCTTTTTTTCAATTTTGAACTATTTCTTTGTATATTAATATAAATTTTCTATTAATTCTAGTTATTTCCTTGGGTCCCACTTTTCAAATCAATAAAGCGGTCACGAATATTCCCTCGCTTCGCTCGGGCAGTATATCCACCCTCGAGAATAATCTTCGACTTTATTTCCTTGTTGCATAATGTACTATTCCCGACTCAACCGTATTGGATACTTTATTGACCTGAAAAGCGTGATAAAAGTAGCATATGATCCCTGCAAATCTACTTTTTTTTTTTCGCCTATTTTCCCGCAAATTTAGTGACCCGAAGTTTTAATATTCTCCAAACTGTCTATTTTAGTAAGAAAATATTTATTTCTAGTCGTTTTTATGCCTAATATAAATAATATAATTTCCACATTAGAAAAAATGCAGTATATTGTTAACAACGAATTCACTAATTAGCAAATGATTAAATGAGACTGAACATTCAGGAATGCCTTAAGCGACAAAATATATACAAGCCCGTCTAAATCCATAATGGCTTTAACCGAATACCTTCGCTGTGTATAGGTGGAGCGTCGCTCTAATGATGGGCAAAGAGCATGTATATATATATATATATATATATATATATATATATATATATATATATATAATCGTCGCATAATCAAATACCCGCACGCTTTGTAAACAAGAACTTATACGCGCCTGGGCAAATTGGAAAGTAAACGGAGATTCACGCAAATTTCGTGTACACTGGGGTTATTAACTAATTTTCTCTCTGTGTGTGCGCGCGTCATGCGCTGATGATTACAGCTAATTTACATTTTAACCCATTTTGCAGTCGCGACTTTTTAATTGCGAATTTTGGTATTGATTCTTTCGAAGGTCGAAGGTACATGTTTAAACTTAAGGGGCTAGTGTAGTTTCTCGGGCGGAAAATGGAGGTGATTTTTCGGGACTCATACAAAAAACCATGCGGTCAAATATTTTAAAATTTTGAGAATATATTCAGATACTATTGACAAGTTTATACACAAAATTTCATGAATAAATATCGACTGTAAGCCGAGTTATACGCTCCGACGTCGAGTTATCCAAAAATAAAGTTGTAAATTGGCTGCAGTTGTAGAGGTCCTCAGAATGCCAGTATCTGAAAATTTTTTTTCAAACGCTGCCATTTTTTAATTTTCAATATTTTCAAAAGATCGTAGTTTATGGTACGGGGAAAGTCATCTAGTTTAACGTGAAACAAATTTCTTTATATCCGGACACTAAAACATACAATGAATCTGGTTATATATATTTTTATAAAAAACTTCAGATATGAATTACAAAAAAAAGGTTTACATTTTCGTCAATTTCTTTTAACCGTAAATTCATACATTTTTTAATAATTCTTTTAAAGCACAAATTTATTAGCTTATGTTTACATTATTTTAGAAAAATATCATGGCCAAGGAAATGTCAAAGCCATTTCTTACATTGAAGTTTTCGCTGTTCTAACTCAAATTTTCAATTTCATTAAACATGTTGGTCATCCGGTGTGTGTGTAATGGATTATACTTTAAGAAACACCTGATGACTCAGATATAATCAATACAAATTTAAAATTGAATAATACTAATCAAAAATACAAAAATCTTATTAAGAACCTAAGTAAATACTGACGCAGACATCTTTTTAATAGCCGAAATGATATATTTAAAATATTTAATGTGAGTACAAATTTGATAAACAATTTGTTCGTTTCAATTAAAAATTATTTTTCGAAGAAAAAGTTTTTGTAATTCTTTTCGTAGATAATGGTTCCCTAAATAAACTATATAAACTTTTATCTGAGTATTATTTAAAAAATTTCTGGGGAACGATTCTGTAACAACGGATTTTCTTTCTTGAAGTCTTATACTTGTCTACAAAGGACGCAGATTCTGAATAATATAAGCTCCGCTGGACTTGAATTGGCGCGCATCTTTATATCCCTGAAGATTCGAAGAGACGTTGTGAAAGGTTTTAGATCTTGAAAATTATTGATATAGTATAGTTTAAGAACATCTGACATATATAACAAATATTAAAGACTTTTAAAGTGTTCTAAATAGGCACGTTATTTCCTGGTATTAGGCGTAGATTTTAGATAAGTAAAACGTTTAGTATATTTTCTATTCATATATATCTTAGCATATTATTGCACTAATAGTAATAAATCGCACCCACAAAATCTTTGAAGTAAGTACAAATTTGTTTTATATTTAATTTTGTTCAATATCTTCTGTGAAATTCAAGCGAGATCGTTATAGCATTACAAAAATTAATCATCCAAAGAGTCCACATAAAATTTCATTATGTTGTCATCTAAGTTGAAAAAACAAATTGTTTTCTTAACGTTAATACAGATGGTTATTACGTATCCAAAATTATTAAGAAATAATGAAGATGAGCTGACTGTTACATGTTTTCTGTCAAAAGTTTCAAGAATATTCTGTTTATTACAAAATTTAAAATAAAAAATGTATTTGTTAATCAAAACCAGCATCAAAGTGCGCACAATAGCGAATATACGAACACAACCAAGGATGAATTTTCTAAATTGGCCAAGTAGTTATTCAGCGTACACCAAACAAATTTTCCTCCAATTCTACGATCTCGGTTAGATTTTGTAAATTTCAAAGAATACAATTTTTCACATCTCTAAGTACCCATGAATAAATTCTAAAAGTAATTGTTACTCTATGTCCTATGATCATTAAAAGACAAAATCTGATGCTAAGATATTCTCCACCAGATTGCATACAACAAGCGTTCACCCCACTCACCCATTCCCTCCCAAGCATCTCCCCCCCCCCTTCCCTTGTATTTTCCATAACCTGCGCCTGCAGCGCGCACTGCAACCCTCCACCTGCAGCAAAGACAATAATTCTCTCCCAAAGACAGCAGCCAACTCCCGTGCACATCTCCCTCGGCAGTCCGCGCACGCATTCTCTCTCTCTCTCTCTCTTCCTATCTCTCTCCAGTCTCACCGCAACCATACGCGCGCGCGTATAACATAAAGCCCTCTCTTTCGGTAGGCAGCGCGCGGTTAATCCCATTACCAACTTCAATCTTGGCCTCCAGCTCCGGCTCCGGCTCCGGCTACAGCTCGGCGAGTAATTGCAGACGCGGGCGCGTGGCTTGCGAGTTCGCGGCTGCGGCGAGTTACGCGCTGTTGTCTAAATGCGAGCGAGCGGAAGGTCTCTCTCTCTCTCTCTCTCTATCTCTCCCTCTCCCTCTCTATCTCTCTCTCTCTAAGTGTATGGAAGATCAAAGTGGGCGGGAGGGAGGAATTATGCAGGAGGTAATGCTGTTAAGTGAGAGAGATAGAGAGGGGGGAGTGGGACTCTTCAGCTGGGTTAAGTTATAGTTGCCTATTGTTTGCGAGTTTTAGAGATGGTTGCGAGATGTTGGAGGGCAGGGATTTTCGTTGTTACTTTGTCTCGACGCGTGATTGCTGTTCTGTTTTAAGTTGTTAATGGCCCTGCAAAAAGCTTTCGGGGGAAAAGAACCGATCTTTTTATTTTGCAAGTGTGCTACTTTTTTGTTTCTCATTTTAAATCGTATGAATCGCGGCACTTGTAGCATTAAAATAAGATTCTGATTGCCTCTGTACGACGGCTTTTCGTAAAGCTTGAAAATGACTATTAGCATTCAGGAAAGCATAGTGTTTATTGAGTTTTTCTACTGATTTCATGATAATTTTACATAGAAATGCATAAAATATCCCAGAGTAGCATAAGACATTTTAAAAAATTCGCCAAAAGTTTCCGAATTGAAAAGAAATATTTTAATAAAATGGAAAGTGGGTACTATACTGCCCCATTATAACCTTCGTACTATGTCTTAAATATTTTAAATCGTGTATATTTTCTATAATATGGGTTTAAAGTATTTAAATTATATTTAAATTATACATTTTTTTATTGTATGTAATATAAGCTTAGTATTTAGCATGCCAGATCTATAAAAATTCTCATTCGATAGATTATGTTTTCGTATATATTTATTTATTTATTTTTTATTTATTTATTCCAGAGTTGCATATAACATTTGCTAAATTCGATACAGAGTAGAAATTATTTACACAATAACACACTATAACGCCGCAAATCCTGCAGAAGGAATTGGTATTCCCTGTTCGCAGGTCCGGATTAACAACAAAAATAAAAATAAAAAGTGCTGGTTAGTTTTACTGTATTCATTACAGCAAAAACCTCCAGCCATACTAAACCGTACAATGCAAGTACCATTCATTCATAAGGATCGAATGTATCCACGTCGGACTTCCAGACGTGGATCATTCCATCCTACACCATTCATTCATACATACTTTGGTTAGGTTATGAAGGTCTTCTGACTCTTCATCCCAACTCTATATAACATTATTAATAATTTATTAAAAATTTAACAGTGATATATAATCTTTCTTTAACATTTCCATATAAATCCTTATTAATTAATATTAGCATTATAAATTGTGTTAAAGATTCTATATTTTAATATAGTTAATAATAATGTGACGACTACATTGTATTAATTCGCGTTAATTAAGATTACATTGCACATGCTTAAGATTCTATATTTTTGTACATTTTTCTTCGATATTATAAATATTTTTATTCTTATAATTTAATCATTGTGTCATTTAATCACAGGTAACTCTGTAATGTGGGAACATCTCTTTGTGTTGGTTAGCTGAATCACATTTGCAGTTTGATGTAAAGACTATATCGTCAATAAGTGCAATATCATTATAAGATGATTGTTGTTTAAGTGGATACATAGAGTTAGTGAAAATTTGTTTTCCTCTTATTCCTCTGTCAAAGTAAAAAATCGCCTTGTTCGATCCTAGGTAGTTGATATCTCCGTATGTCATTCTGTGACTTGCTGATTTGTTAATCTTCTGTCCAGGTGCATCCGTTGCTTCCATTTTTCTAGCTTTCTTGTTGTTCTTTTCAGCCATTTCATCAATCTTGGTGAAGACCGTTTCTACTGGCTTATATTTTTCTATATTTGGATCTTTATTAACATCTAAATTATTATTTGCTCCTTTAATAAATTTTATGTATTTGATATTTGCTTTTCCGTTTTCTGTTTTGTGTGTCCATATATTTATTATTTCGTTTGTTATATTATATAGACTATTGCTGAATTTTGGATATGAGGTTATCATTTTATTGTAATTGTAGTTGGAGATACGCTGATGTTTGCGATTATTGTATGATTTACCTACATTTGCCCTTAGCACAAATGTATGTTCTAATATCGGCATAGCGCGTTTCTTACACATAAGAATTATACACGTAATTATTGTACACAATTTAGCATTGGTAAAATTATATATAGATATATTTGACCAATGTTAAATTGTGCACAATAATTACGTGTACAATTCTTATGTGTAAGAAACGTACTGTGCCCTAATATCAAGCATTATACTATTAGCCAATACTGAGTCTTCTCTGGATCCATACATACTAACGTCAAGTTGGTTTTCAATGAGAGCTGCTTTTCTCTGCTGCAGTAAAAACTGTAATTAGTGAATTTTTTTAAAACTTTAATGAAGATTATTTCAAGATTAAGAAATATTTTATTTTTAGTAATTAAAATTATTTATAATATTTTATTAAAAAATGCCATAAAATCATTTAAATTTTTAATAAACGCCGTAAAACACTAACTTAAAATTTAACTTTTCTAATATAAAACTTAATTTTCTTTTATATATAAAAATGTCTTTTACTTTTATATCAAAATATTATAATTTGATGTGTACCAGATATATTTTCATCAAAAATCACGTATTTGAAATAGCCACCCACCAGTAATAGATTTTTGCAACTCTCAAACGCTGAATTAGTTTACAGTACGTACATTTAATTTCAAATTAAAAGATATCAGCCTATATTATAAAAATTACGTACCTACAACTTAAAACAATTTTGAAAATCACCATAATTAGCAGCCTTAAAAAATACCTTCAAAGGTTTAACAAAACTTGCTTGTGCAACCTTAATTACTCATAAACAAGAAAATTGTTAATTAAACGATAACCCGAAAACCACTTGCGCAAAATCTCCAGCGCGCCCTTCGCCCTCAAAAATAAAAGGAAAACACGAAGCTCCCCCAAAAAGCTCTTTCTGTCGCCCGTATTTAAACGAGATACTTTCGTCAGCCATCTCCTCCTCCGCCTAGAGATGATACTCATCTGGTTACGCGTATATACCTACCTACGCGCACGAACAATGGCCGCCGCCGCTGCTGCTGCTGGGAACAAAGAGAGAGGGAGAGAGCCAGGCACGCGTAGCGCGCGACAGTGGAATTAGGGGGGAAAAATGCGAAGAATCGGCATTAGCTGAGATGACGCAGCGGGATTAGCGCGCAAGAGGGCTTGTTTGCAAGCGCTCTGTGTACGCGAGCATTGTCTTCCTTTTTTTTTTTGACGACGCGGAAAAGGAGGAAAGGTGGATGGAAGTAGTTGCAATTTTGAGCTCTGGTTTTATGGGTTCTAGCTTTTTTCGTGAGTTACTTTTTATGTGTTGTTGGCAGTGGACGTTTATCAAAGGATGAAACTGATTTTAACATTCTGTCAGAAGTGTTTAAGGGGACTAGCCGATGTTGAGTTTAGAAAAAGAATGTAGATACTGAAAGGACGACTGAAGTTTTTCTTTTTATCTGTGTCATAGAATTTAAAATATTTTTACGTGAAACAGGCTGCTTTGAAGATATTTTTATAGCTAGAAAAACTGATTAAAATCTTTATAATTATATGACAAATAAAATTTCATTTAGTTAGAAGGATCGCTTTACTTTATGAAAAAAAAAGAATAGCGAAAAAGTGTCGAAACGGTCTATTTTACGTAAATAAACAAGTGTTCAATCTCTGGAAGTTTCATTACGAATCGAATGAAACATCGTTCATCGTTGTTCATCGTACATCGTTTCATTTCATTTTTCGTATTTACGCTGAATCCGAAAAAAAAAAATTTTTATTTCTTACATTTGAACAGATTTCGTATCTTTTCACGCTTCAGTTTTCGAAAATAAAACAACCGTTTATAGAGAAATTCACTTTGTTTTCACAAAAAACAAAACTATCGTGAAATAAATTTTTGAAATTCTATATCGACTCTCCAAATATTTTCAAAACATCCTATTCTATGTAAAAATATATTGAACTGCTTAAGTTAGAAAGACAACTTTTACTTGAGTTATGAATATTTACATTGGTTTTGGAAATGTAAAACCGATTTATCTCCTTTAAAAAATTCCAAAATATACAGTAACAACGCCAAATCCTGCCTTATTCCGTTCATTAAAATAATGAAAACAGACTGATATTCGACCCGCTTTCCGCAACACAAAGTTTCGTCCTGCAGCGCATATTTCAGCAACGCAAATAAGAAATGATACGTATCCATTCTCGTCGCACGCGTCGCGTTGGCCTATATGGATATTCATAAGGCACTTTTATACCTCGAGCTCTTAATCCGGTGATACATTTCTGTTCTTGTTCGGAACTTTCCCAGCGCCAGTCTTATGCGCCAAAATTCCTTCCTTCGCAGTCCGGGGTAGAAGTCAAACTTTGACTTTTCCTCCCTGTGGGGCTGGGAATTTTTGACACAGCTACATCTCGGCAACGAATTCGCGCGAAAGAGTGAAAGACTCGACAAAGTCGTTTTTGTTATGCGCTGAGTTGAAAGTGGCTCTTCTTTACCATTTTTAAGATGCAACAACAATTAAGGGTATTGGTAAATACTTATAGAATTTTTTTTTCAATTTAACAAATTGAACAAAAGGGTCGATCGAAGTTATTTAAACTTTAGTTTCAAACTTGTTAGTTCTTATAATTTCTTTTTAAACTATTTTTATGATGGGTAGTTATAAAAGTGTGATTTTAAACTAGCTAATTAAAAAATATTTTATGCTTGTATATTTGCAATTATTATTGTTTACTTGTATTATTAAAAAAAAAGAAAATTTCCGAAATTGTCTCAACCTTCTGGCAGCTTCGTAAATTGCATTAAAAAAGTAATTTTATTTTCAAAGATGGTATACATGTACAAAAATAATAGACAAGTTTACTTAGCCCCACTCTACAAGAGAAAAGATGAATAATTATTTTGATAAGTAGTATACACATCAGAATTTCCATATTATCAAAATATTGTTTGAATAACTGGACACGACTTTTAAACATTAGCAAAAGTTAGAGAAAAGCATTAAAAATTTGGCGAAGAGAATTTCCTTTGTTGATGTATTGACAGGTGTAGGTACGTCAGTAAAAGTGTTCAATTTTGATGCACTATATCAAGAATTACAGAAGACTATGAGCTTAAAATATATGACTTTTACAAAGTTGCAGGAGCTGTTTATATTGATGACTAAAAAAATTCGGAGTGTCTAATTTTACAAGTAAAATTTTAGTGAACATTTTTTAAGTAAAAATTAATGTTTTTAAAGATTAGATAATATTTAATATTAATGAAGTTCGTTTGAATTTTTCGTTAGTTGACGCAGTTCTGAATAGTCCCTACAAAGCACATAAAATAATCTTTAAGCTCATTGTTCGTAATTCTGGCAAAGAAAATAATTTTTAATTCAACATTTTGGGATAAATCATGAATATCCACCTATTCTTTAAAAAGTAATTTTTCAAATATTAAAACAGCTCGAAAAATAAATGCATGTACTATATCAAACGAAAATTCCCAAAGAAACTTTTTCTTCATAAATGCACACTCCTTATTAACT
Source organism: Gastracanthus pulcherrimus (assembly GCA_949152435.1). NCBI lineage: Eukaryota > Metazoa > Arthropoda > Insecta > Hymenoptera > Pteromalidae > Gastracanthus > Gastracanthus pulcherrimus. The sequence goes on from OX424572.1 coordinate 43,510,072, forward strand.
CATTCACTTTGAAGATAATTTAACACAGGCCAGACACCTCAAAATATTAATTCCTCGCATAATTCCGGAACACGTCAACATCCAACCATTCAGAACACATTCTAACCAGGCAAATAAAAAAGTTCAAAGCTCACCCGTACCACATCGCCTACAGAAGCCACCCCAGTCTACATCCACAGACACATCAAGTAAGAGACCCAGATCCAGATGAAGCGAGAGATAGAGAGAGGGAGCTAAAGCCAGAGATAAGGGGTCAAGGATGCATGTATTGTTGATGTTTCGGCCGGTCGGCGCTTCCGCGGGCAGCTGGCTCCCCTAGGTCCTGCATATTTGACGAGGCCACCCCCAGCAGTAGAGGCAGCGGCCAGCACGCCTACGATGTACTAACGACGTAACGCTGAAATATTACTGCGTCCACTGCTGTCGCCGTAGCTGCTGCTGCTGCTGCTGCTGCTGCTGCTTCCGGCGCACTCGCGAATTTCGAACAACTTTGGAGGATAGGAGAGGATGGTTATGGTGATTGTTGGAGATAAGGGCTCGTGGAGGGCTGGCGTTTTGCTGCGCGGATAGCATATGAATGAAGAGTTGGGATGGTGAGTGCGGGAGAGTTAATTTCGAAGAATTTAGATTACAGTGGCCTCTTCGAGATTCGAATTTCACGAGACACGCCACTTAGTTTTCCTTACCGAGGTTTCGAGTTAAGGAGGTATCGAGATTAAATCATTCGAGTGATAAGAACATAATGAAAAGAATAAAAAGTCTGCAATTTAATAAACTTAAATACTAAGATCTCTTGAAATTCACGTTGAAATGGCAATGAGGTAGACTTATAGATATTGCATGTAAACCATTATTTAATACCTTTTAATATCATATATATTTAAATTCTGAAATAAAGGGGTGCACATCGAATCAAATCTGTTAATATAAAATAGTTTAGAGTACTAATATACTCATAACTATTTTAAATTTGCTGCTCTGACTATTTCGAGTTTAAAAGTTCTTTTTCTTTTATGGGAATAATCCACCAACAAAATCCAAATAAAATTGTATCTTGATTCTTCAAAGTATCGATAACGTACTAGTTGTCTAGCTTTATACTAAATTATTTAGCATAATTTATCTGTATTTTCTGTTTCAATTATTATTTACTTCCTCAATAATTTTTACATCCACCCTTGTACTCAATCGGAGAGGTTTTCACAATGTACTAAGACTTCACTTATAAGGAGAGACCACGGAGTTCGTGTCTCGAATTTTGGTGAAACTTTGGAACCTAAAAATGAAGCAGAGTACCCGTAGTTTTATCCAATGGGTCTCTAAATCTGAAATAGAGCCAGACAACATCAGCATTGGTCTTATGGGCAATGCTAAAGATCTGATATATATATATATATATATATATATATATATATATATATATATATATATATATATATATATATATTACCAACGTTAATGAAATACGCCGTATCTACCGTACAAAGTACCATGAGTATTGAGCTTCAGGTTTAGGTATGAGAAAACAGTCCCTAAAAAAGTTTAATCAAAATCCGTTACCCAAACTCCGTGGTCCCCCCTTGTTAGAATATGTGAGGTTTTTTGAGTTAGATAGGTTCAGTGTATTAAGAATGAGAAAGGTGATAAATGCATACTACTACTGTAGCCTTATAATAATTAAACATATTGACTCACAAAATAAAATAAAATTTCATGATATCGAACAATTTTGCTCATAGTTAACAGGAATAATTGTCCTTCTACAATAATTTTTTAGTTTTTTTTTGTACTTTAAACTCAGAAGAGTAAATATTGTTTCTTAATAATAACTTTGATTTTGCTAGTTCTCTAATCTACAAAGTAGAAAATTTCGTTGTAACCTTTAAGAAGATTACACATTTTTAACAGAATAAATTCAGGGATTTAAACTTCTGTGATAGAAAAGCCGCAAACAAGGCGAGTGTCATACCTTTCGGAAACGAATTTCGATGAGGCCTTGGGAGTTGTTTTCTAGTACCTAAGAATAAAGCTCAGAATTTGTAGTTCGTGCCAATGGGCCCTTATATTCGAGATATGAGCTTTCTTACTTGAAATACACGTTATTTTACTGAAAAATGGTACATCTTTTGATGGAAATAACTATGCATCTGTCAACACTAAAAAAAGTAACCCAAATGATAATAAAAGTAGGTGAAAAGAGTTTTATTTTAAGCTTTGTTAATTTCATTTAAAAATATCAATCTTGTGTAAAGTTATTTATCAAAATTTTATTTATAACTGTTGAAAATGACGAAGGAAAATGTATGAAAAATCAACGAATCTTAAAGAGTTAAATTTCCTCAAATATCCATGTATTTTCCGTCATCAGTTTTAATTATCCATAACTTTACATCAGCTTAATATTTTCAAATGAAGCAAAGCTTAAAATGAAGCTCTTTTTGCCTACTTTTATAATCATTTGTGTAATTATTTACCTATTTTTCACTAAATCAACGTATATTCTAAGTAAAATAGGCTATATCTGGAATTCTAACACAATTCTGGCCCATTATCACAAACTACAGATCCTAGACTTCATTTGTAGGAACCAACGACGGTATGCCACTCTCCTTGTAAGTCTCTACTTTTAAATGGTAGAATCTGCAGTAATATTTTCTTCAATAAAAAATTGCGCAAACATAGATTATTACTTGTACAATGTGTGCTATTATACATATATTATAGTATGAATGAATGAGTGAATAAATGAATTAATGTGAGTTTATCGACAAAAAGTTAGTCTACGTTTTCAAATACTTTATTTTGTATTTAGTTTTACGTGTATACGGTCGTGTCGCGCGACTCGCTGGATTAAACGATCTTAAATCAAGCTGCGGCGACTGGCTTACACTCTCTCACTCTCTCTCTCCGTCCCGCCCACATTTCTCCTGCACGCCTGTATATAAGTCACTGAATCACCGGCCACTAGTTTTCCTGTTTTTTTTCTCGCCCTTCCATGCCACGCGCGGCGTGTTGCATTTCGGCGACTTGAATTATCGGACGCTTGATTTCACCTCTGACGCATAGCTTAGCGCTATATTTTTCTCGTTCACGCCTATTGTACTTGCTAGAGTTTTTGAAGTAGGCGATGAATGTAGAGAGTGTTTGAAGTGAAATTGTATTTAGAAGTTATGTCGGAAGTTTTGTGCGTTGGAAGAATCGTGGCTGAACGATCGTTTACTTGAACTACTGGGCAGAGGGAAATGATCGGAATACAATTAAGCAATGATGATGATGATAGTTCGATTTTTATTCAAATAATACGATAGCAAGTGAATACAAAAATAAAATGTGACATTCAGCTGATTTTGCTATTGTGTTTTGTATTCATCGAAACTATTAAAAATAACTTGGTAAATCCCGAAAATACTGCACTGGTAAAAATGTCTTATAAGACGTTTAATTACACATCTCATGGTTATTGTAAGCACATCGTAGAATATTTAATTATATTGTAATTCATGATTCTAGTTGATAGTAATCAAAATAGTAACATTTTAAATAATTACTGAAAATTCAAGCACATTTTCTTGCATTTTCATACACTTTTTCATCTTAAAATATATCAGTTATATAAACTGAATTACATTCGTTTAATGTAACTAAAAATTCTGGAAATATAAGCAGAAGTTAGAGAATAATATAGAGAGAGATATGTCTGACCGAACATGTACTAGGACTACTTGATACAGTCAAACACTCAATATCCAAATAATTGATGATAAAAATGATTCAATACATTTAAGTATTACAAGAACAACAAAGTACAAAAAAAACACGATTTATAATTAATTTTACTTGTTCATTTCGTTTTCGTCGGTGGTTATTTCCAAGCATATATCTGAAAATTTACTCACACTATTATTGATAATTTAAGCAGATAGTAACGAGTATTTTAATTAATTACTAAAAATTCAAACATATTTTCATGAAACAGACGACTTATGACATACGACATATGACTTAGAAATAAAAAGTTATACTTTAATTTTCAGGTATATGTAAATAAATAATATATTTTAAAGTATCTCAATATCTATACAATTTGATAAACTTTTTATTTGCCATTTATGAAGGGACAATTGCATCTGACTGATCCTTTACGTTCACTATTTATCAGAAGTAAATAATCAACATTCAAATAAATAATGATAAACAATATTCGATTTATTCAAAAATTGTAACAAGTACAAAATACTGAAGCAAACATGATATCTGTAAATGATTTTATTCGCGTGTTTTGTTTTCGTCGAAAGCCTTGGCACACTATTTAAAAATTTGACGAAGCCCACTAATCGTACACACATGCACTCGCGCCAACATTCACACTCATACACGAATACTAACACGTATACAACACTCGAAATAGAGTGCGAGAGACTTAAAGCGAGGTCTTAAGTGCTGAAATTGAAAGTAAGAACGTTTGCGCGCGTTCTCCTTTTTGATCGAGTAGAAGCTTGCTCTCGCTTCTCTCATTTCTCCCGGGTGCAACCTTTTTATCTCCTTGTCTTCTTCTTCTTTCTTCGCCGCGAAATAATCCCTCTCTACTTAGTTTTTAATGGAACTTATTGTTTTAGATTGCTCGTGTCGTTTTTTGCCTCTTTTTCGTCGCGTTATGCCATTGTCGTTTCTTTTATACTGTGATATTCTACTTTTCAAAGTGGATCGTTGCTGTAAGTTCTGTCAAAGACTATAATATTTAAGATAATATTGTAAAAAATATAAAAATTCGAAAATAACATCCCAATTTTACGGATTAGTGCTAAACGTTTTTTCTCTATTTAAACAAAAATTAACAACTTTTTACAAATAATAACGTTTTTATATAAAAATTTGTTTAAGAAAAGTTTTTATATAGTCTAAGAATATTGAAAATTCGTTTAACCCTTCAGAGTCTATTTATTTCGTTTCTATCAAATTTACATATGATAAACTTAAAGCTCTGCGAAATAGATGTGTCAATAAGGTCAAAATGGACTACTTCCGATCTTGTAATCTGAGCCGAAGTTAATTTTGGCCAAATATAAGCCGAGAATAGAGAAATCTAGAAAATTAAAACAAAATTTTATTACAAAAAAATTTGAAACATGGCTGAAACATTTCTAAATACTTTTTAGAAGTTTTACTCATAGATTTGTATGCCTTGGAATCAGAGAGTTAATTGTTAATAATTCCTTCTAAAGTAGAAAATTGTTCAGGCAACATTTTTGTTAGCATGTCGTGCTAAAGTTGAAAAAAAGCAATTTAAACAAAAATAAATACGTATTATATTACATTAAAAATAGTTTGATACAAACCATTAACATACGATATTGTTTAAATCTATTTATAATAGGTAATAAAATATTAAAATGTCTCTGCTTAATTATTGGAATGTTTGAACGATATTAATACGAACATTCGTTTCGTAAAAATGATTTGAACGTCTATCTTTGATAAAATTTAGATGATTGCTTCCTACAGAAAATTGTAGACGAGATTTTTCGAGTGTCTCATACACTATTTAAGAGAAAATCTACTATATTTATTAGAACAACAGAAACAACTACTCCGCGGGAAAATACCCCTCCCAGCATTGGATTACACTGTTAATTCATAAAATATGTAAATGTAATTGGTATTGAAAATTTAAACATTTTTCGTATTTATCTTTCAAGTTTCTCGTAAACTTGTTAAACGGATAAAAAATGTTACGTATTTAGAGTGTTTCATACACTCTTTAATAAAAAATCTACTATATTCATTTGAACAACAGAAACAACTACTCCGCGGGCAAATACCCCTCCCAGCATTGAATTAAATTGTTAATTCATAAAATATGTAGATTTAATTTAACATTAAAAACCCAAATATTTTTTGTATTTATCCTGCAAATTGAAATTTCTTTTTAGCAATAAAGGGAAAACCAGTTTAAAGTAGGTTTCTGCTAAACCTATTACATCGTATTATTAGTTTTTCACTGTATTTATATGTAAGGCTCATTCTTACAGAGAAGAGTCTACCTCTTCAAAGCAAGAAATATATAGGTCGTTTAATATTATAAATGTAAAGATTAAAAGCGATTCGGCCTCAAGACCGACTGTAGGTCTCATCAGTATGATCAGGCAGTCTCTATCATAGACGCACGTATATATAAAAAGATAAATAACATTTTTTTAACAGTATATCGAAGATAACAACCAAATTTAATTACTTTTTCCATACTATTAACGTTTTGTAGAAACAATGTAACACAAACACCACATTTGTCTTAGGCAAAATTTAGAATTACAATAGAATGATAAATTCAAACAAAAATCATATTAAAACCCAAATTATTAAATTTGACTTGAAAAGAAAGACAAACTGTCAAATCGGTAGGTGATTTTTGTAAAATATTAGATTTTCCGAGCCGTCGACCCGCTACACGCACTAATACTCTACGACTGGTCAGGACGAATATCAGCAGTGAAATAGAAAATCGAGAAAGACTTCGTCGTCCGCGCGCGGCAGCAAAACAAAAATAAAAAGGCCCATAAAATCCCTCCATTCTCTTTCGCACACGTGTGCGCCCTTTTTCCCTTCTTGGCTTTTCCAGCGACTATAAGACAGCAAATTTACGGATAATATTTTAAGTTGAAAGAATTTATTTCGGATACAAGTATCTTCTAAATTATTAAAGTTGTATGATTTTATTTTTAATTACAATATCTATTATTATCATTATTAAATAATAAAAATAAATATAATAAAAAATGTTATATATAATAATACAAACAGTTCCACTTGTTTACTGTAGTTCTAAAGGTTATATTAAAAGGTTAAACTTTACCATGCAAATAACATGCTGTAGTACAAAATGTTAGTAGAATTCTAAGCGTGTAACGTGCTATAAAATAATTTCTATAATATAAATAATTTAAGAATTGTTTTTTATTTTTGTAATTTCTTATAAATTTCACAGTAAATATAAAATTCGATAATGTACACAACTTTCTTTTATAACATGTAAATTTTATCAAAGATAGACGTTCAAATCATTTTTAAGTAACGAATGTTCATATTAACATCGTACAAACATTCCAATAATTAACTAGTCACAGAGCTTGAGCAAGTGGAATTTTATTGACAATTTTAGAAGAAAATCGTCTACATAAACGAATGTTATATTTACTGATAATTTATAATCAAATTACAATAACTGGAGCAATGGAATTTTTTATTGACAATTTTAAAAGAAAATTGTGTACATTATCGAACATTAACCAAATTTAATAATTTTGCTTTTATTATGATTTTTGTTCGAATTTATCATTCTATTTTAATTCTAAATTTTGCAGAAGAAAAATGTGGTGTTTGTGTTACATTGTATCTACGAAACATTACAGGTATAGAAAAAGTAATTAAATTTGGTTGTTTTCTTTGATGTACTGTTAAAAAGAATTTTATTTATTTTTTTTTAATATACGTGCGTCTATGATAGAGACTGCCTGATCATACTGATGAGACCTACAGTCAGTCTTGAGGCCGAATCGCTTTTAATCTTTACATTTATAATATTAAACTACCTATATATTTCTTGCTTTGAATAGGTAGACTCTTCTCCGCAAGAATGAGCCTTACACATAAATACAGTGAAAAACTACTAATACGATGTAATAGGTTTAGCAGCAACCTACTTTAAAATGATTTTCCCTTTATTGCTAAAAAGAAATTTCAATTTGCAGGATAAATACAAAAAATGTTTGGGTTTTTAATGTTAAATTAAATCTACATATTTTATGAATTAACAGTTTAATTCAATGATGGAAGGGGTATTTGCCCGCGGAGTAGTTATTTCTGTTGTTCTAATAAATGTAGTAGATTTTTTCTTAAAGAGTGTATGAGATACTCGAAAAATCTCGTCTACAATTTGCTGTAGGAAGCAATCATCTAAATCTCTGCTTAATATTTCTATGGGTTCCCGGCATAATGACATAATTCCACTTTTTTAAAAATTGACTTTTTGGTATCCTTAAATAGTATATTTTTTGATAATAACCAAAAAATAAGGAAAGTGAAAAAATAAGTAAACATACTATCTATTGTTTATGAATCTTTTTAACATTAATTTAAATAGAAAATAAAAACTTTAAACCTCAACATCTCAAAAACATAAAAAATGGACTTATGTCGTTGTGTCTTTAACCCACATATTATTTTTTGGGACGTAATTAAACTAAGAATTCATATGTAAATGACTAATAACAGTTTATAATGAAGTTCGAAATTTATTCGTTGTATTTTATAATAAGCCTCCGTAGCAATCAATACGTACGACAGGCTACAAACAATGAAGTATGTGTCATTCATTCTTGAGCTTGATCGAGTGGCCAAAAGTCGCCGTCGCAAAGATATTCGAGAACGTTATCAGGCTTTTATACAAACCTTCTTTAAGCCTTTAGTATTGTATAGGAACTTATTACGCGGTCTCTTTTAATACTTTGACGGTATTACTAACGGATTCTACCCGTAACAGATTATTGACCAAAGTTATTCTTTCTTTGAGTCATATTTCATAATATAATATTTAAAACATCGAAGAATTTTGGCTTAAATAGACTATAACATTGGTCAATAATTTATATATACAAATTCCCATATTCATATCACAAATGCATGGGATTTTGAACAGAAAACCTTGAATACGCCAATTTGATCATGCTGTCTCTCAAAACCTCGTAATTGCCTTAGAAAAGTAATGTAGAGGTTTTCATTATAGCCATTCAGAGACCTATATACCATAAAAAATTTAGAAAAACTTGTTTTTGGTATATTTTTATAAAATATTTAAATTTACCGAAGAAATAGGGAATATATAAATCCTTGAGCTGGGTACCTTCCCCTATGCAACAGGGTGTCCAAAAGTGTAAATAGGCAATCCTTATGTATTTTGACCGGTAGAATATGAATCCACAGGTCCTCTTTTTTAAAGTAGTCAGATATTGTTTACAATGCAATTGTTTAAATAAATTAGAAATTTTATTTTTTTATAAACAAATTTAAACAAAAAAAAAATTAAAATTCTTAAAACTTCAATTTTTAACTTACAAAATCTTTTATCTGATTCTTTGACTAATTTTGAGCAAATAAGGTTCTTACAAAATTTTACGTAGCAGTTTTAGTTTTCGAGAGAAAAATGTCCAAAGTCGATAAGAAATTGCCAAAATGAAACTTCATAAAAATATAACTTTTAAATAAACATTTTAGGGAAAAATGTGTAAGAACACTTTATACTTAAAATAGCCTATATTTTAAAAGCGAAAAAGTTCCGGACCAAAAAATTAAATTTTTCTAATTTGTTTGAACAATTAAATTTTAAACAATTTTAGACCACACCAAATAAAAAAATGACCTGCGGATTCGCGTTCTACAGCTCAAAATATATACGAAATGACTACTTTGACCTTTGGATACCCTATTACATACGGGAAGGTACCCAGCTTCAGGATGAGTTTTACTCATTTTTACCTTAAAATATATTAACAATTAATTTAAAATTTAAAGGCGTTTCTGTCCCCTTAACCTTTTAAGGCCCAGTGTTATTTTGAAATCACATAGAACTCAAACCTTTCACAGAATCATCAGAGGTGGTGTAGTGGACTTTCCTTTAGCATAATTAATTCAATTGTAAACGTTCGCCGAAGTAGTGCGTATTGAGCTACAGTTTTTGCTTTAAAAATCAAGTTAATATTATTTTATTCTTTTAATAACCATCAAGAATATGAAAATTAGTACCTGAGCTAATATTTTACTGCATTAAATTTTTAATTACATCGAATTTAATGGTAATATTACCAATTAATATTTTTAGATTAAACGTCTGAAACTCATATATCCAGGATATATCCATCATTTTAAAGTCAACTAAATAAAAAAAATTAACTTCTTCGATCTTCGGATTTTAAAAATGTTCTTACTTATTTCAGACCCAAGAGGTTACCAAGTAGAAAAAAGTAAAGTTTGACGAAAATAATAACTGCAATAATTCTTAAATTTGCAAATAATTAAGGTAGTGCTTTCATGACAATTATTGACTTAAAAAAACAAAAAATTGTACAATAATTTGTTTACATGTTACAATATCAGAAACGTTATAACATGAAAGGAGGGTACTTTAAGTGACAAAAAAAAATTTGATTAGAAAATTATTTGACAAATAATCCGAATACTTTTTATTTTTCTTCCGATTTTAATTTGGTAGGTCCCATTTTGTTCCTTGAAAGATTTCAAGGGGACTTGCTCGTATACAAATTCAAAAACATCGAATAACCTGCAACGTTACAGTCAATAGTTTATACTTGTATACGCACGAACTTACAAAAATATGTGTATCGACTTATAAACAATAGGCTTTAACTTCGCAGGTTATTCGATGTCTTTTAATTTTGATATGGACAAGTGCCCTGAAATCTTTCAAGGAAAAAAATGGGACCCAAATTAAAATCGGATAAAAAATAAAACAGATTCGGATCATTTGTCAAATCATTCTCTAATTTACGCGATATCTAATTTTGCAATATCGAAATTTTCATACAAAAATTTTTTTTAGTCACTTCAAGTACTCTTTTTTATATTATAACGTTTTTGATATTGTAACAAGTAAACAAATTATTGTACATACTTTTGTTTTTTATATCGATTCTCATGAAAGAACTACCTCAAGTGATTATGCTAAACTGTGAAAGTTATTTGTGAATTTAAATCTGTTTAAGTTAATTAATAATACTAGTTCTAGAATATTATTATGTTATACACTCAATCATTATCAATCATGAGTAGTGGGATCTGTCTCATTAAGCAAATATGTAATATATAATTGTGTTGATTAATCATCATGTGTTGATTGGGGACAATTATTTAAATATTTGAAATAATTAAGTATGCTGCTGCAAAAGGAAAATTATAAATCGGTGATTGTATACATTTTTGTAATATCCTCAGATTTAATCATTGTAAATCCAAGCGAAACATGTATTTTCGAAGTACGTAATTTACGGGCGTAAATTATTTCACAATAAATAATCAACAGTACGTTAGTCTCGGAAATTCACAAATGACATTTTATTGTGTAATGAATTTCACGCAGAAAAATTAATTACATTCAGCAAAATCAATAATTGGAAATCGGGCAACGGTCGTTTCACTGCAAAATAATTACATATCAATAATTAATTAACGTCTACTATAAGCATACAATACCAAAGGCAGACTAATAATGTAAAAAAATAAATACCAAACGTGCAATATATCAACAAAGCAAGCAAATTTTGAATTTTTCTACGACAATTCCTCATAAATCTCGAAACTTTTTAATTGAGAAAAACGACAATATTCGTATTATCCTGTAATATATTTGCATGCGTCGTTGAAGCTGCACTCGATTTGCAACGAATCGTGCACTCGTGCTTTCGACGAAGTGTCGCAGTCACGTAACGGCACTTCAAAAACACGTAATTACGCGTCCACTTTTTTTGCTTTTCTGGCACGCGCGAGAGAAATTTCGAAAAGCGTGCTTTGTCGCGTCATCGATGATTTATGCGTAATTTGCTGAAAGAAATTTAAATCTTTGGTACTTGACATTACGACAGATGAGTACGCGTGTAACACCCCACTCACAGGTATCAACCAATTAAAAGGGCTTGCTCGTAAAAAAATTGTAATAACCGTCGTCGATATTGAATTTTATGAGTTGAAAACTCGTTTTTAGAAAAATGGAAAATTTGTTTTATATCACTGCGCGGTAAAACAGTATAACTTCAAAAATCAGAATTTAATAATACACTAGCTCCGGAAGCGAGAAAATTTCGAGTTATACCGTTTTGCATTAGATCCAATCATTACATTATTGTTATACTTTTTCTAAATAATTCTGGTAATATATGTAGTATACAATATACTTTTTTATTCCCTACTTCACCGTAATGGCCACTTTATTCACCTCAAAAGCGGGACAAAAGTAGCATATTATTCCCGCAAATCTATTTTTTCCCGCAAATTGACTTTTTTCCCGTAATTCTTTTTTCCCGCTAAAGCATTTTTTAAAATTATTTTTCTCTATACTAATATACGTTTTCAATAAATTCTAGTTCTCACCGAAAGTCCCTCTTTTTAAATCAATAAAGTGTCCATAGTTAAGTCGGGAATAAAATTTGATATGCAACACGGGAATAAAGTCGAGTAATCCATCGAATCCTCGCTTCGCTCGAGTAGTAAACCCACCCACCACGGACTTTATTTCCTTGTTACCTAATGTATTATTATTATTATATTACTATACTTGATATACATATCGTCATATATTTTTTATGTATTTGAAGTTGATGATTCATTGTATGCACTAAAACAACAAACGGATATAACTTGTGTTATACCAGCTTACCGTGCAGCCCCTCAATTACTGTCTTCTTTTTAAATTACAGAACTATATTTTCATTCCTTGCAACCTAATTATGTGGATTTGGCATGTGAGACTAGATTCTACGAGCGCATAAACCATTCGTGGATTTGCTGAGAACGTAACGTAGCAAAAGTTTGGGTTTTTCCTGCGAGTCGTAATATACACATGAGAGCAGAAGTTTTCTGGTAGAAGCCTTCCTCCCTAAAACGATGCGCAGTAGCATGGGAATGTGAATGTGAATGTGTATGTCCAGGATCGGAGTCTTCCTCTCTTGAGGGGAGTGGAGTGATTCATGGCGATGTACTGCCGGGATTTCCTCGTTCAAACGATTTTGGAGAAACCGAATCTTCTGCGCAGTTCATTCTCATAATGATCATAATAACGAATAAATCGCGAAGCGTATATATGCTTACCGAACAAATGGTGCATAGAACATTTGTGGGGTTGCATATTGTTGAATGATCAAAAAATGATTATAAATACTGTTGTGTATTTTATGATAATAAACGGTATAATTTAATATTAAAATAACCACTTTGAATTGTATACCTTTTAATAAATAAAAGGTGGCACAACTTTTAACTCATTTAAATCTCTTGATGCATATTTTAACAAAATAGCTTTGACTTTACGATAAGCCTCCTAACTTTTTGACTTCATATTATGAAGCACTAAATATAACTAAGTTTCGCTAAAAGTGAATGCACGCCGAAATTTTCCGTTCGGGAAAATTTAAATCAAACTTAAGAAATTCTGTTTCTAAAATTAAATGATAATATGTTTCTAAACTATTGTATTTTCGTCTCTGTGAATTTTCAAAATTTGTATAATTTTATTTGAAGAGTACAAGTTATTTCTGCTAGCCAATTTTGTAGCAAAGTAAAAAATAGCTATTAAGTTCAATAAAATAATTTCTATGGCCAATATTATCAATACAAAATCCTTTTCTGTTATAAAAATGTACAAAGTATCAGAAAATGATATTTAAAAAAATCAATTTTTTCGTCAAATTTCACTATAGGACCACCTTAATATCTCAAAAAGGTGTGTTTTTCTATCATTGATTGTTGTCAAACGATAAATTACACAAAAATTATAAGCTTCTGATTAAAAATTGCATTATTGATTTAAAAATATCGTGAATAGAAAAATCGTTATAAAACAATATCGAGTTGATGTATCGCAAAAGAAAAATATTTCTTTTCATCAAAAAACAAATAAAAACTAGCGATTTGTAAAAATTTCCGTGTAATACCGAAGAAAGGCAATACGAAATTAACAAGAACAATCAAACCTCAAATATATTGAAAAATAAAAGATTTAAAATTCTGGTCAAAGAGCTCAGCCAAGACTGCCAAAAGATAGTGGAAACCTTTTCCATCTTAATTTATTTATAATGATTTTCATATGATTCCGAAATTTCGCCGTTTACAAAAAAATAACGTTTCGTGTATAACAAAAGAAGGAAAATAGTTTATTAAAAATTTCGTATCAGAGAAGATAGGTAATTGTATGCTCTTTCAAATGCGTCTACACTGAACCGGTCATATTATTTCTAACATATCAAAATAATTTACCTTATTGATTTCAGAATATCGTAAAATAAAAAAATCAATATAAAACAGAAACGAGTCAACGAATCTTAAAATTTCTTTTTAATTCCAAATCTTCGTTCAAAAACGAAAAAACGGAGCAAAGTGACCACGCCGTTCTATAATAATGATGTTTTCGTGTATAACCTTAAAAAATTTCGGGTCGAAAAAGATAGCTGATTTTAAGCTCTTTCAAATGTATTTTATTCGAATTGATTATATTAATTTTAACCTTTAAAGAAACCTAAAAAACTTAACCCCGAAAATCGTAAAATCAATAAAAAATAAAAGAGCATCGAAAAATAAAAAATCTTATTCGTCAGTCCCCTTCGTACATAAGAAACAAAAAAAATGACTACTCAAGACACACACTCACATATACACACACAGAGACACACACGTACACACATACACACACACGCACACACACAAATACATACACATCCTCACGCACATTTATAATGGATATAGATATCAAAAAATCATAAGATAATAATTATTGCTTATAATTAGAATTTCGTCCTAACTTGTCAAAATTGCCCTACGTTTGTCTGAATTGTTCGAAAAGTAGTATTACAGTATATTAATATCAGGTTTTCACTTATACGCTGAAAATTTGAAGCTTGTGGTTAAACATAAAGTATGTAAGTGAAAAATCAATTTCAAGTCTTGATCGAGATAAACAGATAAATAAAAGCGCTTTAAAATACCAGCATCCATACGTTTGAAATATTGAACCAAAAGTTACGTTCAACTGCGAATTCCATCAATCTGTTCCCCGAATCCCATCCAAATCGATCGCTAAATCCGAAAACACCAACATCAACAGTAAAAATTCAAAGCCCACTCCATCTCTCTCAGCTCGTCACCCAAAAACCTTCGCTCCATCTCTCCCCTATACTTCATCGACTCATCGACGTTCGATTGTTCCTCCTTCGTCGTCTTGGCGTCGCCGCGCACCTGGCAGTTTTGGGTCGCGGGCGCGCGCGCGCTGGCTTGCCGACAATTTAATTGGCTCTTCGCAGACAGAGAAGAGCACGGAAAGAGAGAAAGGACGCGCGCGACGCGACGAGTTTCGCGGCGAGGCCCTGCCGGCGACACGCGAACAATGACGGCCCGGTAATTACGGCCGCCGCTGCCTTTCTGCCTAGATATATATATATATATATATGGTCAGGTGCCCCAGCCAATTTCACCTATTCCCCTGGGCTAGCCACGGACCTTCGCCGGTCCTTGTCTTTCTCTTTCGAGTCGAGGTTGCGGCCCTTTATTTTCGAGATGAAAGGATCGTCGAGGGTGACGATTCTATTTTATCGCTCGTTGAGAGACAGAGAGAGAGAGAGAGAGAGAGAGAGAGAGAGAGAGAGAGAGAGAGAGAGAGAGAGAGAGAGAGAGAGAGAGAGCCAGAAGGCTCATTGGAGTTTCTTTTTTTGAATTTGAGAGGGCCTGTTGTCGAGAGCGAAGAGCTGGTTTTTCCAAGTTTCTTCGATGAGAATCGATGGAAGCTTTTTGTGTGCGCTGAGTGGAGGAGAAAGTAGCTATTAGTGAATAGGTGCTCAAGTTTCTAGTTCAAAATCATCGGCGAAATCTGCACGATTGAATTTTTTCATAATAAGAAAATTTGGATAATATATACCAATAAAATAAAGAATTATTTACTGCTTTCTTTTAACTAAACAGCAAAAGTTAATAATCAAAAATTAAAGGTTAAAACATTTCACCTTTAAAATAATTAAACTACTGTAATAAATACATGTATATATTAACTTATATGGATGTACCTTTCTCAGAATAATCTTGAACCTATAAAAAGCTATTGATACCTTCGAAGACCAAAGAAATGTATACTCCTGCCATAAACAACCGGAAAAAACGACGCAGTGATCGCCAAAGAAGGTTTTGGTTTAGACACAATGTTATTAGTAACAATATTATTTTCATAAGCACCAATGTGCCTATGAAGCTTCAAAAAGATTAGATATATATATTTGGTTTTACATAAATAAAATCATTTGTAAACGATCGTATAAAAAAAAAATGAAATAAAATAATAATCGATATATACGTTTTCGAAGTCGGTGCCGAATTTCACCGAGTTACGGTGGTCTGTCTTTAGAGGCATTATAATTATATGTGTTTAGATTCAATCCAGTAGAATTTCTAAATCGTATCCATAAGACAGATACTTTAAATTAGTTTGAAATTCGGCGCTGACTTCGAAAAGGTTTATATCGATTATTATTTTATTCTTTTAAGAGAATTTTTCCAAGACAGTTCGTTCGTTTTTTTTTTATTTTATACTTTTTAGTTGTACCGGCCAAATTTCATTTTATTTATCCAAATCCAAAAGTTTATCCAAATCGGTTTAGTAGTTTCGGAATAACCGGCGGACGAACATAACAAAACGACAGTAATGGCTGACCTAGTACTGGCTCGATACTGGTCCAACAATGTACTGGGACTACCATGGAAGCATCCTTTTTCATTCGAAAAAAAGTTTATTCAAATCGGTTCAGTAGTTACCGAATAATCGACGGACAAACATAAATAAACAAAAAATATATACAGGTCGAATGGAGAACCTTCTCTTTGTTCGTAGTCGATTAAAAAATATATTTTATCTAGATAAAGTGTGATCAAAATTAAAAAGTATTTCAACAATACATCGATGCTCAATACGAATACTAACGCGTTTCAGTTTTTAACAAAATCGTCTTATTTCAATGAGATGAAAAACTGATGAAAATAACTAAAAAAAATGTCCAACAAAGTACAAAAATATAATATATCTAAAAAGTGAACATGTGATATACCTAGTTTTGAAACTTCCGAACATAATATTTTGTTTATAAACATAAAATGAAATAGTGTATTTTTTTCGGAAAACTGAAACGCGATTTTTCTTTGTATTGGACGTCGACATGGTCTTTATCTATGTAAATGATAACTAAAACTGTCTAATTATTTTATTCCAATAACTGTATTATCCAGATAAATATTTATCTTGTTAAATAAAGAATATATTTTCATCTTCCTTTAATTAAGTTGTCTATTGTTTTATCTAGATGGGAATTCACTTTCATAACGCATAATCAGACAAAAAAATACATCATTTTGTTCCGAATTTTGATTAGACAGTGTATCTAGATAACGCATAATATATAAAAAAAATGGGTCTAGATAGTTTCATAGCCAAATATATCCATTTATTTGAATAAATGTTTATAACCTTCCTGTTTTAAAGATACGTTTTTCTAGATCTCTATATAGATAAATTTATCTAGATACTCTTTCAGCACTGCCCGTATATGTTTTAGTAATTATAGTGACAATGATTACGACTGAAATAACGATAATAACTTTACAGTTTTACATTTAAGATCCCCATTATGGTACTAGATACACTAAACATTTCCAAAAGCGCTTGAAGCCGAAAAGAGCAAACGCCCAAATACAAGCGCAGCGCCCGCATGTAATATTTACTCACCTAATTCGCTGCAAGCTACTTTAAGTCTCTCTCCCTCTCGTCTTTCGCGATCACTTCTTACATTTCCCGGATTAAACCACCCAAGCGAACAAAGAATTCAGAAAAAGAGCTTTACGTACACGCGCGCGCGCGCGTGCATCTAAGGAATGAAAAAACTTTGGGTTTCTCCCAAGTTTTTTTCTGCTCGGCAGTATCAAGAAAACGGAAAACTACGCGGAGCGTAGAGAGGAAAGCTTCGGAGCTCGCCGCGAGCGCAGTTTTATTCGATTACTCGCGATAGTCCGTATAGCTTAGCCCTCTCGCGTGTTGATTCGCCGGGAAGACTTTTAATTCGCCGTGTCTTTTCGCCTGGCCGAGTTTCGCCCGTAGTTTTCTTTTCCCGCAGCGCGTGGAGAGGTGGATTTCGCGGATTGTTCGGCGATACTTTGTTTCAGTTGCGCCGAAGTGCCGAGCGAGAGCGTGTCCCAGACGATAATTAAAAAAGTATTCGAATTGGCGTTTCTGGTTAGGGGTAATAAATTATTAGCCGATTGTGGTGGGAGGAATAAAAATTTGAACAGCCTTGAAATAATTACACTTTTTTTTATCTCTGTTTCAGGTAAGCGAGATTTGGTTACATCTGCTTTTCATAGCCGTGTGTTAATGTGTGGTACATTCGTAAGTATGGATTAATAAGTAAGTAGTTAAGTTAATCATCAAAAGTGTATACAGAAATTTTGTAATAGAACTATAATAAGAAAAGTAAAAATCTTTTTAGAATTTATTTGCTCATATTTTAAGATACTAAGCACATTTTATTCATTACTTTTTTTACATGAAGCATTGAATAAATTTCTCCATATATAAATGTCGGGATAAAGTCCTTGACATTAAAGAAAAAATTAAGTTTATTAAAAATATTTATGCATAGATTTTTTTTGTATCATAAAAGCTGTTATTTTTGTAATGGGGTGAGCTTCGTTTAAATTATCGCATACATAAACAATTTATCTATTTAATACCCAATTACTATTTATTTATTTATTTTGAAATATATACGAACCTTTTGGCCCTTTTATAATTGTATATACATATATTACAAAATAATAATTATTATGACGAGGTACATAGTAACTATCTCTTACATTAGGTTAAGTATCTGTGATTGTATATGATTTAATTGCACGTATAAAGGTGTATAATGAAGTTGAATTTCTAATTGTACAAGGTATTACATTCCAAAATCTTCTTAGTCGACCTATTGTAGAATGATTTGCTGATTTGACTCTGTTTTTTATGTTAAAAATACCTTTTTTATTTTCCATTCATTTATTTTTACACTTATACCTATCTAATCATAGTTTTCTAAAGTGGTAACTATCCGTCAAACATTTACCTCAAATTAATTATCACAATAACGAAAATGCTAATAACTTTTCTCTCACATATACAGCTGTCTTCACATAAATTATCTAAGTCATATTTAGACTGATACGTATATCAGTATGTTGAATTTTATCAAAATCTGAACCGTAATTCTATAAGCGAAAGCACTACCTTATAATCGGATAGGTACTTTTTTCTAAATCATGTAGACCACTTATTTTATTGTCCCGGCATGTACATAGAAATTCAATTGATTGAGGCTTACCTGATTTATTGAGGCTTTGTGCACAAAAAGTTATTTATATATGCATATACATAAAATATATCTTTTATATAAGGAGAATATTTTATAAAAATTAAATTCAGTCAGCTTTTCTACAAAATTTCCAATACTCCATTTTATTTTAAGGTAAATTATTGATCATTTTATTTGTATATAACCTAGATGTTAGGAGTGCAAAATATTGCATACATTAATTAATGAAAAATTGAGTTTCTTTGAAAACGCTAATATCTACACCATATTACAACAAGATTCCAGAAAAAATTGTATTCAAATCATACTAAAACTACATAGTTTAAGACTTCAGTGTACTCTCCCCTTAGCCGTTGAAAACGGACACCGCGCGTTAGAGGTTTAACGATCAGTCAAAAGTCGCGCCCATTATACAGCATAAATAACGAAGAAAGCTCCATAAAATAGCTTTGAAAAATAAAAAATTGAAATAACAGTAACTCCTTCTCCCGCAAACAGGAATCACAAAAGAATGCCACGTGAACCGTATATATCCAAAGAATTAAAAAAAAAATAAAAAAAAATAGAACATACACAAAAAAATCCGCAGACCCCGAAAGAGGAAAGAGAATCGTCCACTCGATCGAGCGGAATCCCCGCGATACAACATAACGTCCATCAAACGTCCATCCAACTTCCCCCTCGAAAAAGAGAGAAAACCGAGTACGGCAGCGCAGATATATAGTGAAAATCCATGGCCGAAGGAGAGCTAAAGCAAAAATCTCCCTTTATGGACCTGTCGGCCGGCCGTCAAATCGCTCGCCGAAAACCTCGCATCGACGCTTTTACCGCTGCGCGCGCGCGTGTGTGTACACATACCTAAGTCGTCGAGCAGCGTTTCAGCGCGAAACAATAAGCAAACCAGCGAGCGAATGTACACGCGAAGTGCAGTCTCGCCCTCGCTCTGTGTGTGTAATTGAATCAAAACGCGCCGGGCGCGCAAAAGGAAACCGAAGTGGGTCGCCGGAATATTCGACTGGCGTAATGATTTCTAAACTCCGGGGGTATAAGGTATGTGAGAATGAAGGGCTGGGTGTATTCTGCGGAGTGGTAATGGCTTCGGAGAACGGTCAGAGATGAGAATAAGGAATGAGCTTTTGAATAATCCAGTGTACAGCGATCGGCCGATGAAATAGCGTGGGGGAGAAATCGATGAAGTGGTAGTGGACGATAAGTCTGTATATGATATACATTTCAAGACTACGAGCTAGATTCGTAATGTTTTTATTTTAGCTTGCCAAAATTTTAAGGTTATTTATGCAGATCTTCCATGACTTGGATAAGTTAGATTAATCAATTTCTTTCAATTTTATATAGTCGAACTAGATTTACAAGAATCGACGTCACGGGAGTTCTTTCTTCTTTCATTTGATGTATACTGTGAAGACTCGAGAAATTTGCAAGAGATATATGAATTATATATAACAAGAGAATTATTTAAAAATTTGCTGAAAAATGAGGACTGAGACTTATTTATAAAACTCTTTATATATTTTCATGTTATAGAAAGCTTAAGAACTGTGTGATGCGAAACCTTTTTTTATATTACATTTTATTGTTACTAAAAATACAATCGATGCTTCAAATTTTATAAACTGCTATGGAGCTGCAGCATCAGTAACGGCTGGAATTAAGAGCTTGATATTTCACGTTAATGAATAATCATATCGAAATTACTTTGCTTTACAATGTATTCGTGCTGGTACGTTGTACATTACGATCAATACTATAACAATAGGTTTAAAAATAAATGCATGTTTATAAATTTAAAATGTCCTTCATTAAAAAGGATATTCATCGTATAAGTACAACATTAAATATGCAGGGTGGGGATACATTGAGACGATCACAGAAACAATAAATTTAAAAGAAAAATGTACCTTTATCGATAAAAGTAATTTTTTTTAAATAAGTTTAGAGTATAAGACTTACTATACTCGCCATGTATATACTTCTGTTTAAAGTACATGTGGGTATTATTGCGGAATTTTCGGTTAGGTTAAGTTTAGAAAAAAGAAAGGTTCCGGAGCGTGTATTTTTTAATAAATGCTTTAGAATCATTCACTGTCGCTAGTTTATATTACTGTGATTCAGCACGTATTTACTGTGCGCTGATTACTGTGTATACAATTCACAGGTTAGGACCCGAGGTAATACAAGCACAGGCGTGGTGTGTATTACTGCGGTCGACTTCTGTATTTATACAAATAAATAAAAGAATATAGGGTTTTTCTTCCATAAATATGCATATTCTCAAATGTTAAAGTGGTAATAAATCGTTTTTAAAGGAATATTTACTAAAAAGTAGTATTTATGTCTACATCTTAAATCCATAGTGGTTGGGGCATCCGCAGACTTACCCACTCTTACTCTATATCGTATAAAGCGAATACTTATTAGCCATTTATTAAAACTTTCTGTTCTATACAAAGTATACATTTTTCTCGAGTTAAATATTCCTTAACTCTCAGCTTTAAATGATCTCAAAGTCTTGTACTACGTACATTTTTCTTTAAAAGACCTTCGTTATCGATCTTTACATCACAATGAGAATTCATTCCCCGCGCGAACGCAACCCTAATTGTAAGATTTCTAACAAACTCAGAAGCCAATGTTCATAATTGCATCAATCAGAAAGACTTTTCACTCTGCCAGTTATTCCAGTCCAACAGTAAAGAAAAAAAGCATTATCCTCGCAGAAGCTGCAGACACCGCATTTGAAAATTCAACGGCCCCCAATGACCCTCCTGCATTCTTAACTCTCCTCGCCTCCTTCTCCCGCCTCTTACCAATTTCCTAAACCGCGCCGCGAACCCTCGTCCGCCCAAACTAGGTCAACTCGACGTAACGCAACACAACGCGCCGGGAAAACGACAAAGCAGCGACACCGCGGCTCTTTGTGCTCGTGGCACGGAGTACGAAATTTCGCACGTGTATACACACGTGCGGTAGCGAGCCGAGTTTCTCTCTCTCTCTCTCTCAAAGGAGTCGCTGCTGAATCGACAACCGATCTTTGATTCTGCAGCGGCCAAGTCAAACAGTATGGTAGACTGGAAAGGTTAAGCTGAGAAGTTTGACGTGGTTGTATGAGGATGAGGAGGAGAAATTTGGGTGTGCATACTGTGGGAGTTGGAAATTTGTAGGAGAAAACATTTTTCCGGATTTTTCGGTGGCGTATATGGGGTCTGCAATCCGCTAAATAAATACAGTACATTTTATTTTATGTTAAATAAATAATTCCTTAAAGTAATGTTTATCAGACACATTATAATATAAGTAATATTTTACTACCAAAATAAAGATTTGATAAATTTTAAGAATAAATATTTCTCACATAATGCATAGTATCTGTACAATCCGCAGCGCTTTATAATATAAACACTCGCGTTAACGTTCTTCCCCGGAAAGAACTTTCGCTTCACAGCCGACAAGCAATTTATCTCGAACATCCGCTAATTCGCCTAGTCGAAACTCTCTCGTCAAGAAAAACGACTCGACACTCCCAAAGCCGATACTCGAGCGCGCCCGTCAAAATTTGCCTAGCTGTAAACACAGTTCCCCGAAGAAAAAGGAAGAAGCTCGCAGCCGGGGCAGGGAAAAACCCGTGTCGATACTATCTGCGTCTCTCACTCTCGCCAGCAGCTATCGTAAACTCCGCTGGAGCTGGAAATCCCTCAGCCGTCTTGCCTCTCGCACCCCCGTCGACTTCTTCCGCATCCGGCGCGAGATAAACTCGGGGCTCCCGAGCTCCTCCATATTCCGGTATAGGATTTCGGTGCGAATCTCTCGTCGCTGCTGCTGTGCACTGCTGCTGCCGCATGCAGGTGTCATCGATCACGAGGAGTGCGGAAGATGCACGAGCCTTCCTTTCTTTGGTTCACTGTCTTCTAGAGAGTTTGGGTGTACTGCTTTTCTTGGCACTTGACTCGCGAGGGTTCGCGCGGATGGGGATGATCGTTTTTTGGTGGGACGTACTGGTGGGAATGAATTTGTTGAGAAGTATTGGATCTTGATCCGATAGTGTGGAAATGTGCAGGTGTTTGAAAGCACCTACAGCTGTTATGTCATTAAACAAATTAGTTAAGTCCGCTGATAAATCAATAATATTTTTAACATTTATCGACAACTTACAGTAGTTTATCAAGAATTTTCACAGTTTTATGTCATTATAGAAATTATTTACAATGTAAATTCTGCATTTCCTCCATGGATCCAATTGTGAACGATGATGCAAGATAAGAATAAATACTAACAAAATACAAAAAAGAAATAATAAAAAACTTGATAAATAATGATTTAAAACCAAATAATTTCCAATGGTGGCACTGATTCAAGAATGTATCCCTGACGGTATGTTCAACTGTAAATTTGTATACACATATATTTATTATTCTTTCAAAGTGTGAAGAAATGCTTAAAAAATGTTTTTTTTTTGATAATTTTTAACAATTACAAACATTTATTACCATTGTTCAAAAATTTTTAACATTTCTAGCATAAAAATTAATCTCAAATTAGTCTTTAACAATAGTACATTTAGTACATATAGTACATTTGGAACCGTAATTAGAGTGGTATAATAGTACATTGTGCAACTAGGGGACAAAATTGGCGTTTTCTAAGCGAGGATGATTATTGAGTGCTCCAGTGCTCACGTACACGAGTGCTCAAATCATCATTAGAGTCTGAGAAAGCCCTTTCCACCCGTGTTACACTTCGTATTTTTTTTAACAAGTGTGTGAATAGAATGGGGAAATAAGCATTTTGAGTCGTCCACTAGACCTAAGAAATAAAAAGAATAAATTTAAAAAATTCGAAATTTTTGAAAAAGAAATTCAAAATTATTGAAAAAAAATTTATAATTTTGAAAAAAAATCAAATTTAGGAAAAAATAAAATTTTGGAAAAATTTTAAAATAATGTTCAGAGCTTTTCAGGAGCGGGAAGTAATATACATTACCTCCCGTTTCGTCAAAGTCGCTCGGAATGCCCAATTTTCCATTCGTTTTGCAAGCATGGAAAAGGGCCTTTTTCACGCACATATTGAAAACATTATTATTATTCTTTAGGCATTAATCTTTTTTTAATTATTTAAAATATTTCCAGCAATATTTTTTACGAATCTCAATAGTGTTTTAAGCTTTTAGTGCAATTTTTCTGTGGGGGCGTATTGAAATATTTTCTTCGGTTATGTATGACATCAGCATCATTTATGTATCTGAATATGTTATTTGTGAATATTGCTTTTATATGGGTATATTATTTTCATAAATGATCGGAATGCTAAATTAAATATGCGTTTTTATTTTATCATGAAAATTGGAGCAGCATCAACTGATACTGTGTTAGTAGTAAAATAACGAATAGAAAACGTTTATTTTACGAAGCGATTATACACTGTTAAAAGTGATTATTGATTTCATTGACATATTGAAGCTCCTCTGATATTTGACAGGCTAAAAGCTGTATAAGCTAAAGTCGTATAAAGGTATATTCATAAGTTCATACTGACTTTTATATACTCTACAAAGCTTCTTAACGAACAAATAAATTCGTAATTTCTGAAATCTACTAATATCAACAAAATGTAGTTCCTCTTTCGACTTTACATTTACAATTAGGGATGCGGGTCCTGGATTTTGTTAGAAGTTCAGGCGGGGTGAAAATTTATATGTAAACTAAATACGAAGTTACAGGTCTGCTAAATAGGTCATGGTATTTAACATAACATTTGGTTTAGAATAATAATAAATATAATTTGCGTTATTGAACATGTTGATCAAACAAATAAATACAACTAAATAATTACAGTTTTTGGACCACTATTTAAAATAATATTGAATAATTTTTTGGAAATAATAGATTTATAGGTTCTTGCTTCATTCTTACCATTTGAAAAAGCTTAAAAAAAATTTTCAAGCTACATTTTTATAATCTTGATTCTTGCATAATATCGAAATTTAATGAGATATGATTTCATTTCAAAATTATTTTTATTTTCTAAATCAGCCCTTTGAGAACAACTGCGAATTCCATTTTTTTATATTTTGAGTATAAAATCCAATCCTATCGCAGCTATTAATTTTTTGTTGAACTTTAACGTTACACAACAGAATGTTTTACCAATAATTTTATTGAATATTACTTATATACTGCAATGGATAATTTATTAGTTTACGCTGTAATAAATAATTCAAACAGACAATAACTGTCATTTTCGACACAGTATACGACAAGTTGCACTTTACCCATTTTATAAATTCTTAAAGTTGCAATTTTACACCTGCTGTATAAAAAACCAACATAGCCAACAGTGTAGAAAAGTACTATACAATTAATTAGGTAATTAAACTATCATTGAATAATATTCATATCTTGAATAATAAAGAGTATTTTAATTTTAATTTTTAGTTGGATGTAAATGAAAAATGTATTTTAATTAACGACGTAATTAAATAAAATTTTCTAGTTACATAATATGCTTAGCTCATACGCGATAACTGAGAAGTGTGCAAATAAAACCAAATATTTCCAGTTTTAATGAAATTTAATTTTATGTGATTTCTCATCCTAATGTTCATTCCACATTTATGATGTTATTCTCAAACAGTACATTTTTTAACGTAAAAGCATATTGTATGACTTCAGGAGTTCGAGTAAATTACTCCCAAAAAATGTCGCTGTATGGATGCATGCGTGCATGCGTGTGTGTGTGCGTGTGTGTATATGTCAGCGTGCGTAAGTATGTGAAAAACTGACCAAACTTTGCAGGCATGTTTGTCATCCATACCTAAAAGAGGATTCAAAATTTCAGCGATTATGGTTGACTCATTTTACTTTTAGAGTCTTTTATGGAAATTTTGAAATTATAATAGCTTTATCAATGAAGAACTATTTTTTGGGAAACTTTTTTTACGCAATAATGTACTCATAAAATCCTACAATTTGAAACCAAAAACGATGCGAAATGTACCGTTTATCATTTATTATACCGTATGCGTAGAAAAAGTTTTCTAGCCTCTATAACTCGAAAATTGAAGGATAAACTTGAATTAAATTTTTACTGATTATTATAATAATCCTCCAAATTTTTAAGCCGTAAGATTTATTCCTTCTAAAGAAAAAACATGTTAAAACAATGCATTTTGTCGGACAACATTATCTTAAAAGATTTTTTATATTTTCTTTTGAAAGTTATAGTGATAATTTATTAAGTGTTGAGATATAGGCCTTCTAGCATAGTTTTCATAACATATATTTTTTACAATTTCTTTCATAAAAACCAGATTATACGACGCAGAGTGAAATGGTTCTTTCCGAGAAATCACGCTTTGTGTATGTGTATACGTATGTATGTACGTGTGCATACACACATACATACATACATATACACATACATATATAGCTACACAATAACTACAAAATAGATTTTTATTTACAAATATATTACAAGGTATCCTCATATATCATCTGTATAATATTATTGTTATAATTATTAATATTAATTAATATTATATTATTATATAAAAATATTATACGAATAATATATGAGAAGCTCCTTTGTGCGGGCCGAGATAGGATTTTCTTCGCCGCGGCGAGTTAAGAGGTTCTTCGCGCGAGCCGAGATAGGAGGTTCTACACGCGCCGACCGAGATAGCAGGTTCTTCACGCGCAGTCCGAGATAGAAGGTTCTTCCGCTCAGACGTCGAAATGGTGAAGCTCATCTGGACTCAAACACCAGTTGATATAATCTTATCAATCTGCGTGCAAAACCTTAATATTCAATTAATATTTAAATTTTAATATTTATAATGCTTATGCACTTATGAACTTGTCAAGAAAAATTCATCAACAGATATGGACCTATCCATAATAATATAATACACAATATAACTGATATCTCTTTGAGAAAGCTGAGTGCCAATTAATTTGGTAGCATTTTTTTAATTCAAACTCAAAATCTATCCATTGCAGCTTTTTTAAATATCTCAAAAGTAAAAAAAGTGGAATTATCCAATTTTATTCGTGCACTCCTCAATCAAACAATTCAAGAAATTCGAACAGTAAAAAGTACGATACGACCTTTAAATCAGTGAATAATCCACTAATATGTCGTAAAAAAATCAATACTCATAACTGAATCAGTGAATTTTCCACACCTATCACTGTTTCATTCTACAACTCCAAACTCCCACCTAAAAAAGCCACATATATCCCTAATACTCTCTTCGCAACTTCGAACATCCAGCCTTCAGCCCTACGGCGGCAATAAAACGAGGCATCCGCCATAAAGCCGAGCACACGCGCACAGGCAAAAGCATCACCTGCGCAAGAAGCTCGCGGTCTCTCCAACTCTTGCCGCTGACTCGACGCGAAATTTCGCATCAATCTTCGTATACCACGCGCGAGAATGACGCGAGGCGAGATGAGCAGCAGCAGCAACAGCGGCAGCTCGTTAACGTGAACAAGAAACAGAAGCTTCCCTCGTCGTTTTCCATATTCGCCGATAACGCTGTGTGTACGTACGTGATGATTCCCCTGTATGTGCGGTCTCTCTCTCTCTCTCTCTCTCTCTCTCTCGCTCTCTCTCTTGCCTGCGAATGTAGGCTCGATTTATCGGGAGGCGGAGTGACAAACGATATCGACAGATGCACCAGCCTCGAGGTATACACGCCGCGGCCCAGTGTTTGCGTTGTAGGTTACTAGCAGCGCGCATCTTTGCAATGCGGTGTACATAAAGTGTGTCAGAGAGACGCGAGGTGTGCTACTGGCTTTCGCGCGCCATTTTCTGGTGGCTCCTAGAGGTTGATGCACGAGAAATCGAGTCTTATTAATTAATGGATGATGGGGTGACTGATGGGATACAGATAGGCATAGGCGGGTATCTAGAAGTATCTTTATTACAGAAATATATCTATAATATAAGAATGTAGCATTTAACTTAAATATAGGCCAGGGAATAATTTGAGACTGAAAGGAAAAAATCTATCTGGATAAATTAGCTTTGGTTCAACGTATCTACATATCATATAAATGATTCATCTATAGATAATGTCTTACTTACATAAAAAGTAAAATACGCTACAAAATTATCTAATTGTTTTACTTAGATAACACTTTATCTAAATAAATATATGTCTAGTTTACTGAGTACCGATATAAACGTTTATCTAGATCAATTTTTATTTAGATAAAGAAAAATAACTTTTGAAAAAAGGAGCTTTAATTTTCTTTCCGTGTCTTGTAGTATAAACATCTAATATTCTTTATAGATATTTTATAGTTTTATAGATATATATCAGAATTATGTGTTATTCAGATTATTATTATTATTATTATTATTATAAAGGCCAAGTAGTAATGGTAAGCAGCAAAGATGCCTGCAGGGCAACATCTATCACATAGTCTTTATGCCGGCTGTAGAGTCGGCTTCTCTACGAGCACTGTAAGTGTTGCTCTTTCGTTACCCATGCTAGCTACAGCCCACCCTAGTCTTCGGGATTTAATCACTCTGGTAATTTTTAAATGATTGCTTCTAACAGCTAATTGGAGACGAAATTGTTTTAATTTATATGAATATGTTGACAACATTTCGTCTCTTATACCCTTCTTCAGGTCAAAGAATAATTAATTCTATAATAAGCTTAGATCTAGATAACTTATCTAGACTGCTCGCTGCATCCCACACAACGCGGTTGAAAATTCCGTTGGACGTATTCAGCCATCGAGTGTCGGTGAACAATCAGGTTGATTTTTTCCCACTCACAATGAAACACTAACACTTTATAAAATAGCATGCTTTTATATTACACTTATTCACTATTGCTTAAAAACATGCTATTAGATGCTGAGAAATGATGTTAGTTTAACTCTATATTTGATTACGTCGTTACTGTTAATTTGAGTATAAGTAGGAAAATAGGGTGTTATAAAAAACTATTAAGTATACGTATTTTAAGGAATATGGCTTGGGAATCTACTAAGATATTGTTTTCTAAAGGTTTTCTGCGTTAACTTGTAGACGGTCTCTGAGATCTCTCTTGGTGCCGTTACAAATACAGAATGGCAGAGCTCAGTTAAGAAAGAAGCTAAGATTTGAAAGTGTGAAGAAAATTCTTATTGATGTGACGAAATTTGTGTGTGTGAGTGTGTGTGTGTGTATACAAGGTGGGGACGAGAAACCGTCCGTTTAAAAACCCCCTTTGTTTTGCTCTTGGAGTCCTATTACAAACTCGGGATTTTATATTAGTGAAAAGTCAGGGTCCGCCTCGTGTACGGAGCACGTGGTTACTATCAAGACATCGATAAGTTTATATTGCTGTTGCTACGTTTCATTTAAACACCTAAAATAATGTGTCTTAATATTTATAATTATTTAAAAATAAAAATCCAATCAATTCCTTAAAAGGAAAATTTTAAAACGGGGTTTACACTGATTCATATAGTGTCTAAAAATTGAAAAAAATATATATGAAAATTTCAAAAAGGGTTTTACATTAATGCTTATAGTAAGTAAAAAAGGGGGGAAAGGGCATAAAGGATATATCTGGTGCTTTAAACCTAATAGACTAAAATCTTTACACTAATACATATAATAGTCTACTAGACATATGCATTTGAAAAAACATATTTTATTGTATTTTGACGAATTTTTAATACTAATTACATTTACATATTTTATGAATTAACAGTTTAATTCAATGCTTGGAGGGGTATTTGTCCGCAGAGTAGTTGTTTCTGTTGTTCTAATAAATATAGTAGATTTTTTGTTAAAGAGTGTATGAGACACTCTAAAAATCTCGTCTACAATTTGCTGTTAGAAGCAATCATCGATATTTTATAGAATTTTAAACTTATTATTGATATCTCTTATATTATTTTAAACTTCTTTTGACATAGTTTATACTATTATAAACTTATTTTTTATAGTACTTTAAACTGATGTCCTTAATTCAGCCGAGCTGCAGATTAGTGTTGACGGTAATTATTATTACTTCTTGCAATTAATTTGTATTATATTCTGCATCTTTACACCAATGCATATAGTAACTAAAATGAAATTTAACACTCGAGAGATGTAACGCTTTGAAGTTTACTAGACATGTTTTGTTGTATTTTGTACATATTTTATAGTATTTTAACTAATATCCTGTTTACTGTTGATATAGATAATAATACAGATTACTGTTGATCTAGGGCTTTGAATCCTACTAGATATATGCAGTAATGTGTATCGTTGAAATAATACGAATTATAGCAACTTTTAGTCTTTACGATATTGCATAAAGTAAGAAAAAATGGAGACATGAATTGTACACTATATAGATCTAGCGCTTTGAAGCCTACTAGACACGTGTAATCAAAATTACATATTTAATTGTATTATGACATATTTTATAGTATTGTAAACTACTATTCCGAATTCAGTTGAGCTACTGGTTAATGTTGAAGGTAGTTATTATTATCTAGCGCTTTGAAGCCTACTAGACATGTGCAGTAACGTGTGAAGTTGAAATAGTACGATTTAATACAATGTCTAATCTTTACAATAATCTATATGGTAACTAAAATGGAAAAATGAATTGTAAACTATATAGATCTAGCGCTTTGAAGTTTATTAGACATGTGCAGTACCGTGTGCAGTTAAAATAATACGAATTATAGCAATTTTTAATCTTTACAATATTGCATAAAGTAAGAAAAAATGGAGACATGAATTGTACACTATATAGATCTAGCGCTTTGAAGCCTACTAGACACGTGTAATCAAAATTACATATTTAATTGTATTATGATAGATTTTATAGTATTTTAAACTACTATTCTGAATTCAGTTAAGCTGCTGATTAGTGTAGTAGGTAGTTATTATTATCTAGCGCTTTGAAGCCTAGTAGACATGTGCAGTGACGTGTGAAGTTGAAATAATACGAATTAATGCAATTTCTAATCTTTACAATATTGTATATGCTAACTAAAATGGAAAAATGAATTGCAAACTATATAGATCTAGCGCTTTGAAGCCTACTAGACATGTGCAGTACCGTGTGCAGTTGAAACATTACGAATGATTGATTTTTTAATCTTTACACTATTGCATATCGTAACTAAAAATGGTAGAAAGAATTGTACACTTAATAAATCTAAAGCTTTAAGTCTACTAAACATGTGTATTTGAAATTATATATTTTATTACGTATTACATATTTTATAGCATCTTTACACTAATGCATATTATAAATAAAAATGTAAAAATCTATGATCATTTATTATTATTTTAAAAATTTTTTAATGTACGAAATGAATTTTTTATATGTATATTGAAGTTTATTAGTATCTTCCCTTTTATTGATATTTTTAGGATTCAGATGTATATGAAACATCTCTGATAACAATCTCTTTTGTAAATTGGGTTCAAAATCTAGAATTTCGACATTGTTGCAATCAAAATTGTGTTTTTCATTTATCCTATGTTTTGATAAAACATTTAATTTGGTTTGATCTCGTTTGTCGATATCCTTGAAATGTTCTGTGACACATACGTCAAGCATCCTTTTGGTTTGACCAATATACACTGCATCACAATCCAGACATTTGATTTTATATACTAAATTACTTTTGTTTTTATTTTCGATTTTATCTTTGCCCAGTCTTATAAACTTGTTTAGTTTATTATCGGATTTAAATATTGTGTGTACATCAAATTTGATTAATAATTTTTGAAGAGTCTTGGAGAACCTTTAAAAAAATGGGATGACGACTTTAATTTCTTTACTCATTTGTCTATTATTCATAATCCTTCGATATTTATTTAAACTTCTGTCCTCATTTTGAATTTTGTTCAATCTTTTGGTAATGTTTTTATTAATAAAGTTTAAGGGATAATCGTTTTGGGTAATAATATCCTTGATTTTGTTTAAATTTTGAGTGTGGTATTTGGAATGAGACGTATGCCTAGATCTACCAACATGTAAATGATGCCTCTTTTTTGTGGTAATGGGTTGTGTCTAGCGGTCCGAAAAAATGCCTAATTTGTACGATTTTTTACAAGAGTAGGAAAGAAGGGATCAAATGTCTTTTTTGAGGGTTTACTATACATATATTGAGGTACAAAAATATATATTTTTTACATTTAAATACAAAATGGCGGCTATACAGCGAATCTCGTGAGACCTTTTTCTCAAACCTCCAAACGGGAGAACACTTTTCTCGGAAAGTATGAGACCTGGAACAAAAACCAAAGAAATTCTTAATCTATATAACGTTAACTTTGGAAGTACGTAGGGTTTTTTTTATTTCAATTTTTGTAGAAATGGCGCACTTCTGATATATCTGAATATTACATAAATGTAATTATATATAAATAAATAATTATATAGATACAAAACGAGATAACTATTTAAATAAAGGTAAATAAATTATCTTAGGGATTTAGTTTACTGTTAAATGCTTATCTAACTACTAAAAATTATAAATACCCTGGTAGAAAATTATCTAGTTTTATCGAGGCCCTCGATTATTCCCATGGCAAACTAGATAGATCTACATAGTTCTAGATTAATTTTCCACCAGGGTAATTAATTATCTTTTACCTTCACCTTTTTTAAAAGATAAAAGTACTGGATGTACTTTTCAATTTTTTTGACACATTACGTTCTTTACTCTTGAAACTATTAATAAAAATTTATTACCTTTATTAATTGCAGCTCGGCAAGATTATATTAAAAAAATATAGTGAAAGTAATATCGTTATCGAAAGCCTGCATTTTAATGAAAATGTTAAGTAGCTCCTTCAAATATAAGCAAAGCATTCTTAAAAAGGTACAATAGAAGAAGATAATAGATTTTTATTGAGTTCACAGCTCAAGTGTAAATATATTGGAGTGTCTCGCAGTATGAACAAGCTTTCAGTACGAACATTTTTGGTTCTGAGCCACCCCCGCTCGATGACGATGCCTGACCAAGTAAATTTGATGTATGTCGTTGTTTTATTATAATATACTCTGCATCCGGTATTTTAATTGTACAACTACCAAAGTTATCGCAAAAATAATTGATTTGCTCATTTTCTGCGAGTCAAAAGTTATTTTCGAAAGTTTAAAATCGGCACAATTGTATTTTAGTAGATAAATCATTTTTTCCGTTGAATTTCAACTCCACTAATTTTTATCTTTATACAGAGCAAATCAAAGAACAAATCCTTTTTTGGAAAATTCATTTTCGTGGCTCTAATCAAAGTTGTTAAAATTGGCTAAGGTTTATCATACTGCAAGTCATTTTTTAAAAATTTAAAAATCGCCACTTTTGCATTTTGATATATAAATAATATTGCCAAATATGTTTGACTTCAACAAATTATTCTCTTTAAAACTCTTCAAAGAATAATTCCTATTTTGTAATAACAATTTCCGTTGTTATAATGAAAAGTTACAGTAAAAATAGCTATGGATATTCATATTGCACGTCCTTCTTCTATAACAAAATATAGCCATCATGCATAAATTCATTTATTACCCAGGAACGCAGTTGCAGCTCCCTTTTTAACAACAATTCCCGCATACCTCTAAACTAAGAACAAACAATCTCTGAATATCATCCAGCTCAAACTAATATCAATAGTATTTTCTTTAGAGCGGCGATCGATAATTGACATACCGCGCGCAATGCAGGCCCGTCTCGGTGCGCGCACGCACACATGCCTCGGCGCGTTCTTGCTCGCTCGGCCATGAAGATCGATCAATTATGCGGCTCCTGATACGACCGCAAATATGTATCAACTGCTGCTGCCACGACCGCCGCGCGACCGCATACACGGCATTATAATTCGAATGCTTAAAGGACCGTGTCTTGCGCTCACGCTCGCGCGCGCATCTCCTCACCGAACAAATCGCTCAAAGTGCCTTTTCGATATGGCACGTACGGATGCTCGGATCCTTTTTATCGCGATGCTTGCTGTGGAAGATACGAGTCTGCTGTATTGCAGTGTAGGTCGTAGTTTTATTTTGGAGAATATTTTCATCCAACGTACATTTCAAGAGAGTGGGGTTAATGTCGGTCACGTAAGCGAAGAATGCTTGTGAATTTTTAATTTAGTATATCGTCTTTAATAAATTTATATTGTTATATTGTTGATTTTCAGAATCGACTATCAACATTCACAAGGGTGGGGGAAAAATTTCAGAAAGTAAAAAGTACCTAAAGGCAAAAATCAGAAATACATTTTACCAAAAGCAGAAAATTCAGAAACATTTAATTTTGAAAGGTAAAAAATCAGAATATTTTATGCAAATAAAGTCGAAATAACAAAGGAAGAAAATTCCGAAAACCAATATTAATATGGATGAAAATTCCAAATATGAAAATTCATAAGGACGGAAATTTCGAAAGTTGAAAATACTATAGAAGAAAAAACCAAAATTTCAGAATTTCCTTTCTTACATAATTATCCTTATAAATTTGGTATATAATAGTGATTTTAGATTACGATTAAGGCGCCACAAAAGAAAAAATATATGTATACTATATACATATAGTAAATGTGGAAAAGATTAGCCTCTTTGTGCCCTTTGATTTAACGAACAAATTAATATTTCGCACTGAAAAAATTATTGGTCGACATCTTTTTCTAAGTACTTACCGTGAAAGCGGGCTGTACGCATTATCTATACCCGATCCTTATAAAATGGTGGTTAAAATGTAATTAGTACTGTTTAGTTTCGAAAATAAAAGTTTTTTGTTTACTATACATGTGGCTATAAATCATTTTACATACCGAATTTTAATGATTATTTATACCACTCTAACCTAAAAATCGCAACTTTGACATGATTTATAGGCCCTCGCGGTATAAAATATTGTTCGACACTGGTTAGTAAGTTGTTTTTAGCTTCGCTTCGCTCGGGCAAAAAACGTCCAATGCGCTAAAATGCCAACGCACCCACCAGTGTCGACAAGTACTATTTCTAAGGATCACGTTAAAAGTATGCGTTAACCTCGCTTCCGCGGTAACTATTTACAAAAAAGTCCTTCTATAACATTTTGAGTGCTAAGTATTATTTCGTTTATAAAATTGAAGGGTGCAAATGTGGTAACCTTTATCCCCATTTTCGATACCTTCACTACACGCGTAGGGCAAGATGATTTTAATCAAATAACCTGATTATTAGACAAGTATCCATATAATCGCAGTATGCCTTTTATGATGCTAATATTGTGACCGTCATTACTTCAAATTTGCTTACGTACTTTTAATTAAAACTTAATGGCTAGTATTTTGTTTTATGCGTCTAAAAATATGCATGATTTCTGATTTAAAAAGCAGAAAAACGTTTTTCAAAACATTTCGTTGTGCATAACTTTTTAATAAATTGTAATATAATATTTTTTATACTAACAGTTATTCAAAGATACATTATATATATATTTTACATTTTATAAAATCTCTTACATTTTTCATAA
Organism: Gastracanthus pulcherrimus; assembly: GCA_949152435.1. Taxonomy (NCBI): domain Eukaryota; kingdom Metazoa; phylum Arthropoda; class Insecta; order Hymenoptera; family Pteromalidae; genus Gastracanthus; species Gastracanthus pulcherrimus. Next base: position 43,545,722 of record OX424572.1, read on the forward strand.
GAATGATCGGTATTATTCCCACTTTATCCTACTTTCGACCCTCGATTTCCTACCATCATTTCCGAGCTGCTCTGTAGTGGCATTATATACAACAATAAAAACATGAATATTCAGATCCTTCGCATCACTCGATACTTCTTACGAAAATTCCTCATTATGCAGCAAAAATAACGTACAATATTCGCATGTTTTGCGCTCTCCGCTGTTAGCGATCGTAATCCGCGCGCGTCCTATATCGGAAAAGTGCTGATGCCGAAACCCGGTAATTCATGGACTCTATCGCGCAGTGAAAAAAAAATCGCGACTGCGTTCTGCACGTACTAACTATACTGCTACTTATGAGTGACGCAGCGACTCATAATACGTTAACGTATGTTGTGCTACGCAGTTCAGTCCTGTTTTTACCGTATTTTTTATTCTCGTAGAATTTGTATACGAATGAGAAAGTGGAGAGTGCTCGATAATGCAAAAAATAGCCGATGATGCTGAACTGCAGTGCAAATCGGCATATAATCCTGTGCCGTAGTTCTCGAAGCATATATATGACGAGTGCGAAGAGGAAATATGCATTTTCTTTGATAATGGAGCTACAAACTACGGAAGCTTAATACGAATTATTTCGATAAGTCGGATCAGCTAGGTTTATCATTGAATTTTGCAAAATTGTTCAAATGCTTGTGTAAACAAGCGATGCTTTTAGCATAAGAACAACTGTATCTTTATTTTCTATTATTTTTTTCTTTTTATTTGTTGTTCGTCGTTGACGAGTCATTGTAACTTCTTGATAGTTAACTTACAAGAACTTAGCCATGGATACGGATCCTGATTATTAATGAAACTTGGAGGATTTTTGCTGACATTTGAGAATGGAGCCCAACACTTGTAATAGGTTTATTCAATAGAGTTTACAATATAAGATATAGAGTCTAGTGCAAAAAATGTAATTTTTATTATAATAAAAATTATGACCTACTTTAATAATTAGAATTTTCTAAATAAATGTCACAAATTTAATAAAAAGTGACATAGGTATTAAGTTTTAATTTGAGAGGTCAAACGCTTAACATTACTAAGCTGAACAAAAGTTATGGTAAAGTAAAAATCATTAATACGAAAACGAATGAAAGTTTTATATACGTATAAGTCTATATCCAAATTAATAATAAAATCTAGGATTTCAAAAATATCATCCTTACAAAGCTTTATCTTTAAAAAAGCAAAAAGAACCGGGACCACGAAAGGAGTAGTGGTCGTAGGGTGTCAGCAAGACGGCGCAATCTTCCTGGACCCTGGAGATCGAGAGAGAGAGAGAGAGAGAGAGAGATCGAGAGAGAGAGAGAGCCAATTCAGCATCCAGAAATGGAAATACGGAGAACCGAGCGAATACCTGGAGCGCGCCTGGGCGCGCGGCATTTGATTGAACTGAATAATGTAGGGCGAAGGGCATTGATTCGCTTGATAGCGTTTGGCATTTCCCGCGATTCTCTCCTCCCGGCCTGCATATACCCAGTACTCTGCGCCGGGAGTGGAGTCACTCCCTCCGTCGTCCGGTTTTGCAGCTGCACGCGCCAGTGCGCGGCCAAGCAATCGCTGCCGCTGCGCGCAGCTGCTGGCAAATACGCGACGTGTTTACGGGACAAGCTGCGCGAGCCGTAAACATAGTCGCCAACTAGCTTCTCTGTCTCTCTGTCTCCCTCTCTCTCTCTCTCTCTCTCTCTCTCTCTCTCTCTCTCTCTCTCTCTCTCTCTCTCTCTCTCTCTCTCTCTCTCTCTCTCTCTCTCTCTCTCTCTGTATGTGGGGCGGAGGTGATTCGTTTGTTCGTTTGCTCGCGGAAAGGAACGATTGGTTCGATTAACGAGGAAACTCTGAGGCGACTGCTGATTTGACAGTTGAGTCTGTTTGTCAAATGTTCAGGGGTTCTGTTTATAAGTGATTTTTCTAGACTGGATCTCTGGAAAAATCAGTTTTTCTTTCTATGATAGTTTGATATTCGATCTGCGGGCGAATGTTCAGTCGATAATTACGATAAGTAGGACATAACTGAGTAATTGTAGATAATTAAAAAAATTAGGCAAATTTGTCAACTTAAATCGTTCAACTCTGTTGTGAACATCCTTGATTTAGCGGTTTGGATAAACAAGTTTAATTGATACCTCTTAAAATTATGCTTCTTACAAGAAATTAAAATATTTATAATCAGGTTTCAACGTGTACTTTACGAGCTTGCGCAGGTTTACATTGTTACGGACTCATACGTAACAATATTGTCAAAATATACTTATGATGACGTAGGCAGACGCAAGTCTCCAAGCCGCTGGTAATCGAAGCCTCGAGATCAATAAGCCAGAAATCTAGACAAGCTGGCTTATTTTTTACTAGAAAAAATAAAAAGTCTAAGTCCTCGAAATCAGGGGTGTTTTGCGTCTACTTTTAAAAACTCCGACAATATTTGTCATATTTTGTAAAGTATTAATAGTTTTTTTAGTCAATGCAATTTTGACCAGGGTCACGAATTATTTTTGCACATTCTCCATTTTGCGCAAGTGTCAAATCAAAAGAAGAAGAGCAAGGCCGACGTTTCTGGTTAGCGAGAGGTGAAACTCGCCACAATATTTTTGCAGAATGAATAGACACCGCAATGCTCTGAAAAACTCGGTGTCCCTGGCATTTGATTCGCAAATGAATTGCCGCGGCCGCGGCGCTCGTTTTCACTGAATTCGATCGGATTTTTCCGCGCGCGATCAAGCAAGAACTCGCGAATTATTTGGATTCCCGGCCCGCTGCAGTAGTGGCTGACGGTCATCTAGTGTTCTCGTATCGACGAGTTGCTTCTTTATTTCAATAATGTTATTCCGAAAGTGTGGTTTAACGGACTCCTTCCTCTGCCGGCGAAAATATAATTTCGTAGCTTACCGGAATAACGAATTAGGAAATATTATGGTTTTAATTTTTGTACTAAAATTTTCTGGTCGAAGCATAAGATACAGTATGTAAAAATATATTTCTTGAGTCAGATATCAAGTATGATATTAATCATGCATATTGAAGATGCTTACTTTTTCTCCAAATAAAAACCGAATAATGTTTGGATTAATATTCACTTAAAGTGTTATTCAGGATAAACAAATAATATACTCGTCATACCTAAAGTAGACGTATTAGAAAGATTTGGTGTTAAAATTAACATGAAAAAAGTATTAATTATAAAAATGATGCATATATTATACGTATATAATCTAAATTGTTAATTACCTCTATGTCCGTTAATCCATATATGAAAATAGAATTAAGTAGTTTTTCCAAGGATATACAACAATTTCGTTAGTAATAAGCCAATATTTAAATGATATTGATCGTCTTTAAATTAATATTATGTTAATAATCAACAAAATAATATCTCACGTAACGAAAAAAGATCATCATGAATCATTTGCAAATTAACACATGTCATTTTTATAGACGTACATTTAAACAAATAGGTATACTGTACACATTTTCGTCAAAAGGTTACGTTTTGGCGTGTTCTGCTATTTTCATACGAAAAAGATCTATTTAAACTTAAAAAAATAAAATAAAACCTTATTTTTAAGAAATGCACTCATGTCATCATTCCGAGAAGTTACACAATTATTAACAAGGAAAAGATAAAACAGCACACATTTTTATTTATCCTCTCATACCTTTGGATATAACAGTTGAAGTACAAATGTAAACCGATGTAATTAGTATATTTTGCACACAGCCCGACTATACAGGGATGTTTCTACTTGCTAATCGAGTTTCACAGTAAAAAACTGTGCCATCGTTAATTTGAAACAGTGAAGAGCGAAAGTATGTTGTCGCCATGGAAACAGCATACATTTTACTGTTAATTTGCAAGAACTGCATTTAAATTTCGAGTGTCCACGTACATACACAACCAACAGAAGCTCTTTAAAAATCTAAAAGCCTTGCATTTACAAGGGTAATTTTTATGAAACTGTCATGTTTCATATCCTTGTGTTTCATGTACTGTCAAAGCGATAAACTGTAAAATATCTTATATGTATTCGTAAAATTCTATGGAAATAGTTTATTTTCAATAACTTAGATTTATATTGTTTGAAAATGTAGAAACTACTATCGACATCTAAAAACATTAGACCAACTCCTCTAAGACGAATATCGCAATATTCCGCGAACTTCAACTCGCTATTACTCAAAATCATATTCATAGAAAGTATTGAAAATTTTACACATCATTCAAAATATCTAATTACACATGGTATAGCTAAAAAATCTGAAACATATTCCGTAGAAGAATAAAAAATATAAAGTTGAAATATTATTTTTAATCCGCGTATTTTTTCTTTCAATCGATAAAAGTCTGTTGGAAAATTTCTAAAAACTAAAAGTTTTATGTGTAGATACATTATAAAAAGCTTATAGAAGGTGTATGCAAAGTTCTAGATCATGATTTTTAATAGAAGTTTTTCTAGACGTATTTTTATTATGGACGCACCCATTCATGTCTATTTTAGTCGTTGTAGCGCTTACAGTACGAGATACATTTTTACGTTTTCACTCATTTCTTTGAAAATAATACGTTAACTTGGATCTTCTAAACGGTTAATCATATGAAGTATTCATGTACTTTAATTTTGCAATACATTTAGTAAACATATTCCTCTTGGAAATATCAAAAAGTCGATTGGAAAGCATTAATTTGGGTGATCTCCTGCTAAATCTGTGCAAAATATATAAACGTTGATCGTTATTATCTCATAAACACATGCTGCAAAATTTTATAAATTTTAACAGGGTTTAGGTGATAACAAAAACAATGTTATACTGTCATCTCAAAGAATTATTCCATACAGTCGAACCTCCCGACACTCATACCCTTGGGGCTAATACTGAGGTAGGTTCGGCGCGCCGGCCAATAAGCGTCGAGCACCAGGACCGTATCTATTGTACATAATTCACTTTCCGCCCGTGGTGTTTCTGTGATTAAATACAACAAAAATTCATTTTAATAAAGTTTTATTAAAGAAGTATTTATAAAATTCTTTATAAAATTATGAAACCTTTTCATTGCAATACTTTATATAACATTTTTCAGGTTTAACCTCTTATATAATATCATTTTTGTTAACCTCTTATACAAGCTTATTCACGATTAACTGTATTGCATAATAATTAAATAACGATTTAACATAGAATATTTTAATGAACTTTATTCATTTATAAAACCCTTATGTATTATACAAGGTCTGGGATTAAAAATAAAGAGAGAATAAATTCATATTAGTTTTCTTTTAATTGAAAAGGCAAATCGATTATTACAACGTCGTGATCTTACCTATGAGAGTAGCCAGAACAATACTGTCGCGTGCCTCGCGCGGATCCCTTTTAAAGGCTTGCCCTCCTCTCGCGCTTAATTTCGAAGAAAAATCTGCGATAACGCTCTCGTGTGCACCCCTCCAAGCTCGAGTCTTTGTCTTGCAGTCTTCTAGGTCCCAGTAAAGATGACTTATTTTTGTCACTTTTGGATTTTCTCAAAAATCCTCAGATTTTCCTCGTAAAAAACAACGCTCTCGAGAAAACTAAGTTTTCCCGTCACAGCACGAATCAGACGTGTTAGAACGGGAGCTTGGAGTTCAAATTTTACGTTTTCCATTCGTCTTTCTAACCTTGATAAATAATAAATAATAATGTATTACGATCGATTTCCATTGAATTGAACAAATTATTTCTGTCTGCTCTTTACATTAAAATTCTAAATTTTTGTACTTACTCTTATTTATATCGATGCACAACATTTAACTATGCCAAAACTAAACTGAATCACAAATTAACTTAATAAATAGTTACAATTAAAATATTTCTTACATTCTAATTCACAATGAACTTATATAGTAATCGAGTCCGATACACCTTATATATTATTTGAAAATTTATAAACTTTATAAAATTTCGCATTTTTACACTCGGGGCTCCGCGCATATATATATATATATATATATAGACTGGCCGAGTTTCAGTGCCGGGAGGTTAAAACAGTATCAGTGCCGGGGGTCTACACTGATTTTTTAACAAAAAATCGAATAAAATTTGTTGACACTTTTTGAAGCTCTACATTTGTAAGTACATTCTGAGACCTGATAGAATGAAAATTTTCATAATCAACAAAGTGATAACCATTCAAAGAAAATAATTAACATTGCTTCTTATGAAGAACTAAATATTTAAATGCGTTTTTCTCGAAACTTATTTTTCGAACTTCAGAAGTTGCTGTCGCATTTACAGTCGAAGCTAGAAGAGTGAATCTAGCTGTAGCTCGCAGAAAATATTCCTATATGATTATATAAGAAATTAGTATTTTTTTCCAAGAAGTGCGTACATAAAAATGTTTGCCGATTACAAAAGCAGTATACAAACGTATACAAAAATGAAGGTATATATTTCTCAAGCTATTTTTGATAGAAAATTAAAATAAATACAGTAATTTTTGTTTGTTACAGGTTCTAAAGTAAATGAGAATTTATTAGGTTGATATTGTCGAACTTATTAGCTAATTTTGGATTAGGAAAGTGAATATTGCTAAAAATTGGTATATATTTCTCTTTTTTATGGTTACTAATAGCATATTCAAATTTTGAATTAAGGAGGTTCGATAGTGAAGTCAAAATGATAAGATGTTTCTGTTTAATATCATGCTTCTATGAAGTTTACTATAGCATGTGAAATTTGAAAGCATTAGCCATTACCGTTTTAACGATAATTGACTTGAAAGTTTGATTCTCATACACGGGCTCTTATGAGAGCAGCTTGTAAACTGATAATAAACTTAGAGTGCGATTGTTTAAAAATGATAAGAATGAAATGAAAAGCTATGCAAAATATTGGGAAAGTATTAAAGATCACGTACGCGAAATTTTAGAACGAATAAGAACACCGATTCCGAGGACCAAGCGAAAGCTTAAATAAAAACACTAGCTTGTAGGCTGCGCGAGGAGATGTGTGGTAAGAGGGGAGCCTGTGTGCGGTACGGGGGGACTATCCTTTTCTCGCCCCGCATGGGAAAACTATCTAACCTTAAGATTCCGGATGTTTAACGATTTTAAAGAAATCAGTGTAGACCCACCTTAAGTTTAAAATTTCCAGTTATACGCTTATTTCTCTCATTAATGTTAAATATGTTTAAATTAGATCCAGATTTATAAGCCTGAATTCGCATTTAATATATTTATTATTATAAATTTATTTAAGACTTACAAGATAATGAGAACTACACACTAGTCGCGTGGCAATGTAGTTGCTGCTCTTAGTTCCTCCAGTCAAGAAGAACGCTCGCTCGAGGGTTCTAAGTTCGAACTTGCGTAACCTTCCCGAGGCCAGTAAATTGCTCAAAATTGGTATATATTCTTCTTTTTTGGTTACTAATAGCATATTAAAATTTTGAAATAAAATTCCGGGTGTTTAAAGATTTTGAAAAAGTTAGTGTAGACCCACCTCAAGTCAAAATCAGGTCTTCGAAAATCGCCCATCGGAGGGCGATTTTGTCATATTCTGCATCTTGACCTATGTTTCTTATCGTACACAAAATCATATACTGTATGACATTATTTAGTACCATTATACATATTAATAAATATTCGCGGAAGTCCCCATTATGCTACAAAAAGTGCATGTGGCATCAAATATCAATTTCCGGCATTTCTAGAAGTGCACGATGCGTTTCTTAACAGTTCCATGCATAAAAATGCAACAATATCGTGGAAATCATCTGCACACGCCCCATCAAATATTATACGTAGCGCGCAACGCAAAACGCTCCACGAATTCAATTTCGAGCAGCCCGCGTGCGGGCCCGGATGCGATATCCAATGTTTTCTATATCTGGCAGCTCGCAGCGCGAGAGAGCTCGAGAGGGAGAAACGAACTGTTGTTCCGAATAATGGACTCGCTGTTGCCACTAGAGTCGAGATCAATATATACGCACTCAAGGGCTGCTGCGCTAACCGCGGAATGCCTTCGCTATCCAAAGCGAAGTATTACCCTTTTAACGGAAAGTATAAATTATCGTGAGTTTATAGATCATCTCAGATGGTTGATCTATTGTTGTAATTTTAGTTTGTAATCAAAAGGAAAATTTTACATTAAAGGTTTTTTTAATTTGACTTGTTTCTTTGTATAATTCTGGTCATTAGGATCAAATTTTTAAATGCATTTTTTACCAACTTACCTGTAAGTCACAAAGTGGAAACTGACAATATACTTTAAAGCTAAGTGTGGGTGTATATTTGTTTGTGTCTATTTGTCTGTGCGTATGTACGTCTATTTCTATGCATGTGTGTGCGTCTGTGCATGTGTGTATTTGTATGTACGGTGTGTATATATATCTGTTTCTGTTTATTGGCCATGGATCTCACATTAGACCCGAATTGCCACCGTTCAATTGTATGTGCTCATAGCGGAGGAAGTATTAAACGTATGTGTGTTGTGTAACCCTATAGTTATGATACATCCACTCCTCACACTCTAAGAGTATGTGGCGTGTATGCATCACAAAGTAGCTCTACAGCTTGGGATAGGATCGAACCATCGTGGTAGAGGCATTTAAACAATTTTTCATTCGATAAAAGTCAGAGATACCCAGCGGGGATTCGAACCCGGGACCTTCCGTTTACAAGGCCGAGCCCTTATCCGCGAGCCACCGCGGCTTGTGTGTGTGTATGTGTGTGTGTGTGTGTGCGTATGTGTGTGTGTATGTGTGTGCGTGTGTTTGTGTGTGTTTGTGAGTGAATGTACGTGTATTTCAGATGCCATATTACTAAAAATGAAGCATGTTACTTTTATTTATGAAGTTTTATGAATGTAAATTTTCTTATTCATAAATTCGTGTACGACGAATTGAAATAACTCATTATAAATTATATAAGTTTTTAACGACAACACCATGCTTTTATTTTTAATCATTTATATATATTAAAATATAAAATTTCATTTGTTACTAAAAAAATTATTTATATCTTTTCAGTGTAATTATACTAATTAAACGCATTTTAAATCATATTTGAAAATATACTACATTTTCATTTATTTAAAGTTTAATATTAAATTAGTATTTAAATAGCTTTAATTATGTTCTGTATGTTTGGTTTGATTTAAATAAAATTCTGTTTTTATAAAATTTATATTGTAACAAACGTGATTATTTAGGGTTTTAAAATAAATATCAGAGTTAGTGAAAAAATTGTATAAAATGTATTTGTCAAAAGATTTGCGATATTTTTGTCAAAGAACATTTGTATAATTAAAGAGCCGACTGCAATAAGGGGGCTATCACATTTTTTGATGATTTTTATCTCAAATAATAATGTTCAGATGAAGAAACAAAAATGTAGTGTTAAAGAATAAAGATAGTTTAACAACACTATATTTTTTGTTTCTTTATCTGAACATTATTATTTGAGGCAAAAATCATCGAAAAAAGTGAAAGTCATCTTATTGCATCCGGCCCTTCTATTATATATCGCTGTACGCAGAATCACACATACTATACTCACACATGCATACACTGATCATACTACGAAACTCTCGCGAAATAATCAATTAACGACAGATACCGCCGAGACGAAGTAATGATTTTCTTAAAGCAACAAAAGTGTGCTCGGTCAGTCTTCGACTTAGCGGGTCCAAGACGCGCTAAAGAACTATCTATTGTATTTTACAAATTAAAAATATGATTTCTAAACCAAATTTATAAAAAAATGGTAATATAAAATTTTATTATTATTCTACATTTTTAATTTGCAAATCTAAAACATGAAAGGCATTTGCGGAGAAGTTCCTCGTGCAAATATTTTTAACTACAGTAAATAAATTAATAGCTGAAGTAGTCGCGAAAAGTCTCTTTAAAAAGTGCGAAAACCCTACGGAATCCCAAGAGAAAATTTCACGATCGCCCCAGACACAGTATTCTCGCCCACAAGCCCTCGCTAATTTTTCCGTCCTCAGTCTCGTAACGCTTGGAAAATTGAACTCTCGCCAAACTTTCATCGTAGCACAACCATTCCTTAATTTCCTAAAGAACCGCTAAACTATATTTCCTCAAAGAGAATATTTGCAGGCGAAACTCGTGCGCTCGCGCGCGAACCCATTCTAACTTTTGCGCTTGCGCGCCTTTGACCTCTCGCAAAACCCTATCTCTCCATCTCTCTCCTTTCACACATATATACTTTTCGACGGTGGGGCAATATCTATGCAGATCGTTTCTAATTCTAATTTATGTGCGATACCCTCTTGGAGGAAAACAGACGAGAGGCAGGAAGAAAAATTCACTTCCTTCCTCGGCGCGTATTTCTCGCGCGGAAGGCGGCTCGCGCCCAAGTGTAAGGGGGTAAATCATATGCGGCAGTCGGGAGAGGAGCCGTGGATTTTCCATAAGACGAGCGGGGCCGGTGCGAGTAAGGATGAAGGTGATTCGCTCGCGGAAATTCATGGGAGAGCGATTTCGCGACGGTTGCAGAATGGGCCAGCAGCTCGTACGTGCTGAGCGCGATTCGGAGCGTCCTTGGCAATTTCAGTTATGACAATTTGGAATTAAGTTTTTCATGTGGGAAGTGGTTTTGCTTTTCTATTCTTTGAGATAATTCAAATGATACAATAGAAAAGGAGGAAGACTGGTAAGGACGATTTTTGGCTCAAGAGCGATGTACCTTTAAATATTCTTATACACACTTTTAAATCCATTTTTCGGTGGCACAAATAGAAATTACAAGACTCCAAAGTTTGCATTCTATAGATATTTTGTATCTAATTTGGACTTCATTTACGATTTCCAACTGTCATAGTTTATTTAGTAGTGCAGATAAAGTATTATGTATTTTTTACTTTATGTACAAATATATTTTATCTTATTTGTTGCAAGATGACGCAAAGAAAATGACAAAAGAATTTTTTCGATTCAGTGTGCATAAAATGACTTTTTACACACTCTTTTTAGTGTGTAAAATGAGTTTTCACGAACTCACTACTCGTGTGTAAAATCGCATTTTGTACACTTGTTACATAATATACTATTTTCTACACTATGAAATATTTTAGTTTCAAATCGTGAAATAAGTCAAAATAAGATGATAAATCATCCATGGAATGCAATCTTTCTGTAACTGTGCAGTGAAGTGCTTTAAGTAATTCACAAAAAAAAAGTTTTTGAGCTATTGTTAAAAAACGTTTCACCGTTGGGTTACAGATTATCCAACTTAAACAATGCATCACTCTTGGCCCAAAAATCGTCTTTAATTGCTTACCTTTTTTAACCTTGAATCAACGAAATTTTATTTCTTTTGGGATGGTAAAAATTTAAAAACTTAAGTTTAAATATTCTTATTATATATAAACGAGCTTCTGAAATGAAATTGTATCTTCACTTTAATGAACAAATTTCTTTAAAGTTTCTTCTATATAAATCAATTGATAATTTACATTGTATATAATTTTTATCATACAAACGAATCTTACGCTTATAATGAAATATTAAGTTTTCAAATTAAATAATGTGTGTAATGTGCTCTAAATAAGATAAGTTGTGATATAATTATTTAAATCGAATATTTAAATTATCAGGATACATTTATTTTACGGTTTTTAAAATAAAAGTAATTTAAACTTTAGATTATTCTAGACAAAGTGTACCTTATAAATATGCTTAAAAATATAGAATCTTATATAAATTGATGACTTATTTTTAAATAAATACAAAGCTTTGTTCTATATAAATGAAATTGTGACTAAAAAATTACTAATCAAGCTAACTTCTTTTATTCTTATTGATATTAATAAAATTATATTAATGTAATAAGGTAAAGTCAAATTTTGATATTAAATTTTATACTCATAACTTACAACAATTCAAACCGAATTGAATATACTGCTCAATAATTATGCATTGAAAAAATTCGTAAACTATTCAAATGAATAAATAGAATACTATATAAAGGTAAATCTTTTACGATATTTCCTTTCACCAATAAAAGTGGCCCTTTCTTGTAATTTCTCCACAAGCTCAAAATACTCTTTAAGTAACCTCTTTCCATTGTAATATCAGCAGCCTAGCTGCAAATATCGTACCACCTCTCCACACGCTATCCATAGCTCCGTAGCCTCATCGTCATTCATCGCCTCTGCGCACCTCGCACAACCCAAAATATTCCATTTGCTCTTTCTCCGCGGAAACTAAAGCTGAAGCTGGAACTGGAACTGGAAGCTTCGCTCCTTGCTAACAGGCACAACGCAGTCGACTTTATGGATGTTTCAGGAGAATTGTGGCCCGTAAATCGCAAGTACCGCCTCGTCGATACCTACGTGTATATTTATGTCTGCGGGACGCGTTGCGCAGTTATACGAGAGAAAGGCTATAGAAAAGCTGGGAGAGTGTTGTATTAGGAAGGATAGCGGAAATTATGCGTGTAGAGGGCGGGGGGGGGGGGGGGGTAACTGTTCGAGGTAAGGGGTTTTTAGAATAAACGTTTGGAATAGAGAGAATATGTACAGTATAGAAGGAATGAGTATTATAATGTTTTATGATGTTCTTTTATTGAGTGTACGTGCTGTGGAGAAATTAAAGAATGAGAAAATCTTTGAAATTGAAAGACCATGTGTGAGAATTCTTCTGAAATCAAAACATAATTTTTAAGATTATATGTACTTTTCTTCCTCTCACTTTTGCATGTTTTTATACATTTCTTGATAATTATACAGAAACGACATAAGACAATGTTAAAAAAATTGTGAAAATGTATATAAATGCTAAAAAATATAATTATACAAAAATGCATACAAATAGTACATAAATTTATGATTTTAACGAGGAGTAATATATTAATTTATTATGTTAAAAAGTACGAGTTAATATGTAAAAATGCTAGAAATGGTTTTTATAGAAAAGTGAAAAAAAATGTGGAAACGTGTAGGAAAAATGTAATAAATGATCTTACTTAATGAAAAATTTACATTGTTCACATATTTTTATTTTGCAAATATTCTCACATTTTCTTTTCTCACTAGTAATGGCGTATACTTTCTATACGAGCCTGAAATTTTGACATTCAAATCTAATACTTTTTAGATTGCAATATCCATATTTAAAAAAATTAAACCTACTCACGATGTTTTCATCTCAGCTTGTTTTCGAAGAAAGTTTTCAAGCAAAGGATTATATTTTATTTTTCCGTTGACGTATCGACATAAGCAAGTCCCCAAATCGCGTATGTATATCGAATCAATCCTCTTATATCCGGGGAAAACTTGAGAAGTGATACGGACTTTTTATTTGGAGAAATTCCCGCTATCGTGCGCATACAAAGCGATATACGAAAAATAAGAAACTTCTCTTTATTTTTCCACGAACTTATTCTTTATACTCGGAAGTTCCGAGAATATTGCATCCACTCTGTGCGCGCATGATACTCGAATATAAAGATATAAAAATTTATTTTTACACCGGTCTCTCGAATTTTAATAAAATTTCCACCCAAACAAAGACTCTTTGATCATTCTCGTGTAAAGTGGTCCCCAAAAATTCCCTTCATTTTCACGTGTAAAAAGATTTAAATTACCGCAGCGCAACACGGCAATAAAAAATAACAGCCGTTACACAGAAATGCGCTCTAAAACATCTCTCTCTCTCCCCGCGCATATTACACCAATTAAAGTGCACGTTCGCCCGCGCTAATTTATCCGCGCCCGTTTATTTTTGTTTTTACGGGAGATTATATGCGCGCACGAGCGCGCGCAGCTTTTATTTTTATAGCCAAAGCCGAAAACGTCCGGCCGCATATCCCGATGAATACTTGTTGCCGAGTAATTGAGCCCCGACACGCGGCTTTATTATCGTGTATTTAGGGTATTTATGGGCAAGTGAGCGCGCGGATCTGCAAAACTGGCGGGAATTGCGTTTCTATAAAACGTGAGAAGAATAATGCCTGGCGGGCGAAATGTATGGGAAATAAGTAAATGCGAGATGTGCGAATTTATGAGATACTTTTTATGAATCTTTCGTTTTAGCATCATTTATATGTATTGGTTAAATATTGTGATTTTTCTATATTTTTAAAATAAAATATCGTCGTTTTTCAAATATTTAAAAAAATAAATGCCCAATTAAGAAATATTGTAAAATTTACTTACAATTTTTGCTAAATGCTCTAATACATTATCTATAGAATAACGTTGGATTTTTCAAAAACATTGGTATTTGTAAAAACAATCAACATTAAATGAAACATTTAAATTTCATTCTCTGGATCTTTAATTTAAAGAGGATTACGTAATAATTTAAAGTAAATTGAATAAAAACTGCAGATACCTACTATTCATCTACATACATACATTGTAAAATAACTAAAATGAAAAGCATGCTAAAAAACTATACCCTAAAAAAGGTAAATATCCGCTAAAAAAATGTCAGTTCCACTTTGGATTCAAAAGTAGTAAAATTAGTGCATTTCACTTAAGGCTAGATTACACCCAAAAGAATAAAAAAATCAATAAATTTTTCTTGAAAAAACTATTCCTTGAAGCTCACTTTATACGTTAGAAAGCTCTAAATTATTTTTTCAAGCATCCTATAAGTTTTTTGAATATTTCTATAGTATTTAATTACATCGGCTTATATGCAATTTGTTGTTATTTGTTTGTTCTTTGTAATTATTGTTTTTTATAATATAAACATATGTCAGAGCAATTTTTCATATAACCCATGTATACACAATTTCCATACGAACTTATGAAATATAATTATGAATTACTTTTGATTCATGTGAGTAAAATTTGTATATGGAGGTAATATAAAAAATCGCTCTGACATATGTTTATAATATAAAAAACAATAATCCTGTGAAGTTTCAAATCATTTCACTGCGCACATTTTCGCAAGAAGCATTTTTAAGGACAAAAATGAAAGAAATACGACTTTAAAGATTGTAAATTACATATAAGCCAATGAATTAAATACTATAAAAATATTCAAAAAACTTATAGGATGCTTTAAAATGCATATAGGAGCTTTTTAACGAATAAAGTGAGCTTCAAGGGACACTTTTTTTAAGAAAAAAAGTTGATTTTTTGACCCATTCAAGTGTACTTAAACTATTTAACAATGGCATGTAATTTAAATTATGCAAAATTCTTCGTTACAACGCTGTTTTACTTTCTCCATTGAATTTTCACGTCTGGACTGCTATTCCATGCGCGAATGGGCGGTGAATTTTCAGTACAATGTGCGTACAATTGAAGGCAGAGGTATACACTAAGTGCATTAAATTTCATACCGAAAAGTCATATTTATACTTGAGAACTCTTCGTACTACTCCCGAGCATTAGAGTTAAGCTACTTACGCGAAAGTAAGTAAATTCAAAGCTATTTTGTTGAATATGGGATAAAAGGTTGTGTGAATATAATTATTCACTACGTTTCGTTTGTTTCCCGTTCATAAAAGTGTGAAGTTCATTAAAAGTTTTTGTTCTATTAACAATGAAAGTCATCCAACCGTAGTCAGGTTGTAACAATTATATAATTTCGAGTTGACCTATATCTTTGATGAAATACAATATTCGGACTGAGCTTCTGAAACTTGTTTTTTGACCAGAATATGCGACAATGCTAGAAAAACTATCGGGAAAATCCTAAAATTCTATTTGTCGGTAGGGTAAACTGAGGCTTTCCTGGGCTTTTATATGATCTTGTTTGGGGATTTTTCGAGGCAGTGATTCATGCACGATTTCGATTTTCCAAATAAAATCACGCGATCTTATCGGAGTGTAATGTAATGAATACCGATAGTACCGGAAGATAAGAAGAGAGGGAAAAGTAGAGAAAAGTGGGAAAATCGAAGACGAGCTGTCGATAGAATTTGGCACATAAGGAGAGAGCGGAAATTTAGGCAGACTATTGCCGACCGTTGATTGACGCTGTCGGTCCCATCTCCGCGACTTTTCCTCTCGTGCGTCTCTAGGCGCGAAAACACACAGCCGTGCAGGCAATACGTGTGTAAAGAGTGCATTTGGATCGGAAATTCGGATCCCCATTTGTGCTGATAATTCCTGGGTGACGTCGCCAAGTTGGGGACGATCAACCCGGTGCAACAGTTACAGCCGGGCCTGGCAATGAAGTAGCAACTTATCTGCACACATCACATCAGCAGAAACAACAACAACAACAAAATACAACGTCAAGCGACGAACCGATTCAGTTGCGTCGAACCACATGATAGCCACTGAGCACGGCAACCAGGAGGTGAAGAATAGTATGAGAGGTATGAGTCTATGTATGGACAGAAGTGTGAGCGCGTAATTTATTAGATTTAGATGTTTTTCTATTAGAGTTGATATAGTAAACCCACGCCCGAGTTAATTTTTACAAAAAAAATAAAGAAATTTTTTTATACTTTTACATAGAAACTTTATAAATATATATTCATTTCATAATTACCTCCCCTAATTATTCTTTTTTCTTACAGGATAATTGGAATCTTCACATCTATATTAAGTTATCCTGGGTTATATCAAGTCGTTTGTGAATCTCTCTATTCAGTATAACTGCACATGAAAAAAGGTGTTTTAAGTTATATGAAAGTATCTAGATAAGTTTATTTAGATGCGGATCTAAATAACAATGTATCTTGATAACAACAATATTTGATCAGCATAGGAATACACATATTGAGCTTAACAATCGATTAATAAGGATGATGCTCACAGATACGTAGAAAGAGGTACACTATTGTTCAGATCTGTGAATTCTTTTTTGCTAGTATACATGCAGGTTTTTTTTCTATGATTCATTTATTTTAAAGTGGATTGTCTAAAGTCACTCACCAAGGATCTGCATTATTATACTTATATGGGTGATTCCGCCGTAACTTGTCCAAAATAAGTCATAGAAACGGAGGATGAGTGAAAATTGTCGATTTTTACCCCTATCCTGCAATGATTTGCCTGAATTTAGGAGAGTTAACTTCGTATGACTTTTTATCTATTTTTAGTCATAGAATCACGTGGTGTAATTAGTTTTCTTATCAAAATGAATAAAAATGCCTTTTATTTTGATAATAGTTTTCATAGAGTGTTACGAAACTGACCTGTTACGGAACTGACATTTTACTTTCAAACTGCTCTCATAACTCTTAGATATAAAATACGGACTTTTCGCAAATAAATATTATATACTTTACTATTATGTAACGAAAAAAACTTTTTAATTGTAGTAAGCAGTATTTAGATACTAATTTAGTAGTGTTGCAGAACGGATCTCTGCTTTTTGCTGAAACCTGAAGTGAGAAAACTGTTTGTACTCGCGAAATTTTAAATTCTCAGATCTTTCTCCGGATACGTTTGATGTGTCATAATATATAGTTTGAGAATCTACCGTCAGGATGGTATAGTATAGCAAACTACTGCGCTTTTTGGTGTAGATACTGTCATCATAACTATTTTATGGTAAACTGCGGGACAAAAAGTATGCACCTTGCTTTAATGATAATTAGCGAATTTTTAGTTTAAAACCAATACAAATGTATATTATTAACTCTATAATTAACTATGTATACGGAGGAATTTTCTTTACCTACTTTACTTCTGCGTAGAGTGCCGTTTTATATTGAAATTTGAGTTTTAGACATGTTACGAAACTGATATTTGAGACGTAATTTATTGATTTGTTCTAAAAGATAGCACTTATGTGCGGTTCCGGATCTTAACAGTTATACTTAGTTTTGCCATACATGTGTACAAATTAAGAAGGAATTTTTTTCCGAATATATAAGTGTAAGAGGTTTGGACGCAAAATGGGCAGGTTACGGCAAAATCACTCATATATATACATGCACTGTTAGATTCCGCGGGGGCATAGTCGCAGGGTCCGGAGAGAGCAAAGTCCATGCTAGAGAGCAGGTAGACAAACGCTTTATTTGAGAACACAACTGTAGACCAAGAGTACCTTATTGCTTATTATTTCACCTTTTTTCGCACGCTAATCTTATTGCACATTTTATGGAAGTTACATTGGAGTTTTTTCTGTTAACATGCATTAAATATACATTAAATATATATATATGAATCTCCGTGTCTGTTTAAAATGTTATTTTACATAAAATACGATGAAAGTTATATTTTAAATAGACACGAATTTACACATGTATAATGTATATTATGTAAATAGAAAAGCTGTAATGCGTGCGAAAAAGGCATGTATATCTTTGATGAGGGGACTCACAATCACATAGTCTGAAATGCAAACAGTGCAAGACATGCATTATTTTTAAATAAATGAATGTCACAAATAGGAGAGAATTCATTTAAATCTGCTATTATTTACAGCTTGTCAAAATATCGAAAATAAAAAAATTGATCGGGATATGTGAAGGAAAAAAAAGAAATTGAATTAAATAAAACAACTGAAATTCGATAAAATAAGTAAGAGACTGAAGAATTTGTAAGACAATCAGCACCATCACGGACCCAGTTCCTGATTAGCTAGGAGTAATTCCTGATCAGCTCTTGTTGCTGTATCAGAAGACTTTTTAAAAACTTGTTAGTTTTTGTTTATATTCCGATTTATATCTATGTATGTGTGAGCGTGTGAATGTAAGAGGTGAGTGAATGCGGAGTGTTGGCAGCACTAGAGAGTTGAAAAGAAGGGTTCGCGGCGCGGCGGAAAAACGACGGCGTTGATGTAGATAGACCTTGGCGGAACGCGAGAGCGAGCGGACGCAAAACGAAGCGAGAGAACGTACAACCGAGCGTGTTCTCGAGGAAGGGGTTTGTCCAGGATTGGAAAACTCTCACCGAACCAGATAATTAGAGTAAGGTTTTTGTTGGCCACGTAGGTCGTAACTGTGCGAGCGAAAAGGCAAGTGTTGTGATAGCCGAATTATTCGAACTCAATTGTGTCGTTGGATAAGTGCGCGAAGAAGTGTGATCTCTAGATATCGTTAAAACCGAGTATGAAAGCCATTTGTCTATTTTTAATTAAACTTAATAATTATTTCTTTTAACTGAAGTGTTATTATTTGTACCCGTTTGACATAAATATTTATTTCTAACAATTTTAATTACACAATTTTTAGATAACAAATAATCCTTTCTTAAGTTTTGAAACATATTTATGTAAAAATAAATTCGAGGTAACAATCTATGTAAAAAAATTATCAGTAACTAGGTCTTGATTACGAACTGGGTCAATTGTTGTTTGAATGCTAACAATTGGAGCTTCATGGGCATTCTTCTTTAAAAACGAAAGATAATGTATTTAAGTTTAGATGTAGATAAATTATCTAAAAAAATGACGAACAAAATAATTACATAATACTTCTATTATCTAAATAATGATTGATTTTGATACACTTTTAACTAAATAAATGTGTATCTATATAAATGCGTATCTAAGTTTGAAAAATGACTAATTATGTTTATAAAAAGATTAGAATGTAATTATTTATCTGGATTCACAGATGTGATAGATATCTATATATCTATTTGTCTTGAAACATTGTTATCTACATAAATGATATTCTTTACAACGTTGTTCATACTTTTTACGCACTTTTTAAAAACAAAATAAGGTCATCTAAAGTTTTAAATAACCAATTCTATTTTATCCTTATCTCATTTCCAGCATTTTGCATAGCTTCTTGGACAGAACTAAAATACTCACCAGTCGCCATAAATCTCACTCGCGCAACCTAACCTGAAAAAAGAGCAAGAAAAGAGCGCAGTAAAGGATCAGGCGGCTTATTGTGTTCGGTCTCGCAAGTAGCGCACAGAATAATCCAGACTATAAACGAGCGGCGGCGGCGATTCGACTCGAACAGAAAGAGAAAGAGAAAGAGAGGGAGAGAGAGAGAGAAAGAGAGAAGTGAATAGAGAAGAAAAGGAGAAAAGTTCCAAATACGTTCCAATTTTCAATCAGCGTATACACGCGAGCCGGCGAAAGGCGCGCTGCGCCGCTCTTTCCTTTGGCCCCTTTTCAGCTGCTGCTGCTGCTGCTGTCCTTTTGTCGCGCGAGTTAATTAGCGCAGGCGGGAACGGGCGCTGAACGGAAATCGAAGGGCGAAATAATGCGTCGAACGACAAGGAACAGAGGAGGTAGGGAAAGGAGGGGGGGAAGAGGTTAAACGAACCGCTCGGACTTTTAGCGCGTTGAACGCCTGGCTCTCTGGACCCGACTTTTGCCTATACTACTGGCTGGGAGAGAGTTCCGACTTTTCGCTTCGTCTTTTTCTAGCGGGGATATTGGGCTTGGACACTTGGAGCCGTTGTGTAAAATTTTCCCAACTACTCTGGTGGAAATATTTTTCTATTGAACTATTTGAGAAATTAACAATTTTGATAAATAATAATAAGATTAATAAATAATAAGATTTTTTGACAAAATTTAACTTAAAAAGTAAGAGTCTTTGGTAAAATTAACATTAGTTAATTCTTTGAATTAAAGACCCAGTACAAATGAAGAATGAAAATAATTCAAGACTACATACCTATCTACAAAGATAACTTAAGAAATAACAATACTTAACATTTTCGTAATTTTCTTTAATATGCGAAAAGAAACCATATTATTATTTGTCAAAGATGTTAAAATTTGTTATACTTCATAACGAAAAGGAGCTATAAAAGATTTTTAATGTAAATTGTTACAGAAACTCGTAGATATATATATATATAGATAATAAGTTATATATATATATATATATATATATATAGATAATAAGTTATCAACAACCAATCATACTAACGATACGATTTTCGTGCCGAAGCCTTAAATCTTTAAACGTTCAGTAACATTAAATCAATAAACTTCCCACTCGTTCAAAAATCACCTATTTAGTGCACTAGTTGCACAATGTACTATATGAATTCTTACAGTGCAAAAAAAAATACTTTTTTATTTTTAACAAATATCATAATACCGAATGAGATAAATAGCAACGCATGTACGAGTTACCGCAAAAATAAGAAGCTGTTTCATCATCACTCTATAATAAAATAAATACATCGTCTCGCAGGGAGTGAGTGAGTGAGAGAGAGAGAGAGAGAGAGAGAGAGAGAGAGAGAGAGAGAGAGAGAGTACAAAGTAATCATAGAAAATGAAGCCTCCGCTACCGCTACTGCTTTGCTCTGAATCGGATTAATCCCAGAAATTGACTTCACAGGCTCAACTAATCACCTGGAGACTCACTGAATATATATATCATCTCCTCTAAAATCCTCAAAGTACGGCGCAAGCGCGCTAACGTTCTCTCTCTCTCTCTCTCTCCAGCTCCTACTACAGTTAAAAACAGGCGCTGCATAATAATTCACTCGCGCGCGACGATTAATTCCGACTTCTGCAGTGCATTCTCTCACTAACTCCCTCTCACCCGAAATTCAATGACGAGATTTGCGAGGATTATACGATATGTACCTGTATACAGTGTGCGTATGTGAGTGTAGGTATGTGTGTGTATATGTGTGTATGAGCGTGTGTTTGCGCGTGTGTGTGTGTATGTATATGCGTATATGTGGTGCATCATTGATGTACGTACGTGGAAGATTTAGTATACAATTCTTGGAAAATTGATGAGCAGCTATGCTAATCGAGATAACTTGAGGTTAAAAACGCGATGTAATTTAATAATATGAACATTAGTTACTCCAAGAGGTCAGAAGGAAACAGCGTTTTCAGGAAAGGATAGTATCTATTTAGCTCCCAGTGTAGCATATTTCAGTTAGCGGTGCTTCTAAAATTAGTGAATGAATTTGCTAGGTAAGTTTTGCCTGAAAATGTAGTTAATATACTATATTTGGTACTACAGAGTTAAATGATAAACAAATTAATTAGCTGCAATAAAATTTGAAATACCGATACGTTGTTAGCCAATAATTTGAATAAACAACAAAACGGAAATGAACTTATTGCTAGGTTAGTTATTCAAATTTAATTAATTTTATAATAAGACTACTTACACTCGTTTTTGAGGTACATCTTAAAAAATTATACGCAGAACTTTTTTCCTCGGATAAAAAACTCAGTATAATCTTCAGATTGAATAAGTGGCTTGGCTATTGAAACGTTATTGATGTAGTAAACGTTAATACTAATTTTTTATAGCGTAAAAAAAAATTTCTTTCATAAAATTTTTTTTTTATATTTTTTACTAATTATTTTTTTTCTAGTTAAAGTTGGGTTTATTTTCTATAATTTCGTTTCAAATTAATTTCTCAGATTCGAACGTAAATTTCTATCCATCTATCCTAAATTTTTTCCCTATCTTCCCCCAATCGTCTTTTTCGATCTACGCAAATCTCCATATGCAAATAGCCCGCTACAGTCCAGCAGCTAGTGTAAGAAGACTTAATGAACGTAGAGATTCAATTAACAAGTGTTTGTTTTTCGCGAATAAGGTGCCTGAATCTTTGCTTGTTCTTTAAAGCTTACTTTTACTTCTACGTAGAGGAAGCTTTGTAACTGTAATAAAAAGTTCCGCTATAAACGTTATAGAAACATTCTTACTAAGCTCATAGGTATCGAAATACGTATTTGTTCGCCTGTGCGTGTGCGCGTGTATGTGTACTTATGTGTGTTCACTCGCGTGCTCGGATGTGTATGTGTTTGTGTTTGTATAGTAATGCGTATGTGCGGATATGTGTTTTTAAATTGGTCAAAGCATTCTTTTCTTTTATAGCATTATTTATATTTTTTTTATTTTATTTTGTATGTAAGAGGTGATATAATAAGTTGGATATAAACAGAAGCCTCAAAATCTTGGAATACTGTACCTCCTCGCGGATAATATAATTTTAAATTCACTAAATGTTAATCTTCATATATATAACTCAAATTATTACTATCCTTTAGAGGATGTGATTAACTTTATAAATGAAAATTACACTATTATGTCTGCATAAACGAGCAGCTCTTTTCAAAATGCATAATTAAACACACAATCGATGGAATAAATTGTAAATACAGCTGAACTATTTCTATTTTCTCATGACACAATTGCGCCATTTAACACGCTTATTCTATTAAAAATAATTTTGCTTGCACTATAATATTCCTCTACACAGCATACATCACCAGCGTCTCTAACTTTAACACGCCAGTAGCATAATTAATTAAGTCAGCCTCTCCACTTTAAACTCGAATTATAATCCAAAGCAATTACCTTCCACGGTCAATTCCACCTCGATAAATTGGTAAATTGCTTTGCCATTAAAAAGCAAAAAGAAAGAAAGCTCAAGCAGCAGAAAAAAATACAACAACAAAATTATCTCTAAAGAGCCTCGGCTTTACAGAGAGGCTGGCACGCGCGCGAGAGAGGTCGAAATCCCCGACTTTCTCATTACGTTAGAGCGCGCGCGCGGGAGACACCTCGACTCGACACGACAATATTCATAAAATTATCATAATTGCATATTCCACGTTCATTAAGGGGACAGTGGTCCATTAATTCAAAGGAGGCCGCCGCCCGGGCTGTGCCAGACGCTGGATTTTGACGAACGGATGCTGCCGAGCCAAGACCTCGACCGCGACGTCGACAACGACGACGACGCGAAGACATCTCCATTCGATTGTAATCGCGGAGGGGCTTTTGAATGAAATGCGGTCGGTTATTTGAATGTGTAAATGTATTTGTGCGTGTGCGATGTTAGGAGTGATTTTTGTGGAGATATTTATTTGTGTTAGAACGATCTGGAGGTTTGAAAATCAAAATCTAAGGCTTGTACATTATTCAACCTCATAATTCAGAACAGTGTGGAGTTTTCTTATATCACAGATAAACTTGAAACATAAATGATATACGTGGATTTCAGTAAATATTAATTTTTAATAAAAGATGAAAATTTCACAAGAAATTCAATTTTAATAAATTAAAATTTTTTCTCAAGTTTACTCCATTTATTTAAAAATCAATATTTTTCCAAATAGGGTAGAACGGGGTCATACCGATCACTTACTGAAAAACTGGTAGAAATAGAAAAATATTAGCATTTTTAGCTTTTTATACGTTTAAGAATAAGTTAAAACCTGTATCTTTTCAATTTTAATAGTTTTAACTGACAGAAATACATAAAACTCGTACTTTTTTATCAAAATAAAATAGTCGGGTTTTCAACGTAAATCGTACAAGCGGGTGGGTCACTTTCGGTCAGTTACACAGAACGTAAAATAAAATTGAATTTCCCCTTAAATGTATATTTCTCATGCTCGTAATGTTAGATTTTAATGTGCCAGACGCTATTTTTCATTAGCAAAGTAAATTAATTGTTCTAATATGAAAATTTTTGTTCTAATTAATTAATTTTAAATTGCTATATCACTATTTAATTAGGTGCTCAGAAATGTGTGTTGATTTATCATTGATGATTCAATTTATAATAGTTAATTAAATTAGCTGTAGCCATAATCTTATTTTTATTTTATATTTATATTTTAATTTAAATTAATATATAAATTAAAACTGTTTCAAGCATTTATCGGTAATATTATTTTTTTAAATTAATAATTTTCACATTGAATTTGAATTCAACGACACCTAAAATCACATAATTATATCGTTCATACGTATCATTTTTACCTATATTTATAAAAAATAAAACAAAAAATATTGATACACATTATTTCATTTATCTTAAAATACTTCTTCAATCAATATTTCAAAATATCAATGGAAAAATTATAAAAAAAACGGAAATCCTCCTGCTTGCATCACTCGCCAACCCTCAGTATATAAATTAAGAAATAAAATATTACTATTTTCTTAACATTTAACATTTTTAAATTTCTTTAACTAAATTTTTTATATGTAGAAGATAGGTGTTTTATACTTTTTTAAATGCATTTACACTAAATTGATCATAAAATTTCTAACATTCCAAAAAATCTGAAAAACTAAACCTCAAAAATAAAAAAATAAAATAAACACTATAAAACAAAAACAAGTTGATGAATCTTGAAATTTCTGTCCAATTTTGAATCTTCATTTAATAAGGAAAAAAATTAGCCCTATTTAATAAAAAAATGAATACGCTGTTCTCAAGATATAAACGATAAAAAAAATTTTAAAAAAACATAACCTCAATATCTCAGAAAGTAAACGATCTCATGATCTGGAAAAACATACAGGTATGAGATAGTAAAAAACTACCTTTTTGTAAAGTTTCAGATAAAATGCTGTCGATTTACTTAAGTTATCGCGTCAGGAAAAAAAGCGATTTTTTTAACAAAAAATTTTGTTTCACGACAAAAGAAAAATATGAAGCTTCAAAAATTTTACAGGATATTATTCTAAATATTCCTTATCATCTCAATTTTTTTCAAAAATTTTCCATCTTATATTTCACAGATATAACCGTTTGAAAAAAAATGACGTTTTCGTGTATAAAAAACAAGGGAAATATCCTTTTCAAAATTTCGGATCGGAAAAGATAGGTAATTTTATGCTCTTTCAAATGCATCTTTATTGAATTGATGATGTTATTTCTAAGGTACTGAAAAAAGCGATTTTTTTAACAAAAAATTTTGTTTCACGACAAAAGAAAAATATGAAGCTTCAAAAATTTTACAGGATATTATTCTAAATATTCCTTATCATCTCAATTTTTTTCAAAAATTTTCCATTTTATATTTCACAGATATAACTGTTTGAAAAAAAATGACGTTTTCGTGTATAAAAAAGAAGGGAAATATCTTTTTCAAAATTTCGGATCGGAAAAGATAGGTAATTTTATGCTCTTTCAAATGCATCTTTATTGAATTGATGATGTTATTTCTAAGGTACTGAAAAACCCTAAAAACTAAAACTCAAAAATCGAAAAACTACTAAAAAAACAAAAAAGAATGTATTATGCCGCCTTCCTTTAAGAAAAACAAAAATAATGAGCCCTGAAACATTTTGTCTTGTACAAAGTAGCTAACATCTATCGATGTGAATATCTTTATAGAAATCTTATATACGTTTGATTTTTAGCACTTATTAAATTGATACATTTTGAAATAGAGATAGGGGCAATTTTTGTTTTTTAATTGTAGGTCAATCCACGTACCATAAATTGTACATTCCATATGGGATAATAATGCAGGAATTTTCTATTTAAATATTTTCTATCTTATAATTATGCGAACTAGTTGATAATTAGTTTTATTCTTTTGATAAAAAATTTTAGGTTCCAAGGTTTGTCTAAATCCTAAAAGAAAGACCCTCGCATTACATTATAATAAATAACATTTTTTCTACGCCACTTATATCACTCTCTACTGCAAAATTCCACTGTTTTTCTCGGAACAGTTCATTATTATCACGGAATGTTTTCTAATGATAATTGCCTTTTTAAAATAGCGAGTACGTAGCTAATTAACGCAACCGCGAAATAGAGCTCATATACTAGTATAAGTATGCAAGTCCTGCAGGAAGAATGTGTACACAAGGGATGTTATAACTGCGCACCATTGTAATTCGGCGAATTAAGTTAATTTCGCACGATGGACAGACAGTGGCGAAGTACGACTTAAGCGATTCGCAAATGAAGAAAAGGCAGTAGTGGCAGTAAAGGTAGATATCATAACAACTTATCTACCTAACTCCGCACTCGCGCACTGTTTGTTCCTCTTCCCTTGAGACTTATACTTCTATCCCTTAACTTTTTCCTTAACGTTCTACAAACGTTGGTACGATTTGTTTTACGAAATTTTGTTAGTGAGTTTCTAGTTTTGAATTGAGTTAATACAAGAATTGAAAACAAAGAACCAACTTCGAAAAATAAATTATAATAAAAAATAAATAAAAGCAATGATGAACAATGTTGAGAGAATAATTTGGTATTCTGTCAGTAGTCGCAATACCGCATCATCTCCGTCTATAAAAAAATATTTTTTCAAATCGTTTCAACCAGTCCTGAGTAATTAAAGAAGCATAGAAAACACTCGTCAAATATTGAACCTCCTCCTTTTTGAAGTTGGTTAAAAAATTATAATTTTTTAATTTTATAAATAATATTATAATTAATAATAACATAAGAAATAATAATAATTAATAAATATAATAATATAATAAATTAATCAATAACATTATCTCAAACTAATTATGAGATTGCTCGGTCAAGTCTCAATTCATTAGAGTAATTACAAATTTTTAATAACGAACTTTACTTTGAACTTTACAAGTTATCAATTTATTTTTTAGAATTCGCTGTCGATAAATAATGCTAAACTAACTTAATATGCGTAAATTCCAGCAAATTAAAGCTTGCGCAGAATTCCTTTAAAATTATATCTGGGTTACGCTAAAGGGTTGAGGTACCAGTTAGTGCGCGAATTACTTCTTATTCTCGAAACGAGAGAGATTCGTAAACCGATTAAAACGCTGCTGTTCCCCCCTCTCCCTCTCTCTCTCTCTCTCTCTCTCTCTCTTCCTCTCTCTCTCTCCCCCTCTCTCTTTCCCTCGGGGATCGCCGCGCCTTCTTTTTTAATCCAGTCATGCTTACTCGGCAGCGGCATATTTCTTTGCTCGGATGCGTTTTCTCGAGCCA
Source organism: Gastracanthus pulcherrimus (assembly GCA_949152435.1). NCBI lineage: Eukaryota > Metazoa > Arthropoda > Insecta > Hymenoptera > Pteromalidae > Gastracanthus > Gastracanthus pulcherrimus. The sequence continues at coordinate 43,573,277 of OX424572.1, forward strand.
TTTAACTAGCCGCATGCGCGGCTCTCACTCGCTCTCGCAACCTCTCTTTCATTTCCCTCTTAGTTTGCAATTATTTCTCCTCTTTGTGGCACAGATAGAGTCCCTTCGGTTTTTACTCTGTAATAAAAACTTAATTCTCAAAAATTTCTTAATTCTTATTACTCCTTTATTACTTTTTTGCTCGTTAGTAGTATTTTGCGTAATTACATTTTTCTTAAATCTTGTCGTATTGTCTTATATTTTCTGATTTAAAAACAAAGAATTAAAATGTAGTGATCACTAATTAATGTACTTTTTTCTCTTGAATGCAATTCTATAAAATTCAATTTATTAATTATTATTCTCTTACGTTTATACTTCTATGTACATACTAAAATTAAAATGATTCAACATTTTCATCAAAAATTAATATGGAGCTCTATCGATTTTTGAAGAAAATGGTGACAATAATGGTAACAAAATCGTCGTTCAACATAGTTTAAAAGCGATACCGGCCATATAAGTAGGTCATCTCTTAAAAATATAAATAATTTTGTTCTATTTATGAACTATTATGAAAATGGAAATCCGACTTTTCCATTTGACATGCTTGATCAAAATTCTAATATCAATATGCAAGCTACATCGATGGTTGAAATCCGCCGTATTCAATTGATGTATTTTTTATTTTCTTTGTTGTCTACTATTGAACGTACGTTTTAAATTAAAAGGATTAAATAAATATGCGTTATAGTTCTATATTCTTTCTTCAAGAGCACGCACTATAACCTATGCAGATATATCTCATATACTATAATACTACGAAAATCCATATGGCTTTGGGTCGTGTCTAGGATTTGACGCGATCACACAGCTTTGGAACGAAGAGAAGTGACTCGGTTGCGCGCTCTCGTAAAACGGAGATACATATATATCGAATTCTCGATGGCTCTTCTCTGCGTCAAATCGATGAATATTCAATAAGTCATACGTGGATTCGCTGAAAGCCTGCGCCGGTGGCCCGTAGTGTCTTCCTTCCAATTCCGCTTATCGTCCGTCTTTCGCGCTCTAGGTTCTGCGGGTTCGCGCCCGACCGTAAAATAATAGTAAAGTTTCAGATTGAAAATGGTAAATATTGAATTTGAATGACCAGTTTCGTTCTCGACGAATTTGCTAAGATTGTGTGAATTTTTCGTTCATGGAGATATTAGAGTCGGAGTTCCCATTACTAAAACCTTGCTTCAATTCACTGTATTTATACAGGAAAGTATTGGGTCGTTATCGATATACACGAAGAAAAAATCTACTACTTACGATAATAAGTATAGTTAAGAGTTCAGTGAAAAACAATTTATTTTGGGTTACTAGATTTTTAGTTAGACTTTCTATTTTATTATAATGTGAAATAAATACATTAAAAATACAGATATTTATTATAGCAACTTATTAAATATTTTAAGGGGTAACACTACTCTAGCGGCCCGAAAAATGCTTAATTTGTACGATTTTTTACAGGTACAAAAATATATTCTTTTTTTACATTTAATTACAAAATGACGGCTATACAGCGAATCTCGTGAGAAGCCTTTTTCTCAAACCTCCAAACGGGAGAACACTTTTCTCGGAAAGTATGAGACCTGGAACAAAAACCAAAGAAATTCTTAATCTATATAACGTTAACTTTGGAAGTACGTAGGGTTTTTTGTTTATTTCAATTTTTGTAGAAATGGAGCACTTCTGTAAAAAAAGACAAATGTTTCTCGAAAAAAAAAAACGATGTAAATTGTTTATAAAAAAAAATTTACATTCAATCGAAAAACGGCTACGTACTTCTTTAGAGAATCTATTTGTGAAGCTACAGTAAAAATTGCAATCCAATCCACGCAATAGTTTACGAGTAATCTGTTCTCCCAGTTTGAAAAAACCGGTTTCGAGAAAAACGCGTTTAAAGTTTTACACGCACTTAAATCATCGATATTTTTTGTTTACCTCTAATCTGCGATGCCTGCACCATACATTTGACCATCCAAATTAATATTTGCCTCCTCCTCTTCCTTTCTCATCGATTTTGAATCTAATCGGGCCTTCATGGCTGCATCTGTGAGCGACCGCTTGAAAAACTTTATCCGCCGCTCATCAGTTTCAATGCAGAAATTGAAACAATTTGGTCCTATTTTAAGGCCTAATTTCTGCATAAGCTTCATGATGCTTGACAGGGCATCGTCGTAAATGCTTGCGGCAATATATACTGCAGTGTCAAGAACGTGCTTGCCACTGGAGACTGATTTCGGAGCCATACACCACACGATTGAGTTGAAACTCTCGTTGCTATTTTGCGTATATTCGCCGAGGCAACGAGTCAGCAGATCGTCGCTGCTCAATTCAGCATAAATAGGAGAAATTGCTTCAAATACCTCTTGCGACATTGCTGGCTTGTGTTTATAATTCAAATCTCCAGTGACCTGGGCCCTCTGCCACGAGCACCATGAATTTTCGCCGCGCAGGCATCTCTCGCGCTTCGATTTGTCGTCCGTCGATAATTTATGGTCTAGCGTTGCGTAGATTTCATTGCGCATATTTTTATAGAATCATAATTTCTACGTATTGCTAGCCCATAATAAATTGATAATTCGTCAATTAATTTACCAGTGAGCTTGCCCTTTCCTCCGAGACCTTAAGTTTTCATATTTAAATTTCGAAGGCGAGTACCCATCCTTTTCTTCACGTGGTCGATGCACTCTTTCTTCGTTACTGACAAATTTTCATAAGACTGCGAGTCTACGATACCTTTAAAAGTTTTTGAATCACCGTCCCCGACGTAATTGGTATATTTAAGTTGGTGTAAAGATTCTGAGCGCTGGAACATCTCAATAACGGCATCCACATCCATTTTTTCCGCAAAGACGTCATGGTTCGATTGGCATTCGTTTTCATGAGTTTCGAGCCATTCCTTGTACTCATCCGTGTCACTTTCCTTTTCCCAAAATTCGCATGCCTTAAAATATTTAGATTTTACTAAAATGTCGACCACTTTGCCAGTACACCATCCAATAAGTGATACAAATCCGAAAAGGGACGCGAAGCCGCGTTTGCCCCACGAACCATCGCCAGATACAGAAATACCACTTGTGTTTCCTTTTTCGTCACTTTTTTTCTTCTCTTCCTTAGCTGCATTTTTCATACTCTGCTCATAAACCTCCTTTGCATCGACAGCAATCTTCTGCATAACTTTATCGTAAAATGATTGAAAAATTGGCCGCGGAGCTCCATGAACGCGCAAAATTTTATTATTTCATTCAATCCTATTCCCAATAGTCGCATAGCAAGAATCATTCTACGATTATGATGAAGAAGGAATAGAAATGTTGTCGCAGTTTTGGCATGAAATAACAATTTTGAAACCCAAGCCACGCTTTTCACACTCGGTGAATGTCACATCTGACTTGCACTTTTTGCACACAACAGCTTGCGATATAGCGGTAAATACGGTTAAAAAGTTCAGAATTCGATAAGCAAAGCCTTCATCTACTTCAAAGTCATTAGGATCGATGGTAGATTATTTTCGAGCCGATGTGAAATTTTGAAATTTGAAATTTTCGGTCTCTTCAAATTGCTTTTTTTCCCTTCGTCGATTTCTTGCCATCATACACTGGTCTTTCACTACTCATATTGTTTATAATTTTCACATCGTAAACTTAAAATCAACGAAATTTGTAATATATAAATATATAAAAACGAAAAATTAGCAGAAATACAAATCGAAGCGTGTGCACGGCGTCGCTTTGCAGCTGTACTAACTAACACGTATACACACCAATACAGTATTAGCGCACCCTGCAGGATACCTGAGGAACCTCAAGGACCTTTGGCTCTGTAAGTAACAAGGTCTCCTATTATTCCGACAGATGAAATCAATACAAAAGCGATGAATCAGAGCTCGTTGCGCGCTCTCATTTAGCGCGCTCAGCGAGCGGTCCGAGGCGCTGCCGCAAAATCGATATTTTAACCTTTTAAAAATTATTTGACACTATATGACCAATTGCATATTATTTTTATGACCCTAAAGTATTGTTTAATCCGAAAAAAAATCGAGTTTTTGAAAATCCTGGAGTGGTGTTACCCCTTAAGAAGGTTCGGTAGTTTTACAAAAAATCGGAAAAAATAATAAATCTCAAATACCTATATCATTGTTTAGAGAATTAAGAAGTTCCTTGAATTTTTTCAATACTTGTTATCGATAATATATTTAAGATATTATTTAAAAGTTTGCTCGTTATACATGGACTCTTATGGAACTCGGCTATTAAAACAGATTGACATAGGGTGCGATCGTGCGATGTATGTAAAAAAACAGGGAATGCACTCATTACGAAGCAGTGTGCAAAATTTGAATGCGTGTCACCGCATTTAATTCCGAGTATTGAATGAAAACGTAAACAAAAATTCAAGCTTGTAGGCTATGCGTGGTGCTGCGCGGGGAGCGGAGCGGCGCGCGGAGAAAGAGGGAAGTTCCTCCTTCCTCACCCTGTATTGATACCCACAAACATCCTTTAAATGAATTTATCTTTTCTGATTTGTATCGTTAACTTTTATTTCTTAATTAGTTGTGCTAATTAGATCAATCAATACTTCTTTCTTTTTGTATATGTTACTCAAATACTTAAATTTTCTTAGTTACTGTTAGCAGAATAATTTAGTTGTATGGATTAATTCTTTAATTAAAACTTTTACTTTTTTAGAAGCAAATAGTAAATTTACTTCTTCAGTGAAGGGGAATATTGTGAGTAATTGGGATAACACTTATACTAACATTTTTAAATTTAATACTAAATAATTAAACTATCTGTGAAATTTTTATTTTGACTATAGTAACTAATCCTTATTATATATATAAAAGTTGGCAAATAAACAGCTATACTGGTCTATCTATATTGTACATATATTACTAGGCTTATTCTAAAGCATACCACACGGAGGATATACTACACACATAGTTTTCCAATTTTTATCAGAAAATACAGTATTTTATATAGAAATGCTAAAACTAGAGAAATTCTTATAGTATCTAGCAAGATTTATTACACGTACAGTCCGTGATAAACTTAACCTACTTCCCGATAAAAATCCATAAACTAAAACATGCTACATTTTCTCTTCCTACATTCTCCGAATGCAATGTAATCCCTCTCACAGTCGTTAATCACAAAGATCCGAAGCAAACACACCTGAAAACCTTTTACCCGGCGCTAATTACACAAAAACATCCGTATCACCTCCATACTTTCCAACCTCCCTGCAAAAGAACACCAACAGCGAACAAATGCGACGCGATCATCGCATCTCCTAAAAAAAGTACACAATACCGAAATTGGAAGCTCGAAGCTCCGCGATCGGTTAATAATGCATCCCCTCGTTAAACGCAGTGTAGCTTTGGCTTCGGCTTCGATTCGTCCGTGTGCCGCCTGCTAATCGTTCATTAAATTTTTAACCGGCCGCGCGCGGATGTATATCGCGATGGCTTTTGATAAACGAGCGCGCAAATAATAAATTTCAATTCGCTAATAGCCGCCGCCGCGGTCGCCGATAAATCAGAGGGGGCTTTCGCCGTGGTTGGCTTCTTCGCTAAAAGTGGGGTTATGTCGGGGGGGGGGGGGGGAGGGGGCGTATAATGCGAATGTTTCATCGGGGATTATTAGTTGGAGTGGTCGGAAGTTCGACCTTTTTTTGAGAGAGTTGGATGGTTTATGGAATCCGTATTTCTAGGTATGACTGGATTTTATCGGTAGTTCGGATGTAGATTAGAAATTGCATTTGTAAGGTATTAATGTAATGTGTTAAATATTTTATGTAAAGTGAATAAATGTAAGTTTTGGTCAAAATTAGGACGTTCCTTTTGAATAGACTAACATTATTTCGTTTTATATTTTTTCTCTCATTTATGTACACTTTTTCACGAATCCTATTTTTCATGTAAATAATTATGTAAACATTCTTCCCAATTCCTCTCACATATTTACCCAATCGCATACTATCAAACATTTCCGTCAAATATTCCAAATATTGTGCATCTAAATTTGCCTCGAAAATATAAACATAGCAGACAGACGCTTGTTTGTCCAAATCAACGACTTATCGATATTTACTTACATTTTATCATACATGATTATTCCTACTAGAGATATCTATAAGTAATGCGTAAGAATCCTTAAAAATAAAATTTTCTTAACAAGGAAATTTCTGCATTGATTAAAATAAAATGATACTACACAACGTAAACTATATTTCTTTCAAGATTAATTCGACGCTCAATACGAAGAGTAACGCATTTCAAAGTTTAAGGCAAAGAGTATCGCAGTTCGGCGTTTGTCACGAAGAGAATCGCGATTCAGCGGTTGTGGCGAAGAGCATCGCAATTCCGAAGTTTGCGACGAAGAATATCGTAGTTCAAAAGTTTGAGACGAAGTTTTTAACATCAGCTAAATGCGTAAAATAGGTCTAAAATTATTTGTACCCCTAAAAACATGGGGTATCATCCTGATAATACCACATGTTTAGGGGGGATAAAAGCTTCATAATTTTTTGTATGCGTTCAGAAAGTGGATTAATTTGAAAAACTTTGAATCGCATTAGCCTTTATCGCAAACACTGAAACGCGATGTATGCTTCGCAGCAAAATGAAACGCGTTACTCTTCATATTGGGCATCGAATTATACTTAAAATAGTTAAATAAATTTGTATAATGATTCATGCTTTTTATTCCCTGTATAAATTTCAAGATTATCAAGTTCAATTATGTTCGTCCATAAGCGTGGCCATAATTTTAATTCCTTTTATTTTTGTTGCAATTAAATTTATCTGATGCATTGAAGTGCATTTAAGTGTACCAATTGCAGTATGTGCATATTTAAATTGCATTATTAATAAATGATTGTAAACCACGTGAATGTGTTCATTTGCATATAATTAAAAATTTAATCGTTCAAACCAATCCACTGAGAATTAAAGCGCGGAGCTTTTTATGCTATGTTTCTGATGAACATTGGAAAAATAATTATATTTTAATAATTGTAACGTTACTTCAACCTAAAAATATCTAAGAATGCATGCATACTATCTACATAAAAAATATAAGTTTTCTGTCTTCCTTTAAACAAACTTATAATTTTTCTATAGATATACATTTATCTAGATCATAATACGCATTATCAAAATAAACAAATTATAGATAATTCTGTTACAGATAAATTTCTTTATCATTAAATTTTAATTGTTCTACAACCTTCATTTTAGATATACGGTACTCTCACTTGCTATACAGATAATATTAATATATTTATAATAAAGACACTTTTTTGCCTAGATTGTTACACAAAGAATCTCACAGAGTAGAAAATATATGATTTAATTACTATGTATAATTTTTCATAACATATACATTTGTAAGGTAAGCATACTGAACATTGCACTATACTCCCTATCACAATCACAGTAATAGATTCTATAGTGCATACCCCTCTGTTCTCGGTAACCGCCAACCGAATATTCAAATGTTTTAATCAGTCGTGTTCCATCATTCCCACGGCAGCCTCATAGGTTATGCAAAGATCCACACGCACATATATATACACACACCTCCACAGCGACGCAATTTTCGGCAATTTTCGCCTCGTAACGAGATCGATTTGATTTGGCGCCGTGCACCGAGAAAACTAGCAGAGAGAGAGAGAGAGAGGGCTGGATTGGCTGAAATGGAAATGATGATTGATAGGACGGATTCGACGGGCGACAGTTCGCGCGAGTCCTGATTGGAGTTTGATGCTGAATTCGCGCGGGGCGGCCGCGGGGAATGGGAGCACATAGCCGACGTGGCTGATCAGCTCGGTAATTACTCGAATCGATCGGGCCGCGGAGGCGGCGGTCCTCGGATGATTTCGATCAATCGGTAGAAGTCTTATTACTCGATCCTTTCGACGTTTTGTCCCAGATGCTGAAAGGTTTTTTGGGTGCCTATATACCTATATTCGCACACCATCAGAATTAGGGTCTGACAAGTACAGATGCTTTTTTAATTGATTTTTGTACGTAAAATAAGCTTCATTTTATTCACATCTAGGATCCATACTACAAAAATTTTTAAACCTTTTTTTACATCACCTGTACATTTTATTTATCAAATTTATGTTCAAATATATTTTCCCGTTATATCTGTGTTCAAAACTTTTTTTCTACTCTTTAAAATTAAAATTTCGGTATTTTAATATAACAGATATAAAAAAGAGATTTTAAAAAAATGTTCTACTTGTATTATTTATTATAGTATTGAGTTAAAAAACTATGCTTTAAATGATCCAGTAAAATTAAAAAAGTTAAATTGTAGATTACATAGAAAGCTATATAGTTCATAACTGTAAAATATAAAAAGAAAACTTTTTTTAAAAGCTCGACGTTTATTAGTGTTAGATTCGTAATAAACTTTTTTACCAAAATTTTATGTGAAATTTTTTTTTCATATACTACAAGTTATTTCTACTTGAGAACTTGAAATCTACTAGTCGACGCATGGAGCGTCAATATAACATAATGATGCACATTTTCAGCCATAATAATATCTATTATACGAATTATTTTTACCCAGGTCCCCAGCAGAAAAGAATCGCCTCTCGAGTAATAACATCCACGAATCTAGCGCGCACACTGTACAAACACCTACAAATAGCTTCGAGAACAATTGCCACCCACTTTCCCTCATCCAACTCCAAAATTTACATGAAACAATAGCCAGCTCAAAGCAATTCCGCGCGCTGGGTGAACCGCGCCGAAAAGAACGAAGAGGGAGGATTCGAATGAGCGCGCGCGCGCGGAATAAACAAGCGCGAGGGCTAAGCAAAAGAAGAAGAATAGCCGTGGGAGGAGGTGCGAAGGAGGAAAGCGAGAAGGAGGGCCGTCGTGCCTGGAATTTTTAGCGCTGCAGCTGCAGGGGCAGCGACGAGACCCGAGGAAAAAGTGTCGGAGAAAGAGAGAGAGGGAGAATGTTGGATTGGGCGATTGATTTCTCGTCTCTCCGCGAGAGAGTAATTTAATGTGATTGCGCGTCCGTAAGAGCTCTCGGATGCGATTTTTCACGGAGTTCTTTTGTAAGCTTCTTTGTGTTCGCTGCACTCATTTATTTCTCATCTTTTTTATTCTGCATGGGAAAATCGCTGGAACTTCTAGGTTTTGTTGAAGCGGAACTGATTTTTTCTTCAGATTGGGTGCACATCTCTATTACAGATTTTATTCTACATGAAACGCTAAGATTAGTCAATACGAATATCATTAATTATATATTTATTCTATATTTATATCAAAATAGATTCACACTTATCGGTACAAAATTTATTAAACTTGAATTTTTAATTTGTTTATTTTACATTTATGTTCTCAAAAAATGTATTTTTTTACAGTGCAGATACTTAAATATGGATTTATGCAGATAATTCTGTAAAACTTCCTGCAGAGCTCTCTGCAGTGTATGTGAAACTGCAGAATTGTCTACATATATTTCGGCAGATCATTTATTATATATATAGGGGACATACTCGATTAAAAAAATATTAAAATCGCTAGTTGCATCGGTGATAAAGCCCATTTGAGTGTTATATTGGGGCTAGCGGCTTTAATACTTTTTTTAATGAAAATTTACGCCAAATATACTTCTGCAAACAATCTTGCAGGCAAAAACCTCTCAAAAGAACCTGCCGCCAATCTGCAGGCAATTCTGTAGGTTTTAATAACCTACAGGAAACTCTGCGGAAAGTCTTGCAGAATTTTCTGCATCGTATCCTGCAGACAACTATGCGTATTTTTTCTGTAAAGGATTGAAACTGACAAAAATGAAATTTAAAGAAAGAAAAAAAGAGACACATTGTTTCTCGTGACCTTCATATTGTTATTGAGGTGACATTTGTTGTGCTATTGTTCAATATGATCGTATTCAGTACATGGTGGGAGAATTATAGCATAAATACCGCGCAAATTTTCGAAAGTCACTTTTCTGATTTCGACATTTCCAGACACAACTTTATACGTTTATTAAACATATGGTTTTTTATGACTAAATTGTTTAAAATAGTTACTTATAGCATAAGTATACATTAATATACGGTAACTATGGTTTTATATGTTTCCATAGCCCACGCTATCGATAAACTTCTTATCATACATTAATAAACGTAATTAAATTAAACATAACTATTACATATATCATCTACAGCAGTGTCGGGTTGCGTTAGGATAAATCCCCGGAAATGATGGACGAACAGCTGCGACGCCTCAGGGACGACAAGATAATGGGACGCGCAAGAGGTCATAAAAATGATTAGACATACAAAAGAAACGACTATTCCATTGAACGCAATGCGATTACGGTTGTTCTATTTTGGTTATTGCTGTTCGGGAGTATCGCAGGCTATAAAGAACTGAATTAATGTAATGAAAGTTTTGATTCATTTGTATACGTATGGGATTATAAGACAAAAATTAGATGGTATCGCTTTTTATTTTATATGATAATATTGTACGATGACGCGTCGTAACGCTGAAGTTTATGTACACTCGACGTGAGAAATAACTTTGAATTTCGCATGGAATTTTTTTGGAATTCTGTGCGTGTGTACTCCGATTATGGTTATGGTAGGTCATACATGAAATTTGGATACTGAAACATTCAAATTTCATGTTTGACAGAACCTAACCATACGTAATCGTACTACAAACGCACGAAATCCCAAAAAAAAATCGGCGCAAAATGGAAAAATATATATACACATATTAAGAATATTGCTGTTTTATACGAGGTCTGTCCCAAAAGTATCCGACCTACCTCGATTTCTCGGCGCTTGATTTATTCTTCGTCATCCGGGGGGTGGCATCCTTCAAAGTAGTCCCCATTTGATTGAACAAGACGCTCATATCGCTGTTTCCACTTATTAAAGCACTCTTGAAAGTCAGACTTCGGAATCGCCTTTAGTGCATTCGTCGCATTAGTTTCAACAGTCTGTTTATTGTCAAATCGATGTCCTTTAAGCGGCATTTTCAATCGAGAAAACAGCCAAAAATCGCAGGGAGCTATATCAGGACTGTATGGAGGCTGGCGGAACTGCGCAACACTGTGTTTCAATAAATACTGCTGCACAAGGTTTGATGCGTGCGCCGGAGCATTGTCGTGATGAAGAAGCCAGTCACCGGTTTCCCAAAGTTGCGGTCGTTTTCTCCTGATTGCATTACGTAATCTTTTCAAAACTTCAACGTAGTACTCTTTATTGATTGTCTGGCCTGTAGGGGCATATTCGTGCACAACGTCCTCATAGTCGAAAAAAAACAATCAACATTGACTTGATGAACGAGGCTCACTGTCAACAGATGTGCGGCCACTTTTGAACCGCCTATACCACTCTTTTATTTGTGTTTTGCCCATACACTCATCTTTAAAGACCTTTTACAACATTTCAATAGTTTCCGCACAACTTTTACCGAGATTAAAGCAAAATTTTATGCAAATTCGCTGTTCGGTTCGTTCTGCCATTTTTAGCAATAAGCAAATTGCGACGAATGCAAAAAAGTCGTCGTAAACAAATACACGCTGCGCGGGAACTAAGGCGTTTCATCGGTATCTCAGGCTACTGACGAGAAGGTTAGGAGTTGCTGGTGACGTTCGTACCCTCCAGAGGTCGCCCGAGTCTCTCCGCGCGAAGATATGAACGTAGGTCGGATACTTTTGGGACAGACCTCGTATACGTGAATACGGTTTACATAATAATTCTAATCATTGGCACTTATAATGCAAATTTATTATGAGGTTATTAATGAGAGGCACTACTGAAAATTGGTGTTTTAGCGGTTTTTATCTTTTGATTTACAAAATGTTATGCCTAGCCAATTTTTGAAAATCTGTCTTCTTACACACACTGATGACAAAACTCACCAAAAATTTAATATTTTTCGTTGAATCTTTTTTACATATTTCTGACGTAATTCTAAATAACTTCTCGCATCGGTTTGGCATAATGTTTTGTAGATCAAAAGATAAAAAAGAAAAACCGCTAAAACACCTATTTTCAGTACTGCCACCCCTTAAAACATTTACTTTCATTATACATGCGTAAAATAGCTAAACTACCCATTTAAAATAACCTACTGCTATATATGATTTATAAATTGCTCCATAAATTATGAACTATGCCAAAAACTCTGCAAAGGAGAATTATGACTTTGTGAATATAAGTGTACATAAAAAATCAATATCATAAAAATGAGTATATCTATAGATTTTCCGCGGATGCACAAAGGCACAGTGCCATAATTGCGCCGCGTGATCGCACATACATTATATTAGTGGAATTTAATATTATTAATATACAAAGTAAAGAGAATGCCTTTTTTGTTTATAACGTAAATATTCAAAATTAAAAATTGCATCCACCTCCGCTTTAATTATAAAACCTTTAATTCAGTGCAACGCACACATTAAATAATTAATCTAATATCTTTCAAAGCTCGAATAAGAAGAAAAAAATCACGTTAAGACAAAAAGCTTATAAAAAGTTATATGCTTCTAAAAACTACGGCAAACAAGGCAAAGTATATAAATGAAACGAACTATATACACCCGAGGAAAACAAATATAAAACGCGGAAAGCGTCGGCTAGCCGACATTATACAATAATTAAAAGAGCGCGTGAAGAGGTTTACGAATCGTCACGTAGCCGGGTATACGAGACCATTGATCTGCGCGCACCACACACCGCGTATTACGCGCTGCAACGCGCTCACCCACGTGCGCGCGGCCGATGTATACTTTGATGACGCGCGCCGTTGGCTCGCTCTCCTTCGTCCATGCGACGCGTGAAATGTTTGCGCGCGCGCGCGCGAACGCAATATTACGTGTAATTTTACTCCGGCCTCGGCTTTCCACACGCGCGCTGCAGCATACCTCCCGTTTTTTTCTTATTTCTCGGTGCGAGTAGATTCTTCCTGGGTATTAGCGATGATGTGGTTCAGAACGGATGGGCAATGAAGATCGAAGTGTGATCAAAATCGTAAAAAGGATGGTATTTAATCATTTTCATCAGGTTTTTCATTGAGCCTAGGGTAATATTGGTTATAAATACATTGAACGATAGTGACACATTTCTACACCAAGGCCTTCGCAGCTATTTTCTTTTCATAAAAAAAATTATCTTTGGATAATTAACAATTTCTTATTGCTTTTAATTTTGAAATAAATGTTTTATATTTAAATATTATTGAAATGTTTATATTCTTTTATAGAAAATAGTATATTGTGTACCTTGGGCGCAAAGTGGGCTTTTTTAGACCGAGTGTGGAGATTGCAGTACAAGTCGAGGCGAGCTAGCACGAGCCGAAGGCGATTGCGTTTGTGAGCCGAAGACGAGTACTGCAACCACACGAGGTCAAAAAGACCATTTTGCCCATGGTGCACACCATATTTTTTGTAACTTATATATTGATTTTTGCATTTTTCTGGTATAATAAGCGGGGCTAAATATATATATATATATATATATATAATAACCATTTTCCGAAAAATTTTAGCGGGGGCAAAAGTTACTTTTGCGCCCGCTTATTACTTTTGCGCCCGCTTACTTACTGTTGCGCCCGCTTATTTACTTTTGCGCCCGCTTATGCGTATTAGCGCCCGCCGGTCAGAAAAATGGTACTTTAGGCCTGCTTAATAGGTACAGAAAAACGCGAAAATCGTGCTTGTGTTACAAAAATGTATTTGTTTCAGAATTGTAGATAAAGAAGTGACGTTGGACTTGTGAAAAAAGTCACTTTTAACATATATAACCTTATGGAAATGAGCTGTTTATTGCCTCATAGTACGTTATAAAAAGTTAGTCAATATAACAAATTTAATATGTAATTAAAGATTTTCTCACGGAGAATCTAATGGCGTGATCAAATTTAAATGTTAATGACCATATAAGAAAGATATTGCGGATAAACGTTGCAAACGTATTTTTGCGCATGAGATTTAAGTCAACGAATTAGCGTTATACTTACGTATTAAAGTAATAAGTTTTTGTTATAAACATTCAGAAGTAGTTCACATTGCTTTAGAATAAAATTTAAATACGATAATTGAACTAAAATTAAAAATAAAAATGGAACCCCCCTTGGAGGCCTCGTTTGATACAGTACCCACCGCTGAACCCACATAGCACGAAACGTTGCGAAACGTTTCTTCAACGTATTTTTGGAAACTTAAATGCGTTCCTATAAAAGTTGCGGAATCGTTGCAGAATCCTTGAAATGTCCGTTTTTGCGTTTCAAAATAAACCTTGTAGAATTGTTTCTGCGATATTACTGGCTATCTCAAGCCATTTAACGTTCTACTTGGTCCTTTGTAAAAAGGGTTCTTCAACGTTTCAACAGAAACGTTCAAGAATTTCGTAAAAAATAATCATAAATTACCAAACCTTTCGGATAAACCTACCAATTTAGATATACCATTCGGATGGTATTACTAAATTTGATCGGTTAATCCGAAAGGTTTTGTCGTTTTTTATTATTTTTTACAAAATTTAGAGTGTTTTTGTTGAAACGGTGTAGAAACGTTCCTACAAAGGATCAACTAGCATGTTAGATAGCTTAAGTAGCCAGTAACGTCGCAGAAATGATTGCACAAGGTTTCTTTTGAAATTCAAAGCGGACATTTTAAGGGTTCCGCAACGTTTCCGCAACGTTTTTGAAACTTTTATACGAACGTACATAAGTTTCCAAAAATACGTTGGAGAACGTTGCTGCGCCGTTTTATGCTATGTGGGAAGCTACCTTCAGAAATTGTATATAATAATTATGCTGAGATTTAAAAAGATAAAATGCAATATAAGTTAAATAGGTACAATAAAAGATATTAATATTGAAACATTTGTGTAAAAAATATCATAGACTTGAAATAAATTAATTCTATTTTTGAGTTATAAACAAACTAGAATGAGTTCACAAATAAAGACCTAAATCGATTGAAATTTAATTGAAAATAAAATATATACTAAATTTTTCGATCATAATAAGTAAAAAAGTTGATCTTAAAATGACGGACAGAACCCCAGCCTCCAATACATTCTGTGCTATGTCTCTATACATTTCTTCTTAATCCAATATATTTACCAGTAATTAATGAGTAGTCGATAAAGTTTCTAATTTTTTGCACGGTTAATGCCGTGATAATGCAGACAAACGCACCTGTGCCCGTCAGTAACGAATACATTATTTTCTTTACCGCTCTCTCCATATATATATATCGAGAAAGAAGAAGAGGAAAAAAAAGAACGAACGACGAGAGAAGGAAAAATTATGACAGTGCGGGAATTAATTATCGATCGATCTCTCCTTTCGTTTGCCCTCTCCCTCTTATATTAAATGCTCCGGCAATAAAAACGTCGAAGGGCCGGCGCTCTCCGATATCAATTATATACGAGAGCCACCCCGGCTGGCGCGTGATCGCTTATACGCACACTATATAACTTTTCTCCGGCGACGACGCCGACAGCGACGACGAATCATTCGGGGGAGGGCCTAGTTTCGTATTCTCGCGGCATCCGCCATTTTAATTCCTCGTTCGCCCTCCGAGCTAATTTATATCCTTATGAAAAATCGCGGTGCCGGGGCAAGTATTTTTCCGCGTCGCTTGATGATTGATTTTGTTAATATAGTTGGACGGCTGGATCGTTGATGACTGAGACAGTGTTATAGGATTTCAGGGTGTACCATAATGGAATTGCTAAAATTCCACAAGAATGTAAAATAATAGAACTCAAATCTTTCATCGCTGAGTGGCGAAGTGTAAATGCAAATCAAATACCATGGAAAAAGTAAAACCATATAGCGTTAATACATAAAAACCAAGAGTACCTATCGTGTGTTAAAAGTATGTGAAAATGTACGCAAGTGTATTGTAGTGTATATATTTATGAGGAATTGCGACAAAACTTATATTACTTATAACTGAACTAAAATGTTTGCATTTTAATAAATACGCATCCTAAAAACGAATGAAACTTACATATTCTCAGTCTTTTTTACATTTTCCAACATTTATTTGTTTATTTGTTAACATTTCTGACCACATTCTCACATCAATTATATGAACTTTCATATGATCCGTCGCATTATTATTCGCACTTACATAGTGAAACATATAATAACATAACCACTGTTCAATCAAAAACACTTAAGCAAAATCACCCTACCTGAGAGCGCAGTAAAGTAATAGGTTTATACTCTTTTTTCTTCACTACTTCGTATTCTTAAATTGTTCAAATTAATAAAGATGCAAAAAATAACTGCATAAAGCAACAAATAATATGCATAAAAGCTTATTTTATAGACCAGATTTCTTATAAGAAATGTAGGCCTACACTTTGATTGTGTATAATTCCTTAATAAAACTAAATAGAAGGTTGTTTGGACATTAGATTAATTGCATTTTATGTTGCGTTTAATACACTATTCGAATTATTACCTAAAAATGTTTAGATTATTGAAAGTAAGGGTGACCGGAATTAGCCAGTAACCGGCATTACCCCGTTCTCCCCTACGTATTTCTTCTTGGGTTGTATCTCTATAATGTTTTTATATCGATTTCATTTTAAAAAAAATCTAAACATAATTTAAAATTTATAGTATTCATATTATTGTAGTTGAAATATGGCCAGTTTTATACTAAATTTCTATTAAGTGAATCTTTTAAATCCCTTGTGACCTACTATCGTCTCGAATTCTACGTTGACCTCAAGCTATTTAGATTCAAATACATATATAAATGTTAATTATTGTATAACTTTGGAGTCTGTACGAGAATTTTAAGTTAAACACCAAGTTAACCAAATGGCTTCAGGTCAAAATGGTTCTCCAATATGAATAATTTATTAAATACCTCAAGTCACAAGAGAATTCGAGCACTTACAAAGGGGGAATTAAAAAAAAAAAATATATATATATATATATATATATATATATATATATATATATATATATATATATATATATATATATATATTCTAAGAAGGTTAAGAGAAGTATCTAATTGTACCCTTAAAATCTGTCCGTCTTCTTCTTATAAATCAAAATTTTAGTATAGATATTTACATATTTTACTTACAACACATAAATAAAGAAAAATAAATAAATACAACTCATTCAAATTGTTATAAATGTTTAGTTAAAATCATCAAAAACAATCAAACATTTTCAAAATATCATAAGTATTCCAATAAAGTTTTAGGTGGTTTGGCTAATGTTTCGTAACTTCATCTTTGAAATCAGGACTTTGATATATCGATTAATTCAACTAATCAATGGTTATTCACCAAGTATATTTAAGAATACGAATTCATTTTACGTAAAAATTGAAGAAATCTGATATTATTGAGAATTTATAAAACTAGACAAAGAGATTCTTTTTAAGGTGGATCTTTCATAAGAATCGACCTTAAAAATAAAAGATATTGCGTAAATTAGAAAATGATTTGATAAATTTTCTAAATATTTTTTATTTTTCATCTGATTTTAATGTTGACGGTCTTATTTTGTGCCTTGAAAGATTTCAGGGGGACATGCCGATCTACAACTTGAAAAACATTAAAAAAAACCTGCAGAGTTACAGCCAATTGTTTATATAAAGTTTTTTGTCACTTACCCTCTTTTCATATTACAACGTTTCTGATATTGTAACACGAAAACAAATTATTGCTTAAATTGTTACTCTTTAGTTCGATTCTTATGATAGAACCACCTTAAAGAGACCCAGAACGATTGCCCAAAACCCCATCAACCCAAAATCCTTTAATCCCAAAATATCGTTATATTCAGCAGGAAAAACTTCGTCCTCAAAAAACTCCCTTACTCCACTATTCCTCTATCCGGCATATTCCTCGCCTCAGTCACGACTCTTCAGTCAGCCTTCGCCAAAGGCCTTCTCCCGCTTACACGTGCACAGGCCGCATCCTCGCTTTCTCACGAGCGCCTCGTCGTGGCAATCGAGTTGCCTATACGTGCGTCGCCTCCTTTAAAACACACGCACGCACACATACTGCAGCGAGTCAAAAAGGGCAGGGGGGGCCGCCTTTGAGGTGTAGTCTTGCGACGCTAATTCACCCGGAGAGTGGCACACTGACGCGTGCTGCTGCAGGCGCGAGGATCGTGACTCGCAAGGGTATACACGATGAAAAATGAATTTGTAATGCAGGGACTTCTTTCTACGTGTGCGACTCTCTCTCTCTCTCTCTCTCTCTCTCTCTCTCTCTCTCTCTCTCTCTCTCTCTCTCTCTCTAGGCTCTGTGTGCGCGCGTGAGCGTTGCGAAAGGAAGATTTTTTAGAGACGTTGAGTGCCTACTGAGATAAATTAATGTTTTGACGTATTTTTTAATATGGTTTAATTTTTGATAGACTGAGAGATACCGAGTAGCGAAGAGACATTTTTTTGTAATGAAGATACTTTATTGTCTAGATTCCTACCTAGTTAAACTCATCTCTATACTTACTTATACAAAATTATTATATCTCTATCACATGAGTACATTTTCCCAATCCATTCGGCAATTTGTCTCTATAATAATATGATTCTACCTAAGAAACAAGGCAATTTCTCTATAAAATCAAGACACCATATCTCCAACAACAATAGCAATAAAACAAAGCTCGACAAAACTACAACCTTCTGCCAAATAATTCAATAACCACCTCGCTCGTGTTCAATTAACCGCATACTTTCCATCCCATCATCGGGGCACTCTCGCACAAGTCAAACACAAGCATACCCGTGCGTTCCTCGCCAATTACGCAGCGTGCAAAAGCCAAACAACGCCGGGACAGCGACGCAGAATCACGCGAACGCGCATTTCAACGTTCTAGTACTCTCGCGCAGCGGCAACTGCGGCGCGGTGGCACCCTCATCGATTTGCGCAGCCGTTCGTCCTTCCGGCGCCCCAGCGCCCTTCGCCTTCACCCTCGTTACCGACTTTTATCGGCACCCTCCGCACGCCGCCCGGGATGCAGGGATGTAGGGATGTAGGGGTGTATGGGAGGAGGTTAGTAGGGGAGGAGCGAAGAGAGACGGGACAGGGAGAAAGAGAAAGAGAGAGAGAGAGAGAGAGTTTTAGGAGAAGGCTGGGGACATTTCTCGATGGATGATTTAGGGGCAAGATAATGCTAAGGGAAGGAAGTCGTGAAATTATGGCGAGACATGATTTTACTTTATTGTAAATTAGGTTTTTTATGTAGCAGAGGAATGTGTAAACTATAATGTTTGAATGGTTATTTTGGTAAATATGATATTTATAGATGGTATGTTAAGTACCTACAGCTCTACATTGTGGTTTTTATTGTTCAATGAATCTTTAAATCTTTAGATCTTACAAACAGGAAGTACGAGACGTGGGTCATGATTTTTTATGAACATTTAAGAATCGTTTACTTGTATCCAGAAATGAAACGTAGCACCAGTAGTTCGTTTGAATAGGCCTTATATGACGAGATATAACTAAAAACATTAACAACAGCAGTATATATACACGATTTTTTAACATTAAGTATATTGGCAACGTTAATGTTTTTAATTACTAGTAAATGAATCTTCATAAACACGAGCCACGGTGGCTGTGAGGTTTGTTACTCGGACTTCTAACTAAGAGGTCTCGGATTCAAATCCCGGGCATGCAAAATTTTCAGAAATAAAGTTTTCATATGTTTATTACTGCGGTTCCGGCGGTTCGGATTCCACTATATTATAGGGAACCAGGTCTAATGCATACAGGTATAAAATTACCTCTGCAAAGTTCACTTCAACTTTGACCTCGGATAAACAATAAACAATAAACAATAAATCATGATCCACATCTCGTACTCTCTCCTTATCGGTACTTTTATTATTAAATGGTTTTATTTAACTTTACTTGTTTGTCTAACTAACTAGTTTACCCATTAATCAAGAGAAAATATTGCAACAACTCGTTTACCTATTTACTAATGACCTATAATATTGTAACTTTCAGGGCAGGCGTAGGTCGAATGATTATCTAAAAAATAAACGTAGTAGACATTGGACAACAATAACTGCATTACAGAGTAGTAACGCTCTTTAAAATTAATGAAAACGGAAATTTAGCATTAAATATTATGCAAAATAAATGAAATTTTCACCTAAGCCAAACTTTTTGCTAAATTCTGTAATGTTCATTTTTAAGGTAACGATGTTCTGAATAAATCCTGAAAGTTTAAAGTTAACTCGATGAAAATTACTCTCGAAACTCTATGGTTAGTGAATTTTGTCCGAACACAAACTTTACACTTCATGGATGCTACTACCCCACGTGCTGAAAATACCAAAATCAGTTTTAGAAGGCCGATTTCATCGAAATCTGAATTTCACTAGAAATGTAGTATATATGCATTATAATTTATTAATTTTAGTAAAGCTATGCAAAACGACAAAAAGCGCTTAATTTTAAAAAAGTTTAGTTTTCTCTATTTTGTTATTATGTACATCCATTTTGTATTAAAGAAATTTTAATTTTTACGAGTGGAGGATTCAATACGAATGAAAATTTCACGAATTATGATGATACAGACTTAATTAGTTGGTATAAATAAAATTTTAAATACTTTCTTTCATTAGAAATCAGTGCAATTTATTTATTATTTTTCTCTCTGCATTTGTTCTATTTGTGCAATCTTGTTAAGTTTAGGAGCTGCGGAAAATAAGAATGAAAAATTCACAAATTCTGACGGTTCGGACTATGAACGTAGTGAATAATTTAAATTAAAACAAGTTGCCAGTTTCCATAAATAATTAACGAAAATTAATTGTGCGATGAATCCGATTAAATTATAAACTAAAGTGGCGTCTGAGCTAGAAATACGAGCGCAGGAGTAGCGGTTAAAATGGAGCACGAATGCTGGTAGAATCTCTCGTTGTTTAATTATTTTCGAGAGCTCTTCAAAAAGGTGCTCGGAAACTTGGTTTGCGCAAAAGTTCTCGTTATAATGGCCGAGATCTTTCGAAGCTTCATTATCTTGATCATAATGCTTTGTTTTGCACTTTCTTTGACTCTTTCCGCCATTTTCTTCGTTTCTCCTTTTTCTGCTTTTCTTTCCTCTCGCTGTCTGATTGAACGGGATTGAAAAATTAAGCAAGCAATTCCAGTTTGTCATTTCGAACTGGTAGTATGAATCGAGTTACTATACAATTGGCTTGGTACTTTAAGAAATGAACTGGTGTTGATACTACCTAATTTATCGAGCTTTTAGAAAAACGATTATTGAAGTTAAGTAGACAAACATAGTTTTAGAATCACTAGTAAGTATTAGTCTTTTGTTTTTAAAGCGTATTCTGAAAGAGAAGAGCCGAAATAAAATTATTTGGAAGAGTTAGTCTTAAAATTATTAACTAATATTGGTATATATATGTTTTCTGCTCATGATTTATTGATTTTTAATGTTTTTATTGTTCATTTAGATTTAGTTAATTTATCTGTTATCACATGTAGATTGTTAATATGTGATAACATGACACAGGGTATTTTAAATAATTGTTAGTGAATGTTAAAGAAAAATTTGGGTGATTCTACTATAACTTGTCCACATAGCGTCCAGAGCTCGTATGCAGATGTACGGGGATGAAAACACATATCCGATTAACTAATGTATGTATAATATTGTCAAACTTGCTTGGAAGAGGAACAAGAACCATGTTTGTTAATTTTTTTATAGAATAAATCAATAATGGGTTAAAATGTCAGATCCGTCCCCCGTCAAAAATACATTTTTCAGTGAACCCTTATATTACATGAAAATAAATTAGCTATAGCCAAATTGTCACATAAGTGTTGAAGACTGTAGGGTTTATTATACACATTTTAACTAGCTTTGGAGATAAATTCAATTATTTAATATTATAAAAGAATACATAATTTTTGTCCAGTGATTGGTACCAAAATGTCGAAAACAGCGTTAATCGCTTTGAAGAACGTGCTATTTGACTTCTCATAACTATCTAAAGGCGAATTTTTAAAGTATATATCCATATTATACGAATGCAAAAATCAGAGTTGTCAAAGGTTTGAAAAATTGCAAAAACGTATAAAAACTTTTTATAATCTTTGTAACGCAGAAAAATTTCAGTCTGCCCCCCTCGCCCTCCCGTAAACGACTATTTAAAATATGTTTATGCTCATCTAAACGAAAATGGCCACTTTTTCCCTGAAAAGCGAGGCCAAAATTACACTTTTTGCCCGCTAAAATGATTAGCGGTAAGAAATAAGTGACTTCACTAGAAAATAGTCAAAATTCCTTTATTTCATTAAATTCTACCAATAACCCTGATTTTCTATTGTCGTTTAACGGTACATTAGTCCCGCTTTTCAAGTCAAAAAGTGGCCACAGTTGAGATGGGTATAAAGTACTATATGTAACTCGAGAAAAAAGTCGACTTTTCCCTCGGATGACACTGCCCTCGCTTCGCTTCGCTCGCTCGGGCAGTAAACTCGCCCGTGGGAAAAATATTTGGCTTGTTACATAATGTATTAAGTATTATTGGTCTATAGAATGCATTTTCTCATAGTATTTGGTCGACATATGAATTATCTATGCAGAGAAGTTTTAATAATAAATATACGCGATATGTTACAAGCATTTTTAACCTAAAATGTCAGTTCCATCCCCTGCTAACATAATATAATTACATTTTGATACAAATACTCTGTAATGTATACGATCGAAGTATTAAGAAAATGTTATTATAAGTGCAAATTTCTTTAAACATTGTGAAAGAGTTCATTTTGGAGAAAATAATTTCTTTTAGTCTCATTTTTGGATTCTTTTAAAGCTAAGCTGGGCAAGTTACGGCAAAATAACTCATATATAGATTCTCTTTAAAGTATATCATTAACTCTTTAAGACCTAAGTGGTTACCAAGTTAAAAAAATTTTTTTTTTATTTTAGTTATCTTTAAAATAATCTCGAAGTGTAATCGACTCTTTAAACTCCAAAAAAACTTGGATAATGAGTTTCAGACGTTTAAGCTAAAAATACTAATTGGTAGTATTACCATTTAATTTTATGTAAACAAATATCTAATGGAGTAAAATATTAACTCAGGAGCTAATTTTCATATTCCCGTTGGTTGTTAAATAAATAAAATAATATTAGTTAGATTTTTAAAGCAAATACTGTAGCTCCATACGCATTGCTTTGGCAGCCGTTGCCGTTTTTTTTCAAAAACTTCGTCGTTATTTTGGTACTTACGTCAGGTTTATACATTTTTTGTGTATCTATGCGTGCTAAGGACTTCTTCTAGGACCGATTAAATTAATTACGCTGGCGGAAAGTCAACTATACTAGCTCTGATGATTTTGAGAAAGGTTTGATTTCTATGTGATTTTAAAATCGCACTGGGCTGTAAAGGGTCAAGAGGATGTTAAACCGTTCAAATTTCCTGCCGAAATTCCTATAATCTTAAATCTTTGACCGATACATGATTAATTGATAACAATTAATAAAAAAAACTGAACTATGAAAAACCAAGACATTACTGCCCTTCTTTTTGCAGCATTCTACCACTGGGTTAAGTTTCAGATAAATCATTGCTTATATAAATGGCATTTGAAAAAAAATTTCGGATTATCTTTCGTAGATCTTTGTTTTATCACATAATTCTGTTTATTATTTTAATTATAACCAACGTAATAGAATTTTTGAGTCTATAAGGTAGGGAGGATAAAAGTTTACTTAGCCAAATGCAGATTCCCACATTGTTTTCTTCGTTATTTTAACTCAACTTTTGGTTTTCATTAATGATCTTGGTTATCCGGCGTTTGAAATACCTTGAAGAACACTAGATGTTTCAGATAATCAATAAAAATTAAAAATTGAACAAGAATAATGGAAAATACGAAAATGTCGGTAAGTACGTAACATCATACTAGCAGCGACATCCCCTTAACTTATTTCTATTATAATTGTTGTCGCTTTGAATAAAGAACGTAACGATTACATAAGATTGTTTAACTATATTGGGATATAACTCTTTGTTAGCTAAAGCATCTAAATGCGCGGCAAGCCGCATTTACATAACTTTGCATAAGAGATGTTCACTCAGTTGCAGAAAATATACTTCAACTCCCGATTGTGTTTAAGAAGTTGGAGCGAGACGAGCGAGAAACTCGCGCTAGCGTGTCTCGGCAAATTACGCGTACTCGCATTTATACGTACGCGAATATAACAGTGCTTCCTTAATAGAGTGTATTAGAGTACATCCTATTTCTGGTTCATGTGATTAACATACAAGTATTTACACATTATCAACTTTTCATTCGTTTCAAATATCGTGTTATCAGTATTTTTGTCAATGAGAAAGTATATTGTACACGATTATTTACAGCAAATGTTATAAATAAAATGGGTTTCCAATTCAGTTTTCAAATATCTTCTTATGCTCCTTATTTATATTTTGAAATTCAGATCGCTGTTTTATTAGTAATCGCAAAAGAATATTAAATACTAACTTTGAGTTTTTTAACGTAGCTTTTATTAATCAATGAAATAAATGCATATTCTTACAACAAAAATAGAATACATAAGTTCATTGTAAAAGTCCTTTCTGCATTCATTTTTAACTGGTCTCTTCCGATTCTTACATACTTACAATAACTGAATAAAGTATTTGATCTGAAAATTTCTCGGAAAATTCTGCTCTGTAGCTATTGTGGTATTCCTTTCGATTCTGGAGCTTCATGTTTTCACGTTGCAACCTTAGAAATTGCAATATGTGTACATTGTTTTAGTAACAGATGATGTATACTTGACTCAGTGAGTATATTTCTTTCTCAGCATACGATTATTTATAGAGGTAAAGAATACGGTTTTAGTAAGATTCTTGAAGATACTCAGTTCGAATTTCATTCCCAAGGATTACCTCCTTCCAAAGCTCGAAAACAGAACACAAGCGTGCAACTTTCAAATTCCCGTACCCGCAAAAATACACGGTTCATCCGTAATGGCTCAAGTAATTATCCGACTCCTTTGCATATCCCTTTATCTCACCCTCCCTAAAACACTAAGCCATTTGATTCCCTGCCATCACACCAAAAGACCTCGACCAAAAAACATATGCCCGAAAGTACGAGCTGAACAAACGCTCCTGCGATATCGCGCCTATATTTATATTTGCGGGGGAGTCGCGTAGTACGCACATAGCTATATATGTTCGCTTTCATTTCTCTCTCTCTCTCTCTCTCTCTCTCTCTCTCTCTCTCTCTCTCTATAAATATATATATATATATATATATATATATATATATATATATATATATATATATATATATATATATATATATATATATATATATATATATATATATATATATATATATATATATATATATATATATATGTATATATATTTATATATACATATCGCAGTACGAAGACGTTACGCACGGACCAAAGACAACAAACTATGGCAGGAGTGTCAATCTCTCACGTCTAATGCTGAACAACGCACAAAAAGCGCGCCGGAGATTTTTATACAAAACAGTATTTTTGAAGCTCTTGATACAAAGAAAGACATATGGAAGGAACTCAAGAGCTTGGGACTCCTGCCAAAGACAAGAGAGGAGCTTCATGGTTTTTCACCGGATGAGCTTAATGCCCACTTTGCTGAGGTGTCGGTCTACCATAGTGAAAGTGACGAAGATCTTGACAGCATCCTGGCCACAGCCAGTGATGACGGCTTTGTTTTCAGAGCAATCACTTTCTCTGCCGTAGTCCTGGCGGTTACCTATTTCTCGTCACAAGCTAGAAGTGAGGACGGCATCCCACAAAGTGTGGTGGCCAAGGCTCTTCCGTTAGTGGGTCACCATGTTGCGAAAACCTTTAATTCCTCCCTCTCAAAGGGCATTTTTCTTGGGAACTTGGAAGGGAGCTCACCTTGTGCCTTTGAAGAAGAAACAGTTCCATCTTCGGTTTCTGATTTCCGACCCATTGCGCTGTTAAGCTTCCTTTCCAAGGTCCTAGAAAAAATTGTTCATGATCAAATTTCTGACTTTTTGAGGACAAAAAATATTCTGGACCCGATGCAAACAGGTTTTCGACAACATCATAACCCTCAGACAGCATTACTGAAACTCACCGAAGACATCAGAACAGGAATTGATAGTAAAAAGAAACTGTTGACAATTTTATTATTATTCGATTTCAGCAAAGCATTCGACACTATTTCACATTCAAAGCTGCTGCGAAAGCTATTGCGCATGCGTTTCTCCAGGAGCCTTCTCCTGTGGCTTAAGTCATACATTACAGGTCGTAGGAAAAAAGTCATTACTAATATAAATGGGGAATCAGATTGGCTAACCACCAATCTTGGCGTGCCGCAGGGCTCAGTCCTTGCTTTTCAGCTTATTCATTAACGACGTAAAAGACGCATTTAACGTGCGCAACGTCAAATATATACTATACGCTGATGACCTGCAAACCTACACGCAGGTAACCTTGCGGAATCTTCGTGAGGGTATCAAGCGCATGTCGACAGTAGCGCGGGCGGAGTCGAAATGGGCCTCGGCCGCTGATCTGCGACTCAATGTCAGCAAGAAGACATCAAGCAGATCCACAGCCTTGACTTGCAGGGCATTGAGGTGCAGGATGGCGTATTCGTACCCTTTGTTGACACAGTTACTAACCTCGGTGTCGTAATGGACGGAAGACTTACGTGGAAGCCGCAAATAGATGTGGTTAGCAAGAAGGTAACCAGGACTCTTTATAGCCTAAAATTCTTTCGTTCATGCACTACTGAGGCACTTTGTAAGCAGTTGGCATGTGCATTGGTATTACCTCACCTAGATTACTGCTCAGTAGTTTATCTTGATGTGTGAGGCGAGCTTCAGACACGACTGCAACGTTTACAAAATTCATGTGTGAGATATATATGTGGTGTTAGGTGGGATGAGCATATCACTCCTTACAGGAACGGCCTGGGCTGGTTAGATATCAAGGCAAGGAAAGAGTATTATGGGGTTGCTGCTTTATAAAACGGTTGTTATGCGACAACCAACGTATCTTACTGCTCTTTTTGAAAAAAATCAGGCAAGGGCTTCAAGTAGGGGGGTATGAAAGAGCTCTCAGTTCCGGGGTCGCGCACGGAGAAGGGCTTATATTCTTTTAGAGCCCAAGGTGCACGCCTCGCGTAGCCTGCACGCCAGCGTAAGGTGTCCGCCATCACTATGTAAGTTTAAAACGGCGTTAGGTAGGCACCTTAAAGAATTACACGGCGACAAGACTCCATAAGTCCAAAATTAAAATCTTGTCATTGTTTTTCGTTAAACTTTTGTGTAGTCTTAATTTATTCTAATGCGTATTATTTATTCTTGTGTAGTTTTTAATTTATTTTAAGTGTTAAGTTTGAAGTGAGATTGTAATTATTAGCGTGAATGAGTGTATGAATGAAAAAAGAATGTAAGGCGTTTTATTTTCCGACGCGATAGATATATGTGCAATATAAATGTGTATGTGTATATATTACTGTTATCTATTTATTTGTATATTATTAAGTTGACGAAACAATACGTGATAGTACTAACTACATTATGATATGTTAGACAATAAATTGACGACCTGTGATAGCGATCCAAACTTTTTAACTGTAATGACTGATAATGTGATAACAAATTTTAACCAAATGTACATACAGCTGTAAATTTTTGTCATGAGTGATAAATAAAAAGAATATCTATCTATCTATCTCTTAATACTTTCTCTCCTCACTGCACTGCTCTACACACACACACACACACACACGTTCAACAAGTGAATGTCACTATGATAGAGCGCAGCCATGTTGATTACGCTCTTTCATATTATCACGGTCGTACATACAGGTCCAGAAACTCCGGTGGTGGGGGTAGGCCCACTAATGATGCCCAGGTCCGCTTCGAAAATCGACCACCAGATGATGCGACGCTAAAAAATTTCGTGGGTCACGTGGTATACGGACGGAGCACGTACATTCAAATTTTGCATCAGGCAATTTTTTCGTTATTTTTTTTTTATTTTAATTTTTTGTAATAAAAAATTATTATAAATTATAGTAAAATAACAAACACGTATAATTTTTCCTGTATTAGTTCTATAAATAAAAAAAAGTTTTAAAGAAATACAATTGCAAGAAACAATAAATATGTATTTTCGTATTTAAAGCCTGAAATTGAAACGATTAATAAATAACAACATTTAAAAATTGACTGAAAACAAATTTCAAAATAAGTTATGAGTATTAAGGTACGAAAATTATTGTTAAAACAATATTTATATAAACATAAATAATAGAATCACACAATAATTAAACTTTTTCTTAGCACCCAAAAGTAATTTTAAAATGTATATTTAAGATCGATTTTTAAAATAACATTATAATAACAATCTAAAACTATTCTAAATCAAAGTTGCATGAATAAAAAAAAGTTTTATTATTATAAATAACTTTTGTGTCGATAGGCAGTGATTGAGTTTTTGTACAAAAATTAATTACTTACTTTAATTAATTACTTACATTAATGACTAGGTTATGCCTATAGGTCGATGAACATATGTGATTATCAAATACAAAGTAGCAAGATGCTATGATCTTTAGTCTCCAGTTGAAGTCTGACCACCGTCATTTTTTGCACTTTTTTTAATACTTCTCTAGTTGAAATGACAAGTGTGGAAAACTGAAAAAATATGAGAAAGCATGAAAAAGTGTGATAATACACATACTTTTGGAACATTTGTTATAAACAGATATGCACATTTTTTCACAGTTTATAATAGTTTTTCACATTTTCTCCCATTTATAAAAACACGTATTTTATCTATTAAAACTTGCACAATTTTTCACATTTTCTCACAATCTCGTTCGTTGCATTCACTTATATAAAGGAAATTATATACTGGGAGAAATTGTGATAAAATGTGAGAAACTTTGAAAAACTGTGAATACTAAGTAATAACTGTGACAAAATGTATGAAATATTCTATATTTTTTAAAAGTACAGTTTTTCACCGTTTGAAATTTCAAAATGTGATAAAGCATAAATTACAGACTCAATTGCTTCAAAGATTTCTGATATAAAAATAAATATATTTAATATAATTTGTTTATCCAGAATCTCAAACTTAAAAAATACCCTGCAGTAGTAGGTACGAACAAATATATATTTAATTTTTTTATAAAATAAATTATAAATTAAATTTTAGTTATGACAATGAGTTAAAAAATTATTATTTATTAATTAACTTTAATAAATAAATTAATTAAGTAATAGAATTAGTACCCTGATTTAATTTATATTAACTATAAGAAGCTCTATTTACCTTGGTTTCTCCTACTTGAAATTTTAAATATTAATCTATAATTAAAGAATTGCAAATTAAGGGAAAAATGAAAATAAAAGCGTGTTTTTTATAAGAATGCAGTTTTATATTATTATATATGTATTTAGACAATACATTACGTAATACGTAATCAATAAAATACGTCAAAATCTCTCTCTCAAGAGCCGGTCGCCGCGCCGGATTTAATTCGGGGCTCCGACTTTCACCGAGCTGCAGGGCCGAGAACACGCCGTAAATAAGCAGGGAATAAAGGAAAGAAAGAGAAAAGGGAGAGAGAGAGTGAGAGAGAGAGAGAAAGAGAGAGGCGGAGGCCAGTGACGCGGAGCGAGAGCTTGTTTTCGCGGGCGTACATTGTCGTCGCGGACTATACCCCCTATTTCGCTTTCTTTCGTACTTCCTCTGTATTTCTTGACTTTTTTGCCCCTGCCCAACGTCCTATTCTTCGTTGATGCCCGCGCGCCCCTCGTCCTATAGAGCTTCAGGTTTTTTGCCTGCTCCGCAAGATTAGTGTTTATATCAATGACGCTCTATTGATCGCCCGATTCATTGTGCGAGAAACTGATTTGTGCTGGAGCGAACTGCAGCTGGAGCGATCGAGCTTTGAGTTTAATTGAGGTTGACTGCTCGTGCTGCTTGATTTAAGATGGACATTTTATTAAGTTTTTACATTCTTAAGCAATGAATAGGAATGTAGTTTTTAGCTAAAATTATGACTTTGGGCGATATTTCGCGTATTTGAAATATTGAGTTTTTAATGTTTAAGTTAATATGCTGAATATTTATTTATATTAGAAGAAACTTGCATAAATTTTTAGTTAATTGAACTTTATATATTATCATGCATAATAGGTATATTATTATATTGTTATACATATTTATGATATACAGTTACTCATTGGTATATTATGCACCTTGGGACTAAAGTGAACCATTAAATGCCTTCGTGTGGTTTGGCGCCCGAGAGGAGCTTGGGTGTCACACACGCTGGCAATCGCTGGTTCACTTTATTCAGGCGTGCAATATACAATTTTTTAATATACCTACCAAGAAGTTCGTACTCGTTTACCGCCGAAGAGGGAAAATAGTGTTCCATATTAATTTCCAAACCTCTCGCTAATTCCCACAGCCACGCGCTGTTTGTGCCCGAGCCGAAGGCGAGGGCACATGCGCGTCGCGGTGAGGACTAGAGTGGGGGTAGGGATTTAGCGCTTTATTCCCGGCTCGGCGAGGAAAAAGTACGTACTTTATGGCTGGGTGTGTTAAAAAATCATATATGATTTTATATAATTGTTTATAATAACTATATATGTATATATTTTGACCAGCCTATATTAATATATATAGTCAAAAACTATTTACTCTGTTATAAAACTATATGTACGTATAAAAAAGTTCAGAGATTTCAATTTTTTTTTGAATTATATAAAGTTATATATGACTATATATAACCATATAAAATTGTATATATTCACATATAGTTTTATATAAATATATCAGTTATATATAGTTATATAAGCCTAGATCAAAATTTATATATAATTGTACACAATTAGATATGATTATATATAATTGCATATAACTATTATATAACTATATATAGTTATTTATAACTAATTTTTCCCAAGGTATTATTTAAAATTGTTCATTAAAAAGCCTCAAAAGTTAGGAATTTACAATCTCGTGATATTTTGCCAACTTACATAATTTTTATATTAATTTGGCTTACTAAAATATATTATAAAATCTAGTTTAAACTCAATTTTCAAAAAAATACACTAAACTCGTTTTTACGGGAAGAAAAGGTTGAATAGAGTTACGTTTCTTTAATAACACAGTGCATTCGTTATTTTCGTTATGAAATACACAGAGAAATAAGCACGATCGCGTCTGCACGGCTGCGTGAGTCCATGCATGAATGTAAACACCGCAGCATTCTCATATTTTTCCACGGAGCTCGCAAAAACATAAACAATATTAATGGAAAATGCAGAAATTACGAACACACAGTCGGAGCCGGTGAATATTTATAAAGATTTCTCGGAAAACATTGCGGCGTATCTTGCCAAGCATGTACAATACAATTATATTCCAGTCAACAAAGAACTGAAATCGACTCTACGGTTATAGTGACTGCATTTTTGTTTTATATAACCTTCAACCCTCACAATTCTTATTGTAAAATTGCAGATTCGGTTTTTAATTTGGTTAGCGAGAAATCAGTTATACAATATTTGTCGCTTTTAAGTCTGTACAAGCCTTGTCCGCGCATTCGAGCTCGCTCTCGTTTCCGAACAAACTATAGCGTCGATGCGCGCGCAACACGGCATCTGGCCTCTTGTTTACCCACAATGTGCGGACAAGCTATATACAGGCTTATGAGCGACAAATATTGTTTGTCTGATTTTTCGTTAACGACATTGAAAATCAATTGAAGGTTGCATATATAAAAAATGCAGTTACTCTAACCGCAGAGTCAATTTCAGCTCTTTGATGACTGGGCTATTACTTGAGCTCCACTGGTCCTCTTCTGCATATCATTTACTCCGAAAAGACGAATACGTAATTTGCCCGATTCAAACCACGTAAATAACCAAAACCCTTTAAAACACAGGAGAAAGAGAGAGAGAGAGAGAGAGAGAGAGAGAGAGAGAGAGAGAGAGAGAGAGCACGAGCTCGCGATTGCATATTCATGGTTCCCTATAGCAGGGGAAAAAAGACGGAGAGACACAACAGAACATAGCTGCGAGCAAAAACTGTACGGCGTACAGCCGGATATTTCTGCATTTGCATGTCGCGGAGGAGTGATTTATCGCGTGGGGCCGCGCCTATGTGCAAGAAAATGGGAAAATAGAATTGGATAAGCGCAGTGTGAGCGAGATCAGAAGATGCAGACACTCGAGAGGGTGAAACGAGAAAGAGAGCGGGAAATTAGTAAACAGTGCGGGGCTGATGGATCGAGTGAACTAGCGCGGAGATCTTTTTTTTTTTCTAGTATATAGGCTCGTATTGATTTTCTTGCTCGAGATATGTGTGTAGTTTGAAAAAACAGAAGTTTAAAGGGGCAGGCCTAGGTTAAACCGAGAAAAAGAATTTTTTTTACTAGTCCAGAAAACTTTTTATGTTTAAAAGCAATCATTCAGAAAATATTTGTGCTATATATACTTAGTAATATTTTATATTTTACCGCTGCAAAGCCTCAAAATCTTGTTTTTACACGTCACATTAAATCAGAATAGTTTTCTTCCTTAATAGAATTGAATTAGATATAGCTTACAAAATATTTCTTTAATCAAAATTTGCGTATTTAGATGATATCGCCGTAAATACTAAGACAAGCTTAAATATCAGATGAATCTATCTGTAACTTGCAGCAAATATTCCTATAAGGATTATTTAAAGAAGTTCGTTTTTTTTTTCAAGAAGTGCGTATATAAAAATGTTTGCCGATTTATATACAAAATGTATATACAAAAACATGATATTTTTTATCATTTATTTATTTAAAATGAAGGTATATTTTTCCAAGGTATTTATGATAGAAAATTAAAATAAAAAATATTAACTTTTCATTCAATGAATCGGGATTAGGAAAGTAAAAATTGCTCAAAATTGGTGTACATTATTCTTTTTTTGTTACTAATAACATATTAAATTTTTTAAATACAATTTCGGATGTGTAACGATTTTGAAAAAAATCAGTGTAGATCTACCTTAACGAGGTTTGATAGTCAAGTCAAAATGAGAAGATGTTTCTGAAAATTTAATATGTCATTCTTCTATGAAGTTTACGATAGCATATGAAATTTTAACGTATTAGCCATTACCGTTTTAAAGATATTTGACTTCAAAGTTTAGACTTATACACGGGCTGTTATGGGAGCAACTTGTAAACTGATAATAAACTTACAAGGAGAGTGTCACACCTACAAGTCACGGATTTTGATAAAACTTTGGGATGTGTTTTCTGGTACCTAAAAATGAAGCGTAGCACCCGTAATTTTTCCCAATGAGCCAGATTTCTCGAGAAATAAATCATAATACCCCAACGCGTATGCTTTTAGTAAAAAGAGACACCTCTTCTTCTCGACATAATTTTGCATGCTTTTACATGAAAAAAAAATTACTCAAACAAACACCGAAACTAGGCAAAAAGAGCTTTAATTTAAGCTTCGATACATATAGAAATATTTTTCTGAGTAACAGTTATTAACAATCAAAAATGGGGACCGTAAATACACCAGTATTCGAAGAAATTTAAATGTGATAAATTCGTCGATTTTTCACAATTTTAGTCACTATGTTAAAATGTTAATAAATTTTCTTTAGAGATATATTTTTATATGTAACAACGCCTAAATTAAAGCTCTTTTTGCCTCGTTTTGGTGTTTGTTTGAGTAATTTTTTTTTTCATGTAAAAACATGCAGAGTCATGTTGAGAAGAAGGGGTGTTTCTCTTTACTAAAATCATACACGTTTGGGGTATAATGACTTATATCTCGAGAAATAGGGCCCATTGGAAAAAACTGCCGGTGCTAGGCTTCATTTTTAGGTACCAGAAAACACATCCCAAAGATTCATAAAAATCCGTGACCCAGAGGTGTGATACTCTGCTTGATAGTGTGCGATTGTAAGAAATATAAAACAATGCAAAATATTGGAGAAGCCTTAAAGATCGTATACGCGAAATTTTAGAACGAATGATAGTATCGATTACGAGTACGAAGCGAAAGTGTAAATAAAAACACAAGCTTGTTGGCTGCGCGGGGAGGTGTGCGGTGAGAGGGGAGCCGATGCGCGTTGCATTGGGACTCTCCGTTCCTCACCCCGCGCGAGAGATCTATCTAACATCCTTAAACAATCTCTAATGACTAGCTCATTTTGGCATTACAAAAAGATGCATGGGAATCATGTGGGACCCATATGGAAACGATGTGGATGCTACATGAAACAAAAAATTCTCGATTTATTTGTATCGGTTCTATGAGGTATACCACATAGTTCCTACGTGGCTCTCATATGGCACTGTAAAAAGAGATGTACAAACGTTTAAGTTTAAGAAAGTGACTTTCTACGTATAATGGATGCTTGTTCAGTATGTACCATATGGTCCAAGCTCCATTGCCCTTCTGGACAAACGATATAAGTAAATTTTGCGAAGCCCATTATGGGGTCACATGTGACCCGTATAAAATCTTTTGTAACCAAAATGATGGATACGTCCAGGCTTCCAGTCTATAAATTATGGTGATATCAAAATAGTGCATCGATATTAAACTTTTGACCTAAATATATATCCTAAATTCTTGCATTAGCTCATTTTCCAAGATTACATTATCAAAGCTATCATTTTGGCTGTTTGGTGCAATGCACATCAACTTGGTATACTACTGCGAAACCCGTTTTATCGCACGAGCAGCGAGGCGAAGCGGTTACTCGTCAGCTCAAATGTATACAATGACAAACGACCCAAAGAAGACTCATCTTTATACTATTTTTAATAATAGTGCCTTGCCGGAATAGTAAATTAGATTTTAAGATAGAAATCTGGCTAGATTCGTAACTGAAAATTCGGCTGAATAGCAAAAAATAAATGAGCCAAATGTTGGTAACTTCTACTGGATTTTCATCTGTATTTTCTGGAAGAAACTCCAAGTGTTTGATTAACAGCGATCTCTATCGTTTTTTTCCAAAATTAATTATTTTTACTCTGCAAATAAACTCAGCTTCCTCCAATAGGTTGGTAGAATAGCCTGGATTCACCCGTGTAGAAATTTCGCCAACAGTCTTACTGGGATCCTATAAAGTTTCCCTAAGTTTAACCATAATCTGGTAAGGAGATCTCATCAGATTCCGACTGGAAAGTGTCCCAGTTTTTACCACAATTCTGATATTTACCATGAGAATATTTTTTTCGGTATAAATCTTTCTGAAAAGACATTATTCAAATGCCCTTTAAATTTATACTAGAACATTCCACTAAAATTTTCAAGAAATTTAATACGATTAAGTACAGAATATGTTTCAACCTACTTATTTCTCAGATAATTAATAAAAAAATATCTTAAAAATGTAATTGGAGATTCCTATACTGAATTTCAAGGGTATAAGATATTGATTTTTTGCGACAGATTTATTTAATACAAAAAATAGAAATAATAAAAATGAAAAGCTGATAAGGCAGGAAATGGGTCGGTATTTTACATCGCTTAAAGTAATTGGATTTAATATATATATAATGTAAATAATGTAATGTTAAATTGTGAAACAATGATAACATTGTTAATACATGACTAAATTAGTTAATTAATTATTTTATTTATTTATTTATTTGATTAATGATTTATTTACTTATTTATTCATCACTTTCGTACCAGGGGTAAACTATCTAAACATGAATTTTACTTATATTAGATTTACAAGTTTGTACAAGAATTTCTGTAAGACTTAAGAATAATATTTTTTCAAATTTAAACATTTTATTACAAAGTAAATTAGGAAGTAATTATATTTAATATAAAATTTTATGAAAACGATAATAAAGTGTGTATATATATAAAATGTGTTCAATGTAATGATAATAACAAAAATATTTATTCTACCGATAGCTATTATTATGATAAAGTTAAAAAATTAATTATATTTAGTATTAGTATGAATATTAATAGAACCATAAAAGATTTTTTATAAGATGTAGATATCTGTTTTACCGACATTTCAAATACTATAATTAGATTTTGATAAGGGTATCCTCAAATTCTCCCAACTTTTAAAAGTTATTAAGAAGCCAGATTG
The DNA here is from genome assembly GCA_949152435.1 of Gastracanthus pulcherrimus. Taxonomy (NCBI): domain Eukaryota; kingdom Metazoa; phylum Arthropoda; class Insecta; order Hymenoptera; family Pteromalidae; genus Gastracanthus; species Gastracanthus pulcherrimus. Next base: position 43,609,476 of record OX424572.1, read on the forward strand.
GATTCAGGTAGGGAAACCTGTACTTTTACAAAGCGATCGTAACCTAGAAATAAAAAAACTCGTACCTTGGAAGTCCTGATAGGATTGTGACAGGGAGATCCTAAATTTGAGAATTTTTCGATCAATGTAGGGTTCACGTAGGGAAATCTGGTAAAAATCTGAAATGTCATCAGAATCCAGCCTATAACCGAGGACGATGTGGGGACTTTTCTACACGGGCACTTGCTACTCCAACAATCATTTATACCACCAATTTGAGAAGTTCATGTCTACTATCACTATCTTTCTGGTTTCATCCGACCAAAACAATACGCTTACTGCAAAGTCAGCAAATAAAAATTAACTTCTCCGCTTTATCCCCCCCAATTAATACATATATAAAAGAAAAAACAAAAAGTCCCTTATCTTCCATCTCTCGTCCACACATACACGTGCGCTGTTCCTGCTGACGCGTGCACGCGTGTAGCACCGCGTATATATATATATGCGTCATAGCCGCGGAGACCATTACTCATCGGGACATCCTGTTGCGCGCACGCACTCTACAGCTATCTCTGTCTCTCTGCTGTGTCTGGAATGCCGCTGAAGATGAGGGCGATCAGCTCTCTGTGTATGGTCTAATGGACTCGCGCGCGCATAGCTGGAGAGCCTCGCGAGTGCACCGCGTTCGCCTACTGCTGCAGAATGCACGAGGTGGTCAAGGCAGTACCCAGTGTATTGTACTTGGGGTGTGATTTTCGGGGATAGGATGCTCTCATTGGCTGGTAAAGATAATGCGCAATTTAGTGGGGAATTAATATGTTAGATAACATTGTCTATTTTATATCAGTGTTTAAAAAGTTTTACAAATATTTGCTAATCATTTTTCGTTGAATTAACCCACGAGTAGACGCACCTGTCGGCCATACGCGAACACTGCGCGCTTGAGTGCCTTCAGGTAAATGGTGTTAGCGAGGATTATTAACAAAAATAAGATTCTAAAAACGTTTGTAGTGATTTCTTTATTAATAACAAACATTTATTTAATATTTTTTCATTTTGTTAGTAGTTTCTTTTATTAATTTGTTAATACATTTTTTTTCAAATTTTCTTTTTGCATTATTTGAAGCTAAATAGCATTTTTGAATAATACAAGTCTCAATATGAAAAAAAAAATTTTCGTTGAGAAAAAATCGTTTAAAGAAAGTGTGGTGTCTTAAAAGCGCCATGCACGTACTCGCAGGTTAAACTTCTGTCAAATAATGTAGTAAAAAAGATAGTTTATCCAGATGTAGGATTATTTAGATAATAAAGTATTCCTTTTGAGATATTTAAGGGTTTTCTTAGATTTTTTTCATATTATAGTATTATAACTATATGCATAAACTCATCTAGATGCTTGTCGATTACTAAGTATATGATTGAGATTCTGATTATTGATGACTTTTGGTTTTGTACTTATTTGTCGATAGTAGCAAGATAAATGATGCTTTATTTATGACTCTTCTCTATTTACATGGGTCTAACACTAATACCTCTGTCCTATCTATATCTGAATCGATATGAATAATATGATTGGATATGAATATATGCAAGCGTATTCAGAGCGAGTCCGATGAGATGTTGTCTTACCGTGTTCGGAATATATCTACTTATTATAGTTCTACACTTGACCTTTAGAAGGCATTCATGGAAGCTACATCGTTTTTTTATAGAATGTAAAATCAGCTTCTATGTGAAAAAAATGTATTTTCAAACATGCTCTAAATTTCTAATTTTGCGTGTTTCTTTTATTTGCCAGATACACACGGCGGAGCTTACGAAAGGGCGCTGTTGAACAAACTGTTGTCGAATTACAATACGCTGGAGAGGCCCGTGGAGAACGAGAGCGAGCCCCTGCAAGTGAAGTTCGGCATCACGCTCCAGCAGATTATCGACGTGGTGAGTAATACGATACCTCTGAGAATTGAATTTCATCGAGCGATTGCATACATTTATCTTGCCGTTGTAGTCGAAATATTCTCCGAGTGACTCTCGGCGGTGTCCAATGGAAACAGCGACAAAACGCATACTTCATAAATAGTAATCGTACTCGATATTACGTGGAATGCGGGACTCTGTGTTATGCTCACGTTATAATTTAGATTGCACAAAGTAAACGTTAAATCCCCGTAGTCCTCCGAAACTTTTGATTGGCAACTCAATTATTACACGTTACAATGCAGCTTAGCTCTCGGAGCGCGCCGCAGGCAAACTTGATGAAAGCTTTTCGAGTTTGAGATTGAGCTGAGGTCCGACCAAAGTTTCGCCCGCTGAATAATGCCAATCAATGCCGAATCTTAGAGTCGAAACACTCGCCAAGATATTTCGCAATAATGAAATATTATTATTCTGGGCGACGTTTATTATGGAACGTTTTAATTGAACGCGCAGAATGAATTCATTGCTTTTCATTTTGAAAGTTCCGTTGAATTCAGAGACTCAATTCAGTACAAAGTTTATTAAAATATTCACTTAACCTTCTCTATAAAATCTAACAAAACTAAATTGAAGAAAGTCTTTTTTATATCGTTCGCGCACTACAAGTGTGTATCATTATCTTTAAACAACTTGAAACGTGAATCATCAAACTATAACACAATCTTACGCTGAAAAAAAAATTTGTTAAATCTAAGTAAACGTTTCCTTGAATCGTACTAAGAAAAGATTTATTTGATAATAGTAAATATTTAATTATGTTTAGACTGGTATTCATCAATTCAATAAATATTTACTACATTTAAAAAATATTTACTTCGTTTAAGTAAATCTTTTCTTAGTACGATTCAAGGAAACGTTTACTTAGATTTAACAAATTTTTTTTCAGTGTATACTACTACACAATATTATTCAAAAATCAAACATAGGAAATATATGGAAAGCATACGAATTTGGGATCTTACATATGAGAAATGGGAAAATTCACGAAATATTTTTCACGGTCCTATACAGAGTTCTGCAAGTATTCAACCGCATAATATTTTCGGATACTTTTCTATTTTCTGTAAATATCGAAAAAACAACGAACTATTAATTTATGAGCATTCCAAACCATGCGATTAAATAAAGTATCCGACGGATACTTTCGTCAAATACTGAGTATCCAATAACATATTCAACAGATACTTTCGTCGAATACTAAGTATCAGAAAAATGTATTAGATGGATATTTGCGTCGGACACTCAGTATCCGAAAAAAAGTATTCGACGGATACTTTCGTCGGATACTGAGAATTCGAAAATAGTATCCGATGGATGCTTTTGTCGTATACCTTTTTAAATCGCGTATATCGGCTTAATACATGGTGGATAATGTTTAGAAATTGATATTTCATTATTTTTTCTCGATATATTTTTATAGTAAACAGAAAAGTATCAGGAAATATTTTGCGGTCGAATACTTGCCGAACATGGGCCTATATTGACATCCCACATAGCACCCATATGGAATTACGAAAAAAATATTTATACATTTTTAAGTTAATTAAATCATCTTTCTGCATTTAATTGAAATCCATTTGTGAAATGCCGTTAGTTATTACATTTCGAATACACCTTCATTGTATGATGAACAAAGTACATGAAAAGCTATTTTTGTTAATAAATTACGAATTTATCTTGTGGTTTCCTGCATGAGTCATCTGGGAGTCATAGGCGATCCCACATGGGACCGTAATAAATATTTTATAAATCTCCAATATTATATAGGTTCCACATGGAAGCGGAGATTTTTAAATAGGGTAACAACGTGAATCCGTGCGAACGCATTTTTGTCTCCCTACAGTCATCGTCTATAAAACGGCAAGAGCTATACAAGAAAACAGTCGAACTCCCTAACTTACGCAAGTCGTGGAGGCTGCTTGTGATTCCCGGGGTGGCACTTTTGAAGCGAAATCGTGCCATGCTCAATAATTAATAGTTCGGATGCCTCTCGACCACTGTCACGACTACACCCAGGCAGTGGCTCGGGATTATAAATATTTAGCGACTGGAAAAGCTTGCGCCCGCGAAAAGAGAGAGAGAGAGAGAGAGAGAGAGAGAGAGAGAGAGAGAGAGAGATAGAGAGAGAGAGAGATGGAGAGAGAAAGAGAGAGGTACAAAAAAGCATCATGGCTCGAGCTTTCGGTTATGCGATTAGATAAAAGCATGCGCCTCGCTTCCACCTCTACCTTTTCTCTTTACATTCGTCTTCCTCTACCGATAGATACCTGTATACATCGTACTCTCTTCCTTTCTTTTTTCCTTTTATTTCTGTCTTTTTTCTCGACCACACTCGAGAGCCATGAATCATTCGACGCCCCGCGAAATCGAAATCCGCATATGCGTGTGTTGTGTACCTATGTGTGTGTGTGTGTGTGTGTGTGTGTGTGTGTGTGTGCGCGCACTATCGCCATATTTGCCGGCATCATATCGATTTATGCAAATGACAGGCTGTCAAGGCGCTATCGGAGGCTTCTTTTGCTTTTTCGCTCTAATATCGAAAAAGAGAGAGACCGAGAGAGAGAGAGAGGCAGAGAGAGAGAGAGAGAGAGAGAGAGAGAGAATAAGAGTGATGAGGTTAAGAGCAATATTGCAAGGATGACGAAAAGAAAGGAGTATGCTAATGGCCGTAATAGGGAGGAGGAAATATTTCGATGATTAATGTTACTTTTGAAGTCAGATTTCGAATTTTAGTAATACGATATGATATCATTTAAATTCCGTATTTTCGATATTTAACGCTCTGTTATAAACTTGACTAGAGTCAAAAAGTCTCTCTTCTATTTTGAAATGTGGCTCTGAGCGGCAATACGCAGCTTGCTTATGGGTAAGACGAACTACAACTTTATCTAGGGTCCATACCCTGCTCAAGTATCAACCCTATTTGAACCAATCAAAAATCTCCAAAATTATCGCAAAGCACGGCTCTCATCCCATATGTTTTCATAGTTTTATTCCTGAAAGGACCTTTTAAGTTAGAATGACATTTTGCCGATAAAAAAGTATTTTTCATAATTTTTCAAAAACTGAATGTTGTTTATTTTAAATTATAACTATTAAATATTAAAAATATTATCTTTTAATATTATTTTGTCGATTACTTTAATCACCAAAAATATATATTTTTGAATGATGTGATAGAGTCCAAATAAACATTAAATAGTTAATATTTCAATTAAAAGAAGAAAAAATAATTTTCAGAATTATAGTTAAAATGTCCTATTGAAATACCTCTTCACTCTTTTCGTAATCTTAAGCACAATTTGTAACGTATTATAATAATTACCGCAGAAAAAGAAGGAGAAATTGAAAAGGTGGAGAAATGAAAAGACAGAAATAGAGGGAAAGCATTTCCATCAACTGCTAAATTTTGAAGGGACATTCGAGATCTACACATGAAAGAGTCAACAGCTGTTTGTCTCTCGAGCGGCGCGAGTCGCCGACTCGCCTGCGAACATCGAAGTTTTGATATACTCAATATATATTAACTGAAGTTAGTTAACAAGCCTCGATTTAGTACACTCTTACTGTGTTATTGCATATATTGCTTTATTCTGAGATTATCAGGGCCCTGAACGACACGATGGATCAACACTATTTGTTTTGGATTGGAAGAAGGAAGATCTAAGATGAAGATCATGTCTGGAATGTATGTATGGTATAGGAGCGTTAATTTATTACATGTAAGATCTAGCGAAAAAATATTAATTTATAATCACCCATGACCCACGAGAATCGACATAAAGTACTTATTAAATTTATAATAAAATTGAACCTTATTTTATTTATTTCCTTACAAACTCTTATACGATAACCAAGGATGCACGAATTCAGTGATCATAAAATACGCTCGGGGAAATAATGCAGTCATTTATCAAAGAAAGTGGAAACATCTTGAGCCGCACACTTTATATGTTCTACCGCGATGCTTTACATTTTACTGCGCGTGCTATCGCTTTAGCCCACTTAGCTCTAATACGATTCTCCGTGATTCTTTTTTCCTAGAAGACACGCGGTATTAGTACGAGATTTTTCTCTGGTAAAATCCCGCGAAACACATCATCGCTTATTAAATGGGGTATTAAAGTTTCATATACCTGTGTTCTTTGCGTTTGTCCCGATATGCCCTGAGAAATTCGCGCTCGACGTACTTTCGTTAATCTTCTTATCTTTGACTCCGAACGCGCCAGACTAATTGAGCAAATTTCGTTCGTGAAAAGCCTTGCAGGAGTGGAGCGAGAGAGGGATTGAATTTTCCCTAGAAATGAGCAATAATGGTGTAACCGCGCGCGTAGATCGTGGAGGGAAAAGTGGAAGGCAGGAAGAATACATTGGATGAATTTACATACATATACATGGAAACGAGCCTTGAGGTTAGAAGAACGGATGGAATAATTTTGAAAAGTGAAATAGTGGGATAAAGAAAAAAACGAAAATTCGATAATTCAAAATTCAAAAATAAAATTTCACTCACAAGAACATTTTGCTGAACGCATAATTCGATACTTTTAAAGTATTGAAAAAAATACAAAAGTCTTTTATATATATATATAATGTTGTTGTGATCGACCCAAACATGCGATTCGAACAACATAAATCGCCGCGCTTACAACGACTTGTAACCCCGAAACAAAGCAGTCTGGCGTTGACAGTTGATGAGAATAGTCGTGTTTACACTTTTATTTAGTTATACAAATAAAGTCTGAGTTTTACGTTCCTTTTTATAAATAGTCGCTGTTTAACTACCCCGAACCCGGTCGTAACAATATATACATGTATCTTCAAGAACAACAGTGCATAGTAGCTATTAATATACAATAACATGAAAGATGTCTAACAAATATTTCAAAAGATAAGCATTTCTCATAATCCGTACATTGACGATAACTGATCATACAACACATTAGGTTTAAACAAAAAGTAATAGATATATAATGAATATTTTTTTTAATTTTTACAAATTTTCACATTTTATAATCACATTTTATTAACGAAAATGACTTTAGAGTAATTGTAAGATACATAAATTGAAAGGAAATTACGTCTACTTTACGACTCGATACATAGTTTTGACATGTCTAACAAAAAAAATTAAATAACCGCTGCCAATTCATTGGCAATTAGCTTCCTCCAACTAAATTAATTGTTTCAATATGAAAGTCTTTGCTCTTATAAATTATTTTTAAATTGCTATATCTTACCGAAATATAACCGTTTAAATCATTTTATCATTTTGATTATTATTATTATTATTATTATTATCATTATCATTATCATTATAATTATCATCCTCATCATCATCACCATCATCATTGTGGGCCAAAAAATAACATAACGACTCCGAAGTCTCCAGATTAATAAATCCGATTTATAATTAAACTTAAATCCACCATTTTGAATTTAGTATTTTTGTTAGAAAATGCATAATCAATCCAATGTATAGCAGCCCAACCTCAAAAATACCCAACTGTCAACTTTCAATCAAATACAATTGATTTTAAAAAATTTTTAAAAATCATAATAATGAAAATAATTAATAACACAAAATCGAATTGATGAGTCTTAAGAAAATATAGTATAGCCAAAAATTGTATACTCTTTCAAATTCATTTACACTGAATCGATCATATTACCTCTACCAAAAAAATTTACCTCATCAATTTCTGAATATCGTAAAATAGAAAAATCATTATAAAACAAAATCGAGTCGATAAATCTTCAAATTTCTCTTACAATTCCGAATCCTTGTTAAGAAACAAAAAAATGAGCCCTAGTTGACAAAAAATGACCGCACCGTTCTCGAGACATGAGCGATCAAAATTTTTTTGATTGAAAGAATTTGAAAGAGAGATCGCGAGTGAAAGGAAAGTGTGGTCTTACTTTGTGCGGTCTCTGAGTCCTGACTACTGATAGTCGTCTCGTGGTCGAGTGGAGAATCGCTCGCGAGTGGGCGTCGCGTCGGTGCCCCCTTTTGTAATGTATGCGCAGGCTGCCCTCTCTCTCCCCCGCTATTCGGGCCTCGAGAGTGTTGCTATGCGCGCGGAAATTGGTGATCAGCAATTTGGCTGGATGCGAAGCTTCTAGAGCATAGCTCTAGAATGTACGTACGAACTATCGTACGTAACAATAAAATACACAGTAACTGTTGACTATTTGGACCCAAAATTTAATCAATTCTATATTGGAATACCTATTATACCTATAAAAGGGGCCTGCGGCGGCTCAGTCGGTAGAGTGTCGGATTCCCACGCCGGTGACCCGGGTTCGAATCCTAGTCTCTGCCGATTGATACAAGCACCTCTGTAAAAATTACATGTGCTTTGTTTACAAACACACCGCAGACCCCCGTCGTCGATTAGCACCACATGGAAGCACAAACATGGCGACGTTAAATAATTACAAAAAAAAAAAAATACCTATAAAACTTTAGTACGCTATTCCTTTAAAAGTTATGATGACCACAAATGCTTACCACGTAATTAATTACATAATAAAAATATCAGTTAAAACCCACAAAATACTTTTTTATATATAAATCAACTTTAATGTTTTGACGCTAACTTTTATCCTCGAACGCTTATCTATAAAGTTAACGAAAGAAAATAATTAGCTCTTTTTGCATATGAATATATAATAATTTGTTTTCATTTATTGGGTATATGAATGTTTAATTAAAGAGAAAAATAAACCTGAAAACATTCATATTAATTAAAAAGAATTTAATATTTGGGATTTAATTGAAGTTTTTTTATTTACAATATTTTGTAACGGTTCTTAAAGTCCGTCGAACCGTACCCCATCTGTTTCCACTGAATCATTTGAACTCAGCGTACGTTACGCGCCGTGCGAGCTCCGTCGGACAATTATCCGAATCAGGTGTCGCTAAAATCGAGGACCTCTCATTGTAATAGCGCCGCTCGGCCTCGCGCGGAGAAATCGCAAGTGCTCAAGCTCTTTCGCTCGGGAACCAGCAACGACGACACATCCGCAACACAACTTCTCCGCACCGTCCCCGCATATCCCAACGAAAACGTGGTTTCACGTTGAGAGGCAAAAATAAGCTAAGTTATTTCGTCCACATAGATTTTAGAAAAGAATTTTGTAACGCATGCGCCGTTTGTTCTTTACTTATTAAAAGCCACATTTCGTTAGAATCATGTTAAAATAATCCTTGCGGTTTCGAGGTTTATTCTTTATTAAGAGAATCGGAAGCATTAATCCTTTCGATCAGTAACTTGAATGTGCCGTGAATTTGTATTGATGATGAGACGCGTATTATGTTAGCCGTCGTTTATAAGGTGATGTAAAATAGCGAACGATTAGTCACATAAAAGGAAGATAAATAAAATGATGTCTGCGGAATTGAAATATAATTTTTAATGTATATTGATTTATTTGATAAGATCCCGCATCCTGCCATCCCGTAAATCGGACTAATAAGTTAGTTAATATAGAATCTTTTTAATGACTTTCTTAATTTAATAATTATTGTATTATTTATTCTATAATTCATCAATAGCTTTCCTGTTAGAAGCATGTTATTTCCTTGCATATTTAACCTAATACTTCCAATCGTTGTGCAAATTTTATAATCTATATTTATTATAAAGATAGGTAAGATATAAAATTTTATAATTTATAATAGGGAACATGAATTGGTCTTAATACCACTATTTTAAGACTTGGAATCAATAAAGTAACATGAAAAAGTAAATCGTAGTTGAATGTTTTATTTTTTATGTCGTATTTTTTATGCGGTAAAATTTTAGATCGTTTTCTGAATGAATGTCATGTGACATCATCAACACGAACGTCGAACACCGCAAAGCCAGCGCGACTGTAGCGACTCTAGGTACTAAAACATAAAGAAAAATATACTCTACTGCTTGCACTTCTTCGAAATCACCTGGTTGTTACAGTATCAATAATATTTAACATTGAAAGTTAAAGCGAGACTCACTTAAAGTCCCAATAAAGAAGGGACATTACACAAACTTCTCCTGAATGTTCGGATTTTTAAAAATTTTCTATAATTTTGGATATATGTATAGGGATATGAATGTTCGCCCGCCGATATCTCTGAAAAAACTATTAGAACATTTGTTTATGAGCCAAAACAGATTCACTAGACCATAAAAAGTTATCATAATATAATATGTTCAACTGTCAATAGCGTACTTTAGCTACTCTGCCTCCTTAAGAAAAAAGATCGGTAACTTGGAAATGTCAAAGTCGGCGCAATTTTGATGTGAAGTTTGAAAGCTTGTCATTTTATTTTCAACAAGATGAAAAGCATAAAAAATCAAGTATATCATGCTTCCATATAAAAATGTTAGATATGGCGTTTTCGTTATGGCATTAGAGCGAAACAATAAGCAAGAAGATCGTAATATACAATAAAAATGAATATTTTTATTAATTCGTTAAGGACGATACCCTCAAAAAATTGAAATGAACTTCATAAAGTCAGTTAGAAATGCGTTTTAGTCCTTAACTACAGAATTTTTGCAAAAAGAAATTTTTCATTTTTTTAGTTTTCTTGGATTTTATGCGACCAAAAGTAACTTAGACCCACCATATGAGACCGGGAATAGTCTACTTTGATCTGATCCGTCTATTAGATTTTCAAAATTTCGAATATCACGTAGGAATCTTAAAAAACGCTAAAATCTTATGGTACAAAAATAGACTATACGTCCTTAACGGATTAATTTTAATACTTAAAAACGTGCAATTTAATAGCCAATAATTTAATAAGGTTAAAACCAAATTTTATTTATCAAATGAATTGAAAAGTCGCTTATAGAATCCTCCCATTTTCATAAGCAATTAGCTGTAAACTTCATTTGTTTTTAACCAAAAAGCCGTAATTACAAAAAAGTTACGTCTTTCTTGATTTTGAAAGCATCTTAATTTACGGCGTTTTTGTTTAATAAAATGCTTAAATATAATAAAAACCGTAACTTTAAATATCACGTTTTTACTGTACAAAATATTTCACTTTTACATTTTTTTCTGTTATATTATTAAAGATATGATAAAAATCGATCATATTAACCCAAAATCTCATTTTAGAATTTTTTGAATTTACGGAAGTTTTTGATTGACGTTAGTACTAGGTATTAATATTACTTAAATTATTACTCAAACGGGTAATATAATAAGAAGTACCATTATATTTTAATATTTCATCCTTCGAAAGTGATAATTTTCAGTATCTTTAAATCAACTCAGCGAAAGAGTGCTAAAATAGCTTCTAGCCTGCACGCTAAAAGACAAGCCGTCGGCAACTTTAATCCGGAGCCTCAGCGACGGGTTCAAATTTTTCGCTTTAGGCCTTTGTACGCTTAAGCGTCCGGATCTCAAGTGGACTTAATTTTTCCCTTTGCTGAATTATCTTCCGCCCGCCTATTTAGTAAGAATTACTCTCCTACCTCGCATTTTACATATTTAATAAAATTTCTTATTCCCTTGAGCGACAACTAGTGATGATAATGCTGGTGGTCGTTGATTTTGAATTGTTTCGCCGATTCAATGTTAAATATATTTCTCGTATGAGTTTTTAAGGATGCGGTGAACTTTAGAATTTATATTCTTCTATTGTTGATTTCATGCCTTCAAAATTTTGTACCATATTTTATTTATATCATAAGAAACTAAGAAAAAAATTGATTGGTTGGAGTTAAAAGTGTTGATGCTTAGCTCCTCGAACGTTAAAAACAATGAAAATTCTTTGAAAATATAATTGTAATTGTAAATTAATGTAAATGTAATTCTAATTGTCATCAGAATCGATAAATACATAAAATCGATAAATTCGTAGGACTTTTTAAGAATATAAATTTATTTTTTTGAAATTTATCATTGTATACAAAACATAAAGAGCTTTAAAGAGCTTTAAGTTTAGTTTTGTTACATGTAATAGTATTAATTTGTTCAAAAGTTATGAATAATTTTTAACCGACTTTGAAAAAGGAAGAGGTTCTCAATTCTACCTGTATTTTTTTCTCTATTCTTTATTAGTTAATAACTTTCGAACATATTAATATTTTTGTATGAAACAAAGCTGAAATTAAAGAACTTTTCACCACACTGCGCGTAAAGTGCTGACTGTACGCCCTCTCAGCAGGCCGTACAGTACCGCATGGACTGCCTAGGGAATAAAGTGACTTGCGCATGCGCGATGCGCCTTTTTCCGCTCTCGACTGCGTCTCGAGCGGTAAAACAGCGCGTCGCGCGTACACAAGTCACTTTACTTCTAGGCAGAGCATGGGGTACTGTACGGCCTGCTGAGATGCGTACAGTCATTTCTTTACGGGGGTGTGGTGAAAAGTAGTATACGCACCTCTGGAGTACAGTAGGCAAGCATGCACTGTGTGAAATGCCGACCTCGCTTCGCTCGGTCGGCAACGTCACACAGTGCGTACATTGCCCACTTTACTCCCTTGATGCATAATGTACTATATCGTCTAGGTACTGTTATTTACTTTTAGATCATTTTCCTAATGTGAGAAATTGAATCGCTCACTAAAATAAGACATAAATTAAGATTAACTGCTATACTTTATTTTTTGGTACCAGAAAATAAAAAACCTTGTAAAAATCCCGTTGCTGCACCAATGACACATTTCTTTCTAGCATTTTTAATAACTTTGTGATTCTAATGGCAACATTTTCTCAACAATTATATTTTTATAGAAAAGAAAATGGTTCCGAGAGTTCAAAAAATCACTATATGTGTATTTACTGATAAAATCACATGTCATAGTCTCCTTACTTGAAAGATATGGATTGGCCAATGCAAATCCAAAAAAGTAATACGATGAAACTAAGAAGTAATGAAACAACAATTACTTGTTTCAGTTTTTGAGAAACACTTTATTTACGTATGAAAATGGAAGTACTTAACAAATGTATACTTATTTTCCACGTGAATTATCCTTGGTAGCATGTTACCAATTGAAAAATCACCACCAGTGACAAGTATTACCTTGGCACGATCCATGAGGAAGTTTGAACTGCCGCCAGCAATATGTGAAGCAGTTCTCACGGCATACTGCAAAGCAACATCATACATCAATATTTTACTTAACGCTCCTTAATTAGTGAAAAATCGCATGTGGGAGTCATATGATATCACACATGGGATACTACATGTGGACCAACGAGGTCTTTGGTAGGAACCATATGTGTTATCCATCTAACATCGCAGGAGGAGTATCAATGTAATTTCTCATGTAGATCCCATATAGGGGATACATATTTAAATTTGTCCATATAGAGTGAAGGCCTGCTCAGGATTCAGTACCTGAATGATAACGCTAAAGTCATTGACTTGCATTGAGTGCATTGATTCACAAAAGGACATTGCAAAAATGAAAGTGTAATAATTATAAAACAAAATAGAAAGTAGCTAATGAGAATCCAACACATGAGAAATATACACGGTGCAAAGAACTTCACTTGGTACTAAACAGTTACATTTCTTAAAAAATTCCAATTTATTGAAATATGTTAACGTTTTTACGTATAACAGTAGAACAAAGTAAAATTATCCGACATTTCGGATTCAAAAAATAAAGGTAATTTCAATCCTTTTTGAATGACTTTACACTGAATCAATGATATTACATCTTACGTACAAAAAATCACAGAAGAGAAAAATTGAAAAATCACTTAACAACTGCAGGGGAAGTAAAATTGAACCGCTCATTGTCCGATGATTCAAGGATCTAGTTCTAGATACACGCACCCCCTACCACACACACTCGCGCATGCACGCACATCCATCCGGACATTTTCTAAAAATAGTGCACTTTGATTCGAAATGTCCCAAAACATGTTTCTAACATGTTTTTTCTAAAACTCTTTTTACTGTCATAAAACTTCCTGTTGGAAAAAGCAAAAAGTTACTGTATATATTGACACATATAATAGAATTACTATATACATGCAGAAGCAGTAGTTAAGCAGAGCCAAAGCAGCGAGAAATATGACGATGAATATTACATTAAAATATCAGCGTTAGTGAATATTGAATTATTTTTTAATTCCGGCTGTACGCTCGATTATGTACTTCTTATCACTATTGAGATTAAGTATGTTTGAGTATTTAGGGAACAAAGAAAATTAGGGATTGAAATCATTTTTTCTTTGTTGATTGTAACCATTTGCTCAAGTAAAAACATATAAAGACAATAATAATTAGCAATAACAATAATAATCCGATATGTGTACAGTTTGTTGTTATTATTATCATTATGTAGGCCAGTTAACAATAGTAGCTATGATAATAATTGTATCGCCGCAGCTATGTTATTCTGCTTGTTAGTTACAGTAATACTTACATAATCATCGTAACCAACATTTCAGGTTTATTAGGAGTAACTATTAGGAGCTAAGTAGTCTAGATAATAATCTAGATATTTCTCTTAGTTCTGTGCCAATTATATGCAGTCATTCACAGGGCTATATTTATATAAATGCATTTTGCTTTCTGAAAGAGAGAGAATTGTTTCTATAAAATTGTTTACTGTAATTTTATAACATTCTTCTAAGGTGACTCTCAAGTGATTTTCCACCAAAAATTCGAAAAATTTTTTTTGTTTGAAAAGTTAGTTTAACTATTAGCTCGTCAAGTCAAAATATTTTTATGATGGTATTAATTTTTTTTTCAATGAAAAAAAAGTCTTTATGAAAACATATTTTTGTTATTTAACGTCATTCTTTCACTTTTATGAATGTAATTTATTGTTTTTCTGAAAGTGAATAATAATTTTTTGCTTCAAATTTTAGAGATTAAAATATAAGCGTTAGTGAATGTTGAATTATTTTTGAATTTCGCTTATACGCGCGCTTATGTACTTCTAGTCACTATTGAGATTAGTTATGTTTGAGTATTTGTGGAACAAGGAAAACTAGGGATTGATATCAGTTTTTCTTAAACCATTTGCACAAGTGCAGACATATAAAGACAATAATAATTAGCTATACGATATGTATATAGTACGATAAATACTCTAATCGGTGGGTCCTAAGAGAAAAGACTTATCTTACGCGTTACAATTAGAAAATACCTATCTCACGCGTTACGGTTAGAAACATACTATCTCTTTCGAGGTTATTTCTTACACTAACTTTTATGTCATATAATTATTAGAAGATACTTTCAATTATAACTTTGATTGTCCTTTTAATACTACTGATGACTTTTTAGCATACGGATTTTCCGCGAAAAGCTAGCTGTCGATTTTCTTAGATAACTCGCCAGTTTTTATTGTTCAAATGCGTTTTTCTTCATAATTTGGTCCCTAAAACAAAATAGAAAAGGTTTGGAAACTCGAACATTCAACTTTTCTTTTGCGATTTCTGGACCTTAAAAGTGCATTTTTTGGGGGAATTTTGTCATAGGTATGCTATATTTTTACATTTATTATAACGGTCGCTATTATATTAAGATGACATACATTTATGTTATTGTGTTTTTTTAGATTACATTATCTTCTATCTGATTAGTTTTATCAGTTGTATTTAAAAATAGAATAAATTTTCACATTGAAATAATCGAAAAAGAGAATAGACACTAGTTGATATTAAAAATCAAATAAATTGTAAAAATATTTTTTTTTAACTACATACAACAGAAGATATACCTAATACGTGTAGACATAAATTTAGCCCAAGTATTTTGATTCCAGGCTGTAACATAAAAGGCGATCTGCCGGAAGCGGCCTCAATTGCCGCTGCGGGTATTAAGTTTTTGATAACGATCAGAGTCGAATCGCTTTTCACTTATCGTTTTGCAATCTCGCGCCGCGTTCTTCCCCTTCATCAGGCTGTAAGAAAATTTATAGTTTAATCTTCCGACTTATTCCCCCCACCGTTTATTCTAACGTATTTCACGCGCGTGCAACGATATTTTCATTAAACGTCGTGTCTCCTCTACATCTGTTTCTCATGCGCTGTGTCGACGTGAAAAGGGTGGATGTATCTCGAGCAAATTATTATAAGGGTGATTAAGCATACAATTTATAGTATACATTTTAAAGTACATAATACTTATGGTGACACAATAAAATCTTTTATAATTTGAAAATTATAAATACCTGTAGAAATTTTATATTTGATGTGTTTCTTTTTATTAAGGGGACTCTCGGGTGAAAAATAAAACTTCCGTAGCTTTAAGGCGAACAAAATAATATTTACATGGCATATGTTTAATGATATTATAAATTGACACACATTTGTAAAAAATGTTATCAAATAATATTTATTTAAGTTATTAAGAATAATAGGTTTATTTTAAGTATAATTAGGCTGTGCGGTAGAAGTTGATGGTGCGCACCACAATGACTTTTATTAACTAAAAAATTTGAGAATATTTTTTACAGTAAAATAAAAATAAGTTAGCTGAAACTACCAATTTTTACTCAACTATGTGTTTTTTAAAAATAATATTTGTTGCTTAAAAATTGTCAAAAACAGTGAGAATTTGCTAATAGAATCATTTAACATGAGCTATGCCATGAATATTTACAAAATATTTCAGCTAACTAATGTTGAGAATACTTCAAAGAACGTATCCTAAACGTTTCATCAAGATTGGTTATTTTGGTATGCAGCAACAACAGTTTGAAGATTGAAAACTTAAATAATGAGAAAAAAGCAATCGATGAAAAATAATGAAAAACGTACTTTTAATTAATATTACGTTGATACAAATTTACCAAACTTTATTGTAGTTATAAAAATAAATAAAAAGTTTTTAAAAGAAAGTATAGATATTTTTAACCTAAAAAACTAAAAAAGACTTTCTGTTATTTAATTTTCACAGACGTTAAACGATCGAAATTACACAAAATAATGTGAAATTGCAATAAATAGCGTTGACTAAAGTATGAAACTTTTTAGCTTAAAATGTAAAATATTATTATGTTGCTGTTGGTACCTGTTAAGGAAGAGTTGAACCAACTTTTAAAAGATTATAAACAATTTGAAATTTTTCGAGAAAATCACCGAAGAGCCACCTTAAAGTGGGACTCCCATGATTTTTTATCAAAAATTAAAAAAAAAATTATCGTGTAAGAAATTAGTCCATCACTTTCTTGATAATATAGAAGCATTATTAGTAAATTAAAAAGCCTGATGCATAAAAATTCATTTTTACTTGAATACTTTTCGCGCGATTTTGCTTATTTCGCGCGTTAATTGTTATTTTATCTCGGTTTTCTTGTCTGACAAAGTTCCTTTTTTCATTTCTTTTTCTGTCATTTTGACTTTTAGAAATCATAGATTATATTTTGTAATATAAATATGAATTAATTAGTGTAATAAATAAAATTATTTATGTGTTTCAGATATTACGAAGAAAAAGAGTTTTATTTGCCAAAACCTTAAATTCTCAAAAAGTAGTTTTTAATTTTTAAAAAGTAGCTGGTGTATACAGATATGATGGATTAATCTGAAACTTGCACATAATACCCTTTGAGTCATTTCAAATAAAACTTGTTATTTTCTAATAGGCTAAGTGAAAGTGCGGTAATGTAAAAATACCGCATTATTAACAAAAAGAATTGTTTAAAATGTGTTTGATTTTTTTTAAGTCTAAAATCCAAATATAAATTTTAAGAAAATAACAAGTTTTAATCATTACAGATTCAAGATAAGGGATGCACCAGCTACTTTTTGTATAATCCTTATTTTTTTCAATAAATAAGAATATGGTTTTCAAAACAAAACAAAAAATAGGTTGACAAAAAGGGTTTAAAATTCATATATAATCAGCTAATGTCGTCTTTAATAAGTTAGTAAAATTTGAACTAATTTCTATTTGATTGAAGAAAAAAATATTAATATGTGTTGGTATGGATTTATAAGTGTTCACACATTGATTTTTCTTTAATTACGTATACTGGCATTACCCTTACTGTAGCGAACGCGGACGAGCGTCCGTGTTCGTTGGACACAGGTGTCCTTTGTCCAGTGAATAAGCGCGCGTGCGATGCTGACGCTGCACACGCTCGTCTTCCTTTCTTTTCTTTAAATGTTCCCGAAAAATTCCGATTGACGAGGATTCGAACCCTCGCCCCTTGAGTTTGAAGTAAAAATATCATAATTTAGGTAACAAATGTTTTGATAAAGGAAGTTTATAAGTATATATACTTGTTCGTAGTATAAATACATATTTAATGATATATTTAATTAACCGATATGTATAAAAAATATTATTTAAATTATACTTTATACAATTTTTATTTTATTCTCGTCAACCGCAAACTATTAAACAGCCGTTTACTCTGCAAGTCCATAAAATTTAAATCCTAACCTCAATCTGTTCGGTCTCCCTCGGCCTCGAAAGCTAGTAGTCGCGTCGGCATGAATTACGAATTCTCGCGATGTCGTTTTTCGTCTACGGCACACGTCGTACGATGAAATTTCCGTTCTGAATTTTGAGCGGCACTTTAGGCGTGACACGTTCTTCTTCTCCCCTCTCGCGAGAAGATACAGCCGCAAAATTATACGGGGTATTTCTTTCCTCCGCCGGGCGAAGACACGTAATTGTTGCTCAGTATGCAAATGGCCGCCGTGAAATTGCTTCTTCTACTTCTTCTTCTTCTTCTTCTACTTTTGAATTTATGTTCGATTAAGAGGGAAAATCCTACTAGCAGAGCATTTTCGAAGGAGAGCGCGCATCAAGCGGAATTCTTGCTGAGTAGACGTGAAAGAAACGTAAGGGGCGAGTTAAATTTTTTTTGCTGCGCTGAATGTATAAATCTGTGATTCCCGGGCTAAAAGATATACAATTTTTTTCTTAGACTAATTTAAAAACACTGATAATTATATATGAAATAAAATATATGAGCGTATAATTCTCTGGAACTTTTAACATTCAAAAACTTACCCGGAATAATGCTATTAATTCGATTCATGCTACAGCACGTTGGTCTTTGGGGCTTGAATTATTTTGTAGAAACTGCTCCTTTAATCTTTTAATTATTACGTGAGTAATATTATAGTTTTTTACTGAAACTTCAAAAAATCATTAAAGAAAACCTAATAGTGGCACAAGCTTTATTTTAGTGATGTATTAAAATCTATTTCGAGAAATAAGATTTCTCTCGAACTTCACCAACATTTTACAGTATATTCTTTGAATTGAGAACAATAACTTAATCTTTATTAATTATGTGCCATGCTCTATTAAAGAACAGTAAAATGTTCAATTTTTCAAATTTTCTGAACAATTTTACCAAAATTTTTTTGCAAATTTAAAAAATGAAATTTTTTTTATAACGATAGGGAATGACTTTTCTACGTAAGTGAGAGTATACTTATACAATAGACTAAATGACCGAATTTTTAACACTTTTTAGCGTATTTTATAAAAAAAGTATCATTTTGCATGTACTGAATAATACGCCAGACTTGTGCTAAAGTTTTTTTTACATAGGATGATTTAAACAAAAATAACCCTTATGTTTTTTGTTATCTAGACAATGAATTATTTAGAAAAATAAATTGTACATATATAGTTAAATAAGTAGTTAAATAATCTTTTTTACAATGCTGTTCAAAAGCCATTACATTAAAGTAAATCATCATTAGAAAATATTTTACAGTCTCTTCAGACAATTCTGTGAGCAAGATAATATTGCAATACAGTATTTTAATTAATCTATTACAATTTATATTCATCTTATATAAAAGATGAACGGGTTTACCCACAACTGTGGATAAATTAAAAAGTCATTAACCGAAAAATAATGCAAAACGATTTCGCTCGTAAATTGCGGCGCCTCTCGCTGAATTCTAAAATGCCGCAGGACAATTTTACACGCGCGGCTACTTGTGCAGCATCGTGCTATACAGCACCCGGAAAATTACCGCAGCTGTGGCTCGCAGCCGGTGAAACTTTTTTCCCTGCATTTCTCGCCCGCTACTTTATACACAATCGCACTCCCATATTTTTCAAGGGATTAACGGTCGACGGAAAGAAACGAGCTATTAATTTACTGAAGTAAAACTGCTCTACTTAACGTTTTGTTCTTAAGACTAGGTAGACTGCAAGGAATAAGAATTTTTTCTGGAGAAAGAATGACATTGTTTTAAACAAGATATTCATCTCTTAAAAAGTTTGAAGTATACGCAAGATTCCTGTAAATGCATCATCAATTACAGCGAAATGAAAACAGACATAAAAATCGTAAGAAATACTAACTAATTTAATTTTGTTTTGGATCATTTCTTAAGCGTAAACACATGTAGATTTATAATTAAACGAACTTTAACACCGTTCAGGCTGAAACCTCAGCAATATCCATTTTTCCCAGAATTTTGTTAGTTTAAGAAATATTTTGAAATCGATATTAAGAACAAACATTACTTACATATCTCGCATAAACATGTGAATACCTTTTAAATTTATGTTTTGATAAGACAATATAACGAATCAGTTATAATACGAAAAATAGCTTATTTTTACGGAAAATTGATTCTTAAAATAAGAAATTTTGATACTATGTACCGATGTACATTTGAAGTATCAAATAATTAATCGAAAACGTGAACGTGTTAATTGATTATCGCAACTTCATACTGGACGTTTTCAAAGACCTAAAACATAAGTGCAAAATAAAAGTTCTACGCCGCGTCAGCTTGGCTGGAAAATATTAAATTATTCCGTAACATCAGAACGAATCATCCACGTTATAATAGGAGTCGACAGAGACTCTGTTGCTGGTATAGGAAAAAGAAGTATTGGAATTCACGTATAGGAGGCGTGCTCCAGATATGAGATCGTCGCGCTTTCGTCTTTCGCTCGCTGGTCGTATAAACGCGTTAAGTTGCCCACCGTAAAATGGACTTTTAATTGAACTTGCCTTGCAGCTCTCCCCCTCTCTCTCCCTCCAGAGATGACTTTGGTACCGTTATCTCGCACTTTTCGTTCAATGCCACCGTCCATTTTTCACGAGTCGCCGAGAAGTGAGATGCGCTGCTGCTCGGAAAATGTGGTTATTCTCGCAGCCAAACTGGCAATTTTCATGCCTCATTGCTTATGAAATCTAATATACTTTTTGTATTGGAGAGAAGTATTTCTTCAATATAAGTAAATTTGGAATATATCATTGAAAATAAGAATGTCAATTTGTAAGGTTAGTTTAGAGATTCTCAAAATCATATCTAGTCTTTTAAAAAAAGGGGTGGTCGATGGCTCAAGCAGTAAATGCGTACCTCTTAAGGGGTATGGCCACGGTAGCGGGTATAAAATCATGTGCATATTTAACAACTTTTTTTCTATAAAAAAGTAATTTATTTATAAAACTAATTGCAGATCAATTTAGCTTAAATATCAAGCTTATCAAAAATATATTTTGTTTTTTTTATACAAAATGGCCAACTACTGCTACTTGCTTTTGGTATCTTTTTTTGAGGCGCTCCGCGGAGTGACATTTGGCATCCACAATTTTTGACCTAGAACGAAAAAAAATTCTCGTTAATCTACATAAGAATACCTAGAAAAGTACGTATGGAATTTTAAAAATATTGATTTTCTCAAATTCAGTAATGGCCGCTCAAGGGGCGTGAGTCCGAATCTCCGTAAGTCCGAATTTTTCGGGGGACATTTAAAGAAAATGTTTTTACGGATTTTTCGCTGGTGGAGATCGGATCTGCAACCCCGCTACCAGGGGAAGGCCAATAATGCCCGTATATGATATTACAAATATACGTATATTTTTTTGATTTATTTAAATGTAAAAAGCGTATAAACTTAAGTTATTATGATTTATTTTTCATCGATAGGGTAAATGACTACTTTATTACCTTGTACGATATCTTGAGATTTTTGTAATAAATAATGATATGCATAATATTTTCCTGACTACGAAATAGAGTTTTTAAGATAAATATATTTGCTAGATACTTTAAATATCTGAAAAGTGATAAAATTGTCGTTCTTCCTATCGTCACTATGCACTGCACCATCCTTATTTTAGTTGCCACTTTCACCAACTTATAGGAATTAAACATTGCTTCTGGCGTTAGTGCTACCTTCGCCGAGGCGAATATTTTCTGTAAATTAGTATTTTCTGCGAGTTACAATGCGCTTTTATTAAATCAAGAATGTTATAATTAAATATTAAAAATTCCAATAACCTGTGACAATATTTTCTATATTTCTCTTTTCGTTTAACCACACATTAAAGGATACAGCTTATGTGAAACTAATTGTATAAGTAAATTATTTTATTTGACTAAGTCCATTCTTCATACTAATGGATTTATATTGTCTAATAATTGTACTGTTGATGAAATCCGATCCAATTTTCTCGATTTGAAAATTATTTCTAGTTCACCGTAATTATAAAATTGCATTCCGATTTTTTTTAGCCTAGAAAATGTGAATTTCGTGTACTTGCGTGAAAATGGAAGCCCCCAGGGGATTTGGAATCTGGAGCAGAAAATTTTAAAATCAACGAGATCCTATTTATATTTGCACTCAGCGAACCATGTAATTGTCATACACACATGTATATATGCGCTCACCCAAGTAAAGTATAAAATATTCATTTAACCGCGATTCCACTGATAATTATGAATTAAGGCGATGCTAAAGCCACCTGTCACCGACAAATACGAGGAACCACTTTTCTCATTTAATTTTCAATTTTTAGCAAATATCTTTATGAAACGTTATTGTCTTAATCAAAAACAACAACTTTTCAGAGGGATATTTTCTCAAAATCGAGAATTCAATGAAATAAGTGGTTCTCCGTATTTGACGGTAACAGGGGGTTTAGCATCACCTTAAGAAATAATTGTCAACATTTTATGTAAAATAGATGAATCTCTAGAGCGCATATTCAACTTACGATAACCATATAATATTATTTACTTTATCAAGCTTAATTAATATTGTGATGTATTGTAGTACATCAAAAAGTATTAGACACGTATATTTTACGTGCTAATTCGGTGATTTAAGGGGTGAAAACCACTCTTAAAATTTACCCCCAAAACCAGTTTTTTTTTTAACATCTCAAAAACAAATTTAAATTTTCCGATGAAACCAACGACAATTTGTTTCTTATCAAAATGCGCTTCTGTGGTAATCGCTTTCACTCTAAAGGGTTGTATCTCTTATTTTTTATAAGGGTATATACGACTTTTTTTCGTTTTTTCTTTCTTCAGAAATTTCTTAATTAACCGAATCTTATAAAAAATCGTTCTATTATAAACAATATTAAAATTAAAAGTTGACCGGTCCCAGGACTTAAAAAAAAAAAATTATTTAAAGTGATAACTACCCCCTATCACGAGATTCCTGACATAGGCCTAAATAATTTACTTAATTTTTCTAATATATTGTAAAACATGAAAAAAACATAACAAATCTATACATACATACTTATACGACCATTTGAGGGATGAAAAACCCCCTTATACTTCACCCCTGAAAAATCTTTTATTCTAATATCTCAAAAACAAATTTAAATTTTCCAATTAACTTAAAGCCAATTTTTTTCTTTGTAAAGGACGCTTTTATGCTTTTATACGAAAGGTTAGATACCTTACTTTATGATGATGATTTTTTTTAATATATATATATATATATATATATATATATATATATATATATATATAAATTATCATACAAACGATATATTGTATATTGTACATTGATGTTGATTTTTATTCTACAATTTTTCTACATATCAATATATTTTTTAAAATTTCTATATTTCTAATAATTTTATATAATCTTTATTAAATATAAATTAGTGCATTAACTAATAGTTATATGTTTTGAATTAATGTTAATTAGTCTTTATACAATGAACAATAATGGTAGTCATAAAAAAAATGTTTCAAACATAGAGACTTTTTACACCAAGAACATCTAACTATTGCAATGTTAGAGCAACCTTCTACTTCGCAGTGTGTAGTACATTTTGTACCAAAAGCAAAATTAACTGGATCTTCAAATCTCGCAGGTGCTACATCAGTGTATCCACTTTTATACCAAGCTAACTTGAATAAATCGATATCCCTCGGTGATGATAGCTGATTATGTACCAGTGATTGTAACTTTATAATATGATTACTTAAATGTAGATTTAAATCCTCATTCATTAATATCACAGAGTCAGAGAAATGTCTCACATATCTCTTCCATACTCTGAAGCCATAAATACCAAGAGGTTGTATTCTACCCGTAGTTCCTTTCGGAATTATTTTTAAGATCACTTCTTTATTCGGGGGGGTCATTTCTTGCATAACAGCAGGACAATGCCCACTCCAAGAGTCTACTAATAAAACACTTGATGAACCAACGTTGGGAAAGTATACTTTTTTATCCACCTTTTAAAATGATCTGAAATTAAATAAAATTTGAAATACCAAAATTTAATATACAATTTTACAAATTTGATTTACTTATTTACAATATCATTTACTCATTTACATTTATTCGTTTACACATTTACAACATCAAATAAATAGATTTTTTTCAATTACCTGAGGTTAATTTTCCA
Organism: Gastracanthus pulcherrimus; assembly: GCA_949152435.1. Classification (NCBI taxonomy): domain Eukaryota; kingdom Metazoa; phylum Arthropoda; class Insecta; order Hymenoptera; family Pteromalidae; genus Gastracanthus; species Gastracanthus pulcherrimus. The sequence continues at coordinate 43,634,006 of OX424572.1, forward strand.
GACTTAGAAGCCATAACATATACATTATAGGGTCTAAATAAGTCTCGTTCTATAATGGGTCCAAATTCACCACTTTTTTCTTTAAGAACTATAAGAATAGGTGAAAGAAGTCTACCATCGACTGATATTGTTACCAAACATTGAACTTGATTCTGTCCTTCAACTGCTAATGTACAACCTGAGTGCATTTTTAATTGAAAGCCTGATTGATCTGAATTATAGTATATTATGACACTGTTGTGGGAGATGGTTTTCTACCTTGCTCGAGGGTTTTCGCACGAGCGAAGCGAGTGAGAAAATCGAGCAAGGTAGAAAAACACCTCCCACAACAGTCTCATACGATATTTTATAGCACAACAACCTCAAAATCGACAATAAAGTTGGCATTTTGAGGTTAGTGTGCTATAAAATACATTTTCTATACCTTTTTCATGAATCAGTTTTTTTATTTCAATAACAAACGTATCAGCTGTTTTTTCTAAATAATCTACTCCTTCAAGTGTTTTATTGGTTACAAATTCGTTAATTTTTTTACTAACAATTCTGTGAGCTTTATTAAAATTAGATAACCAATGATAAGATGCTTTAAAACGAAAATCTTCGTTTCCAATATTTTTTTGAACTTGTCACGCCCATTTTTGTAAATTCTTGTCATGAACCGGATAACCAGCATCAACAGCAGTTTTAAAATTTTCTAAAACAATAGAACATATTGTTCCTATTTTCTCTTTATACATTCCTCCTTAATTTAATGCTTTTGCCCAACGTTTTAATTGGGTTATGGACTGAACCTTGCGAAAACGATTTTGTACCGCTTTTAATGCTAAATTTTTTGTCAAACCACTTCTCCAGAATTCCACGGCTCTTGCTTTATAGTCATGATCTAATTCTTCTTCATCTTCTGTACATTGTTGTAAATCTTCATCAATTGTAAATATTTTACCATCGTCTTCTATAATTTTCATATCAACATCTTTATACAGTTCTTGAAAATCTAATGTTTCATATTCAACCACCTCTACATCGTGAAATTTCTTCATAGCATTTAATAGAATATTCTCAATACTATTTTTTAAACTAATCTCTTGAGGTGTTTCTGGAGTTTTTTGTAAGTTTAGCTCGAAATGTTATTAGAAGCAAATTTATAACGTTCATCGGATTGATAGTCATTCTTAAAATGAACTAATTCTGTTAGAGATATTTAAAACTTTTTTATAAATTAATGTATTAGTATTTGATTAAAAAAAAAGAAAAATATTTAAATGAATTTTACAAACATCTATGAGCATTCAACTATTTTTAGAAATTTCATATATCGACCTTGATACCCTTGTGAAAATAAAAAAGTATATATAACTGTATATAAGTATATATAAATGTATAAAAAAGTACAAAAGTTTATAAAAGTGCCTATTTCTGTTTTAATTCGACAATAAAATTAAGTATATGAGCTAACATTGATAATGAATATACAACAAGTAATAAATAATAGTATCGAAAAATATATAATGACTCAATAATATCAAATATACATAAAATAATAGGTTTTTAACTCTTATTATCACATAATCTGTGTATAATAGTATAAATAAATGTACAAAAGTGTGAATTTTTTACGAAATTCTATAAGATAGTGTATATATACGTATATAAATATAAACTAGCGTGACAAATCCAAAATTAAATCGCTAAATTATACTAAATATTTTCTCTATGAAAAGTTTATGTTAATATAAAAAGTACACTCTTGAGACTTAAAAGACTGGAACTCTAGCTGTTCGAGTAGTTATGGACAAAATGATTTATAAAAAAGGGTGAAGATAAAAGACAAATTATTATTTAAAATTTTAGATATTAGTACTCTTTTTATTTGCAAAAGTTTCTAAATGATGTGCTGTGTATTATTCCGAAACCTCTTATAAACAATATTGTAAGAGAAATTTGATTTAAATTACCAAACAAAGTCTTCTACTCTTCTTATCTAAATAACGACGTCTTACGTAGATGGAAAATATTTATTATAATAACGGTTTATAATAAGAAAGTTAGATAAATTTGTTTGATATTTTAATTAGATAAATTATCTAGATACATTTTTTATATTTTAATTTTAATGATATCTTTGACATATTATTTTAGATAAATGTAAATGTCTCTTTTCTTTACACATATTACGTAGGTAAAATTATCAACAATTACTAGATGTATATATATATGACCATTACTATGACAAGAGTCCGTTCATTACAAAAATTCTCACGAGCTAATTTTTTTAAACATTTCAATTCTTATAATTTCTTGACAATGCCCATTAACACAAAATAAGTGTATTACGTATTTTTCTAAAAAAAGCATCCACTATGTCTTGACTGGGATGTACAACATTTTCAGTACAATACAAGCATCTAGGTTCGATGAAACAACGAAAAAAAAGAAAAAATCAGATGTCCCATTGAATGCATTAGCGGCCCGAGTCTTTCCGTATACGCGAATGTAAATGTCTCGAGGCGCGTAATTAAAGACTCGAGTACGCTCGCGGGCGCGAAGCGATGGAAGGACGGAGAAGCATAATGCGCAAAGAGCAACGCACTTCCCACGTATTAATGATATGGCTCGCTCCTCGAAAAGATACGGTGGAATATGGACGTTGTCCATTACGCGATTTACAAGTGTTTTAGCAGCTTTTATCAGACGATGAAATGCGCGAGAATTTATTGGCAAATGTTACGGCCATAGGAATCCATGAAATCCGAAAGTGCATCTTCACGCACGTCTATTAGGATTTTCTTTTATAATTTTATCTAGCAAAGTAAAATTGGCACTGTCAAATCGGTAACGAATTCTTGTTTTGTATTTTTTAATATTTGAAATACCGTGGGACCTCTAAATCATAAAGCGCTTAAGGTACAATCAGAGCTAATATATTAAGCATGGAAGGTGTCTGCTATTATCTCCCACATGACTATGTAAACGTTACAGCGCCCGGACTACGCTTCTATTATATTATTGGACCTTAAATTGAATTAAGTTTAAAAGCAAAATTAAGTCCCGGACACACAATAACACAAGAATAACATTAGCTACTATATCTATATAGCAAAAAACATAAGGACGACGTCTTGTTCCGCATATCTACAGATATAGTAGCTAACGTTATTTTTGTGATATTTCTCTGTTCCTTTTTAAATGCCCGAGCCTTTAACCATATGTATTTTTAAGATTTGATTTTTAAAAATCATATTTTTTAGTTGCTAATCGAAGACTAAAGGGTCGGATTGATATTTAGATAAATTTAAAAAAATTAATTGATTAAAAATAAAAAATATTTGCAATTTAATCTCACCGTTTAGGTCTTAAATGACTACGAAATAATTGATTAATTGTTTTACGGATACTAAAATTTTGCCTTAAAAACTCGAACTCGTACGATTCCACTTTCTACAAATTGGTGTCCGAAGTGGAACATGTCTACGATCCCTCTAAAAAATTTCATTATTCACAATACAATTAGCAATTGTAAACTCCTAAGAAACCATCCACCGACTATCTAAAAAGAGGACTCCCCTTACCGCAAAATTCGCAGCTCAATCAACCCCGAAACAACCCGACCGCTTCGTTTAAATGAACGTTGAGAGGTGCAAGAAAGTTACGCCTAATTAACTCTTTCTATCTCTCTGCGAAGGATTCGCGCGCGCGTCTGGTATCTCGAATTCGCAAGCGCGAGAGGATTCCGAGGGTTCCTGAATTCCGTAGCGCTCAGGGTGTACGAAAAACTCGACGAGATTGGCGTTCGTTACATTCCGTGGGATGAGGGGCAAAAGAAGAAGTGCGCGAGGGTATAAGCGTAGGGACGTTGTATGAAAGCGGCTCGTCGTCTAATAGGAAATTCTTGCAGCAGTGCGCTTAAGTGGCAAAGGTTTTTCCTACGCTTGAATTTGCCTATGCGTGTGTATGTTTCATTTGAAAAGTTAGCCAGATACATAGATAGATAATTGCTTTATGGTTCATTGGAATCCCTGCTAAAAGGAGCTTTCATGTATGCGCCATTTATTGAGTATTGTAATGTTGCGCAGTCTAATTTTTGGGATTTTCCAGCAGTTCTTGTAGTGTATTATCATTACTAGCTCATTAAAGTATTACTATTGCTAATACAATAAAGTTATCAATATTATTGACCGTTGCTATGGAAATCTTTTATAATTTTGGAAGCTTGAAGAATAATTCTTTAATACTCTGTAGGTTTTTAAAATGTTAACAATTTTGTTTATTTTAAGTACCTAGATCTTAGTTTTCTAACTATTTTCATTATTTTGATTTGTACCAAAGATATTAAGCCAAATATAAAAAAAAACACCGCCAATTCATTGGCACTTCTACAAACTAAATTAATTGTTAAAATTGTTTTTTTCAATTAGGAGCTCAAAACATGTGTGCTGATTTATCATTGATGGTTTAATTTACAACAGTTAATTCAACTAGTTGTAGTTATAATCTTATTTTTATTATACATTTATATTTTTAATTTACATCTATATATAAATTAAATCTGTTTTAAGCAGTTTTCGATACCATTATTTTTTTTAATTAATAATTTTAATTTTATTATACATTTCACCTTGGATTGGAATTCAACACCCTCTAAAATCACATAATTAGATCGTTCATGCGTATCATTTTTACCCTGGTTTATAAGAAATAAAACATAAAAAATAGTGATATACATTATTTAATTAATCTTCAAATACCTTTTCAGTTGAGTTCTGATTTTCTGAAACATTAATTTTGACCTTGATTGTTCAGAGTAATCTTCATTCACATCCGTTCACAGACACACACACACACACACATACACACGCTTACACACACACACGCACGCGCATACACACACACACACTTTTTCTAAAAATAGTGTACTTCGACTCCTAATGTCTCAAAACATGTTTCTGACCAACTCTTTTTTACCATCATAAAGCTTCCTCTATGAGAAAGCAAAATACGAATATAAGTAACCAATTTCACAAAAAGTAAAAAACCAGATAAACCAATAAATCTACATCAAATAATATAGTTTTTAGTAACAAAGATATATACAGAATATTTATAGAAAGAGATTTTTTCTGAATATATTGTATTTCTAACTTTCACTACACTTATATTTTATTCATTCATGGTTCTAATAAATTCCAGAAATTATATATACTTATAACGCTATCTTTAAATTACAGACTACTCAATTTATTGTACTCAGAATTATGTTTGAATTCTAATTATGAAATGGAGTATTCAGAATCAAAGCAGAATAAATGCATATTTTTCAATTTAGCAAATTCTCCATCAAAGACTTGAACTTTCAATAATTCACTTCATTATCAATAGATTAATTAAGAATATTATATTAAAGTATCAATCGCAGTGATGGTATTTTATGTCACTAGTCGAAACGTTAGCGATAGCTTTCAAATTGAAAAAAAAAGACTTGATCTGTTACAGCTCTTAACACTCCAAATAAAAAAAAGGAATAGTGTATTCATCTAAAAAAAGTTATTATATAAATTTTTATTAATAATAATTATATTAATTTTAATAAATAATTTTATTTATATATATTTTTATTTGTTATAAAAGATATTCAGAATAATTGGTAAAAATAAGTCATTTGTAACAAGAATAAATAAATTTTTAATTATGTCGTCTTAAGTTGAAAAATCAATTATACAATACATTTTCGATATCAGCATGATACATTGAAAAGAGAAATAAATGCTACCATAAAAATAGAGATTTGTACGCGTGATTAGATGAGTTTTAAAGTCTAGTAACATCGGTGGAGTCTATATATCAGCTTGAAAATCGTTTTCTTCACCAACGCGTTATATTGATTTATGCAAATGACAAACTACCAATCGGAATAAGAAGAACAAGAAAAGGCGAGAGAACGAGGTAGATGAAGAAATAATAGAAGAGTTAGTACAGAAGCTTTGTAAGTGCAAATACATGTGTGATACGAAAACATTTTATTCTAGTATAGATCGCTCACCAATATTTTGCTTGAATCTTCTGTATACAGATAAATTAATACATTTGTTCTCATTGGAATTAAAAATCACCTTTAATCAAATTAATGAATTATTGAATTCAGATCAGAGTTACTCATTACAATCAAAATCATATATCGACCTTAATACACTTGTGAAAATAAAAAAGTATATATAACTGTATATAAGTATATATAAGTGTATAAAAAAGTACAAAAGTTTATAAAAGTGCCTATTTCTGTTTTAATTCGACAATAAAATGAAGTATATGACACATTGGAATTAAAAATCACCTTTAATCAAATTAATGAATTATTGAATTCAGATCAGAGTTACTCGTTACAATCAAAATCTCAGTATACTTTCATTACAGAAATACGGTTATAATAAATTAATATTTTAAAGATACTTAAAAATCCATATTTCAACAGGCATATTTCAGTAATGTAAATGTCATGTCAATTTTGCAATATTCCAAATATGATATTTTGAAAATGTTACTGAAATATGATCGAAGTTATACAGCACTTTTGCTACAAAGTTATAGTACTCTAATATTGATTATGCATATATGTTTAACGCAATTTATGAAGCTTTCAAACGGCACGATAAGTAGTTAATGAAAATTATCGTTACATATTCGTGGTTCAAAATTCTTAACTTAAATATATAGATGTAATGTTGTATAAAATATATAGGTATAAATAGTTATATACATATCAATTACATTTTTAGAATTGCAAACGATCATGTAAATGTAAAAATAGCTGCTAACTACTTTAGCACATTCAGAAAAGTATTATTATCATTCAAAAATAGTACTCCAAACCGGGCTTAAAGTGACCGTCTCATCTCCGGCTCGCTGTACGTACTCGCCTTTGACTCGTCCTAGCTCGCGTGTGACTCGTACTACAAACTCACGCTCGGTCAGAAAAGGACCACTTCTTGACCTTGGTACACAATGTACTATTACAGTATAATTCTTATAACTTTGCCCTTCGCGCTTTACCGTGCACCTTGGTATATAAATCGAATGAACAGTGTATATATTTGAGGAAAATACACATTTTTTACATATATTATACAGTCAAAAACAAAAATTAACAAATTTTTTTTTAATTTTGTTAAAATGTAATTGTTAGATAGAAAGAAAATTAGGCCTATTAAAGGAATCATGTATCATATAAAATAAAAATCCTTTTTTTTCGTTCTTTCAACATTATTAAATATTCTTAAATTAATATTATCTAATTAGATCCAGAATATTAATCAGCAGAAGTTAGACCGTCATTGATATACTTTTAAAGTAGCAATAAAAAATTGTTTACATAATCACATACCTGCAACAAATATACCTCTATACACTCGCTCACATATTTACAAACATCGAATCCTCTAAATTTTTGTAATCCAATATTTCTATCGTTTCATAACTTTCTCTTTGCAAAGACCATACAAAGAAACACGTAAATAATACCATACACACACACACATATTATTTATCCAAGTTAGTCAAAACATTCCGGTAAATTGGTAAAACACCCGACCGCGACAAAAACCGTGCGGTCGACGTGTCGACCACCGCGGAAGAAAGGAAGCTGCGGCGGAAATGGCCGCGAGCCGAGAAACTTTTACTGGCCGCGCGCTCGGTTAATACATAAAAGAGGTCGAAAAGCGAGGTGGCGGGTAAACACGCCGCCTACTGATGCTGCTACTGCTGCTACTGCTGGCCTTGTTGTTCACGAGTTGGCTAGGATCTTCCCGTAGCAGTGTCTTTCTGCAAGGATAATCGTGTAGTTACATGGGCTTTTCCGAATGTTTCTTATTAGTATTTGAAAGCGAAAAAGATTCTTCTAATGTGCTTTTCTTTTCTCATGGATAATATTTTATGTTGATATTTGCTGCTAAGGGGAGAAGTATTTAGAATACTCTAATAATTATATTTTTGTATTAACTATTTTACTTTTTACGCGAGAGAAAAATAAACAATCTTTAATTGACTATTCGAAAAAAATATAACAATTATAAGAATGTTCATTCTGAGGTTCATTCAAGAATATCTATAATATTTATATATGAGAAATCGATCCGCTTCAACTGACAGCTTCAGATTTTGCCATTCGAAAAGTTCCATTTTTAAAATTTTTACGTACTTGCCCTATACCTATATAGAGTATATGTTTATTCTAATAGCTATGTTTTGTATTGTAGAGCCACTATATACTATATACTCCCTATATATATATGCACAGTAATTGAAACAATTTTTTCATATTATAATTAGGTTCTTGCATTAGGCATATATTATACGCTATATACATATATAGCGTGTAATGCCTATATTTCATATTATACAGACACTGCCTATTATACACTTAAGTTAATATTGAAGTAACTTTAATGATCTCCAGGAGTCAAATATACAATTAATAAAAGCCGACGTTTTGAACGTGTATAAGTCGCCCTTATCTAGGCTAAAAAAGTACAAAATACAAAATTTTAACATAAAAAAGAAAACTAAAATACAACATAGACTAATTTAATTTACTCACCATTTTTAATATAATAAATTATATGACGAGGAAAACAAATTGATAAAAAAGTAATTAAATCAATTACTGAACAGACTTAAATAAAAAATGTTATTCAGTAATTTATATAAATTAAATTAAAATCTTAAAACACGCCTGTAATCATGCAAACACTACACCAAACACTCTTTATGATCCTCTCGCAACTGAGTTTTTACCTCTGGAGGCCGGGGCAAGACGAATAAAATGGAAGTAACGCTTGCCATCGAAACCCATCAGTCTTTTAACCTTGATAAGGGACGACTTATACACGTCCGCAACGTCGGTTTTTATTAATTGTATATTTGTCTCGTGAAGATCAATAAAGTTACTTCAATATTCATTTTTTCATATATTTTTTCTCACATATTATACGAATCAAAATATATCGTAAATAAAATTTGATTATTGTGCTGATTCTGAGAACTTTCATGCCGTATCTTTCTATACTTTCTATTTGAATATTTCACGTAAGATGGAAAAGGAGATAGAAATTGTATACAAAGTCAATTGTTTAAGCAAATTAATATTTATTTTAAATAAGCGATCTTTTTTTGAAACTATGTATCAGGTTCAGACCAATGAAAATGCAGTATTAAAAATAGTATATTATGCACCTAGGGACTAAAGTGAGCCATTAAATGCCTGCGTGTGGTTTGGCGCCCGAGCGGAGCGAGGGCGTCACACACGCTGGCAATCGCTGGCTCACTTTATTCACGCGTGCAATATACGATTTTCTAGCGTACCTACCAAAAAGTTCGTACTCGTTCACCGCCGAAGAGGGAAAATAGTGTTAAATATTAGATCCTGCGGCGGAGACTTGAGTGACACTATTTTCCCTCTTCGGCGGTGAACGAGTACGAACTTTTTGGTAGGTACTTTAAAAAATCGTATATTGCACGCGTGAATAAAGTGAAAAAGTACGTACTTTATGACTGGGTGTGTTAAAAAAAATTAAACAATTTGAGTCAGAAGAACTTTCCGTTAAGTGTATGATTTCCCAGTTCATTCTATATACGAAGGGATTAACGTTATAATTTGGATGCATGTTTCTATTACAACATAAAAATTTGTGGTCAATTATTAAGTCATTCACAAAAATCTATACGCTTTCGAGAAAAATACAATTTTTATTAACATGATTAACGTAATCTTAACTTGGGCAAACGCTATGACAAAATAAAATAAAAACCATATTTATTGTAATAAGTTTATGATTATAAATTTTATTTACCATAAATAATCTTCTATTTTAGACTTAATTTTATAACTAAATTATCTCTAATTCAAGAGAAAGTTATGGTATACACTATTTGTAATAGAAAAAACAGCGTTATACAAGGGAGATAAATAAAATATTATAATCACTTTTTTAGAACGTTAGAATACAAAGTCTCTAAAAAAATTTAAACTATACCTAAAAAAGTAGAATTTTATCTTTTTGAAGTGTAAGGATCAAATATAACTTCAAAATGTACTTCATAAATGACCTTACAAAATAAGTCTCTTCCAATTGTTAAAAGCTTTTACAAAACATCATTTCATTCTTCCCAAATTTACATTTGGTTCGGTAGATTCTCCTTTTTATCACAAGTTTAGGTACATAGATTGGATTTATTATTCGTTGATGAGAACTATACAGAAAAAATATTGGAACGACCTTCACGAATCATCGCTCTTTATTGTTCTCCCTACGTCGCTTGAAAATTCAATGCTCGTTCCAAGCGACAACGTAAAAACACTACAAAAGTCAAAACTCACTCACCACGTTTCCCATTCTCTTGATTTTCGGAACTTTCAGCGCCTACACAACCCACCACCCCCGCACACGTACACAATACACGAGAAAGGCGACTCTCAACCCTGCACGCGTGACGTATAGCGTTTTAGAGTCTCTCTCCCTCCCTCATGCGACTCTCCGTCACGCGGTAACTTCCTCCTAAACTACATATCTTTTTCTCGCTCGAAGTTGCCTCACAGACGCTCCCCCTGACTTGCAGCTTCTTCGACTGTCTTGCCGTATAATACGTGACGCCCTTCGCCTCTGCGATGTTTGCCCTTCATCTACATCGTTGCGATGCTTTTGTTAAATAAACGTCGCCGTCGTTTGCCTCGCTCCCCTTTTATAGAAAGTAGCTCGACGAGCGGGGCGAGGCGCCCCGCGTCACGCGTGTCACGCGTAGCTTTTTGTTTCTCCGCATCGCGTCGTTTAGCTGTCGGTGGATCTTGAGGTTTCTTTTTGTATTGGATGAGAGGGAGGGGATCTGTGTTTTGATGGAAATTTTAAAGAAATTGTGTATTTTGCATTTTACCGTTTTACGTGTCATTATTACTAGCATGCATGGCCTGACGTGGTAAAACTAACTAGATAAGTTGATATAGATACAAATTTAATTAATAAAAGTATCTTTGTTGCAAAAATATTTGAACAGCGCAAGGGTATAGGTCAGGGAACATTGAACATAAAATTGGTTATAAGTTGCGTAGATACGTTTACAGGTATATTTCCATGCAAAACTAGATTATCTGTGATGACTTCATTTTCTTTCATCTTAGAAGTTATATTTTGATCTAGATAACAAAATATCTATAAATAAAAAAGGATAGTTTTGTTGTGTATTTTAATTAGATAACTTATTTACTTAATGTGTAATCTAGAGACTTTTTTCTTTTGTTTTGATAACTCATTGGCAATATTATTTATAAGGAGATTGGTAAATATTTAAGAGTTTTTGAATATATTTGTGAAAATAATAATATTATTTAAAATTTAAAATAGTCTACTATCTTTATACTTAAGACTGTGCTATGAATGTGAATAATTTCTATAAAACTGTTTTCTTATAACCGCAATAGTTATTTCGGTTACAACTACTGGCGAAAAACTCGATTAAACAAGGGGCTAAAGGGTCTTAGAAGAAAATCCGAGCCTGATAGTCCCACAACTCAGGCTGAGCATAAAAAGCACCGCTCAGCCGGGCGTAAAGCCGAGAGCCTTAAGGTTATGCAAAAAGTATGTAAAATTTTCAAATTTTCGTATGCCAGCCTTTACAACAATATGGGCGGAGCGGTTTATACGCGAACCCAGCGAATCTGCGCATTTTCAAAAATTCACGACCCACCGCTGCTCGCCGCGGGGGTGTACATAAAAAACACAAGCTCTGAAGGAGGTAGAGACGATTTTGCAAATCCTCTTCGCGCCATAATCGCGGAAAATCCGCGGTTCTCGCGCGCGTAAAGTTCTTTCGCACTGTTTTCTTTTGTATTTGCAGCGAGTCTCGATCGTCGTACGGCAAGAGAGTTTTTGAACGCCCCGCATGAGCGTTGTTAGTTTTGTTTCCATTGGATTCGCTATGTGTAGGTAGCTGTTGGACTAGAATTAAAGCTCGATAAATTTACGGCGATGTTTACGTTCAAGTATTTACTTCTTCGATCGATTTTTTTTTTAATTTCTTTGATAGGTTTTTTTGTAGATTCGCATTCGTGTATTTATTTGTTTGTTAGGGGAAATTAAACGAACTTTTTATGCACATTTTTACGAAAATATGTTGCATCGCTACAGGACGGCAAAAAAGGTATAACATAAATCTCGGCGGAAGCAAAAAAATGTATGATCAAATACATGAATCCCATATGCTTCCCACACATAGGTTTATGTAAGATTTTTTAGTATGGACGTGTACGAATAAACACGCTACTCGTATTAGCGAAGACTGATATCAATAAAGCATATGATAATTCAAGAAAAGGATTGAGATCACACAAATTGTCAGAAACTTATAAAAAATTATTTTCTTGATTGTTCATAACTAGAGCCTGCGTATTTTGTACTATCCTACTACTCTCACCCTCAGAGTTTTTGCATTTCGTATTTCTTCTGGCCACTTTTTCGAGCTCTTTCAACCCTTGTTTTCGTTTTGAAGTGGCTCTCGTACTTCAGGCGTTTTATTTTTTTTCGCATTTTTCTTGTCTGTCTCTCACGGCACTCCTATCACTCCCTTTTTCCATTTTTCATCCTTCTCCCACTATTTGTCCGCTCTTTTCTCTTCGTTTGCTTCTCCGTCTGTTTCGTTCTCTCTGTCTAGTTCAACGACAATTGCATCAAGTAGCTTCTGACGACGACGAGTACCCGGCCGACGTTTTGTCATTCCGTTACGAATGTCGCCGTAATTGCGTGAGTCTTTTTTCCTTTTTGTCTCCCGCTCGGAGCTGGCTCGAAGTGGCCTCTACAAATAATTCTTAACATATTCTGCTACAGTAATTTTAATAGTACTGTAATGTATTTTTATTTCTAAAGTTTTAAGCGTTAGATAAGTCGATAAAAATGTAGTCGACTTGGAATGTCGTGTTAAAAATACGAAATCTTCAATAACTCAAAAAATATTTAATCTTCTCAATTGGAGAGTGTAAGAGGTTTGACAAAGGATATTTAATGAGGGTTTGAGGAGTATTGACGGCACCTAAGTATGAAGCGTAGCACCTTTAGCTTTTTTAAATGAGTCCTTATTCTCGAGATATCAATCAATTGACCTTAATCGTGCCTTCTTCTGTAAAAAGATCAAGTTTTGTAAATTTTTATGCTAGAAAAATGATCTAAAAGTAAATAAAAATAGACTGAAACAACTTTATTCTCAGCTTTGTTTCATACATAACTATTAAACTAGGACAAAGTATTAACTTTCAAAGAACGTAATAAAAATTCCTCGAATTTAGATGTATTTTTCATCACTTTCCTTGAAAGTTAACACCTTTGGCTCAGATTAAGGGGGGCATTCCGTATAGGTGGAAAAAAATTGATTTTCGTTTCTTCATAACCATGCATCTGAAGAATATATCACCAAAGTTACAGCCCGAAATTTCAAGTATACATGAAGCTACAAACATTTGACTATGCGCGTCAAACAGGTATATCAGTGCGGAACCGACTTTAAACGCGTTTTTCTCGAAATGACTTTTTTTAAATTGACGGACACAATAACTTAATAAATTTGCAACCAATAAACTTGAATTTTTTTACATATATAAAATTAAATTCTGGGGGTACTAAACCTCTAACAACTTAAGAATTATAACATTCTATACATTTTATGCCCCCTTGATATCGTTCGAAAGAAAGTTGAACTTAAAGCGTTTTTCGTTTTTTTGTATTTCCTTTGGATCATTTTTCTAGCGTAAAAAAGTTGCAGAGCTATGATCAGAAGTAAAGGTACCATTATTTACTAAATTAATACGAAATTGAGGTCAATTGGTTGATATCTCGATAATAAAGGCCCATTTGAACCAAATAATTGTCGTAGAATGCATTTTAGCTGTCAGAAAACACCTCTCAAAGTTTTATCATATAACCGTTTCCAAACCTCTGGCACTCTCCTAGTCAGTATACTATTGAATGTAACATAATAATACTAAATATTAATTTTCTTCTGCTTACAGGACGAGAAGAATCAAATATTGACAACGAACGCTTGGCTCAAATTGGTAAGTGAAAAATCGAAAATTCTTAATTCATATTGAATTCGTACACTAGATTTTATTTAGATAAATCGTAACTAAATCGTAGAAAATCTTTATCTTCCTCTTATTATCTCTAAAAAAACAGCAACATATCCATCAGGCGACGTAAGTGACGTACACTGCGCGAATTCCTCCCAGAAACGGCGCTTAAGGAATTCCTCTGCAGTCAGGTTGTGCAACACTTTCGATTAAGTGCTCGCTGCTCGCAAGTTGCAATTAAGGGATTCGTACTAATAAAGCCACGTGCGATTATTTTGAGAATACAACATTTAAAAAAATAATGTTAATAATCAACATTTACGTTGAAATACTTAAAAGAAATATTTGCCTATTTTTTGTAAATTACATAATTTATTATGAATCTACTAATATGCTTTATTTCTATATAAACTAATTATGCATTGTAGAATTTACTCAATTTATACATAAATTATGGTTTATTCCATTCAAGATGAGTTTAATGGCAATTGATGCTTGATTTAAAATAAAGGTTCAGAATAATGATTAAGAATAATTTGAATTTTAACAAAAGATATGAACTTTTTTCAAAGTATCATAATAAGTATTTGAACACAAATTTAGAAAGATTTATCAATTTATGAATAATAACTCAAATTAATTAAATTATTATGAAAATTAGTCTATTAATCTGCTAAAAAATTTGCTAAAATTTTGAATCCTGAAAAGAATAAGAATACCTAGATCTTAAAACTTTGGTCAATGATTTCTTTTAATATGCATAATGAAAACGTATCGCGCAATTTTGCACTAAAATGTCAGGCAGTACGAGTATCATTTTCGACTCGTTGAACCTACCATACACTCGCACCTCGCACACTTTAATATCTGTATCAAATATATTACTAACAGCTCACAACATTTCAGACGTCAAGGCCTAACTTTATGAATTATTATTATTATGTTAATAATATTAATTTCTTATTAAACAAAGGAATAAACATATGCCTCTTCTAGCTCTTTAACAGCCTCTTGCTTAAACTTTCAATGTAAAATATCATTAATATGGCAATAGTAAAGTCATTTTAAAAAGTTCTAATAAATAACAAATACTACTTTCCTTCCGTGGATATTAAATACAGATTTCATTCATGAAAAAGAGTTATATTACTAAATATTAAAAAATCTAGAACATTAAAGTGTGGATGTAGAAGGAACAAAAGGGAGAGCTCGAACGCAGAAAGAAAATTAATTGAGAAGGAAGTTTTGCTAAGGGTATTGGGATAGCCGGAGGGCCTCGATTGCAGACATTGTAATCACCATTCGATATCGGCAAAGTGAGTTAGATTTTCCACGGGCATTGAGAATCGCATTACGAGCTTTCTGCTATTAATTAAGTAAATTGCTTTGTAGAATTTGTTGAGTTGTGTTATCGTTGTTGTTGCTTTTCTAATTTAAAAAAGAAAATAAAAAAGTTTACCTCAAAATAGAATAGATTGGGAAAAATTACTTATCTTTTTTCGATTGCACCTCCATGTTTTTTTAGCTACATGTAGTTTCATCATGACGAACTTGTATAAGAAAGTCTGCAGCCGTTATTTTTTTATCCAGCTAATTCAGGCCAAAACAATAGTAATTTATAGTCACGTTTCTGGGTTATCTATTTGCCAGTTATTTTTTTGTTGCTTTTTTATGCCGTGACTTAGGGTTATTAGTAAATTATCTATTGCGTGCCATCACTTGATTAATAATATCACGAGCAGTCTAGAGAGAAAAGTTACACAGCGCGAATGGTGTTTTGTGCCCCGGGTAATAATAAATCGAGACACTGTATTGAACATACAATTTCATGATGCTTTTATGGAAAATATAATATAATGATTAATATAATTCCCCTAATATTCTTATTCTCACGTGTTGAAAGAAAAGACTTTCTCGCCCGAGAGGATTAAATTATATAAAATGCTCGATGCGTCGAGCCGATTTTTATCCTCCCGCACCGAGATTGAGCAGCTACTATTTTTCAAGGAAGCTAACTGTTAATGTACGTATTATTTTAAATAGTACTCAAACAAATGTTTATCTAAAAATGCTACTCCATCTACTATACCGCAATGATTATTCTCAATGCTTCGTTTATTCGAACGACGAAAATCGATGGAAAATACCGGTCTTTCACATCCGATACGCCTTCCATCAGTCCGTAAAATCTTTTTCACTCGCTTGCTAATCCGAACTCGAAACGAGCCTGTAGTAGCAGCAGTAATACCTGGTAGATTCAGTACGATGCTCTACGAGCGCAAAGTGCTAAGCGCCAATGACGATCATTCAGAGCTCTGGAGGCATGATGAGGCGCCTCTTGGCCGTGATGAGGCCGGCAGCAGTGTCGAACTCGAACTTCGCTCGAAGCTCGACTCGTAGATGTTACGAGTGTGCGAGTGAAAGGCTGCGATGACTTAAAGGGGGTAAAAGGATATCTGTCTTGCAAAATAAAAGAGAAAAATGATTAGTGCTTGTGTGTGACATGAATCAAAGTAATTACAAATGCTACGTGCCAAATAGTATTTTACATGAATATTGTACTTAAAGTTCCTGATATAAAAATAGAAGATTGCAAAAAGAGCGATTATATAGTCCTGAAGGAAATTATTATTTTAATAAAGGATAAAGATAAAAAATAATTAATCACCTAAATCTGAAGGTCATGTTATGTTTTTTTTCATTAGAAAATTGTCTAAAAAGTTTTTAATACATTCAATAATGATTCAGTTGAAATACAATCCCTTTCGAGAAATGTTGTAAAAATAGAAATTTTTTTAATTGAAATTCCTGTCAAAATTTGCTATGAAATTTTCCGATTTGTTATAGTTAAAGAAAGTTTTACAGAAAATTTTTTCTTATAGAACATTTTTGTACATATTCATACATTATAATATTAATAAATCGTATTTTCGACACAGAAAATTATTCATAATTCAAGCTACTCGTTCTCGACTGCACTCGCGGATACAGAGAGTCATCGCGGCAAGTGGTAATTTTGGCTTTGTCTCGCGGCGACGAGAGACCCGCGAAATCTCGAGTAATCTTTACCAGACACCTGGGAGACTACTCTCTTATACTTTCTACTTGTGACTTCTCGACCCCGTAGAAAGAAAATTATAATAAGAGCCCTGCCGCACGCAATTACAATTTTTAGATGTCTAGTGTAACTAAATACCACGAAAGCAAGAAGTATCTCATAGTAGTAATTTATATTCAAAGTAGACAATAGTCGTTTGTTAGAGTGAATTCTCAAATAAATGGTCGATAGTTTTCTGATCGAATAGTAACGTTGATTGAAATTAATTTCAACATAAAAATTGTTTGTAAAAGTAATACGCTTCAGATTTATTTGTTAGTTTTTACTTTTACATTTTTATTTATAATATATCAACCAAATAATAGTTATGATACAATTGAAGCATATTTACTTTATTAACGTACCTCTAGCCATACACCTCCTGATAGCGGATAATCGTTCTTTAAGTATTTCCTAATAGTTCTGGCACTTAGGCATTTAAAACTTCGTGAACAAGTAAGAATAAAGACGAAATTTATATATTTTTAAGAGCTGCTATAAACAAGGTTAAGAGCTTTTTCATTGAAACTGATAATTCAGTTTAGTGATGTGCCAGCACTGGACACCTAATCTATTGTATCCATAAACATTTTGTTTAAGAATAATATTGGGTTTGTTAATGAGTTTAATAAATTGTTTTAGGTAGTTTACACTATACTATCTAATAATATAAAAAGACTCAAATCAGTGGAGCAGTTACAGAAAATA
The DNA here is from genome assembly GCA_949152435.1 of Gastracanthus pulcherrimus. Classification (NCBI taxonomy): domain Eukaryota; kingdom Metazoa; phylum Arthropoda; class Insecta; order Hymenoptera; family Pteromalidae; genus Gastracanthus; species Gastracanthus pulcherrimus. Next base: position 43,651,909 of record OX424572.1, read on the forward strand.
CTATTAAATGTAGAAAAATAGGTATACGCGTTTGAAATCATCAAAATGTTACTATTATTTTTTATATCTTACTATGATTGTATATTCTGCAACTGCTGAATCGAATTGCGCCTTGGCATCAACTATTAGATACCATAAAAAACTAGCTGAAAAAAATGAGTACTCTCACTTTTCTTCATAAACCAAACCTCTACATACACAAAAGCTTAGGTGTCCGCGGGTGGAGGTACATTTCCCCCATGCCCGTACTACACCATCTCGCGAAAATACCGTAATGCACCAAGAAATTTTTTCTCACAAAGTATTCATCCGCGCAAAAAGGACTCTCCAAAAATATGCACAAGGACGTTTCTAGATTCATCCTCGTCTCGGCTTTTCCTCAAAAGTCGAGTCGGTGTTTCGTTGCGAGCGAGGCGCGCTGGGTGAACGTCCTCTCATGCTAGCTCCGCCGCGGGTGAAAATAAGCTCGCGGCGCGCTGACAGTCGAGAGGGAAATATAAGACGCAATTATGCGCTTTCATTTCGGACCGAGCACGAGCGCCAGAGAGTGCGCCCGTCTTTTTGCGATTAGCGCCGTGTGTCGCGGAAAAGTCGCTTTTCGGTTAGCCGCTGAATAAATAATTATGCGAGAGTTGCTGTTATTGGAAGTCGGTTTAGAATCTTTTTCAAACATAATCGTACTGAGAGCGTAAAAATGTTCAGTAATTGTTGTGACAATTGTAACTGTAATCTAGGTCTTCTTTTAACTGTTTGGTTACAAACATTGTCTTGTTTAGTGCTTTAATTATTATTATTATTATTAAAACATATTTAAAGAAAAAATAATTTATAACATGTATTTGATTTTATTTATATTGTAAAGCTTTTTCGCAGAGGAAGCTTTAATTTTTATTTATATCTACTGACGAAAAACTGTTCTATACAAAATTATAATTTTCCATTATATATTTTTATCCATTGAACTACAGACTATTTATAAGAATGAATTTCAAGACATTTTTGCGTTTATACACAATGCACATTGCCGACTTTGAACTCCGTGTGAATGACTTCAAAGAAACCCTTAGATAACGATAAGAAACGTTGAAAATCACAACAATGCAGTCTTCGTAAAGGAGTCACTCTCGCCTGTGCATCATACGTGAAAATACGTATATATACGGATAACCGACTGGAAATACAACAACACTAGACTCTCTCACAATGGATACATTGAATTTCTCAAGCATGAAATGAAATATATAATAGCAATGATTTGCCATAATATTCCCTTCTGCCATTCCCTTATATTCCTTTGAAGATGCTCGTTAGTACACGCCTAGCAACTTCGTATATAATTCGACGATTCGAGGAAACCGAAAAGCTTCGCAGAACGTGCTCCATTTACGTTTGAATTTTTCTATTTATCGCGGTACGAATTTAATCCTTTGAAGTGACTGTATAGATACAATTTGCATGCAAATTAATTCTTCGTCATACGCGAGCACGCATATGCGCAGGCTGCTTCAAGCTGCTGAATAATTCTCAATTTTAATTCGATGAATTCAATATCCATATCATTCGTGTCTATTTATAGGAATTAGAATTTCACTTCATTTCATGCGCTACTTTGATTTGAACAATAATCAAGCGTGAGCAAATAATCAAAAGTGCCCAACTATCTCACTGATATCATTAGGGTCGTGGACTAATTAACAATTAGCAAGATGAATAATATGCATTAAAATACCGAGATAAAATCGTTTTGAACTGAATAACTTAAATCAAAAGAAATCATTGTAATTCAAAAGAAATCTTCTTTTTTCAGTATTCAATGAAATTTTATTCTAAAAAAATTCTTATTGAATCCTAATTATTTCTCTTGAATCAATTAGATGTAACAAATCACTTTTTGTTCATAATTATTAATTAATAATTAGTTTAAAATAAAAGTATGAGCAGAGTACCTTACCTACTGATCACGAACTTTGGATTAGGCTTTGGGAGGCGTCTTTTGGTACCTAGAAATTAAATCTTTGACAGGTAATACATTATTATTGCTCACATATGTAATACTAACAATACTAGCAATATTAATGAAACAGGTTGTATTGCAGGATACGGGCAGTGTTAGTCACTCTGACCAGCCAAAGGCTTTATTTCTAGGTACCAAGGTACACCTCCCAACGCCGCATCAAAAATTATGATTCAGAGGTGCCATACTCTCCTTGTTAGTTTAAATATTAAAAAATATCAAGCCATAATGTTTGTAAGAAATTTTATAAATCAAAGTGCATTAGGGTTTTAATTACGCTGCCATTGACTGTAGTTGGATATAGGTACTTTAAGTAATTTAAGAAAACATTCGGTTTCATATGTGTATGTTAAACCTTATAGTTTTACTTTAAGCTTTACTTTACTATTTCCGTATAGTCACTATATTATAAGTATAACTTATTTATGTAGGGTACGTTTCAAGATTACAACTCTGAACTATTATTCCATTGTCTTACCGATCTATTTATCGTAGCAATTCTACATTATCCAGATGTATTTTAATATGGATTCCCATGTGAAAAAAAATGTGTACAGTTTGTATAAAAACTTTATAAAATATTTTGTATAAAGTGTTTATAAAAAATTGGTCCTATAAAATTCGTTTTTTGATATCTCCTAATATAAAGGCGAGTCTGCAAAAACTGTTCAACTGATCTGAAAAAGAATCAAATAGAAAGCACAAAGTAATTGATCAAGGAATAATATTACATTACTATTTTAGGTTATTCAAAATTTTTGATATTACACTTTGACTTAAAATTATTGGAGAAATTAAGTCGTAATAAAATGCAACTTATCTGAGAAATGACTTCGAGTAGGCGATGATTTTTTCAATTGATTTATCATTTTACTGGTCTTTTGATATTATTTTTGAAAACATTTTCTTAAACACGTCATGGTTTTCGAGTGCCTTGATGCCGCCTATGTCACAGGTCCTACGCTTCGTCATAGCCGCATAGAAGTATTTTATAAAACAAAACATTTTTAAATTTACTTTTATTTTTTCTTATACAGATTTTATAGAAACTTTATACGATCAATTTTGTATACACACTATACAAAATATTTTATAAAGTTTTTATACAAACTGTACAAATTTTTTTCACATGGGTTCATTCTTCAATAAAATGAAAAATTTTAGTAACATTCTACTATTTCAAGTATCATTCAGAAAACACTTTCTTATAAGTGTTCCTAATTTTGTTGAAACAATACTATTTAGCTATAACTATGCATTTCAATAAACTGATTTTTATCACAAAATATCGTGGAGCTCAAAGAAATCCATTATTTTCTTATCTTTGCTTCACAAACATTTTTGCTACTACATCAAATGCATCAAACATTATTCTCCTTGCTTCAACAAGCAATTCTTCAAATATACTTAAAGAATAACCTCCACGCAATCATCGTTATCGTTATCCAACTGTTCCAGAAGCCCATCCCCTCCGCAAACCTCATTTCGTAAACCCCCCGGTCTGCAGAGCTCATTTTTCCTCGACCCTCCTCCCGTTCCTCTCTTACGTCGCAAATCCGCAACGAGTCGGTGCACGCGCCGAGAGAGAAATTCGCCCGCGTCTGCAGCAGGTGCCGCGCGCGCCCCGGACGAAATGAGTCGTACAAAAGCCAGAGTAGCGAGCGAGCTCGCGAGCGACGAGTCGTACAAATGAAGGCGCTTAGCGCGCCGTTTGTTTATTCCGCAATTTCTCGCGGAGCCGCGGCGCGGCGAGGCCGGGGGAGGCGAATATTCATTTTTTGCGCTCTGCTGGAGCTGGAGGTCTGGAGGTGCGATTTGCTTTTCTTGAAGCTTGAGGCGAGAGCTTAAGGTTACGGGGGGTGATGAGTGAGCGGTCGCGGTCGCGGTCTAACCTATAGTACAGGTTTATTGTTCTTAGCGACAGTGGACTTTTTCGGTATGATCAAACAGCTTTTATCTTTAAGAGATTTCTATTTTTATGTTTCCTACTTATTTTTTTGTTCATTCCTGGTTTTTGTTAGCTAAGAAACATGTTTTTATTTTAACGGCATTTGCAATACCAAAATGGACCAAGATCTATACTTATAACTAATATTGAATTTTTATGTTAGAAATTTGAAAATAATGATCGTTATTTAGTTCTATTAAACAGGACAATAGCTTAACAGATTAATTAAATTTTTTTTAAATAAAAGCAATCATAGTAGTACATGATTAACGCATGTAAGGCAAAAACTAATTTATTAAAGATTCATTTAAATACAAGTAAATATTCAAGTTTTATAAATGCTAAGGTTGAAAAATCGTATACTAATATCCAAACTTCACACTATCTTTTTCTGTTTTGCTGAAACCAACGAAAACTTGGATGCACATTGCCTCAAAGGCGGATGCTTCGCGAGCGCAAGTTCGGTGTATTCTCCAGCCGCTTTTGTTTCTCTCTGACGTATAATCTATCTTGCTGCAGTTGAAAGGAAGGACTAGAAAGCGCTTCTCTCTCTCTTTCTCTTCGCGAGCACCTTGAGACTGACGCGCAACGCCAAGCCCCAGCGCTGCTCATGACGCAGTCTTGTGTCTGAAGCACGTGTAACTTGCGATAAACAAAAAAATATGCATGATTTTAGTTCACAAACTTAGATATCATGCGAAATAATAAATAAATTTGTCATTAATCTTTGATTTCGTTTATTAGTTTCTAGATGAATATGGACAGATAATTTACCGATGAAGATTATAAGGAAATTCGCAGTAGAAATTATTTTAGACATACTGACTTTCGGCCATTTTTAATGGTGTTTTTCAATAAATTATACAATACTGTATATTGTAAGACTTACCTGATTTAAGAAAAGATTTTACACGTGTATCTAAATTTTAGTGACATTTAGTAGGAATTCTTCAGATCACGAAGAAAAAAGATAACTGCTACATTAAGGGTACCTGATCATATATAAGGTTCAGGTTAAGTTTAGCAATAAAGGTACTTTATATTAGATATTATGATACTGCAATGACAAACGAAAATAATATTTTACACAGTTCAAACTATTAAAATCAATATAAAATTTCGCGAAGTTTTACTATACAATACGCAATTTGAACTTCTAGCGGTAACATTTATTATCAATAAAAAAGTGCCGTAAAGTCGGAATGCTCCAGGTTTACCGTAATTCACGGTAATTTTTACAGAGCATTTATGTATATATTTTCATTTACAAAACGTGCAGAAATATAGTTTCTAAAACACAAAGTCTTTAACTACTCTTTCCTATTTTAAAATTATATTTTTAACGTACGTACATATTTTTAAACTGATATTAAGTATAAAAGCTTCTTAAAAATGTGACTTCAGAATCCGAAAGAGCAAGTTTTTCATTATTAGATTTATTGTGACATTGATTAGACTTATTATGCAATATTTTTTAACAAATATTATATAATAAAATAAGACAAATTATTGTAGGATTTATTTTATACTCAATCCATTACATTTATTGATTTTCTCAATAATATTGTTACGCTACTCAATGTTTTAACTAAATAAAGTTGAATTCCTTTTCGAATCCAAGCATTAATGACAATCACTCAAATTTAAAACTACTCTTAAAAACCCCGTAATATCAGAACATCTCATTGCAAAAAATCGAACGCACTGTCACTCGCCACTCCCGCAGCAGTAGCAACGACAGCGAAGTTTTATTTTTGCCGACCGAGAAGGCGCAACATCGCACAGACAATGCTAGCAACGCGCGCATAGTCAAAGATACTGCGCGGAGCGGCAGCAACAGTAGCTGCCGCGCGACGCAAATAGAATGCACCTTGTACGACTGATTAATTAACAACGTGTCGCGCGGCTGAGACGCGCCGCGATCGATTTTTATATTCTCCGGCTGTGTGACTTAGGCGCGTGCGCGTGCCTGCCATGCATGCGCCTCGTGTGCTCAAGGATTTATGGATTAGAAGGAGGCTTTTGCAGTGAAAGGATTAATTTATCTTGCCTGTGTCTTAATGGCATGAGTCGTTCGATTTGACTTGAGATCTGAATTTTTTAAATGGGACATTCACAGTTTCTTAATGGGAAGTTAATGTTCATTTTTATATAGTTAGGATTTGTCGCGAATTTTTCTATTCTGATTTGAGTGATACATTATATTTAATTTAAATGTCTGTAGGTTCCCTGAGAAACGATTTAAGTCAATTCTTTTAAATTGAGTTTTGAACGATTTTGGCATCCTTACATAGTATATTTTTAGATAATAATGCAAAAATAAGTGATCATATCTACTATTTATGAGTTTGTTTATAACATTAGTTTAAATGGAAATTAAAAACTTTAAACCTTAATATCTCAAAAAAATGAAAAGTTAACTTAAGTCTTTTTTCCGGGAACCCACAGGTATGTATTAGTATATTTCAATATAATCAATAATATTTTATTAAAATTTTAAACGACTTATTTAATCAATATATTAATTTCTAAATATAGGTTTAATAAAAAAGGATATGAGAAATAAGAGTACATGTAACGGAAACTAAAAATGAACTATCGTACGGAAAAAATAGTTTCGCGTATTCCTAGTATGTATATGCATTCTCTGACAATCAGTTTGAAATGAAGGAGTTTTCTATTTCTTTGATATAATTTTAATATAAATTATGATTTTATATTAGTGTACTATTAAGTAATAATTAAAGTTTCATTTCTGATAAATGGAGTAATGATAAATTGTTTTTACTTTAACTAGAATGACAACTAAACCAAATATTTAATCACTCTTCTCAATTAAAAGCGACATATTTCATAATAAATCATTTCATAATAAACCACTTATAACAGAGTCGCTATACCAGTCACCTTACAATTAGAGTATGAAATACACTCGAAAAACTTAACGACACGTTTTGAAATTGAGTTACAATCTTAATCTAAATATCCTGAGCAACTGTGTTTTCCCTTTTTAAAGTATAGAGTTATGCCAAAAGAACAAAAACAAAAATTACCTAGACTTAAATGACATGCATCAATCAAATCTTTAAAGAAAAACTACTAACCGTAAACCGACCCTCAAATTGCACGGACAAAACCATCGAACAAAGCTCCCCCACCCGCCTCTCAGCAGCTCATCCTGCCTGCAAAATTCGAGCCAGGACCCGCCCCCGCAAGAACCTCCCAGGAAATTGACAATAACAGCGCTCTTGCGCTTTCTCTTTTTCTCTCGAAGAAGCTTCGGCGTAGCGAGAAAAATCACGAATACTCGTTATGAGTGAGCGGATATTCGAGAGCGAGCTTTGAGCACCGCTGCGAGAAAATGAAAGCTCTCCTACTTCTCCTCCTCCTCCTCCTCCTCCTCGGCGCTCCCTCGGCCAATTTCCGTCCGACGGACGATAAATTTTAATGTGCATCAAGCGCTCATCCTCCTCTGCCCCCCTCTGTTCTTCTCTCTATCTCCTTCTCTCTGCTTCTGCTTCTTCTTCTTCTACATTATCCGACGTTCATCTCTCGCGTATCCAGTAGTAATGGTGACGTTGTACTAGTCTTGCCGTGCTCGGACCTTATCTACTGCGCGACGCGGATATCTGAGTATCCGTTGTTGCTATAGGGCTGTTGTCTTTGCTTAGGTAGGCTTTGCGTCGATGCTGGTTGAAATAACAACTTTTTGGAAAAGACTTTGTAATTATAACAAATGTTATATGTATAATGTTAAACTTTTTCAGGGAATAGGAATATACAGTAATAATGCATATGGAGATACCCAATCATATGATATTTCTTTTCTAAACATCTGTTTCTTCATTTTTAACTTTTCTTTATGTATCAATCTAAACTTTATAGAATATATATAAATTAACCTTGAACAAATTGCTTACTATTTACATCAATCATGTTAATATGTGTATTTTCACACTAATTTACTTCTTAAAACTATCGGTAATCTGCTCAAAAGCTTTATAGATTATAATCGAGGAGACAGGGGTTTGAAATTAATATTCTTATGTTTAAAAGATTCAGCGCTGACAATGTAATAACGTTTTCTGTCTTTAATGCTAACTTTAAATTAGTGAATATAAATTAATTTGAAAGTGATAAATCACTTATTTTTGAACTCTAAATATGACTCATGTTGAAAATTAGCCTATGAGAGATCATTGGTTTCAGTAAAACTCAGTACACTAACAAAATACATAAACTAATTTATTTATATAATTTGTTTAAATTTGGTTAAAAATTTAATTACATATTATAAACATTTAATAAAATATATAAAATATTATAATTTATAATAAATACCCTTCTTTTTAGATATTCTTATGAGTTCTGTTAAAATATTCCAAAAAATATATTTATTACAGTCTTCACAAAAAGTGTATGTAGATTTACATGATATAGCAGCTTCAGATGAAGATTGGTCGTGTTTTCTATTCGTTTTATAGCAAGCTGTGCACCTCCGATGAATAGTTCGTTCTTTAGAGTGTGGCGATAACGTCTGACAGTAATGGTTTCATGAAGTTCATCATCTTATCAAATCTTTTGCAAGACTTTCTCGAAACTACAATAAGGTCATGGGTTGGGATTCTCAGTACTGCATCGATGCAAGATTTAGGCATTAACTATGGCTGTGCCAGTAATTAATTCGAAAGTTACCTTTCGATACAATTTTAATCTTCTTCGCAGTGTATAATAATAACCAGAGAATTGATCTAACATGTCTACTCCCTTTTTAACTCTGTTGTAATGTCGCACACAAATAGGTTTTTTGTTAGTAACAATTAAACAGTACATCAAAACATCCCTTTTCTCCTTCCGTTTCATAAGCTTAACTCCATTAGAATTTTGAAGACCAATTAATTGTGTTTCCTTTTTTAATTTATTAGATAATATCTCAAAAGGAATTAATTTCTGTTTTCCTGAGAGTTCCACAAACATATGTATTTTGATCTAACAGTTTTTCTGCAGAAGGATTACCACTATAAAAATTATCAGCGTACAAAATGTTTTCAGAATCTAAATAATCACTCATTAATTCGAACATAACTTCTTCAGAATGTCCTCATGATTGTTTATTGCCAGAATTTTAATCTCAATTCTTACCACAATAATTTTTTTTGCAGGCATATCCAGTTTGTGTACATATCTTGTATAAACTTACACCATATTTATGACTCTTGCCCTTAATATACTGTTTAAAAGCTCTTGTCATGGTCTCGTCTATTACAAGCTTAGTCCCTGGATCTAATAAGTGTTTACAATTTGTGTTCAATTTGTCTAGAAATAAGTTAAATCACCATTATCAGAAAAGTGAATGGATTTTAAAAGCATTAAAAATCGATCTCTTGACATAGCTTAATGAGATTTATTCCATATAGAACTCCTTTTTGCCAATAGCTTCGGAGTGTTGGGAGGCGCAACAAGTTCAATGAGAATAATTATTCAAAAAAAAATGTCAATTTCTTCTTCATTTGTGTCTTACTGGCATTTCAACTGAGAGCTCCGTTCGAATGTGTTATTACTTTAATATTGTCTTGCATATCTAATTGTTTCTTCTACAATCATTTTAAGAATTTCTTTTGTAGTGATGAGATCATAAATTTGCTTTGGAGAATAATTTTGCAAATTTTTTTGTACTTCTTCATCCTGCAAATTATGTTCTCTACTTTTTGTTATGTCTATCCATTATAAAGGTCGTGTAAGTTCATCTGAAATATCATCGTTATCTTCAGCATCGGTGATATTTTTTTCATCGATTTAATTTTCAGCATAGTCGTCATTGTTCTTATCCGATTCCGATTCACTACTGTTTGGAACAAAATTGTCGCCATCACTCTCTCCTTCTATTTCATCAAGTGAGTTAATATCGCTTTCATTTTTAAGACAAACATTTTTATCTTTTACAAGTTTTTTATTCATCGACTTCTCAATTGTAGTTTTTGTAATTTTATAATTTTTTAGAATCCTTTTAAAATCTACGGAAATCGTCTTCTTCATCGTCTGACAACAATAATTGTTTCTATACAACATTTTAATAGTACATTATGTAACAAGAGCAAAAAGTCGAATATTTTTCCCGCGGGTGAGTTTACTGTACAGTATTACCCGAGGGAAAAATCGACTTTTTTTTCGAGTTACATATAGTACTTTATGCCCATCTCAACTGTGGACACTTTTTGACTTGGATAGCGGGACTAATGGACTGTTAAAAGACAATCGAAAATCAGGGTTATTGGTAGAACTCGATGAAATAAAAGAATTTTGACTATTTTCTAGTGAAGTCACTTTTTTTCTGCTAATCATTTTTGCGGACAAAAAGCGTAATTTTGGTCTCGCTTTTCAGGGAAAAAAGTGTCCATTTTTAATCAGATGGGCATAAAATAATTTAGTATTTATAATTTTCAACTATGTTAGCAACAATTGTTAAATTACTCAAAAATATTAAAATAATAATTATCTCTTTTACATCTTGTTGTTCAATTTGATCTTTTCGTCATGTAAAATTATTAAATTCATTTAATGTTCCATACAATGTTTCTTCGTTTACATAACTTTGCTTGAATTTTTTTCGAAATACCTTGAGATTGCATTCAAATTTATAATGGAAATGAGGTTTTGACATCAAAAATTATTTTTGGCTTCCTACTTTGAGTACTATTCGAATTTAAATTTTCAATTAATTTTTTATAAATATCCAAAGATTTAAGGTATTCATGTGATACGTTTTCAAACTCAATAAAATAATGTTCAGTATCTTCTTCAATAACGTTCGTAATCGACTGATTCTAAAGTATATAAAGTATATAAATTCTTTCTAATTCTAATAAGAGTATTTTTTTAAATAGACCACTTTACTTACCGGATTTGATCAACAACTTAGATTAAAATGATCTGTTAGTAGCTTATCTAAAAAATTTTTTTGTGCACCACGTCTTTCCATTATAATGCTTATTTTTATGTTATAAAGCTATACTATCTTTAATAACGATTGTAGCCGCTATTGAAAATTAAAAGCACAAATAGAGTACATAGTGTTCAAAATATCATTTATAGCCTTGATACTCATAACTCGGAATCATTCAAAATCACGGAATTCGAATTTTTTAATTTACTTGCGTGTTTGTCCGTTATGTCGCAAAAAGCTAGCGCTATCTTTATTTCGATATTTGTGGGTACAAGCAATAGTTGATACCTTACTTACCATCTCGGAAAATATTTGCAGACTATAGGCACAGTGCACGTGATACGAAATACCAATCTACCTAGTTTCAAATTTGTCTAGTTTCAATAACTTTGTATAAAAAAAAATTTACCAAAAAAATAATAGAACGCGGTGGATTTGGATCCTGTCATGTATTTATTGATCATAGAGTCATATAGAACAAAATACTTGCCAGCTAGAATAATTCTATTATAGCTTTATAACCCGTAGGGACACTTTTACATAAAAAAGATCGCATTAATCATATATGACTCAGCCATACCAGCGGGAAGAAATTCATGAGTCATTTCTGACTCATGCCACCGCGAACCTGTTAACGAACAACAAATTTAAATTTCAATGGATAGTATTATAATAAATGATCATCAAGTATTAATTTTAAGTTTCTAATTAACGGAGGTTTTGTGCAAGGAATACTTTAAGCTTATACTAGCGTTTCATTATATGTCTTTCTTGGGATTCTTCCTAAATCTTTACTACGTCTTTGGAATATTATACATACATGGTACGAAATGACGTATCTTAGCTAAGCCGGGATGTTTATATTTGAAGTTTCAATATTTAACATATAAGTTCTACACCAAGCCTGCAAGGTAAATTTTCACGTATAACTTCTAACATTTTCTAAGGATAAAACAAAAAGCTGTTACATTACACATATCAACCTGTGTATATTATATAAAACTATCAAAATAATAGGTACACATTCTGTTCTAAAATTGTAGCTATCAAAAGTTTATACTTAGTATCGTAAGTATAGTTGTTTAGTATTACAATCCCATTCAAAAGTTTATATAATTTTTGGATTTCAGCATAGTTTTAAGAATTTTCCATTTTCTTTACATGTTTTTTTAACCACAATACAGTTTAATTTGTAGATCAAAGCATCAAATGACACTTTTATATGATGATATAGCGTATAATTTACTTTTGAGCTGGCGGTGTAACATCTAACTTAATCTGAAGAGCTGCGTAGCAGAGAGTATTACAGGGTGATTTTTTCGAGAGATTTTAGGGAGGGTTGGGAGAAAGTTATTGGTTCATTGTATTTTATTCCTTATTGAGCGTCTTCATAGAACTGTGGCTGTTGCTGTTGAGAGGATTTAGGTTGATGTTTATTGGATATTACTGTACAGTGATACGCGAAATCGTAATGTAAGCCATTTTCGATTTAGATAATGGGAGGCTCTTTTCATACATTTTTCTTGCTTTGTGAGATATTAAGTATTATTACAGTGACTTATAAAAAGAGGAGTTGTATATGTCTTTAGCCACTAGATACGCGTACTTCCGACGAAATACTTGCTAAAACTAATATCAACTATAGTGCTGTTACTCTTCGGAGAGGAGAGAAGTTTATATTCGGGATGTACTGATTTTTTTGGCTAATGAGAAATCCGATATCTACGAGAGCTTGTATATCTGCGGTCCACAGATTTCTGTATAGCTTCAGTTTTTTCATTATACATACCAACTATGCAACAATATTAATTTCAGTTGATTGTAACGTAGTTGGGCTGCTGTATTATTGCATTTTCGAAAATGCTAAAACGCCAATGAATGCGAAAGAATGGCATTTTTTAATATCGCTCGTTGTATACTATGACCTACAAAAATAGAGTAGACAATGACCTGGAAAGTTATTCATGCGTCATTTACTGATTACAAATTGTTTCTCATTTAAAGATTTTACGATAGTATTCTAAACGCATTCTACTAAAAAAATCACATGACTTTATATATAATTAATTATGACATTGGAGATGATACATGATTATCACATGATTAATTAGGTGATTCGAGCTATGATATGATCTTCATACAATAAATGATGTAATTCAAACCATAATATTACCTATCAAATAATTTATCATATGATGAATTTATAATACAGCATATGATTAATCACATCATTTTTCACGTGAGATTACCAGATCGATTTTAAAAAATGTGAATTTGAACAACAGAGTTTTAGACCCATATTAAATTTACAACACAAATGCTGTTGATTCAACAAACTTGTGTCTTTAAATTATAGCAACGAAATTGAGTTAGCAGAGATACTATTGAATCAAAAGACGGTCTATTAAACCGACAAATTTATGTATGTTCAATCAAATTCATCATAATTCTTTGATTTAGCTTCTTTATAATATTGAAGCCACCGTTAAAAAGATTTATTCAGCTAAGCGCGGTGATCAATTTATACCGAATTGTCGGATAGCGAGATATTACGAATCGCTGATCGGTTACTCGGCTTTCGGCATACGCAAGGGGTAAAATATCCGGTTATTATCTATATAAGAGCCGAGAAAAGTAAGTTTTATAATAAATGTTTAGCGCAAATGACATTATCGGCACCAAATGGTAAAATGGTTGAATCATATGATCTACTGCATGACTTATCCAGTATGCTACTGATGCAACGCTATCCGGAAATATCCAACGAATCATGCTTCCCTCACTACATCATTCCCAGAGTAAAGTGTACACACAGACGAGCGACGCGACGCAGAGCAGCGAATTACGCAGGGCATGCACTTCAAAATTTGCTTCAAATCTGCAGCTGCGCGCATACATACGAACGTGTTGGTAAGCTTTGCGGCCCTTTCTTTTACAACTATAACGCTGCTGCTCTGCTCCTCTCTTCTTTTTTCCTTATTTACGTGCATAATTGCTTCCCCCAGCATAATGGCCTCGTAAAGTACGCACAATGGCGTGGATAATAAAACCGGGTTACGCGCAAGGTAAGGCTCTCTCCCTCACTCTCTCGTCGAGTGTGCCGCCGCATCCCTTAGCTGAATGAAGTCTGCGTTCGCGCGAGCGCGCGTGTTTTGTAATTTCGTATCTTTATGCGCTACGAAGGATTCCACTCCTTCTATTTCTGTCTGCATTACGCACAACTTCCTCGAGCGCAATTCTTTTCTCCCAGATTATGGGTTAGCTTTATTACTGTGAAAGGAGGAGTATAAGATGAAACGTAATTTTCTTTTTGCTTCTATTTTCAAGCCGTTTGTGAGACTTTGGAGAGTGCATTTTGATTTTTCTGTTGGATAAAGCGCACGTAAACAAACATCAGATGAATCAAGTGGAATTTCAAGTATTCGTTCAATTTTCATTAGGAGATTGTGTTGCGGACAGGAAAAGCGTTTATTTATTCCATAATTACGAAAACCTATACTCGCATATACGATCGAGCAGAACTCGAAAACTTCTCGTACCTTTGGGAATTGAAGAGCACAAAACAATAGTGCTCCGCGTAAAGGATACTTCTGCCTTTATGGCGGGGCCTCTCGGAGCCCGATCCGAACATCTGGGCGGCAGGCGAGGGCCTACGGCTCGGACGTCACCACAGAGAGAGAGAGAGAGAGAGAGAGAGAGAGAGAGAGAGAGAGAGAGAGAGAGAGAGAGAGAGATGTAGTGGGAGGAGTCCAGCTTGGGGCGCAGATGAGTGAAAATGGAAGCGACGGGGAAAGTCTCTCTTTCGAGAGACATGCGTCGCACATAGATATTCGCGATAGCGTCATTTTCAGGAAATGAGACCATAATATAGCGAGCACGTCACAGGTCAAGTGAAACGTAAAGAATAAATAATTATGTCACACAAGTGATTTTGCTTCCACAAATAGGAAGCTTTGTGATAGTAAAAAATTTTTTTGCTATAATCATGTTAGAAACCTGTTTTGAAACTTAAGAAATCAAAATACACTATTTTTAGAAAATGTCTGTATTAATGTGTGTGTGCGTGTGTGTGTGTCTGTATGGACGTGGATCAGCATTACTCTGTATATACATGGTGAAACTTAACGTTTCAGGGCTCATTTTTTTTGTTTTTCTAAAAGGAAGGCGGCACAATAAATTTTTCTTTCATTTTCGATTCGCTTTTGTTTCTTAAGTGGTTGTTCGATTATTGAGTTTCATTTTTCGGGTTTTTAATACCTTAGAAATAATACCGTCGATTCAGCGAAAAGGCAATTGAAAGAGTCTAAATTTACCTAACTTTTCCGATCTGAAAGTTTGGATAAGGTTATTCCCTTCTTTTGTTATACATGAAAGCGTCATTTTTTGTCTATACGGTTATATCTTGGAAACATATGACGGAAAATTTTTGAAAATATTTGAGATGATTAAGTATATGAAGAAGAATATTCAGTAAAATTTTTGAGTCTTGCCTTTGTCTTTTGTCAAGAAAAAAATAATTTTATAAAAAAAATCGTATTTCTTTCGTCGACGATAACTGAAGTAAATCGGCAGCATTTTATCTGAAATTCTACAAAAAGATAGCTTCCCTGGTAGAAAATTATCTAGTTTTATCGAGGCCCTCGATTATTTCCTTGGCAAACTAGATAGATCTACATAGTTCTAGATTAATTTTCTACCAGGGTTTTTACTATCTTATGACCTGTATATTTTTTCAGATCGTAAGATAATTTATTTTACGAGATTTTCTTTATGTTTCTTTAGATCTCGAGAACGACTCGGTCACTTTTTATCATTCAGGTCTCATTTTTTCGTTTTAGAATGAAGATTCAAAATTCAAAAGAAATTTCAAGATTCATCGATTTATTTTTGTTTCATAACAATTTTTGATTTTTCCATTTTTCAGTTTAAGATTTCTTGTTTTCTTGGTATATTAGAAATATTATAACGGTATTGTAAATTCATTAAAAAAAGCTTTAAACTACCTAATTTTGACAACCTTAAATTTAGGATCGGCTCTTTTCTTTCTCCTATTTTTTCAGAATAAAAGAAACGTGACTACACGGAGGGAAATGGTCTAATAAAAATTACTATTTCGTAGAGTAATAGCAGGAGTTGCACAAACGCAATAATTATTTTTATTTTATTAGTAAATGGTTCACTAATAATAGCAGTTATTGGTATTTATCTATTAATATGTACTAGCGAGTGTAGGATAATCTGCCAAATAAGTGTAGTAAGTATAGTGTATAGTATAGTGTTGGTTTAGCTATTTTTCGATTTTTCGATTTCTGAGTTTAGGTTTTTCTGTTTTTGTTTTATGGTAAAAATATCATGATCAATTTAGTGTAATTTTTAGAAAATTATACCGATTTTTCATCATAGAATTAAAAAGGATAAATAATTTCATATTAGAACAATTTATAAAGTTTGAGGAAGCTAAGTGCCAATGAATTAGCAGCGGTTGTTTTACTACTTTCTGAAATATTTATATATTTTATTAGAATTCTTTCTTCATCATCTACGGTTGAATATTAATTATCATAATAAGGTTAAGTTATTAAAATTCGATATAGTACATAATGGACGTATGCTAACGTATATACCTGGTCGTGACTTTATGAAGTGCTAATAAATAAGTACATCAACAATGGTAAAAGCACTTGAAAAAGTTATTTATGTATCATTTACTAATGTAGGATTTATTTAGATCCAAATTCGAGTATCAATGTTTACCTAATTGCAGTCAAATACAGAGACACTAAAAGAATAAAACGCTAAAACCAAATAAATGTTTAAATGGTCAATATAATTGCAGACAGAAAATTAACCGAACATTTAGTATCTCCTCTGTTCTTCATTCCTCGAACCACATCGTACATCCCAAGACACTACACTTTATAGATTCTTCATCCATCCAAAAGAACACGCCGATCCTCCACATACCAACCAAAAATGTTAAGCCCCTGTCGCAGTACTTATTTCAACGTAATACCGTCAAGTCGCATCAGCAGCAGCTACGGTGCAACAGGTCCGAAAAGATTCTAACTCGCGGCTGCCCCGTCCTTTTCTTCCTCCTCCTCCTCTCTCTTTCTCTCTTACTCACGTTTAGGTGGGAGAATTGCGCGCTCGGAATTCTCCCCGTCTCCCAATTACACACACATATATATATACGTACATACCGGCTGCCTTCCCTACTTTTTAGTCTTTTAGCTGTACACCAGCAGCCCTCGAATCCGGCGAAATTGCACTGCGCTGCGCTGCACACTCGTCGTCGTAGTCGCAATCGGCTCCAGCTTCGGACGAATCCGATAATAGCTTGATTCGCGAGTAATTAGTTCGGAACTTCCTCTAATCGACTTTTGATTGGGGGAGGGGATAAGAGTGCGGCGGAGGTAGGGGCCCCCGGGGAAAATCGATGCACTCGACACGGTATTTTAGACACAATCGGCAGAGAGAGAGAGAGAGAGAGAAAGAGAGAGAGAGAGAGAGAGGATCGATACTCGTCTAGTGATATATTTTTCCCTCAATTAACCTAGGTTAAATCTTGAAATTGAAATTTATCTTTTAAATCAAAATATTTTAGGCAGATAGATAGATATATCTCTATTTGTATAAGTATACAAAATTATGTATACGTATAAGATTTACATCATTCTACCGCAGGGGATGGTATTCTAGATAATCTACATACCAACGTCCTTATGAAGACTAGCACTTCAGATTCCTCAAAAAGTACTCGTTCTTTTCAGTGCCCAACTCTCATAAAAAGACTAAAATTTTTTAGATTTTCTGATTAACAATAACACTTTCTTTGTTCCTGTAAGAAAATTATAGTTTTTGTCTAAAATTTTGAAAATTGCATATTTTTGTACGTGATTCCTAACAATATAATTTTTACAATATATATTAAGAAAGAGTAGAAGAAACAAAACTGTGATAAATAAATCATGTCTTAAGAAGGAAATGATTTTATAAACTTATCAAGAAGATTTATAATTTATTTTTATCCACAAGGAGAATCTAAATTTTATCCATTTAGCAAAAGATAAATACTTATAAAAGTAATTGAAAAATAAATAAATTGGTACAAATTTTTATTTGGCACGCTTTCGGACACTGAAAAAATGGAATAACACACACTTGATTACCTTCATAGAGTTTTGTGTTTGCGATTGTGTATGTGCTGGAATGCGTGTAAGATTGAAATTTCCGTGCGTCGGCGTCGAGTGTCGCGGGTTGTCGACGACCGAGCGATTCGTGCGAACGTCCCTCAGACGCAATTCAGCGTCGAAGGGTGCACGCTGCTCTCTTTTCTCTATTGATGGTAAAGCTTGGCAGAAATTATAAATATTAAATTGTAACAGCGTCTTGGTGGGGGCGAGAGCGATTATCTGCTCAGCCACGAGAGAACTCATCCTGCACGACGTTGCGTACGGCCATACATCACCACAAGGAGTCGACTCTGATCTTATTGCGCACGTCGGGGCTGAGAATTGGCCAACCCATCTTCACTGCATCTACTGTTGCCTGCCGCGGCGGGTATTAATCGCATGAGCCGACTAAAGTAAACACACGGGTAAAGTGAATCATGCTTATTATTTCTTCAACAAATTATTATTTCCGCCTAATTTTAATTTTAGTGAAAGATAATTATGCAAGGATGATAATTAAAAAGTTTCACTGCATAACCAATAATATTTTATGAAAGAGAAATAATTGTATTTTTCGATCTTAAAAGAAAGTTTGTTTGTTGAATTCGCTATAACGGTTAAAGATGTTTATAATCAATTTCATTGTTAGAATTTTTTTCTAATTACTTCGAATACGTTTTATTTACTATTATCAAGAATACAGAGCTTTAAAAGAGGTTTTCCTTTTCTAAAACAAACATTTATAAAATCGACGTCTCTGGGTAAAGTGGTCCGGAAAATAATGCGATAGCACTAATTTATACGTGGCCAGATGAAAAATTTAACAAAATATTAATCAAGAGTACTAGGATAGTATACAAAGCCTTGGTTCCAAAGCATTTCGTATTTATACCAAAATTGGCCAACATAACCTCCATATTTAACGGTTTCGTATTTTACAGTATTTTAAACGTTTTAAAATGTCTTTTTAGTTTTGTATTATATAAATTAACGTTTTTATCCATTCTTGTACAAAAACTAGTAAAATATTTTGAAAATATTTAATTCTATCCTCTAGTTTACTTTACCCCGCACTGAATGGCTCGGGTAACGTGAACAGGTATTTTTCAAAAATAGGTAAATAATATTAAACTTAATAAATGACATTTTTAAGTTGCTAGTATGTTTATCGATGTAAGAAGTTTTTTGTGCAACTTACAAAGTAATGTTTCAAGTCTGAAAAATACATTATTTTAGACTTTTAGAGTTACTATGTTTACTTTGCGCCAGTCTCCCTTATGTATTTTATAAATCATAGTCTGAAGGACGGAACAATTTGTCATACATGCGCATCTCGCGATTCTAATAAAATAATGAATTGAATGACCGCACTGCGCAAGTGAATATTATATTAACATTTTACGGACTAAGTGCGACGCGCGATATAAATTCTACGCATTGTAAAGTTGTATCGAGCGCTTTGCGCGATTTTGACCAACGCCACGAACTGCCTATTTGTGTGAATGTTTTTTACTGTACTGTGTGTGAACCTTGGCGAGCGAAGTCTATATATGGCGAAGGTATAATCTAGACGCAAAATGATATAAATAAAGTTCACGACTGAGATTTTTATTCATACTCTAATCTTACTATACCCTATTTTTTACAAATTCATTGATACCAAAGTAGCTAATACTCTTGAGCGTAGAAACTTAAGCATCTAAAATTTTCATAATATAATCTTCAAAGATATAGTCAACTTGAGACGTACGAAAGTTTTGAATAAAATATTGAGTGTAGAATCTGAAATGAATTTTAAAAATTTTTACCCACATTTAAGCACCTAATCTTAGTTTGCTCATAATTCTTTGAATCGTAAAAATGTAGAATTCTCCAAAAAATTTTTATTACATATAACGTTTTTAACAAAATGTTATTACAGCTAACTCGCAGTATAAAATTACTTATATTTCATAATTTGAAGTGTCTAAAAAATAAGATGAGGAGATACATTTTTATTTTTTCAAATCATGACATAATTTTCAAAAAAGAGTTGGTACAACTTTTTCTTTATAGTTTAAAATAGACGAAACAGAAATGCTCAAAGATTAAAAAAAAGCCAAATATTTTAAAATTTTTTCTATGCTTTGATCATCATTTGTAGCAGATTTACCGAGATTTTAAATTCTCAACTTTTGTAGCACTGCGTGATCTAAACCCGCACTTAGCCCACGCTTATCCGTGAGCTAAGTAGCTCATTATTTCACCGTGTAATAATGAATTTACTTAAGTCATGGGCTCGTAATTATCGATAATTAATGACAAAAATCACTCTATAGCGTATTGTTACATATAAGAATAGAAAGAAAAAGAAGTAAACCTCTGTATATACCGTCGAAATATACCAGAAAATAATGTTGATCGAGTAAAATATGTTTCTGAATTTGAGGTTAGTTTCACTTGACATTAGAGCGGCAGAGCGCATTTTTTTGAATATTCAATTAAATTTTGTTATCTTTTTATGTAAATATTCGTTGTAAATATGGTTGAACTTTTTCTGTTTTTTCTGAATAACAAATAATTGTAAATCATGAGAGATAGGATTAAAAGGGATACATATAATAATAATAGTAAACAAAAACAATATAATTCAAATTTTCAAATCAAATAAACTATTTATTAAATATTACAACTGTAAATATACTATTTTAAATAATCACCATAACTATAATAATAGACTATAAAAAACTTTTCATTTCACTAATCTGTTTGAACAGCTTTATTCTCCACTTCACTCTTATGAAATTCAAAGGAACTTTAAAAATACTTTTGAAAAATTTACAATGGATGAAAAAACTGGAAGAAAAATATGAAAAAAATTGAAAAAACTATGCGTATCTGAGTATATATTCAAACACGAATGGAAAACGAATCAAGCACAAGATGTAGTATACACAACGCAGTCAAAATTTTTGCGGAATATTACACCGCTGAGCTTGCGCAACAATCGAGACCTACGCTGAGCATGGTAAATATACCGGTTAAGCGTTAAAATGACAAGGGATCGTCATTCTACTCACGGTACAATTACACCGCTGAGCATGGGAAAAATAATACGCAGTGTAATAGAGCATATGTTAGGATTTGAAATGTTTACGCTTTTCGTTCGTTTGAATAAGTAAATATTGCATTTACATACATTAGATTTCAATCGGCGGGTTTATATCACACGTGCTATAAAATAGTATCCGATACTCGTGATCTAAGTAAAAGCTCATTATTTCACGGCGTGTATAGCGCCCTCGCTTCGCTCGGGCGCTAACTACACGCCGTGAAATAATGGCCTACTTAGATCACTCGTATCGTAATATACTATTTTGACATGCTCATTTGACATCGAATCACTCATATTCATTAACAAGATTCAACTCAGGCTGCTTCTTTAATGAGGATAAGAATTCGCATTCCTTTATATAGATTTTCCACAGCAGATTGGAAAAGAGTTAAATATACAAATGCATGCATATACGAACAAAAACATTAGTCTTATGAAAATGAAAATCGTTGGAGGCTACGAAACCGCTGGCCATCGTAATCTTGAGATAGAGAGTAAGAGAGAGAGAGAAAGAGAGAGAGAGAGAGAGAGAGAGAGAGAGAGAGAGAGAGAGAGAGAGAAACGATATCAAACAATGACTCTTCTACGTCGCTTCTCGTAATGAAGTCGAGTGGCACCGCGGCTGGTCAGAGCAGCCCCGGCATGAAGTGCTGAAAACGGCAGCTGCACATCGCTCTCAAAACCCTCTTAACGAGCAGGTAGCGCATTCCATAGTAGTTGTAGTGGCAGTGGTAGAAGTCGAGTGCCTGATAATCGAAATTCAAAAGCCCTCGCGCGAGCGTATTGAATTTCAATGGTTCCTATTGCCCACTGTCTGCTCTTATTTTCTTCTTCAAGTATAATTTTCAACTGAAGACCTTCCTGGTTTTCCCTGACTATCGATTTGGAACTGTTAAAGGTAATAATAAATATAGCTGAAGATTAGAAGGGTGTTTATTAATTGAGTACATGATAGACAGATGTAGAAATTATTTATGGTGCGCAATATAGTTCATCATTGCTACATTAGCAAATCATCACGTTACTACGTATTTAACATGAAGTAAAATAGTTAAATGTTTATGAGGTACATTTAAGTATAAATGATTATGTAGTGCAATGGATATTACTGTAGCACCATGAGCTTTTAATAGCATGTTTATGTAGGTGAAGTTTGGAAGTTCGTGGAACTAATTTCAATTTTTGTGTGTATCGATTCGTTAAAGGTTAAAACAAAGTATCTGACAAAAAATAAGGCTGATCCTTAATAAGGTTAAAAACAGCCTAAAAGTAAGGAATGATTTTTGTAGCCCTATCTAGACGTTTTATCTTGCTAATTTTTGTGGGAGTAAATGAGTAGCCTTAGAAACTACGTACACAATTTTTTTCATCATTTTCTTTTTGAGGAACCGAATTGAGACTCGAAAAGAAAATTCACATTCAAGTAAAGATTATTTTATTAAACACGTGTACATTTTTTTGATCGATTTAAGCATAAGGAAAACTTTGTATCTAAATAATAAATAAATAAAAGGCATTATTTCGGTTAGAATAACAGATTTATACGTATTAAATTAGTTGGTCGCGTTATATCTTGTTAATTCGTTCACCATTACAAAACGAATCAAAAACTGAACGTATATTAACACTTTCACGCAAATTTATTACGAGGAAAAAATTTCGTTTAGATATTCGCAGTTCTAATACTACCGAAGCTATATTATGCATTCGACTCATCTGTTGTAAAATAATATTGCCAAAGTTATATCCCGCTCATTTTTCTACAGTATTTTATATTATAGATCTAAATGTATTCTTGATATTTTTCTAAGCAAACAATCGCGGGGAACATTAATTTAGTTGGTTTAATACAGTTTAAGCATAGGTTAGAATGTATTGATTTTAGCATTTAAGCTATTGCTCAAAATGAGCAAAACGTGGGAACTGTGAATATCTGAACGAAATTTTTTCCTCATAATACATTTGGGTGAAAGTATTAAGAATTAACGAGATATAACGAGATCAACTGATTTAATAAGTATAAATCTGTTATTCTAACCACAAAATAATGTTTTTTATTTATTGTTATTTAGGTAAAATGTTTTCCTCATAATTAAACTGATTCAAAAATGTACACATATTTAATAAAATAATCTTTACTTGAATGTGAAAGAATTACCGAGATAAAAGCCGACCTTTCGAATAAAAAAATAAAATCAATTTTTTATTTTCTATTTGAGTCTCAATTTGGTTAGTTATAAAAAAATTGATGAAATAAATTGTGTACATAGTTTCTAAGGCTGTTCATTCACTCCCACAAAAATTAGCTAGATAAAACGTATAGATAGAGCTACGAAAATCATTCCTTACTTTAGCTGTTTTAACGTTATTAAAGATAAGCTCTATTTTAGATATGTAGGATACTTTGTTTTATACTTTAACAAAACGATTCACGCAAAAATTGAAAATATTTCCACTAACGTTCCAACGCCTACACGAATGTTTAATAAATGTTTGTGATAATCAACGATTTTCGTTAATAACTTATTGGACATTTCGGTGAAAATCCCACTTATCTCGCCATTTAAAGCTCACTCGAAGAATCTATTTGAGGGTATTGTTACTTTGACTTTTATTTATTGATTTTTTCTTAAATCTAGGAAAGTAAAGATAATCATGTGTAGGGGAGAGTTCTCCAGTATAACTCCCCTCCCAGTATGACCACCCATGGCAGTAATTTACACGATTAATTTCACACTTTTGATTAATTTCTGGTCTACTTCCGCTTTAATTCCGATCTATTTCCGATTAGGTTACATTTACTGTTTATTTTTTGAAGGAAGAAAATTTCAATAACCCACAGACTGGAGAGTAATATTATTATGAGATGGTAGAATATCCAAATAAAAATCCCACCCCTGTCACCAGTTAAAGCTCGCTTGAACAACAGTAGATATATCTTTCATACGTCAGTCTTGTGACAACTGGAACAACGTTCCTAACAGATCAACATCTAATACCCCAATATTTCAATTAAAAATCAGCAAGACCTGTCACATTGACTCGAATTGATTTCGCAACGCGATTAACTCTATAATTAATAATAAGAAGCTCGAGACGTTCTTTTGGATAGCAGTAGCGAGAGTTGCAGCAGCAATCTTAAGAGAAGGTAAAGAAGGAGCGTTGGGGAAAGTAGTCACTTAGGGGCCGCGCGTCACATAATGACGGCACAGCAACCTTGGCTACGTCTTGCCGCGTAATTATATCCTGCATCTCTCTCTCTCTCCCTCTCTATCTCTGTCTTTCTCTCTCACTCCCGTTGACCATCATCAACCCGCTGTGAGCATTTTCCATTTTGCATTAGAACGCGCAGCCTTCGTTGCACTGCACACTGTATGTATATATAAGTATGCGGAATCGTTGCAAAAATGTACTAGAAGGAGGAGGGCCAGTCTTCCGAAAACGTGGCTCGGGCTAATTACACGACGACCCACCTTTTCTACCCCTCGGCATTAACTTAATCTGCGACGTTGCTGGTCCATTCATTGGCGTGGCAAAGAAGACGCAGTCTTTATTATACGGAAGCTCGGGGAGTTACGGTGCGCCTTTGACTTTTGCTTGATGTTGTCATTCCTCGTTTTTACAACTAGGCGATATTGCTTGGCTAGTGAACATGACGCTGATGAATCGACGTGTGTTTGTGCCTTTAGACAGGTTTGTGAAATACGTATTGGAATCTAGATTATAATGAGAAACCTTCATAAGAAAGCATCTCGGATAGATTAGATAATTAGTCAAAAGGTTTTGAGGTAAAAAATCAAGATGATATTACTGTGGGTTTCAATTTCTTACCTCAATAAGTGATTTTTACAAAAGAATTTGTTAGAAATTTATTCAAATAGTTCATTTATTAGTTTCAAGTATGTCATGATAGTTGTCTTAATATCGTACTTCCAACGTAAAGTTCATCCCGTGGAATTTTTGAATATGTATAGCATGTAACATGGATTGACTTATATTTAGTTAGGAAAATAAGCGGTCGCAAAAGTAAATAAGCGGGTGCAATAGTAATAAGCGGGCGCTAACGTAACTTTTGTATATATATATATATATATATATATATATAGCCCCGCTTAATATGCCAGAAAAATACAATACATGCATTACAAAAAATATAGTGTGCACCAAGGGCAAAGCGGGCTTTTTGACCTCGTGTGGTTGCAGTACTCGTCTTCGGCTCGTACTGCAATCTCCACACTCGGTCTAAAAAAGCCCACTTTGCGCCCTAGGTACACAATATACTATATCCTAATTTAACCACAAGCTAGTTCTTATTACACTGTACAAAATTTTAATGTGATGTTTGCTTTAAAGGTTATTTTTAATATTAATAATAAAAAAATTATTTACTGTATTAAAAGAAACTTTTGAAGCTTTTACGGCTTCAAAGTGTTTCAAAAGAGTGTTATCATCTTTATCGTAGCTAGACTATAGATTCACATAATTTAAACCTAAAATGGATTCGTATCACGTTTTTTTTAATATAAATACTTTATGGATAAGATACTAGGTAAGAAATAATATCAAAATCTCAGGGGATTTTTCACCTGAGAAATCATTCGATTTTCTCAGTACGAAAAAGACCCCTTAATAAAAAAAGTTTCTTTTCCTCTTTTTACAAATGAGAAAAAGCACGTATATTACAAGCCGGCTGAACATCGAAGAGCTCGCCGCGGTGAATCAGAGCATCATCCACTAGCGCACGGGTCAACCTCCGTAAAATTCGCGATGGCTCCTCCTCGCGCAAAACTCGCACGAGAATACCTGGGGGGCCAGCCAGCCTCTGCACGTCTTCTCTCTGATTTACCGTTGCACCAGTAGCGCTGAGTCTCCTCGGGGAACTACTGCTGCACATGTGCGCGCGTAATCAAGCCTCCCAAGACCAGGATAATCGAGTGTCGGCTTATACCGGGCCAAGATGCGGTCGGACGTTAACCGGATCACTTTGAACCGCGTCTTTTGAACCGAGAGAGACCGCGAGTTGTTATGGTGGTGCGCGATTAGTGTTGACGTGGTAATTACTTGTTGCTGGCGGGGATGCTGGTGCAGCGGTATTGGTGTAGTTTTCTTTAGTGGTGAGATTGGAGCTTGATTGCATGTTTGCTGGAATGGTTTGTATAGTTTTTGGCAGATTGAAATGATTGAGGAGTTTCGTAATTTTGCCTTCGTATAGAATCTCATAAAAGATTTTATTGTATGTACCTGCACTATAATTCCACATGAAATTGTGAAAGACTCTTAATTTTTTATCTTTTTAGGGTGTACATGCCTAGTGTATAATTATTTTTAAACTTAATTATGTTGGAATGAATTGTGATATTTGCATGAAATGCTGCACAAGTAATTTTATTTGTAAATTATATATATTATATCTGTCTATCTACCCATATTCGACCCGAGCTTGACCGGTATGGACACCTAAAACTTCGGAGCTAAACTCGTCACACATATAATATATCAGATAATAAGTAATACTTAGTAATACTTCACAATTCCTCCTTTATTTACAATTTCTGCCAACTCAAGCGCTGCGATCGTTTCTTTTATCCCCTTCAAGCGGACGCATATCGCGAATAGAACTTCATAGAGTTTGTCTTACCTTCAACCGTGGAAGACCTGGTTTTTTTAAATAAAAATTTGTGATATTTCTTTTTGATGGTCTCGTGTGAAATTCCGCACAGAGTTTTTTAGTAAAGTACTTTAACCGTTTCAATTAATGTTTGAATACATTATACTTGTTTCATTTCTACATTATTTGCTTGTCGTATAATATCGTCATATAATAATCATAATATCCACAGTCGCATCACGACTTAATAGTGTTTTCGCTTTGTATTATCTGAAAAATAAACGATCTTTCTATTAATATCAGATATTCATTTTAAAAAGTATATTGAAAATACGAGGAATACAAAATTTTAATGAACGAACCTGTGCATACTCGAGCATTGTTATGAAGTTCGTTTCCAATAAAGCACCAGTCGCAATTTTTGTACCTCTGTATGTTACATTTGTCACGACAAATGAATGCAGAAATCAAATAAAGATAAGAAATTCTCATTTAATATTTTAATTATAGCATTCATAATATATAGTTCCTTGTTTTGTAAAGAACTTGAAAATTAAATTCTTTCCGTCTTTTTTCAATACATATTGTAAAACAGGTCACTAATACAAGTTTGAAGTCGAGTACTATGAGTTGCACATCATTACATTACTGATTTATAGAATAATAACACAAATGTTAAAAACATTGTTTACTAATTAAGAAACAAAAAAGAATATATAAATTACAGTTCTGGCCTGATATTGGGCTAGTCTTAATGCACTCATTACTAATAGATTAATCAAGTTGTATTAATTCAGTGTCCAGAACAATATTTATGAATAGGAAGAGCGAGGTTCAAGATTCGCATTCCAGAAATTCAATGCTACTTAGCTTACTTACTCTCGAGAATAAATTCGGATAAACTATTGAATTATTGGTCCATAGAAATTCTAAATTGGTTATTCGAGAATATAAAGTAGTATGATTTAGCTGTACGGACTTAGCTAATCAAAGAGCATGTGCTGCATTGGTGATTAAGTAATAATATCTAGATAAATAGTTATTTTACATATAATTTATTTACTTTGTATTGAAATGAGACTATGTGACAACGTATTGGCAGTTCTCTTGAATTTAATGCACACACATCAGATTGAATTTGGACTTATGAATTTGATAAGGTTTGAATCGCTAAATATTACCTTCTTGTATTGCTAAGTTGAGGATAATTCCACATGCATATTATCAAAACTATATGTCTGTGGTGAACCGGAAAAACTTAAGTTCACTTTTTATGTTTCTGAGGTATCAAGGCTTAAAGTTTTTATTTTCCATTTAAGCTAATGTTAAAAAAATTCACAAATAGTAAACATTGTTACTTTTTTTATACTTTTTTTATTTTTTGCAGTTTTATCTGAAAATATATAGTACATATATATAGACTTGTGAATTACGTAATGTTACAGTTTCCGATAACAATACTCACCGTTACGAAACTTAACTGAGCAATCTCCTTGGCGCTTCGTTATCTCGTTCATTGTATTTACAGTGGACAATAGCGTACTCGAAACTGACGTAACGAATTATTTACTTTGCTCGATTCCTTATACTTTGAAACTTATAATATTTTCAAACAATAGGAATTAAAGTAATCGACGAATCAACTTCGAAGTTCTTTATAATATTCGCTGATACGTAAAAATGTTACCTTATTATCAAACCTTTATCATTTATTATTTCTTAAGCACTTTCATTTTAAATCCAGTCGATATTCGCTAACTTTAGGTATACTGTGTACATATGTCTGCTATTATATTCCTATTCTTACGTATACTTCCATGTGCTATTTACACACATTTGCATCAAACACCCTCTACCGAACATTATGAATAGAAGATACAGCACGGCAAGATTCGATGATTGACTTACCTACAACCAATATCTCTCGCATATTACATAAAATACCAACGCAATGCAATTACGAAGAAATCGCTTAAAAACATTAGTGCACGTAATCTCTTACCCACGAAGCGAATCACGTATAAGTACAGCTCTCGAATTAAAATCCAGCAGTCGCGCATAATCGTTCCTCAAGCTCCGCTTTCTCTCTCTCATCTTTCCTCCTGCATATCTGAGGCGGCGCATAAAACACGCGGGCTCCTCCCGGGCGTTACGCGAATAATCCTCTTCCCTACCCCAGCCCCAACGAATTTCCGATTCCCGCGCTCGTTTCTCGCCACCGAATCGACAAACACTTCCACTTCCGCGAAGTCTTCCGCGGGAAATCCGGCGAAGTGTGTCTCCGAACGGCACGGATACGTCTGCGCGCCCACGTGTGTATCCGTGTATGTGCTAGTTCGCAGTTCGGGCGCATATATAAATTACAGTTGGAGGGAATACGTAAGCTGGAGCGTTTTAATCATAATATTCAGCGAGGATTTCTGAATCCGTGCCAGGAAGCGTATGACGACAAGACCGTATACCTACTATCTATCTTTCGTTATCTCTGTCTCTCTTAGGAATACACGAGGAAAATCTAGTACTAAATATATATATATATATATATATATATATATATATATATATATATATATATATATATATATATATATATATATATATATATATATATATATATATATATATATATATATATATATATATATATATATATATATATATAGGTCCGAGTGCTTTTGTGTATTGCGACAGACTGCGCACGTGTGTGCGGGAAAGATTCTTTATCATTAGACGGATTATTCTTGATTTAGCTCTGGACTATTCTTGGATACGCTCTGGTTATATCACTTTTTCGGCGAGCATTTTCTGTTTTTATCTGTGATGGCAAATAATATTCTACCGAGGATCTGCATATTGCGTAATTGAATCTCCTGGAGCTTTATATTATTATGGTTGAAAGAAAATTACTTTCAATACGTAAATGAAGTAGATGTATTATAATTTGATTTCAAGAGAGGTTTTCAAAATTACTGAAATTTATTTTACTCTATTAGTTGACCGAAATAGAGTTTCCGCCTAAAAATCATATAGTTTATTTAAATTTATAAGCAACATTTTTATAATGCATAAAATATCGTGGTATGAAGTGTACAATAATTTGTATAATGCTAAATAAAATAGTGTAAATAAAAAATAATTAGCCTCACAAGTATAAACTATATACGTTAAGAAATGTTATCAAGTACTTCAAGTTAAGATTCATAATAACCGTCATATATTATCGCGAATAAGTTGAGCTATTGGACGAGTCAGGAAACACTATACGATAACCGAAGGGTGGCAATACTTACAATTTAAAACGACTGAGTTATGTTAAGTAACGTGAAATTTGAACTATTCTATGCATAAGTAGATTTAAAACCGTAATAATAGTATAAGGATCCTCTTATATGATGTATAATATGAATCTGGTAATCGGTTTCACAAGAAATGTAATTGCATCGTAACGAATATGTACATATTGATCAATGCGATTTCGACGGTTATATATTAGAATTCGATCGGAAATTTCAATTTGGAATTTAGGGTTGGAACTCGCTGATTAAAGCTTCACCCAAACTATATTGCGTTTTCTAATCTGCTTATTGACTTGTCTTGTTTCTCTGTCTATCTGCAGTTATTCAGAATAAAATCTTGAAATCACTTTTTAATCTACATGCTGATTTTATGTTTTCTTGATAACATTATTCATAACGAGTATGAGTGCGTGTATGCATTTGTAACATGATTGTACAAATATCTTTGATACATAACAG
The DNA here is from genome assembly GCA_949152435.1 of Gastracanthus pulcherrimus. Lineage (NCBI taxonomy): Eukaryota > Metazoa > Arthropoda > Insecta > Hymenoptera > Pteromalidae > Gastracanthus > Gastracanthus pulcherrimus. Next base: position 43,682,443 of record OX424572.1, read on the forward strand.
AATTCAAAAAAATATATATAATAATAATTTTTGAACGTAACGCTTTTAGTAAAATTGCACTATAAAGTATAAAATAATTGTGGCAGGTATCAAATAAAAGTTCACTTTTAATATGATTAAAAATATCACAAAGCTTTCTCTACGAAATAGCAAAAACTCTAAAACTTTAATTTCTGAATTGATGTATTAAAGTCTCTAGTTCATCAGTACTTGTGAATCTGAAATATTAAAAAATCCTTACCTGCAGAAACTATTTTCTTTTTCCGGTGCAATTCTACTAAAATCATTTTTCACTTTTTTCTACTATCTTTTACTCATAGTTTATCGCCATTACCATTCATAGCAATGAATATGTACTTTATAAAAAAAAGGGGAAATTTCATTTTGCTTCGTAAAGGATATAAAAGACTCATCTATTATCAAAACGATTTTCACATTTAAAATTCAAAGAGTCAAATGCATTTTCCATTTTTTTCAGCATATGAAACTTGGACCTGCACACACGCATTTATATTCCAAAAATTAATTAAACTAAAATTTCAGTTAAACTATACAATAATTAATAAGCCGGCTCAAAGGGCCGGTCTACTCAGCGCTGAAAGTCTCGAGAGCAAGCGAGAGAGCGAGAGAGCGAGAGAGCGAGAGAGCGAGAGAGAAAGAGAGAGAGAGAGGGAGAGAGAGAGAGAGAGCGAGAGAGAGAGAGAGAGAACCAAGAGAGTCGTTGATGCCTTTTTGCCTTAAACTCTCCAAAAGCCCCCACCGTGCACTCGGGCCTTTTTATTTTTCTTTTGAATATAAAATGCCTTCGCTTAGATTAATTAAAATAGCAGCACACGAGCGGCGCGACGCAGCGCCGAGAGACTTTACAAAGAGCTTTGCGAAAGAATCGCTACCTTTTCCCGCGGAGTTTCTTTCGGATTTATTCTGTCGTTCTGATTCGATGTCAACTAAAAGCTCGAGCGGGGGTGGGAGGGAATGGCGGCTTATGCAAAGGAGCTTTAACCTATGCAGGGGGAGGGAGAAAGAGAGAGAGAGAGAGAGAGTGAGAGAGAGAGAGAGAGAGAGAGAGAGAGAGAGAGAGAGAGAGCTAGCAATATCTTAAGCTGCAGAGGTTTAATCTCAAGAGTCGAGGAAGGCGCGGCTCTTAAGACGATTTGCATGCCGGCGCTTCCGGTAAATTATATGCGATATTAGACATGTCTCCTTTAATGAAATAATACGGCGAGAGGAGTCTTTAGCCTTGCACCTCAATATGAACTTTCGCAACGTGTTATGTTTGGAATTTGGATGCGAATTTATGCGTGAAAAAATTTAAACTTATCTTTTAAAAGCTGTGAAATGTAAAAAAAAGAACAAGTAAATAATGTGAAACAAATTATGACAGTTTAGCGTATTTTGCAATTTTTTAGAATTATAATTTCCTCTATATAAAAAAATGCAACTAAAAATAAGTTTTAAACTATGCAAGTTTTATTAAACGAAATACTTTTTTTCATAAATGCGCAAAACTAATAAAAATAATGAAAAATGCACATATTGTATTATATTGCAGTCGACTTTACACATGAAACAGAGGAAGAGAACTGTATAGGATAGGAAAATTCTCAAAAATGGCCATGTGTAAGTTCTTTGTACGTGAGATGCGCGTGTAACAAACTACCTGTATGGAGTGACCATATAATCTACGAAAGTTTGCTGTAGATGTTGTAATTTGTACCTAATAATTCACTATATATACAAATATAATTTTTTTTAATTTTGAAATGGTCATAGCTTTTTACCAAATTGACATAGACAGTCCGAGAAACTGTCAAATTTAATATTCTTGATATCAGCTTTCATATAAAAGAAAAGATAAAGAAAAGCATGTGTTATGCCCTTTCTACACCTATTTAACTTCGTCTAGCATCAACTTTTCATATCAAATAACTTTTATTGCGGTTATAAATAAGATATTGTATGCTCTCAAAAACAAAGAGAAATATTTATGTATTTATTGGATATTTTTAAATTAACCAAACTGTTATTATTACAATGATATTCAGCATTCAAAGTCAAAGAGAAACTAATTTAAAGTCTAGGTGAAGAAAGGGCATTACGCATAGTAGAGCATATAGAGCGAATTACATATATAGCTTATACGTATATACGCACCGCGTTTATTTTACAATTTACGTGGAAAAGTCAAGCTAAATAATATCAAATAAATTAGTCAGGATGATGAGGATACTTTTGGAACGTCTTCCACAATATGAAAGCAGCATTTCCTGGAAGTTTAACTATAGAATTCGTAAAATATATGAAAAATTATAAGGATGCTTACTTATCGAATTTAAATAATAAGATAAATTTTCGAAAAACTATAGATTCTTTGTTTTAAGATTCAGCTTTTACGAGAATAGAAATGAGACTACAATGAAATAATTGAAACGTACGAAAATGACCAACGATCAACCATAACCAAAGTATAAAATAAAAAAATACGTATGAGCAAACGAGTTTTCCTAAATAAGCTTAACTTTATTTAAAAAACGGACATAGTTTCATTGAAATGTTACGTCGTGTGACGTATCTTTTGATTGTACACGTAAAAAATAAACAAATTCGAGTCACACCGCAGCAGCAAAAAATACACTTGCGAAATACCTACGCATCAGTTTATTAATCGAATGAATAAAAAATACTCGCGAAAGCATTTTGTAAGATTTTGTAACTAACACAATTACGTTGTTAAGTGCGTTTAAAAAAATTATGTTTATGAAAATTTGGTAAATATTATAAAATTTATGTAATTCGGCAAGCATACATATTCAGACTGCCCGTCTCAAGAATCAGTTCGAATATCGTATCTATTAGAAGTTCGTTCGTTCATAAAACTTATAGAACATCCATTTTCAATAAAAGTACAGTCAATCAAGTTTACAAACCGACAAACTTACATTAAAAAATTTTTAAAGTACACTATCAATCAATTACTGCGCGAATCCATTGTTATAAACTATAATAAATTGTGCTAATTAAGAAATAAATAAAAAATTCTATTGGTGAATACAACAATCCATAAATTTATTCAATCAACCTTCAATTTGTCTACACCACAGCTAGCACTTCACAGATCTAGCGCACATTTCGAGGTAAGCAATACAATTTCAAATAAACCGATTAAAATAACAAGCAGATACATGGTTGTGAGAGAACCAGATTTCATGGTAGAGCTTGCCACTAGACTCATATCAAAGTTGTCCTGAATTCTCATATTTTAGGAGTTCAGGACATAACAGAAATATAAAAATTCAAATATAAAATAAAACGTTCTTTAATGCGTTCAACATAGTTAAAATGCGAGTTCCGCTCAGATTTAAATTGGCATATTTTTAGTCTTTTTTTCAAAAGTCAAAATATTCTATTGGGCTTGCAACTTTATAAATCGATTCAATAGTTAGAGGAAGGGCATTTTTGATATTTAATTTAAGTAAAAAAGTCTGGGTTTTTTAAAATCCACTGAAATAACTCACTAAGAGTTTTTCTTGCGAAATTACATCGAGTTACATTAATGCGCAAAATATTTATTGCAGTTACACAAGCCTGTATTTGTGCTTTTGCGCTAATAATCTTTCGAAATAAAGAGCCTAGTATTTACAACTGCCGATGACTGTTCTAATGGAGAGGCATCGTACTGCGTGCAGTTCGATTGTAAATTCATATTAGTTTCATGAAATTTAGCATTCGTGCTCGGCTGCGTAAGCTAGTTACTGTCAGACATCCGGTAATGCATTTGCTTTTCCGTTACGCGAGTTATACGTACGTTGTTTGGCTTACCCGTTGAATATTAACTTGGACATTGATTAATCTACCAGTTGTAGCAGCATCCCATTATAATGTAACAATTGAACATAGAGCTCGTCCATTCGTCTAAAACGCAAAAATTATAATGTATATTATACAGACAAAGCAATAATTTGATTAGTCTTATCATGCTTAATTTTGCGAAATACTCTAGTAAAAATGGCAAAATAAGCAAATTACATTTTAATGAGGCTAGAAAGAGATGATTTTGGATACCTAAAAATAGAACCCATTACTCATAATTTGCTTGAATGGGGTATTAATTTCAAGACATAATCTAGTGAAAACCAAATACCCATTATTTTGGTAAAGAATTGTAACTCTTCTTTATATCATAACTACGTAAGATTTTATGTTACAAAAATGTTTCAAGAGTAAAAATAGGTTGTGCAAAAAGCTTTAATTTTGGCTTTATTTTGTATAAAAATATTAATTTGTTCCAAAGTTATTACTGACCTATAAAAATATGCGATAAAAAATATCTACAAAAAAAATAACCGAAATAATAGATTAATATTATTATACAAAACAAGCAGAAATTAAAGTTCGTTTCGCCTAATTTTACTTATAAACTTTTCAAATATTTTCTTAGCGTAAAAGCTTACAGAGTTATAACAAGAAGTAGTTCTCATTGTAAAAAGTCATGGGTAGTGCAGCGCCTTACATTTTTTCAAAATTTCTTACATTTTACCATTTCTACTAAGGTATTTAGCAGAGTCTGGCAAATAAAGTGTTTAGTAAAAGATTGTTTATTTCGACAAAGTTAAGCATAGGTTGGCATAAGTGGCAAACTTAATAAGAAATATCAAACAAAATTAAAAAAAGTATTTTATATTTTAATTTCAATGATAAGGGCTACTAGGACGAAGCGGGATACCTTAGTACTTATGAAAAACTGTGTTTTAAATTTAATTTATACAATCTCTTATTTATTCAAAAACCCTATGAAAATTTCCTAGAACGCTTATGAGTAATCAATGTGCCTTATATAATCAATTTTTCAAATAAAGTATCACAAAATCATATTCTTTCCAAAAGTCGACCCTGTGCGTATACCACCAGCTGACTGCGAGTCAGTTTGCATTACGCATTGGGGTACATTTCAATGCAGCGGCAGCGGCTTGGCTCGAGCCTCGAGCTGAAGGAGAACCTGTAGGCCAAGAGGTGGTGTGGAGAGGGGAGAAAGAGAGAGAGGGCGAAAACGAACCCCTTGACGAGAATCTAATCTGCGCGGAGTGCATTCGCACGCCCGCATTAACGCACTGTGAGCTTGCGGCGCTCGGTGTACATGTTTGCGCCTTGCGTTTCGCGTGATGTTGGAACAGACTGGGAATGCAGCTATGCGCTACTGTGTCAACGGATTTTGTCGTTGAATTTCGCAGGATGAGGAAAAGATGACACATAAATATAGTTTTTTTTTGTTAAGGAGATCTGTTATACAGTTCCGGTGATTTTTGTTACTTACAATAGTATGATTTTTTTCTTTTTTATATAGTATAAATTTACATTGTTAAAGGGAACTATTATATACATAAAAGATGATATTTATTCCATTGTAATTAGGTTCAAATATAGGGGAGAACGGGGTAATGCCGGTCACTGGCTAATTCCGGTCACCCTTATTTTCAATAATCTAAACATTTTTAGGTAATAATTCGAATAGTATATTAAACGCAACATAAAATGCAATTAATCTAATGTCCAAACAACCTTCTATTCAGTTTTATTAAGGAATTATACACAATAAAAGTGTAGGCCTACATTTCTTATAAGAAATCTGGTCTATAAAATAAGCTTTTATGCATATTATTTGTTGCTTTATGCAGTTATTTTTTGCATCTTTATTAATTTGAACAATCTAAGAATACGGAATAGTGAAGAAAAAAGAGTATAAACCTATTACTTTTTTGCCATTTCAATTTAAATTACTAAGAAGAATGGGGGTAATCCCGGTCACAATGTTATTTATATGACGCTCCCAAAATTGAGGCTAAGAAAACGATCCGCTGCGTTCTCAGGTAGGGTAACTTTGCTCAAGTGTTTTTGATTGAACAGTGGTTATGTTATTATATGTTTCACTGTGTAAGTGCGAATAATAATGCGACGGATCATATGAAAGTACATATAATTGATTTATAGAAATTTTTCACCTATAAAAGTAACTTTTTAATAGTGATCGGAATTGTACCAACCCTGACCGGTGATCGGAATTGTACAAAGGCTCTTTGATGTGGAGTAAATTTGGTCAAAATGCTTTTTTTTTTCGACTTATAGCTTCGATATCTTACATTTTTATATTAAACCAATAATAAATATTTATAGTCAATGGTTTTAACTAACATAATAATTATTTAAAGTTAAAAGAAACAATTTGAAAGTGGAAATAACAAGCACGTTTGCTTCGGTGACCGGCAATACCCCATCCTCCCCTAAGCAATAGTATCTTATCAATGATAATAAAAAAACCCCTAACGTTGGGAATAAAATATCTCCTGCTAATAATAAATTCACCCATCCAATCAAATTTTTTTTCAAAGAAGTATTATGATATAATGAAAAAAATTACATATTTTTGTTTAAAAATAATTATTTTAAATATTTTAACCTATCCCATAATGTGTAGCGTAAAATGACAATAAAAAAATGTTATTCTTTATTAGAATCAAATTAGGTGAATATACTGAGTCTAGCTAGTAAGAAAAAAGTTTTTTTAGCCTTTAGTTATCCTTAGAATTGTCTCAACGCTAGATTGCAACAGTTTATTAAAGTGATACTAAGCTTTAAATATGAATATTAGAGAAAGTCCTGTAAATTAATTAAATTTAAATAACTCACATGATAGATCGATAGTTTGAATATTCTTGTATAAGTATTAATTGATAGGGATTCAAATTACCAAAAAGAAAATGTTTTTTTTTGCATTTTTACGGAAAATTCTGCAACAGCATTCACATTTATTTTTTAATCCAGTGAAATATTCACTATTTCAACAGAGTAAAGTAAACCCATAAAACTAACAATAAGTCACACTTGTATCATTTACAATAAGTTACATTCTTTTTTACAACGAATTTATGGTATGAAAACATGTAGATAATATCTAAAAATTGATCGAATTTGTGATCTATCATTACAACGAAATTTCCGCCGAAATATTATCGAACAGCCAAACTGTCGAATATGCAAATAGAATGAAATTTTCAAAATCAGCCATAGCAGCCGCATCAACGTCGAAAATTTGGAACGAACGTTGAAGTATGAGACCGCACATTGTAGCGAGAATCTCTTTTCATTTCGCGTTCTCAGTAGCAGCAACGGCTTCTCGCAATGCCCAAGGGGATTTATATTTGCATTCCGTTTTTGAGAAATTGACATTGAGCAAGGACGAATGACGCGTACACACATACATAATGCATCAGGAGAAATATATTTTCGCTTTCGAAGTGGATATTAGTCACGATTTTTACGCTTCTTCGTCTCTTTTTACTACACATGTCACGTTTGAATTAATAATGGCGGTATTGCTTGGTTTTGAATGGCTAGATATATTCTGTTTTAAACTTAGAAGTTTTATTTATCATTTGCTGAATTTGCTGTGGCGCGAGGTACATTAGAACTGTGAAGGTACATTGAGGACAATTGAATTGTTCAAGCAGTACCTGACCGCTGTACCTTTCTACTGTACCAATGAAAATTAGATTAAACGGACAGACTGTCGGGTGCTTTATTAGTGAATGCTGTATATGCACCTCGTCCGGGCTTTTAATCAACAAAGCTAGATATTTTAATAAACATCGTATGATACAAACTTTAGACCATTATATTACAAATACATTATTATGCTATTAATTCCTTAATTAGTGGCATAAATGAAATAATTTATTAATTAATAGCTGCTTAAGTCACATTTTTCACTATTCTAGCCAAGCAGTTTTCTTTGAGTTCATATTCATATATATCCAAGTAATATTCTAAAATGTTGCGTATTTTGTTATTTAAGTGCAGTGGTATTTCAACTGTGCCAAGAGTTTGATATAAGAATTATTCTCAATTATTATAAAAAACGTCTTTACACAAGGGTCGTAAAAATATTTTATAATTCATATAGATGATCTGTAAAGCATGGTTATGGTTAAATGAAAAACGTTTTTATCTTCCAGACAGTTGTTCTAATACTTTAAATGTCTATGCTGCATGATATTAGAAGACTTTGTGCTTATTTTAAGCAGAATATATCGATTTTGTTAAAATGAGAAATATCTGTTCTTATACAAAATATCCAGTTTTTAAATGTCATTTGCACCAGTCATTTTGAGATAAATCTCTAAAAAAAATAAAATATTCCTTATATTTGGCAATAAAAGAGAAACCGTTACTTAGATTTTAAAAATCTTCTCTTACAAAAATACTGAAGAAATCGCGTTTATTGATAATTACTGATTAATAAAACTTGATCAGAAGAAAAGAGTTGGAATATAGCTAGCGGTACCTATTTTTTTGTTTTTTTATATATAAAATAATACAATCAGATTATTGATATACATGTAAAAATTGAAATTCCGCATTGAAATACAAATAATCACAATTTTTCTAAAAATCACCAACACTACACTCCCACTGGAATTTCGCCAAGTGAGAAATCCCTCGCGGCGTGAATTCACACCTCGTCGCCCATGCGCCTCGCGACACCCAAGTCAACGCATCTGGTGACCCCCCCCCCCACCCCCCCCCCCCCCGCCCTTACCCCCTCACGATATATCCCATTATAAAGCCATTGACAGCAGCGCTGCATTCCTCTGTCTCTACCGCGCAAGGTACTAAGGTTACACACTCGATTTGGCGCACTCAGCGAAAGGACATATCCGTGCGCGCTTCCCTTTGCGCGCGTCCGCTGGCTTGTGTGCAGTTGTGTAGTTCTGCGAAATTGTGCAATTTTCGAGGTACTCTAATCGAGCGTTAAAGTGTCGCGTGACGGGGCTGCACTGTCGGCAATGTTGCCGTAGTGGGTGATGATGACTTCGCGAGACGGCAGAGAGCTTTGAGCGAAGGAAGTTTATGTTGGTAACGCAATAATTATAAATGCAAGAGAGTGGACACTGAGTTTGAAGTATCGAGAATTGTAAATTAGCGAATTTTTATTGAACTTTATATAAATATAGAATGGTTCCAAAGGCATAATATTCAATTAAATTATATTATTTTATTTTCATAAATTGTTAGTAATTAAGATTCTTTGCTGAGATTGAGCAGATAAAGTAATTATTTCTATAGTTTCTGTGGTGCTTAAACAGAGAAATATTCTTGACCTACATATTCTTGACCCACAATAAATCTCATTAATTTGTGAATATTCAGTCTAGATCTTCTGATACTTAAAGGACATTGTTTTTAAATCCCATATTTTTCTCTTCATCTATATCTTATTTTTGTATTCAAAATGTGAGAAACATTTTCAATATCGATAAAATTAATAAATTCGCGTCTACTTTTTTCATTATTTTATATTAACAAAATGCGTATACACATAGACTTCATGATAATTATTTTATAGCACACTAACCTCAAAATGCCAACTTTATTATCGATTTTGAGGTTGTTGTGCTATAAAATATCGTATGAGACTGTTGTGGGAGGTGTTTTTCTACCTTGCTCGATTTTCTGATACTTAAAGGACATTGTTTTTAAATCCCATATTTTTCTCTTCATCTATATCTTATTTTTGTATTCAAAATGTGAGAAACATTTTCAATATCGATAAAATTAATAAATTCGCGTCTACTTTTTTCATTATTTTATATTAACAAAATGCGTATACACATAGACTTCATGATAATTATTTTATAGCACACTAACCTCAAAATGCCAACTTTATTGTCGATTTTGAGGTTGTTGTTCTATAAAATATCGTATGAGACTGTTGTGGGAGGTGTTTTTCTACCTTGCTCGATTTTCTCGAGCAAGGTAGAAAACCATCTCCCACAACAGTGTCATAATATACTATAAATACTAAGCCCCTTTTCTTCAATAGTACATATATAACATATAAAATAAGCCAAATATTAAATAATTATTCAATATTATTCAATTATTTAAGGAAAATTGATTACAATACTATATTAGGAATCCGTCCAAATAGGTTTTATCGATTTCGATTTACCCACCTTGCATTGTACTAAGTTCTAACTCCATTTAGTAGCAATCACAATATTTTTCTCTCCGTGAACGACTGATGGTCGTACTTTTTTTTTGCCCGGCTAGCCACTGATAATGCGCGCAACACGCGCGCCTGCATAGGCGGCGGCAGTCGAAGGAGGGAAAGGAGAGTTTTAAGGAACAACACACGTTAGTTACAGTCGAACTAGAACGGGTCTATATTCACGTTTATTACAGGTATACGTAGTGCGATAGTCGCTAATGCAAAGCGGCGGGGGTGGAGGTAAGAGAGCAGGAGGCGTACTTGCCCGTGTCGCGTAAGAGAGAATCAGAGAGGTAGACTTACATCCAAGTGTGTCATGGCCTGGCCTCGTCATAGCCGCTGGTGGTTGGCCCCCTCCGGTGTGTGCTAGCCCCCATCGTGTATATCGACCGGAGTCGCAGGCCCGCTCTCGTTCCGCGCGTCGTAGCTCTGTAGCTTCGCGTATCGGCAGTCGCGTGTGTTTCGCACGTGCGCAGCGCGGGAAATCTCGTGTGCTTGAAGAGTGAAGCGGAACTAATCGTGCGCGCGAGGGGGCCGGCCTTGACCTAGCCTTATGTTTCACGTTGCGGATATCGCGCTCGGATTCTACACTGTCTCTCTCCCTCTCCGTCTCCCTCTCTTTCTTACCAAGCGCACAGTCGTGTACTTCGTGTCGGCTGCTCTCTCTCCCAGATGCTTGCTGTAATACAGAGTATTATTATGCATTGAAAATATGTGGCTTTCGCCCGGAGAAGCGTTGTGACATTTTAGAAAGGAGTGTAATAATAATGGCATGTGCAATAAAACCGTCACAATATGTATACTCACAATGTTAATGTTTCCAATCTGAGTCTCGTAATTTGTAAGGCATCAGACTTTCTTACCATACAAAGTCTTCATTAGATTAGATTAGATTAGATTAGATTAGATGTTTATTCTGTGCAAGACAAAAACAATAAAACTACATTCAATAATAATACATATTTACAGAGATCATTAGTATAGTCAAACAGATCACAGCTCGACATTGCTCGTCATTAACTTACATATATTGCACAATATTATATCTGTCGTACATTAATCACGTCATTACACTTATCACATATTCTTATCATTACGAATAATACATTTTTTGTGACTATCAAACTTCAATTTCTATTATAGTCAACATTCGTATGATTAGCGTCATTCTACATTAGATATACATGGTCCATGTCTCTGGACTTACATAGCAAATAGTCGCGAATTATCTCTTTAAATCTGCGTAGTGAGGGCAAGTGCTTAATACGTCGAGGGATCGTATTCCATAGGCGCGCACCTTGAGATTGAAAAGATTTCAACCCTGTATCGGTACGCGACGATGGAATCGAGAGCTCCCTAGAATCAGTCCTACTAGAGGTCCGAGCCTGTTTTTTTTAAAAAGGGCTGCAAGATACGTGGGTTGACCCATGTTAATAACTTTGTATAGTTGTACCGCCGAAAAATACGCCCTTCTTCCCTCAAGATCAAGCCAGCCAAGTTTACTCCTGTAGGGACTGATATGCTCATACCTTCTAACACCACATATGTACCTCACACATGAATTCTGCAATCTTTGCAGTCTCATCTGGAGCTCACTTGACACATCAAGATACACTACTGAGCAATAATCTAAATGAGACAGGACAAGAGCACTTGCAAGCCGTTTGCGTAACGCCTCGGTGGTGCTGGATTGAAATGATTTAAGCCCATGTAGGGCCTTATTAACTTTTCGGCTAACTGCATCCACTTGCGGTTTCCATGTTAACTTTGAATCCATGACAATACCGAGGTTAGTAACAGTGTCAACAAAGGGAACAAAAACGTTACCCTGAATCTCTATGCCAGGCAAATCCTTACTCTGTACTTTCTTAATGTTAGATTCTGACCCAAAAATAATTGCCTTCGTTTTCCCGATATTGAGACACAGAGCGTTCTCAGAAGCCCACACTGACACTGCTTTGGCCATAGCCGACAAGCGTCGTTCAGAAGTACAAAAAAATATATCCCAAAGTTTCAGCAAGATCCGTGACCCAAATCCCTAATACTCTCCTTGCATAAGCATCAATAAATGGATGTGATTTTTTCTCAGGTTTCAACAATGGCTTTCCAGGTTAATAAATATTTAGTTAATTTTTATAGACGATTTGTTCATCCGCCAAATCTAAAAATTCCGCTCCAAAATAACGAATATTTATTAATAAAAATTCGATATCCATCAGGAGATAAAAAGACACGAGTACAATAGCGTGCTTACACTACACTCGCACTGCACTCGTAGCGTCTAATTAGCGTCGGTCTCATTCGTTCTCGAAAAATCGAAACCTCGAAAGCATATCGCACACCGTACACCAGCAGCGACGACTATCAAGGGACATATATAATCCGCGTCGCGCGAGCGTGTTTGCGTCTGCATGTTTTTCCGCTGCATGACTCGCTGCAGCCGGTGGGTAACGCCCCGGGCGATCATCTCGCAGTTGCTTTCAGTCGCGCGTAAAAACGCGAAAGATTGCGAGCGCGGCGCGTCGTTCGACAGCGCCTATATATGCCTCTCTTTCTTCTTCTCTCGCGCTCCAGTACTTTTCATTTGTTGCGAGATATGGGGTGGGGCAGAACAGGTTTTGAGGGAATCGAGCGTGAGATTTCAACGAGGATGATTTGAAAGATATGTGGATAGATACTGAGGAAGTTGTTGATACTTGGATTCAATAAAAGATTGGTTTTCCTAATGTTGTGAGGAGCTTTTCTAGAGAAAAATGCATAATTATTGTATGGTTATCGATGTAGATCGAAGGAATATTTTCAGTCGGATACATAAGATTGGTAAAGATGAATTTGTTAACAGGTTGAGTGCACGGAGACACATATGTATCACGAATTGACGCAGTTTTCTTTGTAGACGTCTTACTGTAAACGTAAAAATTAATGAAACTTTTAATGCAGCCGGATATTATATCCTTTAAGCTCTTAGAAAAAAGCATCTAGTTTTTATCGAATGTTTGAAATTTTAATAAATTTTGTAGATAATTGAAAACTCCGGCTTAAACATTAGCCACTCTTAACCTATTAAAAAATATATTCTAAATGAACTAATAAAATAAGGAATAATGGTTTATGTCTGAAAATAAAAAAGAAATGTATTAAAATAAGATAATTTATAATTTTTTCTAACCTAAAATTTTTCATTCTATAAGTTTTGGGGGATGTTACATTTTTCATTTTAACATCAAAGCGTTGCATATATTTGTTAGAAAGCACATAAACTAATACAAATTTTCATTAAGCTATTTTGATTAGACTCATTAGTACTTAAATTCAATACTTAATTCGCGAGTAGGCACAAGAGTAGTAATATCCTATTTAAATCAAAAATATCTAGGTCTTTTAAATTTTTGGAATAATATTCTTGTTTCATATAGTCAACTTAAGCTGTGCGAAAGTTTCAAAAAAACATTAACTGTAAGAACTCGAGAGAATTTCAAAAATCTTAACCCACATTCATCGGGTACATTCCTTTACTCATTAGTATCTGTATTAATTAAAATTTAAAAAAGGTTAGAGTAATAATTTATAATTAGTTCAAATTTTGTACTGTATTTTATAGTCACCCAGTCAACTAACAACTCCATCAATCTATTTCTGCATAATAAGCTAAAAAGAAACAAAACAAAAAAGCTTTAGTCCTAGACAACGGAAACTGACTTTGAAACATTGATATTTCATAAATCGACGTGTAACTCCTTTTCCCTCAAAACAAGACAGAACTCCCACTTTCAAGCTCTATATAAAAGATATTTCATATACCCAAAGCAGCGCATGTCACTCCAAATTTTCACTAAATCCTTGAAACCCCTGCCGCAGCCGACTATACATCTATACTCAAAATCCATATATCACGAGCCGAGCGAGCCGCGCTCGCACTATTAAAATTCAGGCAAAAATTTTCATCCGCCTATGCGCGCTGAAATATTCAGCCTCTCCTTCTCCCATCCAGCTCTTCTACCTTTCGTCTTATACTACTTCGCAGCACCTAATCCGTCTTCCTTCCCGCTGCCGCTGCCGCTGGCTTTTCCATTCCCGCGCGTATACTTTACGCCAGTCGGCGACACTTTTTCAGTCGCACGTCGCAGCCGAGAGATAAGTGCTTTTCAATGTCGCGAGCGCGTTGGGGAATATTTCGGCGCAGCGCGCGCACGACTGAGAGAGAGAGAGAGAGAGAGAGAGAGAGAGAGAGAGAGAGAGAGAGAGAGAGAGCCGAGATGTATAATGCTCGTTTGCATCTAAGAGGAGGGGAAGGGGTACTGCGAATAGAGCACTACAACTGAGAATTTATTTAGCTTTTTTTTAAGGAAGTGTAAGGGATGAAGTAGTAATGTATTTTACTGGTGGGTATTCGGTGGAGAATTCTTATTTAATAGAGTAATTTTGTGGGTCTGGATAAGAAACGCGTATTTGAATAGGAGTGTTTAAAAAGAACATGCCGCCGGGCAGCCCATTAAAAATTGGGCATATTTTTCGGATACAAAAGCATACTTAGACATATGAGACCTAAATCAGTCAGTATTTCTTAAGTAATGAATACCTTCTTTCACATGAATGGTTTGATAATAAGCAATTGATTTTTAATAAATTAGAATATTTTCAGTGATCAGTACTAAAATCTAACTTAAAAAGAGAAAGATACGGCTTTTCGTGATTCTTCATCGGTTCTTCCGGCATACGACTTTTAAACATACTTTAAGGAACTCATTAATTAGAGTTTGTTTAATTGCCAGAAATTGCAAGACAAATCATTCGTATTCTTATTTATACAAGTGACGGTCTAAGCTGATTCTGAAAATATGCGACCAAAAGTTTCCGTATTTTAAAAAATGCATTGCGTAGAAGTACCGTTACATTCGAAATATATGTAACCCAGACATTTAGTAACGCTAAGAATGTATGATGCAGAAATGTCAATAATTCTTCAGACACTTTCTTAAAATACCAATGTGACCGCGATGCTGAAATGATTAATTTTTTTTTAAATATTAATTAAGTTTAATTTTTGCACTGAAACAAATATTAATTCATTATTTATTTATTTACTACATAACTTTATTCATTTTAAAATTTCATAGATCTTGAAATATTATTTTTATAATTAATTGAATTATAATTATCAATAATATTTCATGCAAATAAATTAATCTGGCTCTAGACTGCCTTAAGTATGGCTAAGTAAGTCTGGCATTAGGGGCTATGCCAGACGATACATCAGACTTTTGGTGAATTATGTCACAAAAATTTATTTTATACATATAAAAAATAATTAGAATGGTACACTTATTGTTATTATCGGCCTAAATCGAAAAAAAAAATACTTTTCGATCAAACAGTATAGAAAAACTTTCTCAAGTATTAAAATCTTCTACAGATTTAAAAAATTTGTAAAATTTGAAGTAAAAATGTAGGTTACTAAGGCTTGACAGAGTGTGATGCTTTTGTTTTGCAATTTTTACTAAAAATCTGGTTTAGTAATCAATGTCAGATATTCGCAATACTAGTGCCAGAATAATTCTTTTAGACGGAAATTCTAATAATAAACATTTTACTTGTCCAAACCTTATCAGAGCTACACCGTAACCAATTCGCCAAGTTTTCCTTAATTTTTTTTCCTTGACTCGTTAACGCTACATACACATACACTGCGCACTTACACTGACGAGTACTCGCAAGAAACTACGTTATACACGAGAGCAAATCATCCAGAAGGAAAGAGGAAGCTAAAGAAGATGAAGAAGAAGACGAAGAAGCGGCGCTTTCATGCGCCCCGCAGTGCGGAAAAAATCACGCGCACATATATAATGCACTACCTTTCTCTCTCTCTCTCTCTCTCTCTCTCTCTTTCTCTCTCTCTCTCTCTCTCTCTCTCTCTCTCTCTCTCTCTGCCCTCTTAGACGCGGAGATAAGGAGAAAAGAGGCGCGCGCGAGGAACGCTTGTAATTAAAATTGTTGAAGTGCTCGCGCGCTGCATGCTCTCTGTCTCTCTCTCTCTCTACAGAGCAAGTAGGGATTTTAATTATGATTTTTGCTGAAGAAAAGAACGCTGCTGCTACTCTTGCTGCCAACTCTCATCTCTCTGCGTTGTACATGCAAGTCTGGCCTTCGCGCGAGCACAGTCCTGGACTTGGTAGGCAAGCGCGTAATAATCCTTGCGTTATATGCGTATGTCGGCTGCATTCCGTGTTTGCCAGAGCGTGGAAGTAGGGGAATCTCATAGAGAAAGGTATTTTAATTGTAATAGCGAATTTTCGAGGGAAATGTGGGACTGCTGATTGACGATGTTATCTGTCATGGTAAAGTATCTAGATATATTTTTCTATACAAGAATTCAATCTGATAAAGCTGAAATAAAGGTCATTGAACAAATTAACCAATTAATAAATTATCTACCTTAATAGTTATCAAATAAAACTGTATAATTTTTCTTATTTGGATAAAAATAAGATGACTTTCTTTACCAAAAGATTAGTTGATAAAACACTTATCAAGTAGTATTATTATATATCCTATCAAAATACACATGGATTTTACATAAAATAAAGTGTTGTTATAGCTGTCTTATATGACAGGTATACCAGCTAAAACAAAATCCAAAACATCTGTTTTTTACCTTTTAAACGATGCGCAACGTCGAAGCTTCCAAAAAAGAAGAGTTTCAACATGTTATTAAGTACCGTAAAGTAGGGTGACTTCAACCAACGGCGTAACATTAATGCAGTCCTTTAAAAACTTATAGTTGATACACTGGTAGTATAATTTCAAATAAAGCCCGTGCAAAAGGTTAAATAAGAGATATGTAAGAAATTAAATTTGCTTTATATATTCATAATTTGTTATAGCTATTTTCAAATGTATCAAAGTCACCTCGTTTTATGATATTTATAGTTCTATTTTAAAACACTAAATATTTCTTAATGAGAAGGACTAGTTCCCAGGTTGATATATAAGCACAATAATTTTTTTTTTACAGGTAGGTATTTCGATATTTCTATTAATGACATCATACCAAAAATCGATTAAAATATAAATTTTGGTAACATCATCCTTTCTCTAGACAGACCCAAATCTGCCTCGACATTTCTCGATGAAAGCGGAGAATGCTCCATGCACACTCGTCTCCTCATCTTTCCTCGCAGTTGTCAGTTTCTCTCTCTCTCTCTCTCTGTCTCTCTCTCTCTCTCTCTCTCTCTCTCTCTCTCTCTCTCTCTCTCTCTCTCTCTCTCTCTAGCGTCGCTGCGCGCGAGATATCCTGGGGCCGAGGCTGCCGCGTCCGCTTTGCGCCAAAGAGATAAAGAGGTAAGGAGATGCGCCAGTGCGGCCTCTTCAACTTGACTCTCGTTTCTACGTAGGTATGTATATATGTATGTATATGTGTGCGTGTGTGTGTGTATGTATGTGTGTGTGTGTGTGTGTGTGTGTATTTACGCGCAGCTCTGCCACTTTAGCCGGGACTTTATGTGTGTATACGCAGAGCTTGGGCAGGAGCTTGCGCGAGATGATGATATTTTTATTGCTGGGGATTTTCAGCGAAATTTAGTTTTATGGCTTTTGGATGAGCGAGGATTTGTTTGTTTTGCTGTGATTTATAATGATGATTGAATGGAGATGACATAATATTTTACTTGATTGAATGAAGCATAACTACAGGTTTATTCCCAATGTGTTTTAATTTTCAATTTCTTACTTTGTTAATTTTCTTATCGCAGCTTTTTCATGATGGCATCACTTGTGAGAATTATTTATAAGTTTATAAGAAATCTACACGATACTGTACGAAGTATAAAGTCTAATTTTTTTTCGACAAGTAATTATAATGAAATTTGGTCGAATGGTTGAGTGCTCAAGAGTAGATATCGGGAACCGGCATTTTTAAAAAAATAATAAATTATGTATTTTTTAGTATGTTTTGTACACGAGTGGAGAATATTTAAAATCTTTTTCGTCATTACATATTAAAAATAAAAAGGTTCTAAAAAATTGTGGATTTCGTATATAAGTTACATAAGTTAGCAAAACGTAAAATACGTTTTTCTTTAAAACTTATTTCACAATGTTTGAAAGTTTGCCTGTGCAACAGCTTTGATTGACACGGTTTCAAATTATTTTAACATATATTGAAATACAATATCTATAGTTTTAAGCCGTATTTTTACGAATAAAGGAATTTTAGCATCTCTCGAGCACTAAAAATGCGGCATAGAATTGTAGATATTGCGTGTCAAAACATATTAAAAAAATTGCAAGCCGTTTTGATAAAAGCTGTTACATAGGCAAATTTTCGAACTTTAAAGCTTAAGTTTTCGAGAAAAATTCCTTTTTTGTTTACCTAACTAATTTAATTTATTTGGAAGTACTGCTATAAAGTTTGCGATAACTTCGTTATTCTTAAAAATAGTCAGCTGAATTTTATTTCCATATTCTCCTCACGTGTACACTCAACGTGGAATTCTTACGATGAATGCGTTTGAATTTTTTCAAAATACTGCATCTTCGTTGGATTGGACGCGTGTTTTCGGTAACTTGATTGAAAAATTTCAAGAAAATTCAAATTCATTCGATTATAAGAATTTCACGTCGAGTGTACAAAACATAATACAAAATACAAACATTTTACTTTTTAATTTCTGCGCTTACTATCCATGAATGCTACAGATTTCCAGATCTTCCTAGAACTAGCCATACACCGTTGTCAATTAGAAACAATAGTCAGAACTCATACTTCTGAAACTGTATGCATATTTCAGACAGGTAATTCCCAGAAAATTCTTTCATTATTGAAGTGCGCGCAACATAACAAATGTACACGTGCAAGTTTCCAAGCAAATTCAATTTACAGCTAATTCAACAACGCGTACATAAGCTTTAAAGCAACCGAAAGTCCGTATACATACCCAGTACGCGGTTAAAACTTTACTTTTAAAACCAGCCTCGCACTAATTTCAAACAGCCCTCGAAATTCGCAATCCGTATACACGGGCACAAGCAAATACATTTTGCAAAAAGCATAAAATTCAAAAGCAGTACGTTTTTCAAAAATTATTTTTGCGGAACTTTGACTTTGTTAGCGTGAGTACGAGCGACGAAAGAAAAAGGGAGTAAAAGTAAAAGCCGGCGTATAAACAAATTTTCAACTTGGCCGTGGTACGTCGTCGTCGTCGTCGTAGCGGGAAGAACCTCGCCATGAGGGAAGTGAGCTAACAAGTTTTCTTCGAACTTCGCCTTTTCGGGCTGGGTATACTCGACTTTTTCGTCACCTTCGCAAAGCTTATACGTGCCTCGAATGTATCCGCGAGCGCAATGGAAGTTCGCATTGTAAAGCTAAGTATCGAGTGCTGGCTTTTCGAGGCGATCGATATTCGAGTAAGAATGTATTTGGAAAATTTGAATACATCAAAATTATAGCTGACGATAAATGTACGTTTAATAGGAAAATGAACGATAAAATATTTTAGATAAATAGATTTACATGTACTTATGGACAAAATATTCACTTTCGTAAAAAATAGAGATAAAACATATATTGTCTAAAATTTTAGATGACATTCTCTTTTCTAAAAGTGCCGTAGATACTTAAAAATATAAGTTATTAGCTAACTGTTTTAAATATTTTTGTGTGAAAAGTTAATCTCAAAAAATTGCTACATAGAAGGAGACATACAAAAAATTGCTACATATTTATATATATCTTTATTATACGTTATCTAGTTAATTTAATTATTTATCATCCAGATAAAGTATTTAGTTGTAATGGCAAACAATTATTTCTTTTTATTTATCTAGATATTTTGCTATAACTGAATAGGATTTTCAAATTCAATCCTCGACTCAGGATTTCTTAAAACGATGTCTCGACCTCGACGACTCATCGCCATTTTCCTCACAATTTATCCTTCGAACGTCTTCTGAAGCTCGCGATCGAACTGCGATTCCACTCTCTGCGAGTCCGTGATAAAAAAAAACAGCGCCGATGCTTCGTAGGACTATGTATACTGTACTTAGCTATGCGCAGCCGGAGGATAAGAGGCTCGCGATCGTGAATTTTGATCGAGCTGCGAATAAGGATTTTCAGTATATTTATACGATAGATATCGAGTGATAAGAGAGCGGCAAAGCATTTTAGCCGGGATAATTTCCTGGATGCGATCGCGGAGCCCTTCGATGTATCGGAAGAATTTTTAATCACGAAGGATATTAGGCGCATTGTTGGAAATTTTTAGTTAGAACGATGGTGCGCGCTCTAGATATTATAGCCAAGATCGCTCCTGTAAATATAGGTTAAACTGACTTGCGATAAATATCATCTTCGGTAAAATAATCTTGGACATACAGTAAAATAAAAAATATATTTAGATTATCTGCACAATTTGTCGGACTATATTCGATCTTTTCTACTTAAAAGAGAATTCTGCCTCTAAATGTTACATTTCTTTGTATGAAAATAAACATAGGCACTGCGAATATTGATTTGATAGAAAAATAAGCTGAGTGGCATCAACATTTTACCATACTTTACGCTGTATGCAAATTTCGATATTATTTGTCTTCGCCGACGGCAGCGATGTCGAATATAAACCCCCATGAGATTTCGCGCTACTGCGTAGCGTCATTTTTGTCATCTTGCGGTTTTTATAATTTATCACGGCAACAACTCCACTAGCGAGTAAATTATGTATACAGTTGAACCTTCATATTCTAGAATTCAAGAGAAAGAACAGTTTTCAATGACTTTATGATAAAGGATCGTATTCGTTATTAAATAAACAACAACACAC
Source organism: Gastracanthus pulcherrimus (assembly GCA_949152435.1). Lineage (NCBI taxonomy): Eukaryota > Metazoa > Arthropoda > Insecta > Hymenoptera > Pteromalidae > Gastracanthus > Gastracanthus pulcherrimus. The sequence continues at coordinate 43,703,299 of OX424572.1, forward strand.
AATCACTCAAAAAATTATGTTAATTGACTTAGAGTTCTTGTGTAGATTTAATGTACATATCATCACATTTATCAGTTGAAAATTCTTGAATCTTTATGACATTTAAAGGGTTAATCTGATTATAATTCCATTTTACTTAAAGTAGAAAATACGCTTGTAGCTATACTTATAGTTATTACTTCGAGATCCGAAACTACGTGTAAAATATAATCAAATTCTGTAGTAGAATTGTTATTTTTCCCGAGAAATAATAAATTATTCATATTTTAAGATTGCTAATAAATACTTAGAAGAATAACAAATTGTTTAACAACATCCTATTTCTTATCTTCCTTCATCAGCCTGTATTATTTACAGTTAATCAGCAACAGATGAATTTTTGTTTTTGCGATTCACTATACTTACACCGATCTACGTAAAATATAAATCCACGCTAATGAAAATAAATAAGGTAGACTATGAGCATGATTATTATTCTTAATTGCTATTATAGGTTACAGATTAAATAGAATTACAGAGATTGAACTCTAATCATTTCAAATTGTTAAAACTAAAGGAATATCAGACTTACACATGCTCCATGCATGTCTGAATTATTCAGGAAAATATAAATTATCTACTTATATTTTTACGCATGATAGGTAGATAAATATAGGACGTTCAGAATAATTAGTAAATAAGACCATTTTCGACCATTATGCAAACTCTCGCAAACATTTAACCATTAGTAACATTGTGAAATTTTATGATTTTGATAATTGAAATCAATACTTAAATAATTTATTGATCAATTGAATACTTTAAATTAGATAAATGATATCGTGATTTACAAAACGTTGCAAAACGGTTGAACGTTTACTAAATATCAAAAATTGACTTATTCCGTTATGGGTCTGAAGGCTTCGTAGACATAGTTTCCCTGAATTAAAATTAAAACATGCAAACGAGGACATATACCACCAAACACCTGCGCCATAAATCCATAACTCCTAATCCCATTACCATTAAACAGAGAGCATATTTCGAGAATCCGTTCGCAGTGAGCGGTTACCCCGAGCGATCGTGCAGTCGTTCGCTTGCAATTCGCTCGCAAAATTATCATGCGCAATGTTCACGAGATGAGATCTGGGTTACGTCTTCCTCTCGCGCGCTACATTAATCTTCCTGCGGAGATTAACGCGATTTGACGTCGCGGACTCGCTTCGGCGTTAATTTAGGGACGCAGCGTCGTAATTATCCGGAGGCAGGGCGCGAAGGATCCGATAGACCAGTGGATGCGGTAAACGAGATGCATGCGTATCTATGGTTGGCTTTCGTTTGGAAAGGTGTCGTGGTTAAAAGATTAATGAGATGATTTCGTGTGTGATCAAGTATAGATTGGATTTTTATTTTTGAACTGGGAAGAGGTATTTCTCTTGTATCTATAATTCTTTATCTGATGAATATAGGGGAAACTGGGGTATAACGAGCTACTAAAATGCAATGACCCATAGAAATTATAAAAAGCTTAATTAAAAAAAGCTAAAATAGCATTTAGATACTATACAATTGAAGAATGTTCCAATAGAAAAATGCACTTTTAAATTACATAGAACATAGCGATTTTAGAAATAGTTGGGGTATAACGGGCACCCCCATTGGGGTATAACGGGCCAGCGTCATTTTACGCTCTTGCTGTTAAATTATGGGTACCAAACTACCGTAAGAGGGAAGTACAATGTTTGTTTATGTTTAATCTATCGCGATATTAGATCGAGATACGTTACAACAATTCATAAATAAAGAGAAACTTTACAACCGCTATGCATGAAAATTTTTGTCATTTTTACGGCTCTAAAACGACTTAAAATTCCTGTTTTATATCCGCTATCATTTCAATTCTTAAAATTATGTTCTTTTTATAAATAAACATGTCAACGTCTTTATTTTGGAGCTCTCAACGATATGTCTACTCTTCCACAATCAAATAAAACATTTATATGTACTAAAAATGGTGGTTCATTATACCCCAACAAAAGTGGCCCATTATGCCCTATTTCCAATAATTAAAGTTTCGAATCATAACTTTTTGTAATCTTAATGAAATTAAAAGTTACGAAAAACAAAATGAAGCTTGAAACATATCCTAAACTAGCCCGTCACGCGGTCCTTATACTAACTATATTAACGCCTAGAATTAAACGTCAAAATTAATGCTTAAAACTAAACCTTAAAATTCAAAGTAAAATTATAATTCTTACAGATAATACTATGAGATGCAGAGCATTATTAAACATACTTTACAATCATTATTGAAATGTAATTAAAACTAATTTATTACTTGAAAGAGGGTTTGAACATACAACAAATTTTCTTCTATAATGTTTATACTAAACAATCCTTTTTAAGAAATAAAAATTTTAATTTTTCTGTTATTTCTGATAATTATTTATTATCAAAAATATTTTAATAATTGAAAAAAAATATTTATACTTCAAATGTCTTTCTTAAATTTTTGTTTTGGTTTGAACAATCAAACGTTTGCAGTCAAAGCCTACGAATAGTGGTATTGAATTACTTCCTTCATTCTTCTTTGTTTCAACTAAAGGAGATAGAAAGTAAGAGCAAGTAAAATGAAGCTCTCAATCGTCCGCGACGTTCGTCCACCGGGCTTTGTTTGCAACGGTAAAAGCTTAGAGATGATACTAAGTAGGCGAGACGAGTCTTAGACCGATGATAGTCTAAATCAAGTGCCCCAAAGCTTAAGCATTATTAAAACGTTAATCTATCGTTAATGTTTGAACAAAAACCCCAGAAAACCACGCTTTTTCCAGCTAGCCAACTAGGAACGATCCTTCAAAACATCGAGATAATCATGATCATTACCGTATCTCGGATTTCCTCTAATACATCCTATTTGTTTTCTAAAATAAAATGAATCAACAAATCTACACAAAATCCATTTTATTTGATCATAGCAATTCCCGTTTTATCATTCAATAAAAACAAAATAAATAAAATCAAAACAATATTCAGAAATTTCATCTACCCTCATGGCAATATCCAGTCCCTCGCCCGACTCTCGAAGCGCGGCAATATTGCCCACAGCCTCGCGATCAACCGGATCCCAGAGACTCGCTCTGGTAGTTCGCATCGCGCTCGCCTGCAGATTGGGAAATTATTGACCTTGTTAGGGATGATTAGAGTTATCGGGTTAGATGCTGCTGCCGCGGCGGATGCGGAGATTGCGGATAGAGAGAGAGAGAGAGGAGAGAGAGAGAGAGAGAGAGTGGGAGAGCGAGTCTATGGCCGACAGCTTAACCTGCTGGATTAGGAGGCTCTTAGGTACCGGCACCGGCGCGTTCCACCGAGAGCAGCTCAAACGCGTTTCAGATGCGTGTATCGCGACAGCGAGTGTTTTCTCAGTGCTGGTATTGCTGATGGCGGTCGTGCTGAGGAGCCAGAAATAACGCGTTATCGAACGACATAGATGTGTGTGGCTGATTTCACAGTGAATTTTGCTCATTTTGGGCGGAAATATAAGATTTTAATGAAATTACCTTTTTTCTAGTGAATACTGAAACAAGAACTTTTTATGCCAGATTTAATTTCTTTATTGTTATGTTAGAGAGAACTGTATATTCTTGTATAGTCAGAACACTGTGATTTTAAAAAATCTGTGATGGTACACAAAATTTTCAAAATAGAAATCCGATTTCTGAGTAGTTAAGGAAGCTGATTTAGGATGAAATACAATTTTCATATCTCAAATGTATCAGTTTACTTATGATAAAAGAAATGCTTCTCACAGTACTTGGCGGTTTTTGGTATTTTCCCAAAAAAGTCAAAAACAATTTATATTTGCGAAATTTTTAAGTTCCAACATCCGACAATTTGAAACACATATTTTGAGAATTAACTGTAAAATTACGCTGAATAACAAACTGATGATATTAACTTGCTGGACAAACAGTAAGCTCATTTTGACAATCGCAGTATAGAACTTACAATAGGATATATACTGGAAACGAAACAAGGCATCTATTACGGAGGGATAGCGAAATGGTTAGCGCTCTCGTTTTCTGATAAAAATCAAAAACAAGCTTGGGTTCGAATTTCGACATAGGCGAATTCGTCCGCCTTTTTATAATTTAAGTTGCTGAATATAAATGCGTAACACTACGTATATTTCAACAGATTTAATAAACACATACAAAATTACACAACAGTGAAAATCTGATAGTAATCTGTATTAGTCACACATAATAGATATCAAGTTACAGAGGGTGATATATTAAAATGGAACACTCTGTATCAGAAGACATCTCGTAATTAATACATCAAAGAATCCGTCATATACTATTAACGTCATAGAATAATCAATTTTCTAGAAGGAGAAAGAATTTTGTGAAACGCGAGGAAATTAGTCATCTACTTTATCTCAAGAGAGTTTTCTCGAAAAGCTAAAAAGAAAAACGTAGGGCAAGAGTTGGAACGTCTCGCCGGCGCTCAGATCAGCATTTCGGCACAGACGGTCGAAGGGTATACATCGAGTACTTTGGTTTCAAAAAACATAAATGTCTTCCAGATTTAGTTACTTTAGCGTTAAAACGTCACAGCCCATACAGCACATAATGTTACAGCAAGATTTCAGCCAGGTTTCATGTAAGGTTTGAAACGTTTCAGAAATATTTCAATGTTAGAAATGTTAGAAATTTACAACAAGCAATGTAATAAACATTAATTTTTGTATTTAGAAAAAATTATTAAACAAGTTTTAAATTATTATATATTTTTCATTATAATGAATATAATTTTTATTTTTTTATTAACATTTTTAGCTTCACTTCTATAAGTCAAAATCTGTTCTAATATATAAAATTATGCAACAATAATTAATAAACATGTAGTAAGGAGATATAAATAATTAATAAACATGTAGTAAGGAGATATAAATATATAAATTTCTGGAGGAAGTTTTACAATAGATTTTCCTATTAAAACGTATTGAAAAAACATATTATAGATATTAAACGCATTGAAGGAAATATGTACAACTGATTTTTTTTTCTATTTCTAGAAAAACGTGGACCAATCAGTATTTTATTTAGAAAATCAATCTAAGGAAGTACTATCGGAACTCCGTGAGTCAAATGCGTGTTTGATCGTTTTTTATTTCCGTGGTAGGCAAAATCGCGTGCTTATATAATTGAGTGAGCGTGAAAATTTTTATTCATTTGCTTATATTAGCTTTCAAAATTGATGATTCAACATTTGGATTTTTGCACTATATTTATGGAATATTAAATATATATTTCTCAAAGTTTCGTCGAAATCAGAACATCGGTTTTCGTGAATTTCATGATTTTGACTATCGGAAATGTGAGTTCCCATCATAAGGTTACGTGTTAAAAACGTAAATATAAAATTCTTATCTTTTTTCTGGATTGGTGTAGCTTTCTAAACATTTATATGAGAAAGTTTGAGGTCCAAACATACTAGTATACAAAATTTTAGAGTTTTCTGAACAGTAATTCGAAACCGATAGTACTCCCTTAACTAAATTTATTTACTTTTATTCTGGCAATTCAACATTTTTTACATAAAATAGGGCGTTATTAATATGTTAAGATAGATGTAGCATTTATTTTGCTTTATTTGTTATATCTAATAAAAATCATTTAGGAAGGAAAAATAAAGCTCTTAATATTATTGTTTATTTGCCATAAATCATAGGAGCAATATTTTATGAATCAAATTCAAACTTTAAGGATGCCATGTACCCGAGATTCTAAAGTCCTTAATTTACAAAAAAAAAATAATTCTTTTTACACTAACGCTTTTTAATCACATAAATTAAGAAAAGAAAACCTTATTTGAAAAAAAATCATCTCATAAATTCCAAATCTGGACAAAATTTGATTAATATAACTTAAATAAGTTAACTAGCTTCAAACTTGTTCTGGCGATAAATTCTTCATCCGATCAAGTTTTCCTCGGATATACGCATTCTAAGATATAAAATAAAGAGGATAATGGATCCAAATTAATTTTAGATAAAGATTGAAGAATACTATGCTACTTAGAATATTTAATGGTTAACAACATAAATTTTTTAGTCCTTTTTTAAAATATAAAAGTATATTTACCCTTTAATATACGTCTATTTTGAAAACCGTAACAACATATTCTTCAAAATATAGTTTTAAAATACTTCATCAAGTTTCAGGAGGATTCATTAAAAGTTTCATTGCCAGAACTATTTTGAATGTACAATCTTTATTAATAATTAATTTTGAGTATCATATTCAAAACTCACATAAGAATTTTACAATAAATCTTTAAATTTTCAGAATGCAATAAAAGTATAAAAAGAAGAGCTCTAGGATTCCATATACCAAATCTCGAGTGCATGGCATCCTTAAGAAGATCTCCAAAACTTAGTTTGGGCTGGAAATATGAAAAACAAGTGCAGGAAATATGAAAACAAAAGTTTAGGTTGATATGTTATTAATACCAATGTTGCCTATAATATCGCTTTTTTACAAGATTTTATAAATTCTATAATAGAAAGTATATTTAATCTTAACTTTTCTATTTTCGGTTGTACGATTCATAAAAAATGTCTATAATACGGCAAATGAGCGATAATGGAAAAGTCTTTACTTTTCTACTTTAAATGATATTATAGTCCAACAATAGACAACATACATATTTTCTTTAATATTTTTAAATGAAAATATATGCTAAATGAAACACAAAAGTACAAATAAAATATTTTTTAAGAGCGTATTTATTTTTTAATAGATTATTGAAAATCGGATGTTCTGAAAGCAAGTTGAAATGGACTTGAAAGTCACGCGATCGAAGAAAGGTATTATGGCGGAGATTGCGACGGCCAACATACCCTGAAAATTAAGATTTGAATTTTACTTCAAAATAACAAATGAAAACATCGGTTAAAGAAAGTTACAAATCATGTTTTGTACCTATGTGCTTTTCAACAACAATTACCACTCCAGGGAAATTGTTTGTACACTTGCCAAACGATTCAGATCGTCCGTGTTATTGTGGAGAAGATCATTTCAATGTTAGTGGTAATTATTAATTTAAAAGAAATACCTCATTCTAACATTAGTCAAGAACTGCATCATGAAAATTTAGTTGGTGAATATGAATAGTGACAGCGGATACTCAATGTATGCAAACTTGTAATCCAGTCGATGAGAATGGAAGGATTACATTGCTTGATCAATATGTGCAAACTTGTAATCCAGTCGATGAGGATAGAAAAAGTTCAGTGCGTAATCAATAAGTGCAATGTAAAATGGTGACAATGTGTAATCAATATGTGCAGACTTCTAAAGAAGTTAAAAGCAATACACATTATAGAAGTAAATTTATTCAATGTGTAGTGAAATCAAATGTGCAAAAAATTCTAGCTAAACCAATGGTTCAGTCAACAAGTACTTCTTCAATAATGAAACTTGCAAATTTTCACTTTGACGCTCCTGTTGTGAGTGCGAGTGTAACTAGTGATTCAGTAAACAATATATCAGGTAGCAGTAGTAGTAAATTTCAAAAGAGTAAATTAATCATTGATTGTCTTGAAATACAGTTGAAAAAACCAAGCAACGTTGTCCATCAATCTGCTACGTGGTCTGATTATAAAAAGTGTAATATTATAAAATATTTAATATCTTGTACTTCTAGTCGTTTTATCAGTTACATATCAGATAGCTATGGTAGCAGAGCTAGTGATGCATTCGTCGTTATGAAGTCAGCAGACTTAGTTATTTCCCTAAAAATTCAGAAGCCTTAGCGGACAGAGAATTTAAGACCGTTGATGTCATTTTATAGTCGAAGGAATGCAAGTTAGTGTGCTCTGTAAGTGTGAAATCTGATGAAAAGTGCTCAGAACAGGATTTTAGACGAAGTAAACATGTTACTAGTACACATATCCATGTTAAAAGGGTGATTGAACGTATACGTCACTTTAAATTTGAAGATATTCATAGTACAGTGAATAACAAATATGTTGATTTGATCGATGACATTGTGAACAGTATTTGTGGTTTAATTAATTTGCAAAATTGAATTATCGAACAATAATTATTATTTTCATTTTGGCATTCAAGTACGACATTATAAAATTTTAAAGAAATTATGTATAGTATTTGATATTATTTAATAATTATATTTATAAAATTTACATGATTTTAAAATATAATTTTTATTTTTATATATTTTTTTATAGTAAATCTTATGTTGCAGCTTTCCTCTCATCTCAACATTACCAACAATTTCACTATTGACCAAAAAATCTAACCACATCTCCAAATCTACTTATGGAAAAGTATGTGATTTGCTTTTTCAACCCCAGTATCGAGTTTTGGTCTCTTACTTATTTTTTAACTTCTATTTACAAAAAGTATAGCTTCTAAAACTGGCAAAATTTGTTTTGTGCCCGTAAATCTTTAAAGAGGTTATGTTGACCGTCGACTTCGACGCTATTATTTCAACAGCCAATCGGAGGCCGATTTCCATTTTTAAATTTGGAACGGGCAATTTTTAATTAATTATTTTTAAATGTAGAAGCATAATTTTGAACAAATAATAATTGATACTTAAATTTTATATGATTATGTGCTAAAAAAATGCATTGATTTGCAATATCATGTATGTTGTCTATTCGAAATAAATTAGCCCTACACCTATTTAAAAGGTGTTAAAAAAACATATTTAACACAAAATATTATGAATTGGCTTTGTTAAAAAACAATAATTTAGTTATGCTCGTAATGTTTATTGTTGATTTTCTAAATTTTCTAAGTATTTGTTAGACCCAAGGAATATAAATAAATAAAGATATACTTACTTCCAGATTCCTATTTTACAAACTCCACATTTTTATAATTTTTTTCATGCTGTGCAGGCCATTTATCAAAAATTATACTTGCTTTTAATAATACGTTATCAAATGTAATATATTGATATATTCATTATGGTAGAATAAAAGTAATATAAATTATCAATTAAATTAATTTAACTATATATGACATTGTCTATTTGTCCAGTATTAACTTTTAGATTATATGACACAAAAAATATAATAATATTTTGAATATTATTTAATCTGTATCCGAATAAATTCATTTCAATTTAGAAAGTATTATTAACTGTTTTTTTATTTATTTATATTATTAAGTATTGCTTAAATATTTATGGAATATTTTCAGGCGTTGTTCTTCGATCTTTTTTGAACTATACGAATAATATTTCTGAAATATTTAGATAATATCTTTTGAAACAATTTCATAGAAATATTTTATAAAATATTGCTGAAATATTTCTGAAATATTTCCAAATATGTTCTGTGATCTTTTTGAAACTATACAAGTAATATTTCTTGAAATATGCTGTAACGTCTTAAAATTATTACGAACAATATTCTTTTGAAAGAATTTAAAAATATTTTCTGCAATATTTCGTGAAAGATTACCGAACGATTTCTTGAAGTTTTTGAGAAAGATTACATAATAGGTGTCTATACATAATTTCTAAAATATGGTTGTAAGATTTCCTGAATATCGTAATGAAATACTTCATATCAATAATTTGAAATAATATAATTAATATTGCGAAAATATTTACAAAAGATTTAATTTGAAATCTTTCTTAAAATATTTTACTGGAATATTAAGTAAATAAAATAGAAAAAAATTAATAAATAAAAGTAAATAAATAAAATAAAAAAATAAAATAAAAAATTAACAATATTCCATGTTGGGTAAGAACCTCCCGACAATAATTTGAGTATTTTATTTTATTTGTTTTTACCTCTCCCCGTGGTCGTCTCTTTCACAAGGAAACACAGATATACATACGTCCATAGAATACAGATGCATGTGTGCAGCGACCCAGTATACATACGTAACTTTTGCCTATAGATAAACAAATAGCAGAAATCCGTGTGAATGAACGCCTACAGCAGGCTTATAATGCCGGACGCAACTGCGTAAGAGGATTACCCGCGAGATTACGCAGCGCCGATGAATGCGGTTCACGACTGGAGCAGCAGCTGAAATCGAAATGCCTATATCTCTGTGCGCATCGTTTGATATTTAATGCGTGCCGACGTGCGAGCATTATGCGAGCGCCAACGCGAATACTGAGTATTAAAATTAAGCTGAGATAGCTCGTGTTTTACGGCAGGAATAAGAAGATACTTGGCTGAGTATCATTCAATTGAAACATACAAGTGTGGCGGGACATCGTGCTATAAATGCTTGCTTAGTTTTACTCAAATAGATTTATTACGCGATAAACTGTATTCTGATTTTATCGTGGAGTGCATTGTTAATATCGTCGTTATATTAGAGTAACTATCGATAATTAATTAAGTTCTGGCTTTCATCGTTGGTCAAAGGATAATCGTATATCGATTCTAACACTACTTCAATCACTAACTAAATTGGTACCTTTCATTGAGAAATTTAGTAAACATAACCGCAAATACGTATACTAATACAGAACCCATAATAAATGATTACAACCGAAGGGTAACGAGAGTCTATTATCTTAAACACTGATGCTGATACATTGAAACTTGGTTACCTTGAATTTTTTAAAAATTTTATAATATTAGTTGAAATTTTAAGTAATTTTAGACAATAGATTGCTCATAAAATACTTATGTTCTATATATCTTAAAATAAATCTAACATAAATCGAATGTAATACATCTAAAGTATTTTTCTCGGAAACTAAATATACGTTCTCTCAAATACATTTTACTGAATTATTAAGTATCATCACTAAACTCCGTAAAAGTGCAAAAAAATATTTTAACATGCCTAAAAACTACTATAAAACTGAAATGCACTGATCAATCGAAAAAATTCTTATTCCCTCGCGCTGCGTATAAAGATCAAAGAATATGAGCCATGATCTAAATAAGTTAGCTAATTTACAATCAGCATCTCGAGAAAATGCTTTTTCTATGTTGAAATATGATATGATACTCGTAATAATCATAATGGACTTTTTTTTAAATATGTGTGAATATAATATAATAGAATCAAAGAAGCTTTATTTTAAACAAGTAAAAAATAACATACATGCAAATCCACAGAAAATTTGCAACAATCGGTTCAAAAACTGAAAAAAAATTTTTTATGATACATCTTTCGGATCAAATTTTTTCGGTTCTCTAGGCCATACAAATTGATGTACTTGTAACTTTTCATCGGCATGGCGCATACATATGGATATGCAATTGAATTATTGCTAGAAGAATATAATATTTTACGAACTATTATAATTTTCACTTTATGAAAGCCTCTTTTGTACTTTTAATAATACCTTCAAACAACATTAACAAAAAGTAGTAATTTTGACAAAAACACGAAAAAATCGACTTTAATACTTATTTTTATGTAACATTATAAATTTCTCAATTATATTTCAAAGTAATTTTTGTATAAATATATTTTCTCATATTTATATGTATATTATATACACACAATAGGGTTCAAGTCATGTTTTATTTCAATTATATTGAAAATAAACTGATAGGTATGTGCATTCATTGCAAAATGAGAAGATTCATGCATTTGCGTAAACTCAACCTATTTACTCAATTCCCATTCTACCGAATATCTTAGCGTCTATAGCGATGATGTTCATCAATCTCATAGTGCTAACTTCATATGACGCAGCGGCCAAACACACGAGTATGCGTGAACCTGCCATGTTTTGTTTAATAAATGCCTGTAAGTATTATAGCAATTTTTCGACTTTTTAAAATATTTTTTCGCTTTTTAGAACATACAGCTGATATAATTATATTATATTAAGAATTATATTAAAAAATATATTTAGTAAAAATTCGTTTACGTACATCATTGTTTAACCACTGCAGTGCTTCATCTATGATTGAGTAAGCAAAGGTTGAAGTACCAGTAATCAGAGATCTCTCGCACCCACACGGCGTTGTACCAGTCTTTGTTTCGCGCTCGAGTCGTGTGACAACAGCTGCACCGTGCAGCCACTCCGCCTAGACGTATGCGATATATATAGGTACGCGGCGCGACCTACTTATGCGCGCCGTGCTTACAGCCGCTGGAATGGAATCTGATTTGTCATTGGCATGCTGTCGGCTGATCACCGAGGAGTGAAGAGTACGCGGGTATTTTTGCTCCCGGCTGTCTTTTCGCTTTTCTTCCCGCTAACTGGATTACTGGAGTACACCGATCGCGATCGATCCTTGAGCTGTTTGGAGTCTCGCGTTGTGTCTACGGGAGATTAATTTGATCGTATGATCGTTGTTTTCTATCCAAGTTTCTAGGCGAAAATTTTAGTTTGAAATAATTTATTTGAAAAATACTATTTGGACAAAAGGTGTTATCATGTGCTGCAGATATAGGTATCTAGAGATGTTTATCTACATATACAGATCTAGATGAAAACTGTCTTTATTATTAAAATATTTGTATAGCATTAGGATACTTACGTTCACTTATTAATATGACAAATGAAGTAGTTAAATGTCGGAATTATCTAGATAAATACGGGTCTAGAGAAAAAATTGAATTATTTTGCGTGGCATTATAATTAGATAATTAATTTAAATAATGTGTAATCAAGATTATACTTTATCTATCTACATTATCCTTCTTCATAATATTTCACAGTATTGTTCTAAAATGAATTTTATTACAAAATTAGTATTAAACATTTTTTAAACTTCTTAGACATGCTTTTTGTTTAAAAGATAATATTAGTCTAAACTTCTAGATGATCAATAATATTTTGTCTTTTTTCTTCAAAGCTAAGCATCTTGTCCCTGATAAGAATAAACAAGCTCCTTATACATTTAGATGTAAATATGGTGCAACATACATCGCTGGCGCTGTGCACCTTACACCAATACTAATCGCGCACCTACGACTCTGGCAATGAAATGAAAAAAAGTAAGAAGTACAAGGAACAGCGACGTAATAAAGAGGTCTCGGTGTGTCGTTTGCTCGCGGGAAAGACTTTCGCGACAACGCAACGAATATTAGCAGCGCGGCTGCTGCTAGTAGTAGCTGCTGCAGAAGGTAGAAACATTTCTGCTGGATGGGAGGATGACGATGAGAGCCACGATAGAGAAGGAGAGAAAGAGACGAAACGAAAAAAAGCTACGCAGAGCCGGCGCTGCGATGGCCTTTGCGCATCGGATACTGCCTGTTGTCATTTGACACGATGAACCATAATAATTCTCTCGTTACTTCTGTTCCGTACTTTGGCGCACCTGTATAATGTTGCTTCATCGAAACGACGGAGCGAGGAGAAATTTTTTATAACGAACACTTTTCTGCGAAAAATAAAAATGTTCTTGCTTGATTGGGGAATATAATATGATGTTTGCATTATTACTAACGATGAGCAGTGATATATAGGCAAACTGCCTTTTTAAAGCACAGAAACATAAAGATATTCATTAATCTCAAAGATATAGATAATAGAAGAAGAAGAATAAATATTTCTGATTTTTTAATTTATTACTGGGTTAACTAGGCACATGATAAAAAGTCTGACTGATACATTGATTTACTCCTCATAATTATATTCTAACTAAATCGAATGACGGGTATCAGAGTATTTCTCTCTACACACTATTGTAAGAATTCTCAATATACACAATTCGGCCTCTGGGTAAACAATTATCGGTCTCTAAGTATACACCAGCACATTTCGATGTCGCTCGACCACGAAACGAAAGAATTCCGCGTGCCCCATCGTGCAAAATTCGAATCGCATCGCTGTCGAAAGACAATCCAATATGCTATCTGGGTTTGCTTTGTCCGCCGACAGTCGGTGCAATTTCACGCTCGATCGGGCCAATTACACCGCTAATTACAATATTATTTTAATTAACTCCCGTGCGCGCACTTTGGCGAGCGCCACTTTTGACCCTGATGGAACGCGCGGAAAGCATTTGCGCTCCTTTGAAGTTGCCTTCGGCCGAGGCTGTACTCGCCGTGAGAAGTTGCGGTGCAGCACGACGCGTACCGAGAGCCGCTCGCTCCTATGGTCGGCATGGACAGACACATTAATTCGTTTAAGGGCCAGAGAGGCTAGGGTGCATGCGGGTGATTCTCCCCGAAAGTTGAAATATGTGTCTTTGGCTGATAACTATTTTTGTATATTTTGTAGTCTGGACTTCAATAGTTAGACTTGCTCTTTACGAAATAGTAAAATCCTTAAAATAATATTTTGCAATGAGTTTTGAAGAATAAACTACGAGGATATTGCTAAATATTCACCTATGCCTATTTTGATCGAATCTAAAAGCTTTATTTTGGGTTGTTTACAAAAATGGAAAAGCACATTTACATATTATATACTTGTTTCTTTTAATTTCATTGTAAAAATATTTTTTTTACTATAAGAGAAGTTCAAGATATTTTCAAATTAATTTTTTTATGATTTTAACAACTATATAAATTCGATAGGTTACCACGCTAAGAATTATAATCTATAAACTCGTGGGTATTGTCTTTTTTCATTTATAAAATATGCATGTAATCTATCATATAAGTCTTGCGCTTTAATCTTTTTATTTCTTTTTCAATCTTTTAAAATAAATTGCACATATTCTTTTCATTCTCATAAAGAAAAATGTGCATTACTGAAAAGTTATATAAAAATTAAATTTGGTAAAATCATAATACATCAAATTTAATGGTCATTATATTAAATACAATATTTTTATTTTAACAAATCTCATAATCTTAATATACAAATATACCGCGACATTTCAAAATATAAAAATTAAAGTAACAAATTTTTAGTTTAAGAATAAAGATTCCCTTTAAAAAGTCAAGAAGTAAACTTTATTTCTCTTTTTCAAAGTATACATTGCCGAGTAAAAAAACAAAAAGCGTTAGGATGAATAACCGCTGAATTGCTTTATTATTTGAAAAAAAAAACATCTCCCAGAGTTTTGTCCAAATTCGTTACCCGGAGTTCGGAGCTAATTAAATTCGTTGAATTTTATGTCTAATGTAATTTTTAGAGTGTAAAGTTGAATAATTTAATTTGTTTCAGGCTATGCGATTTTAATGCAATTTTAAGAGCGACTTTTAATTTTAACACGTATTTCAACTTTAAAGCTAAATACAAGCTTTCTCCACGCAACACATATAAAATATCGAGTTTTCTCACCCTTTATTTTCAAAAAATTTATGGATTGAATGCATGCCTAATTACTATGAATATTTACTATTCTATTACTATATATGTAATGCGGGTTTTCAGTTATAAATGCTGTGAATTTTCGATACCATATTAATATTAACGAAGCGAATCAAAATTCCGATTACCAAACTTCCAGCTTTATTCCTCTATCCAGCAGAATTACCTTCAAATTTCAAAATTCTAGTGCCTAACAGAAGTTCAAAGGTTATGAACCAATAGAGCGCGCGAGAAAAAGGTCCGGTCCACAGGCGCGATCGCGGTCATTCGTTAATCGATCATGCGCGCAGATTTTTTACCTCTTTCTGCGGTCGAATCGAATCGCGCGCAAGGCAGATTGATGGAAATTTCAAAACTCATCAGCCTGTCTTTGATATACACACGTTTATCCGTCGTATTCCTCCTATGATTCATTTCGCCATTTCGAATGATAAATGCGACCGCGAGATGAATTTTCGTATCGAATATACGTCGCCGTGAATATCTCATTTTAAAATGGAATTTTCGTCGTCATCGCTTGGCTTTTTCAAATGGATGATCAATAACTAGCGACTGATTACAGATGTTCAATTTTATGCGTACATGTTTACATCTCAAATGCTTTTTTAAATTAAAAAAAAATACTTTTTAATTCCCTTGATAATAATTTTTAAAATAAAAAAATGTTTTATTTCTATACATTAAAATATATTTGTAAATTTGAATAGTTTCAAACACCAACTTTACACCATCCTTCACATTCTCCACCTCAAATCAAGCATCACACATCGTTGTTACATCGCGCCCGCCCAGAAATTCCCAGAAGTTCCCAGTAGCAGCGCGAGCATCACCTCAGCCCCTGCCGTCATCGTCTCATCCGTGCCTAATCATCAACAAGAACGAATTTCGCGCGGCTGCACGCGAGCCTGCTGCATGCTGCTGTCGCGCTATACCAGCGAGGCGCGCGCCCCGACATAATTTGGCAGTAAAGTGTGCTGCGTCTGCATATACGACGACTTGTTGGAGAATCGCTGGTAACTGTTAAGTTTTAGAGCGCGCCGTAGAAGCGGGGTTGATTGTGACAGGGATTTGGAGTGTGTGTGTGGTTATGTATTTTGTTGGAATGTAGAGTGGCAAGGAGAGCACTATAGGAGTTTGGATCGACAATCTTGATGAGGCTTTGAGAAGTGTTCAATGGTGCCTACAATTGTTTACATCGAATTTGCGTTATATTAGTGAATAATGGTATATTCATCTTATAGGCAAAAATCTTCTTCACAAGACTTTAAGACTTCCTGCAGAATTTTTGCATGATTCTCTCAAAGTTTTTCGGAGCTTGCAGATTTTTCTACAGGTTTTTCTACACGGTTATCTAGAGTATTTTTTTGCTTGTAGACAAACTGCAGGAATGCATTCTATTTTTGCTTGTAGACAAACTGCAGGAATGCATTCTATTTTTGCATACAGAACTGCAGGCAAAAGCCTGGTAGAAAAACGTGTAGATAAAGCTTCCTTATGCAGGAAATCTTGTAGAATTGCCTACACTACATCAGTTTTCTTGAAATTTAAAGATTGAACTATTACTTATTTTTGTAAATTTTGGAATGACGAAAACAAAATGCAGAGTCTTTTATCAATTTCTTTCAAATTTACACAGTAATATCCTGCCAAGACCTTCAAAATGACTGCTCGCTACCGGTGCAGCACATTTGCAGATTTACCCCCATAAACAATCAAAGAGCACTCATATAGAAAAACCATATCTCTGCAACTAACGATAAAAACAAGAGCTGGATAAAGAGCTAGAAAGACACTCGAGCGAATCGTAAACTTCGGGCAAAGTGTCGTCATCCATCATCCCCCTGAATTCATTCAAGTCCGTCGCAGCAGTCGCGCGCGATCATTCTCTCTGCGTGAATCAAAAAGTGTCATCGAACGAGACAGCAGCTGCGAAGTCAGAGTGCAGGAAGGGAAGAGAGCGGGGAAATATAATTACACACGCGCCTTTCGGCTGCCGCGCTGCGTGGGACGTTTAAAAATTGCTCGAAACTCCGAGAGCGCCTCTCGCTCGAATATTACGGCTCGCCGTTTATAATTTTATATTTCGATTCTCGCATTCCCCCACTTTTTTTTGCGCAGCTCTTCAAACCCCCGCGCACTCGTTATCTCCATTTCTCGCTCTCGCCCTCTTTTTTATCTTTTCTGGTAAAGAGGACGTGGAGTGCAGGGAGATAGAGGCGAGATTTCGAGGTACAGGGAGAGAAGAAGTACTCGAGGAAGTGAAGCGCTGCGGGGAAAAAATGTAGTGCGCGCTCTCGCGCTGCTGGGGAAGTTTATGAATTTCGAGTAATTCAGGGAAACGGGGTCTGAAATATGAGGATTGGATTGACCTCCGCAGTGCAGTGGACAATGGCCGGATTTGATTTGTATTTGAGAGAGAGGACAATTGTTCGACCGTATAGATTTTTTTACATTTCAGATAAATCTTTTACCGATTTTTCGACATCGAATAATTAAATAAATTTTTTTAGTGTAGTATATGAAGAGTCATGGATAGAATGTGTATTTTTGGAAAACAAATAAAAATGACT
Organism: Gastracanthus pulcherrimus; assembly: GCA_949152435.1. Classification (NCBI taxonomy): domain Eukaryota; kingdom Metazoa; phylum Arthropoda; class Insecta; order Hymenoptera; family Pteromalidae; genus Gastracanthus; species Gastracanthus pulcherrimus. The sequence goes on from OX424572.1 coordinate 43,721,091, forward strand.
AATTAACGATTATCTAAAATATTACATAGCACTATCTGTTTTCAAAGGTGTCTAAACAGTATACAATTTATTAACTAGCAATATCTGCTTAAATAAAACTCGCTACGAACATCATTTATAAAAAAGTTATCTAAATAACGAAGTATCTAGGTGAATTCACTTATTAAAAAGCTTAACTAAATCATCTACTTATTTTTATTACTTAACACCTTATCTACATAAAAATATAGCTACTTAACGAAATTGTTTAGGAAAAGATTTTATTATCCTTTCGTAATCTAAATACTTTGAGCTAGCTCTTTTTAGTTTTAAATTGTTCCCTAACCTTTATTTTATATAAATGTGACTGTCTTTATTCTATACACATATTTTAAAAATAAGAATACTTTTTTATCCAGATTAGTATCTAGATAATTTATTTAAATAATTTCCTAGGACTGAGTCTAAGCGAAAATCAAAGACAAAAAATTACAAACGCTCCTTTTCATGCTCAATAATCACCATCCCGACCAATTTCTTAACACACTTTATATCCACGGAAATCACCGCGTATACCTGCCAAGTACAAAACCGAATGTACAACTCCTTCAATTAACCTACCAGCTAAAAAATAAAGGCCACCGTAGAAAAGTTGACCCTAAATTTCCCCGAAGGCTGGTTGCAAGCCTGCAGCATAGATTTATACATGACAAAGGCGCGGCGAGGTATAGAAAAATCTGCTGCCGTGAATAGCTGCAGTGCATTCTTACGAGGCTCATGGGCCAGTTGTTCAGGAGAGGGAGAGAGAAGGGTATTATCCGCGGCGTAATACAACTCTCGCTCGGGAATTGTTTTGCATTGTCAAGGTAGTTGCTTTTTTTCCTTGAAATATAGGGTGGTGGATTTGTGTGACCGATGGTTTAAATTTGCAAAGTGCTCAATGGCTTTGGAATTTGATGTCCGCTTTGCTTTAGACAGCATGAGAAATATTGGTGGGTGAAATTAGTCGAGTCGAGAATGTGTAAATATCGTGTCTTCATATTATCGAGGTTAAGATTTACTAGATATTCACGTTTATAAAAATAACTTCACAATGCAGGATTATATTATACAATTTTCGGTTTACCAATGACGCTTTTCAAGATAATAAATTAAATAATGTTATATATCGACATAAGTAACGTCAAATATTCAGTACTTCTCGAGCCATTGCATGATTAAAGCAGGTCAGACTTTGACAACCTAGGTATATATCAATATGTACAGAGATTAAAACAGCGGCAGTTGATGAATAAAACCCAGTATTTTATAAATAATATTCAATTCGCGTTTATTTTAATTTTTGCCACAGACTATAGATGTTGAAAATATTATTATAATAGGTATGCAGAGTGAGTGAAAAATATGTAAATCCAAAAATATTTGGTTGTTCGGAGTTGTTGACGTGAGACAACCATGCATCATTTTTATGTTCCAAGATTGTCTCTAAACCAGATAAGGTCCATAACATAGCTCAAACTCGACCTCAAAATCACTTCATCTAAATACATTTTCAGAATTCTGAATCATTCCAATTTAATATTTTCTATATTTTCTCCCTTTCGAGATATCCCATAGTATCTCTTTATACATAAAATTAACTGCAAAAAGCCTGCTCCATCCACGCGTCACTTCGCAGCCATCGCGCAGCCATCGCGCAGCCCTCGAATGAAAGGCAAGCCACGTCAAGGCGGCAAAAGGTGCTTACATACCCCCCGCCCCTTCTCCCGGCGCACTGCAAACACGCGCGTCGAGCCAGCCTGCGTGAATGCGAGCGCGCGGCTGCCGCTGCCATGCATTCTTCATGGGTCATTCGTGCAGTCTCGCGCATACCTAGTCTGAGAGCAGCGAGGGCGCGACGCGATAACTCGAGTTACGCGAGACGAGGGCGTCTGAGGGGTGCGATAAACCTGCGGGCGTTAGTCGAATTTTCCGAGATTAGTCGAGCCTTTCGCCGCAGGTGATAATCGGAGTGTGTATTGAATACGGAGGAATTGTGAGATCGTTGATAGTGTATATTTATATACACGAAATTGACTGAGAAATGTTACGATGAATATTATTGCGATTGTGGGATTTTTACTCTTCTTTATAATAAAAATTATGATGAGTAATGTTAATTTTTACAGAGTATCGCGGTAATTTTTATAGTGAGATAAGGACACTCCATGTTTACAATTAATTTTATTGTAAATTTTATCAGAGAATTCTCTCTATGTAACAAGACTATGACAATTTATAATTCTACAATTTCTAGTTTCTACAGAAATTTTATTATTACATTGTAGATGATGAAGCTATTTTTAATGACTTCGTAGGTATGGGCATAACTTTTGTCTCACCGAGAGTTATTTTTTAATAATATGTAAATATAAATACTAACAATGAAGATTGCCATTTTTCCAACAGATACATCTCATAATATATTCCTCTCGTAGATAGAAAATTGTATCCCGAGTATTTGTTCTGGTTCTTAAAAAATAATATTCTTCCGGTAAGCGGATTTGGGCAAACGGAAAATGGTTATTCTCTTGAATGCAATTGCACTGCAGCATCACAACTTTGCGACTTATTTATGATTATTCTCTAATAGACGTTCTGTGTCAGTATGGATTGTAGACATACTGTTTTTTTTATTTTCTATACATTTTCTTTGTAAAGTACCCATTTGCCAAGTCTGCCATGTCGGAAAGTCGATTTTTTAAAGAAAATACGATTGTATATCAAACAACTCGTACGAAATAGTTCAGCCTTTGAATGCACTAATAAAAATTAAATAAACTTTATAACTATTAATTTTTAGCTCGATTTCGATCGGAAGTCGAAGCTTAAATCACATGCAACTTGTGCTACAGCTTACAATAATATAGCGTATATGTAGGTGCGTGCATTTATTTTGCAAATATCGTATCTTGCGCGTGAGTATCATAATTTACGAGAAATTTCTGCTACTGCTGCTAGGATTTGCGTTTTATGCGATTTCGGAATACCAACGTCGTCAATATTTTCTAAATTTTGGTCGTTCGGATGCGCCTCAATGAATTCAAAAGTATGATTCAACGAGTAATGTAGTCGTTGTGCTTATGGATTTTTGGGATAATTTATAAACATAAATCGACGGATGAATTGCATGAATATTTGATTATTGTTTATTTTATTAAACTTCATCAAGCATAAGCATTTATTTTAAAAAATTATTAACTATTCAAGGGAATTATTGATGCTAAAAAGATGTATGTATATCCTATATGATATGCTTAAACTTATGCGTTAATTTTACAAAGTACCTAAAGAAGTTTCTCTAGTACCGATGTTATAGAAAAATATTTCATATTGTTGTATAATTATGTGTACAACATTAAAGGAGATTCAGTTAGTTTTATTTAGGACATTCCCATTTAGTTAACGTATATGTCAGATAATAACTAAAAACTAATACATAAAATATTTAACTAAACAAATTTTTTTGTCAAAAATTATCTAGATAAACTAGATAAATATTTTATCTATTATTATAGATAAGAACATTTAAATAATTTGATTTGTCATACTAATTAGATAATTAATTTATAATATGTGTTATCAACATAGTACGTTACCTAAATAAATACTTTATCTTTTTTACGACAACCTACAACAGAGGCTTCTTTAAGCAAAAATCGTCAGTTAAGAAGCGGGTAATGCGACGCATCATTAATTCTTATTAACCCCTAATAAATATATTTCAAACATTTTAGAAACTTTTGTATAAAATCATAACGAAATCCAAAATCTTAGCCAATTAAATTTCTTTTATAAAGATAGAAGACCAACAACAAATATCCATTTCTGCTTATAAAGCAACATTAATCATATATCTTTGAGATGGACTTTTTCCACTATACAGCAGAGTCGCATAATAAGAAAAGACGAATGTCGCGGTCGATACAATCAGCGCAGCTGCGGCCGGCTTTGTTTTTACGAACCGCGAGATTGCAGAGCAAACAGCGAGAGTCGCCGCGGCAAATATTTACGTCGCCATCGCGACCGCTCGAACGCGGAAAAGATTAGAGGAGAGTGGAGCGGAACTCGCGCTGCAGCACGCGGAATGAGCTTTCATTTAATTAGCGAGAGAGTCTCGGAGGGAGAGCGAACGTAGCGGCCGCCCGCGCAGCGCGAGACTCTACTTACTTCGCTGATCTGCGACCTTTTGCGCTTATTTCGTTCTATTATCTACGGCGGTGCAAATACACTTGGAAAATTAGCTCGGCTGAGTTTTGAAACGTAGTCTTTGAATTCTTGAGGATGAATCTTGAAGTTTGTAATTTATTTATTTTTTATATATTTTAAAAAAATATAAAGATGTATTATCATGTGTTATTTAAATATTTTAGATAATGTTATTTTGTTTAGAATATTATTTTGAAAATCTTGTTTGTTGTTTAGTAAAGCTTCAAAAATATCTAGGAAAAGTGTCGAGTTAAACTATCAGCTATTTTTTATCTACATATTGTATTATCTAGATATATGCTTGTTCAGATAAATATTTATCTAGTTAAATAAAATTTGTTAATTCTGTTAGTCATGCTAGTAATATAATTTTGTGTAGATAACGTATCATCTGTATTAACACGTATCTATTTTACTAATATTTTAATAATAGATACATTCTTTCTATTTTTTTAAGGTCTAATTTGTTTACCTTAACTTTTTTATTATACTTGCGTGTTATTTTAATGTGTACCGATCACCATAGAGGTCTAATGCCCTTAATAAAATTAAATACACAATCAATTATAACGAAATGATATTATGCTTTACACCATAATCAACTTGATGATGCCGTAAATCTCTGATTCATATCAGTTGACTACTTAACTTACTATTAATTCCAACAAAATACTTATGAAATTTTACGCCTTAACGTGAGATATTCCATCATAAACGAAATCAATAAATATAAAACATTTACATATATTCCTATTCCTCAAGGATGAATTAACGAAATGACTTTTGTCCTTTCTTCTGTGCAGGAATGGACAGACTACAACCTCCAGTGGAACGAGTCCGAGTTCGGTGGTGTGAAGGATCTGCGGATCACACCGAGCAAGCTCTGGAAGCCGGACGTACTCATGTACAACAGGTAAACACGTCCAGTATCATTCCCCCTGTCCCCCTCTCGCTCGACAATCAAGGCGAGGGGCGAACCCATCCCGAGAACTCGACGCGCCTCGCCTCCGCGGAACTTCCAAACTCGGAGCTGCGAGCGCCAAATCAAAATTGTTCAAACGGGATCGACCGAGTGGCCGTTGTTATTAGAGGGACCGGAAGTTTCGTCGACGCGAGACGCGGCGTGCTACCCACTCACGGATTCCGTGATTTTCCCATTGGTGTCGTGATAAATAAAGAACAACTCACGTCTCAAAATGCGTTTCCAAAAAAAAAGAAAAAAAAATATGACGATCCTATAAATGCATACGAAATTATATTGGTGAGAGAATATATACTAAAGGCTGAGATATATATATGTGAGGGAAAAGGAGGATATGAATTGGTAGGAGGAAACTTGTTGCTCACAGGCTTTAGAATGTTTCAGAATATCCACAGTGCAGCGGCGCGTACACACGCCCACGAAAGAATGCTGCTGAGAATAACGAAGACCGACTTTGTCTATTTTTTTTATATATACAAATATAGCTCTATATGCCAGTTGAACTTATACTATACTACTCTTCTGATATATATATAATAACCCTTTAGCTAGTTGACTCGCCTATTTTTTCTGAGTAATTATTGACTATCCTGTACCCCGTAATGATACCTTATATACTATATATAGATATATATATCAAACACTTTTTCAATTCTGAGTATCGTACGATATTGGCTTCTATATACTTTATTGCAAAAAGTCTCTTTATTTTCATTTTTTTCTCATCTATCTCTTAATAGTGATCAGATGATTATTAGGCTGATTCTCGCGATCTTGACTTATTAGATGTCTTTGGTTAAAGTATTTGTGCATCATTTTTCTGAAATATTATTGTATTTTCTATTATAATACATAGTATACAGAAAGTCTATAAAGTTTGTTGATATCATCAATCTAGTCCAACATTAAATAATATAATCGCTATTGAAAAAAGTATGTTCATGCATTGATGCTCAAGCCATGCATATAGTCATGTTCAAGTGAATCAGCTTGATATTTGAAAAAAAAGTAAGGGGTACGTAATTCTTTTACCAGTGTTGCTTCGCATTCGTAACTACATTATAAAAGTATCTCGAGAATCCTTTATATACGAACATTATTATTATATATGCATGCGTTTATTTGATTCCATGCTAGATATATACTTATACATTTGATTACGTATCCAAATATCATTTCCTATATATAACTATATGTATACATGTATATTTACATATATACTCGTATGATATATATAAATACTTTCTTTTTATTTGTAAATACGTTATAATATCCTGTACGTAGTGATAACGATCCCATTTTTAAGTAGATCTAACTCTTCTCTTCTATTGCGAATCGCTCGGCTGAATTTCAAACTTAGACGCTGTACATACTTAAGCCGTACTTTGAGTTGAGCAAACGCATTAGTCTTGCAATTAGAGCGCATAATCACTCGAGCGATTCACCTTGGAATCTTGCAGCACAATGTACAGGATGCAGTAAAAATGAGAGTAAAGATGATTAGCGGCTCAATAAATCATGAATCCGTAGAAAGGCGACTGTCATTATCTCTGTTTATCAATATCTTTTCATGAAACTCGAAGCCAAAATAGAAAGAAAAAAGAAATCACCAAAACCCCCATTCACACCAAGACCACCAATGCAAGGAAACGACTGGTAACTTCTTCGATCTTACACGACAAGATCCCAAAGAAGCCACCAACCGTCGCCTGAATGAATGTAGCTAGACTCCATTATATAATTAAAATACAATCTCTAATACGTCACAGCTGATATCAACCAGCAGTTAATCTAAAATCTATCTCTCTCACTCTCACTTCATTATTTTCAGCCACCACTACTACTATATAAGTTAAATCACACCACCACTACTAATAATAATAAACAGTCGGTACGGCGCTCGTTGAAGCGCGGCAGCCCTCGTCATCGCGACCCTGCTGCGCTTCGATCGAGCGCCAGTACGACCAGCACAGTGCATCGCTACATGCGTATAGCTGTTAAAACCTACTATCTCTAGTCTTAGTCTTATATATCTATATCTATATCTCAATAAAGCGTGTGCGCTTAATAACGGAGGCGGCGTCGCGCCGCGAGGTGAGGGGGGACTCACCGAAACCCAGCGCCTCGCGGCCCGCGCCTATCCTCATAATTACACAATCGCGTTCGCTCCGAACCCGTCGCGACGCGATGAGGCGCGGGGATGACGGGGTTCTTGAGGAGAGGGAGTAGGAGCGCACCCTTCGTCGATAGACTCGAGCAAGGCGGCGACGCTTAATCGCGCGCCCGTGCAGAATTTCAAAATTGCGCGGGAAAGGGTTGGGGTGTTACGTTAACCGAGAAGGTAATGGTGATTGAGAGACGCGCATCGGTTAATCGCGAGTTTATGTGTATTAGAGGTGCGCGTGACCGCGAAAATCATCTCGGTTCGCGTTATGGGATGTAGGTTATTTTATTTTGAAATTCAATAATTCAATTGTAGAGGGTTTTTTCATTTCATTTATTTTAAACAAATTAAAATTTTTCTCCCGTTGATGTGATGTTTTCTTGGATTGGTAATTATGATTTTGAATTTTATTATCTTTTGAAAATAGTCATCTGTTTTGGTTTACTACCGGTCACTTCTGATTTAGTTTTGAAAATCTTCTATTTCGTCTCTGTTTATTTTCCGGTCAAATAGTAAAACAACGTGAAAAATAATAACTAGAAAAGATGCTGCGGAGACGGTCGACAATGATAATAAAAGTTATGACATCAATTTAATAGATAATCGATTCCGGTAGATTTCTGATTGCACGTAACATTTCACTTCTATTTTACTGGTGGACCATTTCCAGGTTCGAATTGGAAGAAGAAGTGTCTAAGAAGCAATAATAAAGAAAGAAAATTGAAGAAAGAAGAGACGACATAGCAGGTTGACTTTAACAACAAAAGTTATTACAAGTTAATAGATAATCACTTCTGGTATATTTAGGATTGCATGTTACAAATCCCTTCTACCTGACTGGTGTATCATTTTCATGTTCGAATTAGGAGAAGAAGTATCTGATTAACAATAATAAAGAAAGAAGATTGAATGAACAAAAGGCTGCACAAGAGTTATAATTAATTTAATAGAAAATCGTTTTTGGTACACTACGATTCACATTCGGTTTGTACAAGTCACTTCTAGTTCAATATTAAACTATTACTGAATTAGAGTAGTAGATAGAAAAATGAATGTTTGGTTATAAGAAGAAAATGTAAAGCAATGTAAACAGTGGCACAGTGGTACTAGACTAATAATCACAAATCGAATCCAAGCTGATTGATAATAGAGAGGATGTAGAAACAGTAATTTTTCCCGCCATATGAATGATTTCGCTCTCTTCTCGAAATCATAGCAGCTCTACAGCACAATAAAAACCACAACTACAGCCAGTCACCACCGCCACTACTCCGCGAATCCATCTCCTACGCAACAAAGTCACTCCATTAACAATAAAGCAGGTGCGGGGCGAAACGCGGCGCAGAGGGTCACGCAATTCGATTAAGCGCGTAATTACATTTGCAAAATTCAACGCGGCTATAACGGCGGCAACCAAGCGGACAGGGGAGGGCAAATGTGCGGTTCGCCGCTGATTTTAGCCTGCGAAGGAAGCCGGCGACGTATTTGCGGATCCCCGCCCCGAGATATGGCGTTGGTAGGCTGCCAATGCCGTGCACTGCCAGATAGACGAGTGTCTCTGATGCGCACCTGTTGTTGCTCAGATCAAGGGGTATTCTCTGCGATTGTGCGGATACAATGAAGCGTGCCGCTCGCGCAGCTGGGAATGGTCGAGGAGGATCACGAAGGAGTCGTTCGTTTATGGCTGATCAGAGAGCGATTGAGGAATGCTGAGGGCTGAGAGTTGATAGCGATGATGACGAGTACTCGGGATTGCTGCTCGTTTTGCTGCTGTAGCTGGAGATCTTTATTTTCGTTTCCGGATGAGTACGCTTGGAAAACGATGTTTGTGCGGTACGAGGAATATTTTAGTCCTGTGAAAGATTTATTCTTTAAATAGACAATTAAGGTGACTTCGGCGACTTTTTATAAAAAATATGACGTCTTTGAAAATTTTCACAAATATTCGTTCAACATTATACTTTGGATCTGGGAAAAGAAAATCTGGGGTCAACGACAAAATTATTGATATAACTAAGCTTGTACAAAGTCACTTTTAACACATAACCTTATGGGATGAGACCGTTTATCAATTCTTTCCAATACATAAAAACATATTTATTAATAAACAGAATATGTAACTGAAGATTTTTTTATGCAGTATCTAATGGCATCATTATAATTATGTGTTAATGACCAAATAAACAAGATATTGATAATAAACACTGTGTTTACGTGTTTCTGCGCATTCGCACCCAGAGCTAAGTCGACGAATTAGCATTTTTGTATGTATTAACATAATAATCTTTTGTTACTAATGTTCAGAAGTAGTTCACAATGCTTTAGACTTAAATTTGAATAATATAATTAAACAAAATTTAATATCAAAAGTGAAACCCTCCATGGGGCCCTCGCTTGATACGGTACCCACCGCTAAAGCCGCCTTAAAGGAGGTTTATTTGTAAAAAGAGAATGCTCTTTTTATGACAATTTGATTGACTGATATTGATACAAAAGAAAATCATCTTAGCAGAACAAGGGTGTCGTTTCAGTTACTTTACTCATGTATGTGTTTATCAGAATGAAAAATAAGAAAAATCAATAAACTTTCTATAGTATACAGTGATTGATAGAAACCAGAATGACCAACATCACCTAAAATCGAATCAGAGTAGAATAAAGATCCAAAAATCTATAATTCATCAGCCATAGGAAACCATATGTTAAATAAATATTCTTGGAACAAAATAAATTAAATTAATAACCGTCTACTTCACAAGAGGAATTCAACCGTCGGGATTCAACAACAGAATTTGTGTTTTACGATGATGTTTTTCTTTCTCAAGGGCAAAACTAGCAAATTCTATTTGCCACAAATTTATTTAATTCAACTATAAAGACCTAAATAACGACTATTCAGGCTTTGAGAAACTAACCCTATGTAATATAAGATTTCATCATCGAAGGACAAGTCAATTCGAAGATCGACAAGCACTCCATTAACGATGACAAATATCATCGATCCGCATTCAGAGCCAGCAGCATTCATTCCAAAGAGCCCATTCGACACTCCGAACAAATACCGAAGCTTAAGCTATATACAGCCCCTAACGGCCTTGACGTACCGGCGAGGATTTGCGCATTTACCGAGCACATTAGCTGCCACCTGTAATTAAATTACCAAGCCAGTTCCTCCTCGGTCCGAAATAGAATAAACTTGATCGTCGTTTGCGGCCAAGTTTCTCGCGCAGTTACCGCAGTGGCGCGAGTCGGGCAGCGGTCAGGCGCGGACAACTCCTTCCGCGAACTTGGGGGATGCGGGATTCCCGGATGAGACGATAAGCCTCGCCGACTTGTGCTCTAACTCTTCTATACTCTGTGTCGCTCTGGAGCACCGTGACCGCAGTACAGGCTTCGCTAAAACGTACACTCCAAAGCCCTTGGACTCCAGTTTCAATCCACAGATCGAGTTAGGCTTCGTGTTTTTACTTCCTTGGACTTATAATTGAGTGTAAAATTTGGGGTGACCATATTTCAGTCCATGTCGAAATAAATATAAATTCTTAACTAATTTTATTCATGTAATATAAATGCATCTGTAATGTAGATATAAACATTTTCCGGTAATCCTTTCTGGATTAAATATTTGATTTAACAGAACTATCATAGATGTAATCCACTTCTGAACTCAAGTTTAATACGGAGGATTTCGGAGTGATCGCGCAGCTGGATAATGCATTTTTTTCTCATTTTTCCGGTGGCATAACGCGCGTCGTAATTTTTTACAATAACGCCTCAAGCCCGATGGAAATTGGAGATTCTTTTACGGGGGCCTCCTCAGGGTCTATGAATGCTCTGCTTTTATCGACGCTCGCTCATAGCTCGGACACTTTTATCGTCCGCGAATTCGTATGCATCGAGCGCGTTTTTGGAGAGGAATATTCTCTCTCTTTCCCCCTTTTCCGGTATGATGAATGAGCTTTACCGGCCTGGTGGTGCCTCTTCGCTCGGAAATATTCTCTACACGCGGTTCTTCCTTTCTGATTACGACCTCTATTATTCACTACTACAATTCTATCTGGTTGTGTTCCCTTTCTCTGTGCCCCTGTTGAACAGAATTTTTAGTTGCATTAGAGATTACAGCGGGTTTAGTGCGCCTTTTGTCAGTTATGCATTTTTTATACGAAATTTGAATTTCGCACTAAAATTCTATCGACAAATCAAACAATCAATTTATCGTGCTGTCAAAATGGCTCGAGCCGTTTCCCAGAATAGAGTTCACAAAAACTTTCTTACCTTCATTCGCGAAAACTTTTGCAGCTTCTGCTTCATTTTCGTGCTCGTCAAGACTTTCTCACTCTCAACAAACGCGAAGTAGCGTTCCGCTATTTTTCGTAACTTTTAAGGTACCTTTTTATGCAAAGGATATAAAGTCGCAATTTCGTGTTCTACTAACTATAAATAACAGCTAATATTTTTTTCTAATTTCAAAAAAATATATATATGAACGTTAGTGTTTTTAGAAAAAAAAGTACTAATTTTGCTCAGATTTCAGCAAACAATCGCTATGTGAATATCTTGTTAACATTAAATTGAAAACGTCTTAGTTCCACTAATTTAAATCAATTTTATCAATTATCTGTTAAAAGCTAAATTGTTTCAGCTTCTACAGAACACCGAATTATTCACCGCGTGAATCGGCTTCTTAACAGTTATGCGGGCACTCGATGATCAAAGAAACCCCAAAGATTGCCCCTTCTTCGATATTCACGCGCTCACCCGAAACGCGCTAAGTTTTGCCGCACGTAGCCTCGTCTTTAATTCTCTCTTCCCCCATCGGCATCGATCGACTCTCTTCCTCGCACGAATCGCTTAGGTGTCATTCATCAAATTCAGATATAGGTAGCAGCGCCCGCGAAACAACAACAGTGAGGAAGCAACAGCAGTTGAAAAAAGAACTTTTTCCGCTCCGTTCTCGGGGGAGTAGACTACAGCGAGTCCTCCAGAAGTGAGAATACCAATGAGAGATCGAGAGAGCGTGATACCCGCTCGATCCCGATTCAATTTCGCGGGGCGCGCAGGAAGTTTCCCGCTGCCGCGCGCCAACGGATTATACGCCCGCGCAAGCAGACAGAGAGCGAGAGAAACTTCGTCATTAGAAGCGCTGCTGTACGCTCAGTCGCTCTTAATCCCCCCCTCCCGCAGACCAGATCGAAGTTCTTTATGTGTGCACGACTCACTATCGGCTTTATTCTTTCTTAGCAAGGGCCGCCGCTGCTGCTGCTTCTTTCTTCTCTTCGAGGCCCACGCTTTGACGCGTCTATGATTCGACAAAAGGATCGCGCTCTCTCGCTTCTCGTTTTTTGTCCAGTTCGAGTGCCATGCAAGAAAGAAGAAGAGCGCGCGAAAGACAGGGAGAAAAATCGAGTAATTGAAAGTGAAGTACGACGGACGTAAAGCTGTTTAATGAATGGAGCCTGCCGGCCGCTTTCATTATTTCTCGTCAGGCGGCTAGCAGGAAACAAAGAAATAAGCTGCTGCGAGAGGTGGAGGAAAAAACTGCAGGCACTGGCAACGCAACACGCCCAGAGGAAAGTTGTCCGAGTAAATACATTAGCGAGACAGCGGCGGTATAGGTCGTTTCTACCTGCCACGTCGACTGCTAACTAAGCTTCTTGTGAAAGTTCTGCCGGAAACTCACGCGCATGCATCTGTTGGGTTGCGCGTCATTTTTTTCCGTAAGATATATTATTTGTAAAAGAAGCAATAGCTTCTAGTAAATACGCGAAAGAAGAGCCCATAAAACGACTCAGTAAACATTCAAAAGATAATCAAAAAGACAGACTTGCTGAAGAAAGAGACCACATCATATAAGAACATTCGAGTTATCATTAAGTCATCTTTAAAATAATACTGCGTTTACTATCAGTAAAAACTAAGTTATTTCTATGATACTTTGAAGACTTATCATCAAGATGTATCAGGAAGTTGTTTCCATTAAATCATCTTAATGATGATAGGATGTGTATTCGGTTAAAAGCCCATGTTTTTAATTGCTGTATGGCTCACGTAACTTCTGGTAAGCTACAAATTACATTTGGTTTGCTGCAAGTCCTATTCAATCGTCAGTCATTTCCGTGTATTAAAGGAGATTGAAAAGAATATTTACAAAGTAGTTAAATAAAATAGATAATTTATTGCTATCTGCAAGACAACGTCCTAATCTCCTATCAGATTGTTGTTATCATTAAGTCATCTTTATGATGACATTGTGTTTACTCAAACCAGCGCACGTTTTAAAACCTAAAAAACGTAAGCATCCGACAGTTAGAAGAAAAAAAAGGCAGTCCCAGTAGAATTTCTCGCATCCATTTCCAATGGCCATTACGCACCAGTTTGCGGAGGGGGGAATTGAAAAAGTTATATAGACGAATTAAGGGCCGAGCTCCTGCTCGCGTGTGCCAAACCAAGAAGAAGAAGTAGAAGAGGAGGAAGCTAAACATAAGTTGTGCGCAGAAGTCGCTTCTCCACTCTCGCTTTTTCTCCCTCTCCGCAGACGGTGCGCAGCCCTATTCAAAGTCAAAAGTGGGAATCAGCCAGTTATCTCCACTTGGCACGAGCCACACATAAACCGCTCTCTGCTATACCAACAGTGCCGTACCAGCAGCAGCAGCACTACCAGCCGCCCCCCAGGCCAAATCCAATCAACTCTGCCATCCTCCCGCGAGCGCAAACAAGATCTCCCAACAACTCGAGAAGTAGAAGAAGAAGAAGAAGAAGTAGCAGGGATAGAGGGGGCGATGGCAGATAAAATCACGTGGTAGTGTCACGAGGGGGCAGAAAAAGGCTGGCTGTCTGGCTGGTCGTACGAGCAACAGTCCCGGCCAAGTACGATCGCGCAACCAGCGAAAACGAAGAAGGAGAAAGAGAGATAGACGGAAGATGCGGGACGATGATGCTAGCTTCGTTTCAGCGACCCCAATTAATTAAACTTTTCGCGTATATATACTACGTCGGGAGAGGAACTGGCTTTTCTCTCTTTCACGGAAGGATCACAGGAATGATCTATCCTTTGCCGAGTGTCTATACCTAACTTACACGGCACGTGGAACGTCAATTCTCTACGTGTATAATATTATGTAAATAAGATCAGTGGGTATAGCGGAAAATATCTCAATGTAACGGATAAATTCAAATAATACGTCCAGTGGTATACACGTATTATACTCCATATAAAAAAGTCAATTTACTACGTGTCTAGTGTAACGTAAAATTGACTATAGTATCTATTTATATAGATGCTTATATACAATATTGAAGACGTTGACATGACCTCCCACACAATCATGCACAATTTGAAGAAGTCAAAAGTTATATGATAAATACTAGTTGACAGGTAACTTAGTATACACACAAAAATTATGCTTGGAATACCGGCCTTAAGATGTGTTATTGCTACCTGTACGGTAAAAAGATAACTATAAAAAACTCAAAGTCATTACAATGTCTTCTCATACTATTGTCATTTAAGACAACAGTGTCTTCTCCACGGTGCTAGAAATTTAAAAATGTGTTTAAAAACGTATTTTACGTAACGTAGTAAACCCACGACACACACACGTACACACGTGCATCACGTGGCAGCGGTAGCATCTGCGCTGGTAGCAAGGAAAACTTTAGCGCTCGGCAGCAGCAGAGAGAAGAGTAAAGCTCATCCTCTGTCGCTTAAAGCTTCTCGCTCCAAACACCACCCACCGTCACGCCGGGGAATAGCGGTAGCAGCAGCAGCTACCGCTCTCCTACTTCTTGTTGGACTTTGGCTGCTGGCTGCCTATCGATCGCAGCCTCCCTCCGGTATACCAACACGCATACATGATACACGCGCGCGCGCGCAAACACACGCATACAGTGTGGCGCTGGATGTAAGGCAGAAGTGCACTGGTGAATGAAAAGAGCGGCTTCGACATCGGCGCCTGGTTGCTGCTGCTGCTGCTGCTGTTGTAGCTGTATATAGCCCAGCTGCACATACCGCTTTATTGACGCGCCAGGCGTGCTTCTCCCACCGCCCCCCTCCTATTCTGCTCTCTCTCTCTCTCTCTCTCTCTCAGTCTCTCTCTCTCTTTCTCTCGAGTCTCGTGTATCGCGAGGGGGAGTGTGCAGCGGCATGTTGCCGCGCCTTAAATTTCCTGCTTTCCACCGCGCGAATCAACAAGTTTCACTCGAGGCTGATTCTGCCTCTGCTTCTTCCTCTTCTTCTTCTTCCTCTTCTTATTCGTCTTCGTTACACGGCCACAAAAAAGGGAAAGGCAAAATAGACGACGAGACGCGGAGAGACGCTTTTTTACCGGCTACTGTACTGCTAATTCGATTCGCCGAGCTGGTGTTTTAACTCCCGTGAGCAGCGCAGCTCGTCAAAACGTCAGCGTTGAGTCACGAGGTCTTTTGTCGCATCTTTTTTCAAAAGCCGGGTTCAGTCTCTTATGTGTTTGGGAAGGAATGATCAAGATTACGCCGTAAAAGCATATGTTGTTTTTCCGCCATTGTGGACAAAATATTGGAGGAATGAGAATTGCGAGATTAGTGATCAGTACTTGTTACAACCTATTCTATTATTAGAAGTGTTCAGAATTTATAAATTTATGAATCAGAATAGTATTTTACCGCAATAACAGAAGTTGTGCATATTTGAGTTGCAATAAGTTACTATTTTTGGCTGTTGTATCTACAATCATATTAAGGCAAACTGCAAATTTCTTAACATGCAGAATTTTTTTTTGTGTATATTGATAAATGGATACGCAGGATTCAGATAGTGAGAAGATGGAAATTACAGCTATGTGAAATTACATGAGATAATAGCAATATGTAATAACAATAATAGTATCAGCAAGAATGGTAACAAAAGATATGCTTGTCATAACGGATTTAATGTCTCTGAGTCAGGTAAAGAGAAAGATACATGCATGCTAAAATTCCATGGAAACTGCGATACGTACGAATGTGTACTGTACATGTAAATGTGAGAGCATTTGTGCAGACAGGGAAAGCTTGTAAGACATGTATAAATATAGCATAACATTACAGAATGCATAAACTGAATTAATCTGGATTCTGTGAAAGTACACTGGGAAGCTTTCGGTATAAATGCTTATATACGACCTCACGAAAATTCTCTTATCACGTTAGAGCTCAAGTTCTATTTGCACAAACATGAAGAAAAGCAGAAGAATTAAAAGTGATTTAACACGCTCCCGTGTCTCTTGTTACGCAGCCCACTCGTGCTGTGCGGCTGTGCGGATCTCCGCTAATGAAATGGAAATTGCCGTGTATAAACGTGTAGCTTCAATTCGAGCTCAGCTGCGCGCGAGCGCAATGCTATATACACGATCGTCTATTTTGGCAACGCGCAGGCTCTTATCGAGACGGTCGCTAACGGCAACGACGCCAGAAACTTCGTTAACGCGGAATAATATCGTGTACCGCGCACGAGGTGGCGTGTCACGCGCGAGACAGCCCCACGATATCAAGCCTGCTGCTCTTGGCGGAGCTGGAGTTTCGAGGCTAGAGGATCATGGCTGAGCGCGTGACGGGGAAGCCAAAATCGCTCTGGAAGTTTCAACGATATCGAAGAAACGAAGTTCAGTGGAGAATCGAACTGGGGAAATTATTATCCTACATGAGGATAATGCTGGTGATAACTTTGTGGTGTAAGTGTCTGAGAATTAGAAGGCTGTAGGTTCAAATCCCAGCTAGTTTAATATTTTTCGTAATACACACTATCAAGAACAAGAAATAAATTAGAAACTTTGCAAAGTAATATTCAATTTCTTCCCTTTGGTAATTCAAAAGTTTTAACGTTCTTGTAGCAAGTTAAACAATTTCTCATCGACCGATAGGTTCTGAGTTCGATTTCTGTCAAGTTTTGAATTTCTAGCAATTAGAAACACACCGGAAATCCGAGAACTCTACAGTTGCAAAGTATCAACGATAAGATCGGAATTCAAATAGGAAATGGAACTGAAGAATTTTATTATTTTAGATAATGGTTTTTCGATAATTGCCTACAAACTAAAAGACTGTGAGCGTGGATGATGTCTAATCAGAAATACAAAACATCAAGATCAATAGATAGACAAGATACTTTTCAGAATATTTTCTGAATATCAACTAAAATAATATGGATTTGATTCCCATCCAATTTCAAGCGCTCACCAACCAGCAACATCTCAACCACGATAGAATTACCGATAATCACCTCAGCAATTCCATTTCTCAACTAATAACAATTACTACATAGGTCTTCAACCCACCAAAGTTTATCCCGATGCAATCCCCGCACGATAATAGCAGCAACAACGGAATAGCCTCCGAAGCCACGCGAACTCCAATCCTTCGACTTGCTCTCGCAAAGCGACAGCAGCAGCAGCAGCAGCACTCGACGATGGCACGCAGGTCTACGAACGCGCACGGAGCTTCCCCTCGCGAGTGGGCTGAACGTAAATTCGATCTCGACTCGGTTAGTTTGAAGCGCCAGAAGCCGGAACAAGAATAGCGGAAGTTAGCGGTGCGACGCAACGCCAGCCGCCGGGGCAGGAACGCGCATGAAAAGTAAAGTTTATGCCGTTTGGATGGCTCTCTTACCGGGGGGAATTGCATTCGCGAGAGCTCAGAATGGCGGCAGGTCCTTTGAACTCCGCCGAGGCATTGTCGAGCCGAGCTCTGCAAGGGGCCGAACATTTTTCCGCGAGTATTGCAGAGTGGGATGAGACAAAGCGGGTTTGCGACTGGGAGTATTCGTTTACTTATACAGTGTGGAGATTGTTAGTAGTGCTCGAGCTCGTATGTGGATTCGATATGTTGATGGGAGGAGGGATAATCAGTGCATTCTTCTGTTTTAAGTTTTCGTTGATTTATTTGCTTTTCGAAGATTATAGGTCGTTGGAAGAATTCGGGAGAGTATAATTTTTTTCCTATTTATAAACAATGTATTTTTTTGCACAAGGAGCATTAATTCGTTTCTTTAAATACATTTTCTGTACAATTACTGTAACCACATCCTCTTTTCACAAACTCGAACTAATCCCGGCGAGTTAACTAACTGACCTTGAAAAACTACGCATCTCACTAAACTCGCCAGCCTACGGGAATCAGGCCAAAGTCTCCTCTAGCACCTACGCATACGCAAATAGAACCTCCGTCATGAATAAACGCACTGCTCCGTTAACGAGATTTCGCACCGAAGCAGGCGCGTTGTCCCACCCAGGACTACTCCACGCGCGGAGTCGATTAACACGCGTAAGTTGGCTCGGTCCAAGGCCAATTACGCTTCGAAAATTACGATTGGGGGGCGAAGTTACATCGACGAACGGCGCGCCTGGAAACCTCCATTGCACCGTACAAATGCACGGTAAAAAGTACATTCGAGCGTTAATACAATTTGGATTCGGAGCGAACGCTGCTTAACTGTGAATGACTAATTATAATCTAATGAAAAAATACCACTGAAAAAAATACCTAACGAACCAAAAAACACTAACGACGTCAGGCCACCCCGTTACTGCGTGCCACCGCAGGACCAGTGCTCAGTGCCCGCTCCCCCACCAGACGAGAAAAACGCGAGAAAGACTGCAAGCCTAACAGTTTTTCTCCGTGTCTCAGTTTATTATGTTCTGTTTTTTCTTAATTTTTTTTGTTACATTTTTTTACCACGGACTAATCTCTTCTTTCAGGTCGACGAAGAGTTCAGTTTGCGGCGGCCTCGCAGCTCGCTCGTGGCGTCGCTATACCTCGCGTAGCCTTTGATGTACCCTAATGAAAAAAATTACGTTACATGTCACGTAAGATTATGACGTAAGATATAATCTGGCAAAATTAGAATATTTTAAAATATCATGTGATATGTCACATGATATTCTATCACTAAAATATGATTTTCTAAATTTTGCGATAAAATGTATTCGAAAGCTGTTTCAGAAAATTTCAAAGTATACAACGTGATATGTGACATTTTGATGTTAACATGTCATGATGCTTCACATGAAATTTTCAAATAATGGTTTACAAATAAGACCTTTAACAGATTGTAGAGCAAAATTGGGAAAGTGATGCTTTGTAACATTATATCACGAGATTAATCACGTAACATGCCAAGTGACCTTTTTTATTAGGACGTCGTCCTTTATACCCTCATCTCTCTCTCTCTCTCTCTCTCTCTCTCTCTCTCTCTCTCTCTCTCTCTCTCTCTCTCTCTCACTATCTCTCTATATCTTTTGTAATCGCCTAGTGCAAAGTAGAGCCACGAGCGAGCACAAACAGAGAGCGCGAGAGGAGCGAGAGAGAGGGGAGCGAAATTGGATGCGATGAGAAAGGTTGCGCGCGCACGACACACGACTACACACTGTATGTGCGAGCGAGCGAGTCGGCGTTACCGCCGCAGGCTGATCTGGCTTGTGTATTCTGTTTAGGTGTGTGTGTGGTAGTTTTGTAGCAGGGGAGCGGGTATTCGTGGCACGGTCGGTGAAACCCTAACCGCCAGACCTCGACTTAAACAAGCTGCGAAATAAACGAAAACTTCGCGTAAACTCGATGCTCTTACTCAAAAGCTACTTAAACTGGATATCATTAAAAGAAAAGACAAATTCTCTGCACACTTATGTACTCGCTCACTGATCACGCTATTCTGTCTGTCAATCTTTCTGTCTCACACTGTCTCTCGCTATCAATCTATCTGTCATCTACCATAATAGCACATGTGCGGACGCCACGTCGCCGGAGCCGCCACTGCCTTCTGCGCCAATATCTTTCAGGCTCGCATTTTTGTTCTCCTGTTTCTCATAATAGAGAGTGGAATATAAGTAAAAGTTAATTAAGCACTGAGTTGTGGACATTGAAGGCGGACTCGGTGACGAAATCACGCGAGAATATGCTGGAACGGATAATCACGTACTAAAATTTGTTGAATAATCCATTTGATCCATTTGATAGTTCACAGAAACTTTTCGAAAGTTTATGTAAAATGTCATGCGATAATTTCATGTGACTTCTTAAGTGACATTTTACCTAAATTCTTAAGAATATTTTACGAACTGTGGAGTAAGTTTTATCGCAAATTTGTACGCTTGACCTTTCATTTCGTAATTTCGCGTGATTCTACTTTGTTGCGACGAGAGCAGGAGAATATCAGGGAGCTGGAATAGGTACGCGACGCAGAACAGTCGGCAGGCCATTAACTCTCTGTTTCGCAGGGACTTTTCAGGCGCCGGATCGAAGCTTGAATTGTACGTTTGCGGTTTGCGTTGGCTGATTGATCAAAAGAGAAGCCTCAACTGCGCACGCTGAATAGATTTTGTGCATCACTACTTTTGTTAAAGTTACTTAACGTTCTTGTGTGAAAGAATAAATATATTCCTTGAAACACAATTTAAAGTACATTACCAAATTTAACATTAAAGTGAGCATTATTAACATACAGTTACAATGGACATTATTATTTACTTTGTAATTATATCATCATTTGTTTACATTACTTTTAAATTATTACAAACAGTAATTTCAACTGATTGAAATATAGTCTATTAATAAATTAATCTTCGTAATAATTAAAGAGAACTAGTTTTCAAAGAATAAAAAATTGTTATAATTTCACTTATTATACAAGTCGAAAACAAATTATTTTAATACATAAGGGTCCATTAGAATCATGAACAGAAAAATTATCAAATTTTATCACTAAAATCTTTTTTAATAAAAATTTATTATTTTCCAAGTCTCTCAATATTATCAGTTTTAACATTACATCCAACTCTTCAAAAATAAAATCAAACAAAATAAAACGCAAACACGCAACTCAGCTGACGTTTCAGTCCTGAAAGCCCCTCAACGTCAACCATGTATCTCCTTCCGCGCGCTCGTATTGTACGATTACGCGCCTGTCTACGATCGCATAGCATCGTTTTGCCGCACAGCTGCCGAGATAGTTTTAGCAGCTGCTCCGCACCGCCTTGCATCACGCGGAAGTTCCGCATTCGTCTAACACCCGCGCAGTTATGGAATTTTTGTCGAACATTCTGCTGCTGTCGGTGCAGCGACAGTTTCGTTAACTATGCGTCGTATACGAAATCGAATCAATCTTGACGCGGAATTTCGCCAGCGTCTGTGACTGCGTCGCATAGTGCTGTAGCCGTAAAGTCGCGCGAGTTCCACCTAATGGATGACGTTGAATTTCGAAGCTTAATACAGGAGCTTTTATAACGCGCACGGGAAAATCGAGGTGTAATAGTAAAGGTTGATGCGGAATTTCGTGTGCGTGCGGTAAAGCGTTAGTTAAATTTCTGTGTTACTGGCGTTTTGGATGGTTTAATTTTGGGGCCGCTTGAATCAATTAACCGACTGCAAAATGGTCATTTGGAGGTCATTTTGTTTCGTTTTGGGTACGGGAGAAAAGCGAAAAAACGTTTAATTTCGCTGGCGAAAGGTAATTAATAATGACGGAAATATCCATTTACCAGCGAAATTAAATTTTCTTTTACATTTTCATTCGAATTCGAGCGATTGACATTCTCCCCTATATCACTCTAAATAAAACGCCTTTCGCAATTGAAAATTGAGCTCGTTCGATTGATTCAGGTACGATGAATGAATCCGTCGGAATGTCAGTAGGGCAGTAAATCAAGTAAATATGCAGTCAGTCATAGTCAGTATATTTAATTAAAAAGCATACACTTTATTATACAAACTGTTATAAGAATAAAACGACAACGGTTTTATTAACCAAACGACGTTTAAGATATATTTAGAGCCGCATAGCATCCATATCTAAGAAGATATTTTTATTTCTATTCATTTTAAGTACCTATCAAAAAAAACTAAAACTATATTTTCTAAGTATATAAGATACTGTGAAAATTTATTTTATTGAAAATAATAAAATTTAAAAAATATGTATGTCACAGTATTCATACTATAGTTTCTATGATACATATGTCGTAAAGGTAATATTATAGGCCTATTGTGTTTTAATTATAATAACATTTTTTGAAAATATGTTTGCTTTTTCATTTAGATACTTGCTCATGACTATAAAATATTGCCACTAATAATCATCGAATCAGTAATGTGACTCGGACAAGAAAAGAGAAAAAATAGAAACACTATGAGCACTCGTCTATCGATGCACTCCACTTGTATCGATCCAATACTTCAGTAAAATTGTATAGCAAAATTACTATTACAGTTTGTACATCCGGGACATTTTCCATTTCCTATATACAAATTAGCTTATTTACAGTATTTGTTAAATATATATTAATTTTTACTATAAATATGGTAATATAATGGAAAATTTATTATGTCTTCGATGTAGAAATAGATTTATCAATTTTTTTCTGTATAATTTTTGTGAATTGCTGCATTTTACAGTTGTACAGATTTTATTTTTAAACTTTAGCTTAACTTTGGAAATTAAATTTTCTGTGTAAAAAGATATATATTTTATACCAAAAATATGTGCACGTGATCTGTAAATATTTTACATATCCTAGCGAGCACTTGTCTAGATTTAGTTTACTAGTTAGTGCACATACCATAGTGCAAAGTTAATTAATTTTAAGACAATTGTGAAATTTTGTTACTTCAATTAGGTCGTCGTCGATGGAGAATTTCAAAAGAAAATAATGAGATCGCTATGAAATGTGTATATACATGGAACCAGAAATGAAGAGCTTGGAAGTACGACTAAAACAAAGGTTTACCCTCATCTTCATATTACTATTATTCTTATATGGAAGATGAAAAGGTATATTCATAATATTTTCAAAAAGAACCACATTTTATAAAAGAAATCCAAAACATTACTTTTTTACTGTAATTTCACATCATAATTAAGAAAAAAGGTATTAAGAATCTTCAGAAAATCAAATTTCTTTTATTATATATTTATGTATGTGTAAGAATAATTTTATGACTATTAAATAAATAAAAACAAGTTACGAGCATTTTTTTGCAGAGCTACTACATGATTTTTATACATTTATTTAAGAAACTTTGTTTCGCTTTAACACTGGAGTCTAGGACGAAACGCCTACATATTTTTTATTTTACGGGTGGCCAATACACCTTACCCTCCAACCATAGAGGAGGTGAATGTGTGTGCACCCATTGTTTCAAAATTAATTGGTTCGGTACACCGATAAATTATTATTTTTATAAATATAAAATTCAATATATTCCAGGTGTCGCAGTTTTGAACCAATTTACCTAAAACTTTACACATACTACCGTATACATATTACTTATTATAATAATTTACAGTTAGAAAAGTTGAGATTCGAGTTGAGGATTTGTTTAATTATTTAGCTAACATAGTTGTAAAACTTTACAAATCAAAAATGTCTTTGTTAGATTTTAAACAATATGCGTATCCGTGTATAGTTGCATACTAATTGTTTGAAAACTGGACAGAATATTATTCATATTAATACACATAATAATAGTACACATTATTGTTATGCACAAAAAACTATATCCCAAAATTTGTTCACATCGCTTTTTTAGTAGTGCATATTATTTAAAATTAAACTGAATATATTCTTATAAACGGTCTTTTTATGCACATAAAATTAATAGTAAATTGCCTAGCTTTGAAATCGTACACCAAAGATTGTGCACTTTAAATAATGGGCAAAACTAATAATGCGATCTAAAAAAATTTAAAACATAGTCTTTTGCGCAAAATAATAATGTGTATAATTATTATGTGCACGAACCAAACTATGTCGAAAACTGAGGCATCTATACCATTTTGCATTTCGAAGTATTAAACTTTGAGCTAAAGTGAATCAAAGTAGCTTAAATAGCATTTAAATCATTTGAATACTCTCCGATAACAAACAAAATAAAATAGCTATTAAAAAACATGCAGTTTTCCCCAAGATTTCAAGTACTTTTCCTAATAATGTTACATCACAAAATACTAACGCACGTACTCGCGAGCGTGTAATGATTTACGGGGATGGGGGGTGACCCGAGCCCAACAAAAGTACGTTGTTTCGTACACTCAGCGGAAATATTTGACCGAACGAGCCGCATTCCGCGTTAGCCCATTGTTCCCATTGACTGCTATACGACGCCCATATGTGGACGCCTGCGCGCGCGACAATGGCCGTCGCGTCGCCTCGCTGTTTACGCTTTCGCGAACTATTTGCGCGCTCGTTAAAAAATCCGAATGCACATCGATCACGTGTAAGTTCTCTCTCTCTCTCTTCCTCTCTCTCTCTCTATCTCTCTCTGCGCTTGCTAAACTTTCGAAATATGTTCGCCTGTACGCGCATACTACGGCCCGGATGGTAGGTGAGTAGGTACAGTGAATGAGCTCGAATTCGGATACACGCGCGCCGAGAAGTAACGAGAGTTGAAGTTTGCAACTTTGGAATTTCGAGCGTTGTTTTTTTTTGGAGTACAGGTATGTGAAAAATAAGTCTGAATAGTGAGTTTCGAAGTTATGATAAATGTCGTGCGATCGGCTCGGTGTATAGAAAGAAAAATTGGCTATGATTTTCGAAAGATAGATTTACAACCAACCGGCTGAGATCATTTTTATCAAAAACTATTTCAGATAGAAAAAAATTGTTACAAACTTTTTGATTTTCATGAAAGACAACAAAAAATACGCAACGAATAATAACATGTTTAACAACATTTGTAGTCGAGTAAAATTTGTTTTCATGAAATGTTTAAATGGCTTAAATTTTTTAACAATGTGTACTTTCACAACCTTTATAGTTACAGTTATTTAGTTTAATTTTAGAAAGACCAGAGATGTTAGCAAGTATTTAATAATAAAATAGTAAGTAGGTTAATAGCAAGTTATAACGAACTTTAGAAAGTAATTTTTACAATATTTTAGATCGTACAATTTCATTGCTCTAATAATGTGAAAATAAAACTATAATACCAAATTTAATCTCACGAAGCCACAGGTCTTATCTCATTCTTCGCACTTGAATAATCCCATTGACTTAGTAAGATACACTAACTATATACTCTTATTTCCCAATAATCTCCCTAACAAACAAACCAAAATTCCATCCCATTTACCTTACAACAACCCCCATAAAATCAAATCAGCCCCCTGCTGAAAGGAATTTCACGCGCGATATCGTCGGCAATCTTCCGCGCTCCCGAGCAGCCGTCGCGTATACTTCGCGCGGCTATCGCGCACGTCTCATCAAAAAAGGCTGGGAGTCCCGCGCGCGACGGCAAAAGCAGCCGCAGCCGCCGCGCGAGTGCGCGGGTATATATAGGTGGGTATACTTGTTGCGCTCGACGCGGCGACTTCGGACTCGGGCCAAGTGTATGAGCGCCGCGGCACAACGGTGCTCTTTCTCGGCGGTTTTTTCTTTTTTGCGAACCTGACCCCCCACGCCGTGCGCAGGCTATTGTCCGCTGAAGCGACGTTGGAGCACGAGGGCGCTTTTTGCCATTGGCAGCTTGAAAGAGTTGGAGGAACTCGGGAGTGGTTTGGTCGATAAGGGGTTGGGGGGAATTTTTGCTGTTCGTTTGTTTGGAGTGCTTGTATTTTTATATTTATTAAATAATGGATAAGGTGTTAAACGTTTACGTATGTTTCTCTTGAAGAATACAAAGTGTAAGGTCAAATCGTACAGGGATTATACTTATAATTAAAATTATTTATTTATTGTGTTTTATTTATTAATATATTTATTTATTAAATTTACGGGCTGGTAGGCATTGTGTATAAAGTGTCACATGCAAGGGCATGAATAAAAAATATAATAACGAGATATGATACACAGTACGATCTATTACTCAATACTAATAGGAAATATTTTATGTAATTTGAATCTTAATAAAAATACTCATTATTTATCATTTTAATTGAACATTTTTTATGCTACAATAATTATTATCGGTAAAATGTAATTTCTTCGGACGTCAGTAATCAGACAATATTAAAATTAATAAGAATTTGAATTTCTACGAAAATGCCGCTAAAACGGGTATAAAGTCATGATGTAACGCATTAGAAGTAGTCGCGTAACTTGGTATATAATTTGTATTCACTGCTGCCATAGATACACTTAGACAACTTAGTTTAAACCAAACTTTGCTGCCAATTGAATCTTTCTGCAAATGTCTTCGGGCGTTTGTAAATATCTGTTTTTGTAAACTTCATTCTCTCTCGTACTAATGAGTTTTGTTTCGAAACAAAGTATATAGTACAATATAATGAATCGCGTAATCACGTTGAGTTTTTATTCTTAAATAACAACTTGCAATACTAGAGAAATAAGTATTAACATAATTTATTATTAACAAACATTTTTTTCATACTCTGTTTTAACAGTACAAAAGTCTCAAATATATATCTATTTAAACTTCCGATTAAAATAGTTTTTCAATTCATGTAAGAGTACCCAATTAACAGCTTTTTATAAATCTTTTTCTTAAATAACAACTTGCAATACTAGAGAAATAAGTATTAACATAATTTATTATTAACAAACATCTGTTTCATAGTCTGTTTTAACAATACAAAAGTCTCAAATATATATCTATTTAAACTTCCAATTACAATAGTTTTTCAAAGTCATGTAAGAGTACCCAATTAACGGTTTTTTATAAATCTTTTTTAGAGAAAAGTATAACGAAAGCACTGACCTGTTATTATTCTAACAAATTACACATTCATTGTCAAGGCTCATCGAAAGGATCAAAGCAGTTACGTCCTGTACCTATATTTCTTTGTTCTTTCTCCTCCAAAGAAAAATCAAGTGATTTTAATTGCGAGAGGGTGTTTTTTCCCCCGCCTGCGTAATCCTCCGTATACTCTCGCTCTAGATATTTTGAGTCGCTTTGTAAAATCACATTCGTTATTAAATTCATCTTTCGGTGTTACAAGAAAGACAATGGACAAATAAAGCCGTCGAAAAAGCAATTCTAAGCGTAGTTTTATTACTTTTGCGTCTAGGGCATTCGTATATAAATTAAAAACAAATACGAAATAACTTCCATTGCGACAGTAATTGGCATTGAAATAAAGCTAAGCTACATTCCTTTCAACAGTACGTTTTTGTATTTGATCGAGTATTATACAACTTTGAACAAAGAGGGTTTTTGGATCGCTAAATTCGTATCAGAAGTAAGGTTTTTAAAATTCAAATTGGCTGCTTCAATACAATGGACAAAACAATTTTCGTCTGGAATATTCGGTATGGTTTAGGAATAATTAGTTTTTCTTGAATAAGGTTCCTATTTTGTATTTTATTTATTTACAGGGTTTTCCAACCCAGTATAAAATAGGCCACTTTAGCTAAGTAGCAAATGTTTTCTCAACTTTTTAGCAAAGAATGAACTAGAGATATAAAATAAGATCAATCTAATTTTTTAGTTAAAATTTCAGTTAACGGCTCCATCGATAAGCTGTAGGCCATAAGAGATAATTTATCAGTCTGTATCAATATGGTTTCTATCACATTTGCTTTTGAAACCCCTATAATGTAAAATACGGGACATTTTGTTAAAAAACTTTGTAACTGAAAAAATAATTACATTCAAATTATTTTTACTTTCATTTAGCCCTCGGTCTAGACAAAATCATTAAAAGTAAATTTAAAATTATTAAAAACTGTTCTAATATACGACTTTCTGTACCAATATACCGCAATTGAAATGAACAAAATAATGACAAGACCATGCTGCACCAGTGCAAACAAAAAAAAAGCGAATAAATCTCAAAAAGAAGAGCGAAACGAAGCGAAAATTTATTGCGCGACTCGCACACTATAGACATCAAAGCGCGTTTTTCACTCGGTTGAATTTATATTCCTCGGCAGTAGTCTTCTGACCTGGTGCTGCTGTGGCCTTGAGGTGCAGACGTTAACGACTCTCAGCGACATTTTTTTTCTGCTTTTTCTTCTTCTTCTTCTTCTTCTTCTACTTTTTGTTCTTTTTCTTCTTCTTCTTCTTCAGCGATGAACGCTGCACCGCGCTTTTCTTTTCGCGCATTGCGCGTCACGATTTATTGTCGCAGCGCTCTTGTATTCCTTCTTTTGTTAGGAAGAGCGGAGTTCGTGATTTCGTTGGATGTAAAGGAGTTTTTGATTGTATTGATCGTTTCAAAGTTTTGATAAAAAAAGTGCTGTTTACGTAAATTTTTCAGAGTACTTAATCATCATATACGAAATCAACATTGAAAAGTATTATTTGAAAAGCCAAAAACGTTTCTGCGAAAAATGTGTATACGTCTGTCAAGACGTCTGTCAAGTTTTAAGTTTTAATATAATCTTATTACATATCCATTTAGCGATATAAATGTTTGAATATTGTATACCTCATTGGTTGAGGCAAATCGAGTATAAACCATTAAATTCATAGCATTTCATTTTAATTGCCAATTGTTATGCAGTAAATTTTCTCAAAAAATATATAAAAGAAATAAAGTTTATTTTTATAAATTACTATGCAGTTGTATTTCTTTCTTCTTTATATGCAGCCTGAATTCGCCTGGAGTGGTTGAATTTTCCTCTTTAGTCTCCCTGGTATCATATCATTACCATCTAAGTACGTACTTGTAGTAAATACAACATAGGTATATTAATTATTTTACTATAAACTTCAATTATTAATTTTCAATAATAATAAATTATTAATATTTTTCAATGTCAAGCTTTTTTAAAAAGGCAGCATAAAATGAAGAGAATTATAACGTAATATTAAAACTTACACAAACGATCATCAAAATTTGATATGTATATTAACATATAGATAAACTGTAGCACTGATGTTTATGTCTTATCAAAAAAGATATCAAATACTTATTTAACAATCATGAACAAAATAAGAAATAATTATTGTTATGGTAATAAGAATGAATTTTAATTAAGTTAGTACTCGATTTATTTTATTTTAATGCTATTCTACAGTATTGATGTCTCTAAACTTTGCAACGAAAAAACAGATGTTAACAATAATTATTCAAAGCTTTTCAGCATCGATATCCAAAATTGTCAATTCAGTTGCACCTATAAAGGCCGGGCGCAATTCATGGAAAAACCTTTTTTGCGCAACAGCAAAAGCCACGAACTCTGCAGTTTAAAAACTAAAAGAGCCGACAAATCAGCCTCCATATTTGTCCAGGGCTCTAACGATTCACGGCAGGGTCGAAAAATCAAACGAGACTCGCGTCATTTTTTGTTCCTCTTCGCGTAAACATCCGGCATCGAATCGGGTTAGAGGGGCCATCGAAAGTCACTCAACGCTCGGCACCATGTGCTTCAAAAAGGGCGAGCTTTTATTTGCTTCGTTTTTAGCAAAAAGTACGCAGGGACCGTCGCGTTTACTCGTTGACGTCCATTACTGGGGGCTAAAGTACCGGGTCATGCTCGAACCAACCTGTTTTCCACGGACTTCTTCGGTTTCAAGCAAGATAAATAATTGCTTGCTTGGCTGCGATTTTTTCCAATTTGTGTGTTCACCAAAAATAACGATTTCGAAGTCTAAGTAAATACTTGATTCAGTAGTATTCACTAGAAGTTTATTTGATAATAGTAAATAGTTATGTCATTTGTGTATACAATTGATATCATTTTGATTTATTTCATGTTTTTCTCTCTTGTTATGTTTCGGTTTGTTTATAAGTTTATTGATTTAAGCCAGCTATCTATTTACTAATATAGTATATATTATATAATATATTACTATAATGTACAATCGTAGTTTCATTAAAGAGAAAATAGGTATTTGGAAAATTAAAATTGGAAATTTGAAGGTTTGGCGATCAATCATTCTCGTAGCGTAGAAATCTGAAACTCTACATAGTTTGAAACTAATAAATAAATCATAATTATATAGTTAAATGTTAAAATTTGTTTAAAATTGTTGAATCTTTCAAGAATATGATTAAATTCGTTAGCTCAATAGCGTGTAATCTGGGGTGTTTAAAACAAATTTTACAATTATTGACAAATTTTATTACTTTTTCCCAAAACTATAAATTTTTTTATATTTTTAACAGAATTTATAATACTATCCGACAAATCTATTCAAGTTAAACAAAAAAAATGTATTTAAAAAGTCACGTGTATGTCGTATGTTTAAACAGTCCATTGTTTAAAACAACATATTTATTTTAAAAATAATAAAATTATCTGAAACTTTTGAACGTTTCTCTGCACTGTTACCCGTTATTTCCTAAAGGCTATTATTCGGTTTCCGGAGGAGATGCGTGATCCTGCTTCGGCTCAAAATCATTGTTTTTCCAGCAAGCAAAAATCGTCTCCCAGAGTACCATTTCACTCCAAGAACTTAAAACAAAAATCTCCTGCAAAAAACAAACGTAAAACCCTCCGACCTTCAACAAAAATCGACGTGCACGCCACCACCGATCACGACTATCAGTCCTACACACACCCATTCACCCACATGCATAGAGTCTCGAGCCTGTGACACGTGTCGAGGGCGCCAGGACGAAATCCCGGCGGATCGTCGGCTGCTCGTGTCGCCCTCCCCCTCCCAGATTTATCCCGGATATTCGTGTGACCCGAAAAGTGCTTGTAGACCGCCTCGTTACATCGCTGCCGCGCTCCCCTGCCCCGTCCTACCCCCCTTTTTTCCGTCCATTTCCAGCGGACGAACCGCGTCTCTAATCGAACCTTTCACGAAGCCATTAATTTATCGACGGGAGGCTCAAAGGGAGGAGGCCTTCGTTTTTTGCCTTTTTTCGGGGGGGAGGTGCTTTTAAAACTGCCAGCCGGATGGAAAAATAAAGTGCAAAATTTCGAAGAATTTTCGGGGATGGCTGAATTTGGAGCTTTTCTATGGGGCAAAGTGATATGGCTTTTCCGTTTTACTAATTAATTCAACTCTTTACCAAAGTTTTGCTAATAATTCACTACTTTATGAAAAATATTAATAAATTTCGGTAATATAAGAGAGAAAGCGATGATCAGTTTGTTAAAAAATGTCTTATACTTGGCTTTCGGAAATTCCATTAAATTGTTAACGCCGCAGATGGGAAATGAGTTTGTCGCGTAAAGTTTTTTATTTTCGTTTCATTAAATAACTTTAAATTAAAATTTAATTAAAATATCAATCCGCTAGTACAGAAAATAAAATGCCAAGATATAAATTTGAATATTCATACTACGATTTCAATTACGTAATTTTGTTTGCTTAATGTGATGTAATCATTTAAAATCCATTCGTGTTTTCTTAGTCAATATATTCCTCGTTATAGAGAAATTCACATATTGATACTTATAAAATAACATCTCGGGGTATTAAAAGAAAAATAAAAATTAATCTCTAAATAATAATTATTTTCATATAGGTATATATCGAAAGTTAATTATCCCGGTGTAAATTAATCAAGCGTATTTTGACTGAAATAAATTTTAAAAATATATAATGTTGCTCATATTTAGTGAATATTTTAAAAATTTTCAATAGTTATTTTTGTTGTAAATAAGGTCACATTTTTACTGTGCCTACTGAACAAATTAATTTGATTAACTAATTACAAAATTAAACAAATTAAATTATTTATAAATAGATTCGCTTAATTTACTATACATTATCGTAGTTTTACATTGACAGTTTTACATTTTTTCACTATTGCCTAGATTATTATAATTTTAAAACAACTTTAAGGAGGAAATTGCTTCGAAATAAAGGAAAAACCGAAAAAATTACTGTACTGTTTCAAAATATATGATATGCAAAGTCATCGATGAGATAAAACCTTTATATTTACGAACAAAGTTTAATAACCACAAAATAACAACAAACACTCTTTTATATGGAGTGTAAAAAAATGAACGCTCGTTTACAACCCAACAAACTTTTATTTTGAAACTTATAATTTTTTTGAGATGCTATTCAGAAAAAATGCCTAAGCAGTAAAGAACAATATGCATCACGCTTTCATTATTAGTTGCAAAATAAAAGCTTTTGGGTTGTAAACGAGCATTAATCTTTTACACGCCATATAGAAGCTCATTTGTTGTTATTTTTTGGTTATTTAATTTTATTCGTAAATATAAAGTTTTTATATAATTAATGCTCTATAGTTACTTTACACATTATGATAAAGAAATATTCTTTTCTGTATTTCCCCGATTTTAATAGATTTTGTACGTTAAATAAATTTACATATTGTTTTGTAAAACAATAATACAGTTTTCTTCAACGACTTACTGAATACAAAATAGATCGTGCGTAAAAATATTTATTATTCAAATTAAACAAAATACTAAAAATGGTTTATATTTCATTAACATTCAGGGTTTACGAATCGGTTGAAAACGTATTATTTTAAAAATATTGTTCTGTTTTGTTAAGCTACTGAAATAATAATAAATCTAAATTCGAAAAATCGAGTCTATTTTATATAGAGGCATTTCACGTCAACTCTCCCAGCGCGCGCGCGAGCGCCAAATCATGATATTTCTAACTTGTTTTTACGATACTAAAATGTACCTGTAAAATATATAATAAGTGTATTTAACCTCAGCTTTCCAACGGTGTAGTCAGTTTTTTCAAAATTTTCCATTTTCACATGTAGAAACTATAAAATGTCTTATATCTCAAACGGTATATTTTTAATATTTCTTTTTGATGATTTAGATCGAAAGCTGAGCATTTCTTACATAAATAAAGGTATTTTTCCAGAGAGGGCTCAAGTTGTTTTCTTTGAGAAGTAAAACGCAAAAGAGTAGACACAACGCTACTTCAGCGTGCGGTACGACGTGTGGACTTCGTCCGCCTGGCTACCCGTTAATCATTCGTGATTTTTACTAAATCTGTCACCCTGATGCAGTAAAAATAGTTTAATAAATAAATTATTGCATTTATTTTCATGTTTTCCTTGCTGTTTTTTTAGTTTTCATTGCTTTTAACGTGAAACTACTTTTTTGTATTTGGTCTATTCTTTGTTTCAATTGAAAGTTTCGATGAACGTTTCTTTTCTTTGCTCTGTTCCAATGGATCAAAGTATATTCAAGCTCCTGAATATCAAATCTTCCCGAAAAAAACTGTTAGACGGAGCAAAAAAAGAAAACCTGCATCAAAACTTTCAACTAAAACAAAGAATAGAACAAGTACAAAGACATAAAAAAGTAATTCCACGTTAAAAGCAAGGAAAACTAAATAAAAGCGACAAAAACGTGAAAATAAATTCAATAATTTATTTATTGTGTTGTAGTAGCCAGTCGGACCAAGTCCACGCGTTGTACAACGCGCTAAACTGGCGTTGCGTCTACTCTTTCGCGTTATATTTCTGAAAGAAAACAACTTGAGCACTCTCTGGAAAATATCTTTTTCTATGTATAAAATGCTCAACTTTCGATCTAAATTAACAAATAAAATATTAAAAATATACTTCTTGAGATATAAGACGTTTCATAGTTTTTATGGGTAAAAATGGAAAATTTCGGAAAATCTGACTACACCGCCGGAAATCTGAGGAAAGAATACTTTGGAAACGCTTATTATACATTTTTTTAGGTACATTTCAGTATCGCAAAAACAAGTTCGAAATATCATGACTTGACGTATACTAATAGATTTCGAAAAAAAGTATTTCCATCACGGATTATTTATAAAACATAATATCCCGTATAAATTAAAAGAAATGAACAAAAAAAATATTTTTAATTTCAACCAACATCTAGAATCCTAGTCATCTGGATATAAATCTTTCAAACGTGTATAATTTCCCCAGCGAAATTCATCTCGCGCAAAGCCGAATTAAGTAAAAGAGTCCAATCCAATCTCCTACGAAAATTGAAAGACCAAACTAATCAGCATCCCCTCCTTCCGCAAACAGCCAGCCCTCCACCACCGCCAAAAAGAGAAAAAACAAACATTTGCCCAGCGCGTTAATAGTCCCGGCCGAAGTAAGAACTGGCACTGCTCAACCTCGCTGCAGCGCCTCAAAAGTGAATTCGTAAGTCGCTTCTTGGAAAGCGGCCGCGCTCGCGCGCGTCATTCGCGAAACTTAGATAAGTAGAGGCAGCCTCTCCCTCCGCTAATGGGCCCGGCAATCGCCTTACATCGCTACTTGTTACTTTATGGTCTTTACCCGGACGTAACTTTAAAATCCCCCCCCCCCCGCCCCACTCCGAGGAGTGAGGGTGAGACTTCGGGTGAAAAGTTGAGAAGACACGCTGCCGAAAATTTGGGTTAGCGTGTCGACGAGCGGGAGGAAGTCAATGGAAAACGAATTGCCCTTGTTCTTTAGGAGCGAGCTTCTTCTCTGTCTCTCTTTGTTCTGCGGGCCGAAGTTTTCTTCGATTAGCCTTGTTAAGGCGGGGTGCAGCACCTGGTGCGTGTAATTGTTTGATTTTCGAAATTTTCGTGTTCGAACGGGGTGGTACGTACTTGGTGAGATTATACGCTGATTGAGTTTGAATATTAGAAGGGATTATCTCATAGTTGAATTCGTTTTTGGATTCTTCGTGTGTGTTATTAAATTTGCGGTTTATTATATAGGGTGGAATTTTTTTTAAAATTAGTTTATTATCTCTAATTTAGCTGTAGAAGAGCAAATAATGTAAAATTTAACTTAAGTATGTTAGAAACTAAGTGACCATCACTGTTTGAAAACTAATTTTTTCATTATGCAGCCGTATAAATTCGCTTTTCAATTCTAGTTTTATTTTTTAAAGTCAAGTTTAAATCAATAGAACTAAAATATATTCAACTGTAAGAGCTCGTAAACGACTTCTCGACTTTAAAGTGAGCAATAGATTTTCTTCTATAGCATTTTATTTTCAATTCATAAAATAATTCCCAAAATATTCGTTTTCGGTTAGATTTTCAATATTTTCTGGAGCTTTGATTTTGATTTTGTGGTCATATTCGGCTGAAAGTTTATGCTTTTATATTCAAATATATATAGAAGTGGCTGCACTTTTTATTGAAGAGCTCTAAAATTACCATTTGATTTCCGATTGTGATATAATTCTTTTTGTATACCATTGTTATTTCAATTTATGAAAAAATACCAGAAACAAATGCTTTTCATTTGAATATCGAAACTTCCGATTTTCTAGTGCAATCTAGCTTAAAGTTTGTGATTTTACATGCAAACGTGGAATTTTACTATGTGAATAAGTGTACTCTTAGTCTTACTCACATTGTGCGTGCAATTTTAACTTTCTGAATAATGACTGCTGTATTTCTGACACTTAGAAGTTAACTTTAACAGTTTTAAATTGAATTTATAAATATTAAATCATACTTTTTTTATGAAAATAATTTATAATATTAGCGGATTTCTTAGATCTATAGTTCTTGTACTCATTAAATTCCTATTGTTTATTATTTATTGGTTACTACTACTTCTACATCAAAATCGCGAGACTACAATTTTTTCTTTTTTTCCTTGTTTAAACAAAAATACTATAAAGGTCCTACTAAAAAACTCAAAACTACCATTGAGCGCCTTCTAAAAATCACTTATTTTATATCCCAGGAATCTACAGAAAAATCTAAAACTCTATCGTGTCACAATAAACATTAACTTTGATGCTAAAAAGAACTAAAAACACTACCGTACTATTCGTTTCTATCCCTTCCGCTGTCCAGAGTAAAATATCTACCTCCACCTTCCCACAAAACAGCAAGCAACCTTAACCAATCAGCCCTCTCACTCCACTAAATTACCCGCCGCACAATGCAAGCTACCTCACGTACGCGGACCAAGCCAGCTGCCATCAGGCTCGCGTTATAGCTGCATTATCTACTCGCGCCGTTGGAACGCGCGGGCGTGAGCGCTCGCGAGGTGGCGAAGTCTCGGCGACGTAATTAGAGGAGCGCGCCGTGACCGCGGCTGATTAATCGACGCGTGCATGCCGATGGCGTAGACGTCAGCCCCTTCGCTGGCGCTCGATAAACTGCGGGCTGAATGCCGGAAGGGCTGCCGACGATCGCGGCGATTCTCAGGAGAGAGGATGCGCCCTTTGTTTTCGACGTGAGGATAGAGAGAGAACGACTGATAAGGTCGAGGTGTAGCTCGAAACGCCGAATGGAAGATCGGAGAAACAACGGCTAGTTTTACTGATTGCTGATGTAATCGTGGAGCTTAGAATTGGATTGTGAAATTTTAGGAAATTAGAGGTTACATTTCTTATTGTATAATCATTAATATGAAAATTGACCATTCTTTTCAAGAAATTATTCAACAAGATGTGAATATTGTGGGGATAGTTACTATATCAAAACTTTATACAACATGAAAACTTTTAATAAATTGCTTACCATTTTTATTTAATTGGAATTCATGCATAAATCATATGAAGGTTTTATTTTCTAAAGTTTTCTTCTTGCAATAATAGTCAATTAAACGAACATAATTTTATACCATTTTTTGCGTTATCGTAAATAATTTTAAAGGCGTTCGAACCAACTTAGAAGGTATGTTTCGGATCAAAAATGAAAAACCTATGGATCAGATCTATAATCACTCTGAAAATTTATTACACACTCATTAAGTAGTATCCTTATAATTTCGTTTTCTGCATTTTCATATTATGTAAAAATGAAAGGTGAGCAGTTAAAAGATTAAAAAAATACTTATTAAAATGTAATACGATTTTTAACAAATTCACCCTCAGTCAGATCATCCCCTTGTAACCTGAGATACTTGATGACAAACATATATTGCTCTATGTAGCCTGCATGCTAACCCGATAGACCAATTTAGGCTTTGCAGGGGTTAAATTGTTCATTAAGAATCCTCGTTTGTCCCGTGTTATTTAGAAAAATTAGTTTTTTATTTTGACATTTTTGTAAAAATAGGATCAAACTTTTTGTAAAAATAGGTCAAGATAGAATCCGTAAGAAACAGTTAAGCCTTATAACATCTACATTGATCTGTCGAGGCAGTCTGAAAGCTATATGTAAGCCATAAATGTTCATAATCAAATATCTCAGATTACGAGAGGGTCCGATGTTCGACTTAGGGTGAATTTGTTACAAAACTCATTACATTTTTATTAATAAAGTTTTTAGTTTTCTGACTACACACATTTCTTTACAGGTAAAAATGCATAAAAAGAAACTATAGAGATTCTACCTACATAAGGAGTAGTCATAGAGCAAACGTTACCACAGTGACCTATACTTGACGCCGTATTTTTCATTTTACTTCTAAAATGTACATACCAGTTGTATCAGAATCGACGTTGATAATAACTTGTTATTATGTAATGAACACCGGGTAACAGCTTTTTTGTTAATTAATAGCTTTAAAAGTTTTTCATATAAAATTTCTGAAAGTTTTAATGAAATTAATGATCCAGTAAATTTTCACATTAAATTTTTTATTTCATAATTCTACTTGAGATGTCACGCGGGATTTTACATAAGTTTTTGTAGGCATAATAACGATGAATATACTGAATTCACAATGAAAATTATCTTGAATAAAGTTAACTTTTACAATGACCAAGAGTAGGTAATTTGTACCGATAAGTCAGAACGTGTCTCGCTAATTATTATCTGAAAATTCTCTTTATATAGGGGAATTAGTGTACATATGTTTCTGGAAACTGAGAGAGCGAAATATCAGAAACGTGGTATTCACGTTTGAAATTACATAATTAGAATTTCATGCACCAAAATTTATATATTTAAAGTTAATATCGTTGCCATATAGCGCTTCATACTTAATTTTCTCATTTTCTGTTTTACGCTATTGGTCATAATATATTTTTTGTTTTTGTTTTGAGAGTGCTATTTATATCCTTTTAGTTACTAAAGGCAAAACAATAAATAATTATAAACAGTTAATATATCATTATAATTATACGGAAGATTTGACTTGTATATTCATCATTAAAGAAAAGATTGTAAGCAAAATTATATAGTAGTATAGATAAACTGTGCCTATTTATAACGTTACGGAAATGATACATGATTCAGACTATAATAATTGTTATGATTGATATTCTAATATTCTCTAATTTGTCGCTCTTTAGTTTCTATTTCGTAAAGATGATTAGAAATTTTGAATTTAGAAAATTCATTAAAAATTAAGGATACTATAGTTGATTAACTATAACCGGTTTTAAGTAAAAATAGTAAGGTTTCTCTTTAATAAAATAATGCATTGTAGTCTTAACGAATCACTAACAAATTTTGTATATTGATTCATTTGGTTGTAATAAATTTTTCTCTTGTTTGTACAAAAAAGTGCATAAAAAGGTTAATTAAATCGGGTTAGCCATACTTTAATCTTGAAGCACAATATTTTAACAGAGCTAATATTGATCTTTCAAAAAATAATTCAAAAAATCCGTGAAATTTTAAATCACCTCATATATATTGTACAATTTTTAAAGATCTTACTCTCCCCACTAATCACACTCAATTCGCTCTAAATCACTCCACCCCTATTTCCCGCATTCCCAACTCTACATTTCACTCCAAGGACCTTTAAAGGGCATATCCTCCTATCTTCCTCCCTCCTCCCGAAAAACTGGATCAGCGCTCGGCAATAATCGAGCCTGCATATCTGCCGCCGCTGCCCCGTGTGTCAAATTGGATCTGACTCTGCCTCGATATATCCGTTCCTCTCTCCCACCTCCCCTTCTCCCCTCCCCCTCTCTCTCTCTCTCACTCCCTTTCTCTCTCGTAGCTCTCTTTTTTACGCGGCAAGCTACAGAGCCCCGGTTTTTCATATCGCGAATTCTTTTTACTCCCGTGGCCCGAATTGCCGCGTATTTTCCGGAGGCCGACGCCGCCGCTCTTCCTTTTCGAGCGACGCCTATACTCTCTGCTTTCCTGCTCTGCGCACCGCGGGAGTAGAGTATCGAGAGCCGGAGCGATAGGGGCTAGTATGGAGTATAGGCACTGTGAAAAGGCTCGCGCGATCGGTGCTGAGCCTTTTTGTACTCTTTGCACGGAGTCGTTCGGTTTATCGTCGGCGAGGGCTTATTTTGTGATGATACATTGGTAGGTTGTGGAATGTTATCGCAAGTTTATTGTTAATTGGACTGGGCAACCTATGGCAAATAGTACATTATGCAATTAGGGGGGGGGGG
Source organism: Gastracanthus pulcherrimus (assembly GCA_949152435.1). NCBI lineage: Eukaryota > Metazoa > Arthropoda > Insecta > Hymenoptera > Pteromalidae > Gastracanthus > Gastracanthus pulcherrimus. Next base: position 43,760,506 of record OX424572.1, read on the forward strand.
CGAATAGACTTTTTCTGAGCGAGAATGATGATGGAGCCCAAGTGCTCAAATCATTATCGGAATCTGAAAAAGTTCTTTCTCCCCTTTTGTTACACACCTTATTTTTATAATTCGTGCACGAATAGGCCCTCTTTATTATAAAAGTTTAATAATTGTCTTTTATGATTACATTGTATTGATACGAATTTTGGTACATTATTTGCAGGATAATTTTCATAAACTGTCACGTTTTATGTTCCCGTATTTTATGTCTGCCAAAGCAATAAACTGTAAAATATTATATATGCGAAATCGTAAAATTGTATCGATTTCTAAAAGTTAAGTTAGTTAAACAAAGCAAATATTTTAATTATTGCAAATAACCGAGGGAAAATTATTCAAAATGTCACCTTCTCGACATTTTCGTAATTTCACGCTATAACATGTAAATAACTGTATAGCAGCAGTAATATTGTATAATAATTTTGTATTTAAGTTTGAATTCGTTTTCAAATACAATAAATTAATTTCTCTTTCAATACTTCATTTCTGTGACATCATATTTTGAATGAAATACGTTAGATTTTGCATATATATTTATGATGAAATGATATATGATAGTAATACATCCTGCAACCAAAAGTGCAGGTGATTATCAGCTACCAAATATTTTTGTCAGTTTCATTTATGACAGTTTCGTGAAAATTACTCCATAGTCAGAAAAAATAATAAAACTGCTTTACTACCATTTAATTTGTATTTATCGTAGCTCATATCGTTTAATTAAGTATTCTTCAACGATTCATTAATTCAAAAATATATATTGAACTTCTTTATTACTTACTATCAAGTTTAAGTAAAAAGTTAAGTTATAACACGGATCGCATAGACATAAAATTGAAATACCTTTTTTCAACATGGATTAAAATGTGGTTCTCAATGAAAGTAATGGATCAGATAAAGAAAACCTGCATAATTGTTAATAGAAATTAGCATTCTCTTGATTCTTCCTCTTCGCTCAACTCTCACACTACAAATAAAGAACAATATCCATTAGGCGCATATACAACGCCGAAAAAGCCCCGCGACTCTTACCAATCTCGGGAAAGAATCGCGGAATCCACGGGCTCAGGCCCGCGGCTCTCGCAAACGAGAACGAACCTATCTCCCCGACCCTGATAAGTACACATACTCCCCTCCTCGTACATATATCTATACCCGCGTCTATAGCCATGATCGTTAACCTCGTCAGCGGCGGAAGAACTCTCCCGCGCGAAATCCCCTTTCGCGAAAAGAGAACGGATTTCACTCGGCGCCGAGGCTGCAGCGCGATTTCGAACCGGCTGCACCTGCGGTTTTGGAGCCCGTCCAAAGCACTCGCTAGCCTCGGCCGCCGCCGCCGCCATTCCATTTAAACGGGAGAAATGGCCATGTGTGTGTGTGCAGAGGGAGAACGAGGAAGAATCGAGGAGATGAAGCGCGAAAAAAATGCCCCCGCGATGCTGGGAAATAGCGCCGGCTTGCGACCGAGGGGAGAAAAACGCGGCGCTGATTACAACGCCGCACGGCTGTGTGCCGGAACGCGAATTGATTCTGGCTGTGGTTTGTATAGTTGGCCTGCTTTCTGTTTTATTATGTAGGTTGGGATTTTAAAGGGGGATGTCATTGATATTGTAGATGTGAGGTGCATAACTCGATCGCATTTGATGACGTGTTTAATGAATTTACAAGTTTATTTGAGTAGTACATGAGCAGTTAAAGAAAACCTATCGATAATATTTACTTATAACAATAGTAATTTACAATTCATTTGACGTTACCAGATGTTTTAGTAAATTACTTTAATTATTATAATGTTGATTCAAAATATTTTTAGTCATAACGACTAATTTATTATAGCACATTTGAAGCAAAATAAATAGTATTTCATATTTTTTTTAGGTACGTCGCGTAGATTAGATACTTTTTATATTTCTGTGAAAATTTAATGCTTTTAGATGAATTCTCATATTATAATTCAGATAAAAGTGCAATTAATGACTGGAATGAAGTACACACGCTTCAACAACCGTGCAACACAAAGCAGAATTATATAGAAAACTTCCAAGTCAAACAAAGCTGAAATTACGCTAATAAAAAAATACCTTTATTCGGCGTAGCTCTCAGCCCGTAGATATTCATCCGATAGTACGGAAAACTCTGCAAACGGCAAAGAGAGCAAGCTTCATTTTCTGGTTCCACTGTAGCCGTCTATACACGGGACATATGCAGTCGTAACGGTCGGTCGGTTGGAGTGCAGCGCGCGCGCGAGTGTTTCGGCCTGCGGCCATAAAAGAGGCACAGCCATGCGTCGAACGCGTCGAGAGACGCACGCTGAAAAGAAAAAAGAAGTGACGCTGCAATTCATGCTTCGCACTGCACGCACGAAGGAAAAAAGTCTCGGTGTTTCTCTGTTTTCTCGTTGCCTTCACGTGGAAAAGTCTGAAAAAATCTGGCGAAAAGTCAGGCGAATGCTCGTGCCTGACCTTTTGACGTACTATGTCGCCTGATTTATTGCTTAGAGAAATCGTTACGAAAAATTAGCTTAACAGTGTTAAAGCTTCCAGACATGTAGATATAAAGATTCATAATGAAACTATTATCCAGATTATACTAGCCTTATTCGACTTTAGATCTACGAACTTAGATATCCTTAACATACTTAGAAATTTTTTTTACGTAACAAAAGATTTAGATAATAAATCAGACGATGTATTATATCAGAATCTCATGTGTTAAATTACCTTATTTTTCACCAGATTAATAACAGACTTTTTTAATCTGATTTTTCACGTAACTAATCACTTGGTTAATTATCTGATCAAGCAACTGATTTTTATCTGCCTTTTTACTTGATTATTCACTTGATTTCTTGAAGTAATGTCATGTACATATCAGTTTGTGTGCTTGTGTATATTGTAAAGTACGAGCTGCGTATGAACGAGTGGGAGATACATGGGTGAAGAACGAGAGTGCGTGCGCACGTAAAGCGTCTCGCCAACGTAGATCTAGAGATGTACACTTGAAATGACTATTTAAACTAAAACAAGACGAAGTAACGAGTGAAGAGCACCTAAATTTAAATGAATCTAAAATGAATGATCTAAACTAAAACAGAGAAAAGCACATAAAAACAAGAGCGGAGTACGTCTCGCGCCCCGCGTCTCCAGGCGCGAGCGCGCGCGGACGATAATAAAATAATTAAAAAACGTGTCGTTTACACAGACGCACTCTAAACTGAAAACTACTAAATAAAAATAAACATGCTAACTGCGTCACACGATAAAATTCAAAACAAATAAAAACAATCATATAAAAATAAAAAAATAAAAAGATATGAGGACTTTAAAAAGTCGCAGAGAACGACTCACTTCGAACGCGCCGACAAGATCAGACAACTCATTACAGTTTTTACGGGGAAAAAGCGATCTGTCCATTCAAAAGTTTATCTTGTGCATTTTGACATCTTTTTCTCCGTGAAATTGTTCGCAGAGATTCCAAAATAATCATTTTCAAAATATACATTCAACAACAACAACAATAATAAGTAAAAAGAAAAGACGGGATCTTGTTTCGCGTCGGCCGTGGTGTCGCGTCTCTTCCGACGCTCGCGTCGCCCACGTGTCCGAGGTCAACAGCGACACTAATATAAATTTTATATCGAGGTAATTGAAAATATAATATTTATATTTTACTAACAATATCGCTAGTCCTGTTCCCGTGGGCGTCGCGACGCGTCGCCGATCTACTACCACTCACCCCTCCACTGTCTAGCTACTCATACAAGGATCAAAAAATCAACGAAAATTGAGCAAACAATTATATCGCGTCATTATCCGTATCATAGGAACAAAAAAAAGAGAAATGCATATAATAAAGAAAAATTCCCCGAGAAATGAGACGTAAAAAAAAGTAAAAAAAGATAAATCCAGATTAAAGAACAATAAAAAGAAACAGAAAAATCAATGAAGCTGTGTATGTGTCAATGATGATGAAATTCGTTTAACCGATTCTGAATAAACTACCCGTGTAGTGCGGAGGAGGGTTTCGACGGGACGTTCCAAACAAACGTGGTGGTCACGCATAACGGCAGTTGCCTGTACGTCCCTCCGGGCATCTTCAAGAGCACATGCAAGATAGACATCGCTTGGTTCCCCTTTGACGACCAACACTGCGAAATGAAGTTCGGATCCTGGACCTACGACGGCAACCAGGTACACACTGCAGATACTCTATACCAAGGAAAACTCTCTCTCTCTCTCTCTCTCTACCTCTCTCTACCTCTCTCTCTTTATCTCTTACCCCACCGTACACATACACGTATACCGCCTACAAAATCTCTATCTATTTCTATCTATCTCTCTTGATTCTCTCTCTCGTCTTCTATCTCTATAAGGACACACGCATATATGAGCACCGAAATCTCAAACGACTATACTCCTAGACTACTCTGTATCTATCTCTCTCTCTCTCTCTCTCTCTCTCTCTCTCTCACTGCTGTACATCCCAACTTTATCTCTTCCTCCCAAACGAAACTGTCCGCGATCACACCGACGTATACCAGCGCACTATAACCGTTCAATCCAAGACTTCCTCCAACTTGAACTTTGTACACACCACGCTGAAGTCACGAGCTCCCCTCCCACCGTACTACTGCAACTTTCGTCCGTATACAACAGAACACGCAGACACGCTTACGAGGACGATTATGTACAGAGGACTTGACGGCAGTAAAGCTACTAAGGCCGTATATGACGCGTCGCTTCTGATCGCGAATCTTGGAATTATTTGTCATCAAAAACTTACTCGGACTACGCACTCATATTCTTGGAATTTTACAATCTTTTAATAGTAATTTAACGTGGTAGCATTAGTATCCGCGGACGAAATCTGGAATACTTTGCGTAAACACGATTAAAAATACAAATATTACATATCGATCGCGTATAGTCCAAAGTTTGTGCATCGTTCGACGTATTTTAAAACGATATTAGTATGATCCGCGTTCGAAACAAGTACCCTTTTTGAAATTGGATCGGTTTTTCGCTTTATTTTTACGTGATATGCAATCAGAAATTGTAATCTTAGATATTGAACGTGCTTGATTTAAAGTTAACCTAACGCTATGACGCATATTTGCAAAGTTGAAGGAGGAGTCGATGTACGTACGAGTTCCTGAGTAACGATTCATATCATAAAATTATCGTCGAGCGCGATCAATGGTTTTTCAATAAATTTCAAGGAACTTTAATTTCAGTTAAAGTTAAAATTCAGATTCTCGCGGTGTCAAACATTATAAAAACCGTTTCAACGTTAATTTCTAGTCGGTTATAAAAGCTCATTTAAATAAGATTCAAGGCATTTAATGAATTCATAGTGGAGAACTTAATTACCTCTCGGAGGTAATTTACTCCCGCTCAAATATTAAACCCGTCTGCAGATTAACGGCTATGCGGATGACAGCAGAAGCATTGAAAATAGTTTATGTCGCATGGGTATACACGTGTCCATCATGAATCTTGACTCGGCTCTCGTTCGTATAATATTCGCATAGTCGCTCACTCGCGGAGTTTGGTACACACACGTATAATTGCTCGAGCTTTACGACTGAAGTTGGTGGGCCATCAATCACCGCGGGCGCGAGTACTAATCAAAGATCCTAGGCGTTGGTTCCATCGAAAATTCATGTCGCCGAGAATCCGCACCGAGACAGAGAGGGAAAGTCGGAGTTTATCATTCGCTTTTGGGCGTGGTCTTGATGATCGAGGTTGAAGAGCTTGTTGTCGCTTTATGAGTTTCAAAGTTTCGCGTCGACTCTTCCACGGTTGCGCTATTCTTTTTTAGACTCGCGTACCGGACTTCAAAATAAAGGAGACTTGCGAATCGTCTGCGAATCGGTGTATGCTTATATATCGCTTTTCTTTATTCTATTATATCTATATTCTTCTCGGCTTTTGCGCGCTTTTTTATCATTATATTTCAAATTTGTAGAATTTTATGCCGCTAATGCACAAAACACGGCTTTTTAAACTCTATATTGCGATCTTCTGATTATTAAAACACGTCGAGAGCGCGATGATGGAAATGTGACGATAACATTCTGTACTCAAGAGCTTTACAAACTGAAACATAAACGAAAGATATGAATGTGCTACAAATACAAAAAACAGAATCCGAGAGACCCAGATTTTCTTCTACATGACTACTTAACTACTTTTTCTGTGATACATATTCTATTATCCCCTCAAACGTCAGATACACAAAAAACAAATACATAAGAAAATACAGTCAAAGCAGGGACCACGTGATTATGTCTGAGCTCGGAACCACGATTTTGCATGGAGCACATGTCCACCGTCGCTCTACTATCGACTCCGCAACTAACATAACCTTCAAGAAGTGTAATAAGCTTCGATCCTTTCTGTTCACTATCCTCACCTATCCACGCCTTCTATCCAGATTAAATCCGCTACCTCTTCGTTCTATGGTAATTTATGCTTTTTTGTTCAACTTGCTGCCTCTATCTCTCAGCAAATTCATTTGCTCGCATCGAAAATTGCTTCGCGATGTCGCTACTAAACCGTTTATCCAAACTGAAAAAATCACTTGATTAATCACAACATTAAATATCGGATTTATAATGAGAATAATCCCATGATTTTTAAATGTTTGATTATGTACTTCGGGCCATTATATTATACACCATATCATTAATCCTATGATTTGCAAGATGATTATTCACCTAACAATTTACCAGTCAACGTACGTAATTATTCGACAAATTATATAATGGCTTAAATCTTATGATTAATTATATGACAAATCAAGTGATTTGTTTCAGTACGGCTGACACTTCGTCTGTATCACCGCAATTCTCGAAATTACAGCGGCTTATCCACGCAAAATATCCTCGCGTCTATGCACATCAGTCACAGTCCGCAATTGCTCTAGCGCGCAGCGCGAGAGAGAGAATTTTCATTAGGATCGCGCTGCTCGCCGCGGATTAACAATTAGCGCTTTATCAGACTGCTCGGCTCTCGCAGCTCTCGTTACGGCGATTAAAGCGATAGTCGCGCACATACGTCGCTCGAGCGCGATCGTTTAGCACGAAACCGCGCCGTGGGACCGGACTCGGCATTATCTCTTTCGCGCGGAGCTTCGGCGAGCGAATTAACGCGGCGATCGATTTCCGAGCTGATTTGCAAGCCGACCGATGGCTATATCTACTCTCGGTGGATGTGAAATTTTGTTTTTAAATTCTTTTGAACAGCAATATATAATTCTTTACGTTCGTATTCTGAGCTCGAGTAAATTATTAATTTTCCATTATTTGGTGCATTATTCCCGGCGGTGCGTGCGACACTCGAGTAAATTTTAATGTCAATGCGCGCATATCTTTTTAAATATTCACAATGGCCGGATCAATGCATAAATAGAGATCTCGTTCGCTGTTTATTCATGTTTACCGAATTTCTGCTTTTTCTCGCGCTCGGCGCGTTGTTCTTAAGTATTTTTCTCGAGTGCGATGACCCGTGCGCGATTATCTCCTCCCCTTCTTTTTCGGCAAATTTATCGCGCACACCGAAGACACGTGTACAACGTCGACACGAAATCCCGGCCCAGAAAATCATTAATTCGTCCCGTGCGACGCACGAGACTCGCGTATTCGTATATATACGTATCTATATCCTCGGTGTCTCGCTCCGTATTTCCCGGGATTTTTGGTAGGAATTCACAGAGAGAAAGAGGCAGCGCGGGTTCTTTTCCTCTATTTTTCTTCGTCGTCTTCGCGGTCTATTCCTTACACGTCGAGTAAAAAAAAGAAAAGAAGTAACCGACCCGAGCCTCTTATCCTTCATCCTGTGTTCGCTGTGATCCTCTGCAACGATGACCGCGGCATCTATCTCTAACGCTCACGTATGGTTCGCTTTTTTTGATAGACTAAGCTGTGATTATTTTTGCGCTGTTCGTGTTTTCACCGTCTCGAGAGTAACGATTAACTGAGGGGGGTGGGTTGCAAAAAATGAGAAAAGAATTTTCTAAATGAAAACTTGGTCTTGAAATTGCTTGAAGCGAGATACGAAACTCTGTGCAATAGCAGCAGCCTCGCTTTGTTCGTTTGGATTGGCGATTATTATTTTTTTATTCAATGAGAAAGATAAACAAACGCTTTCTGTCTGATGTCACGTCGATATTGCTGCAAAATGTGTCTTTCACTGTGGCGATTTTTTTTCAATCAATACTATATATATCTGCTTCACATATATTTGGTAAAGTTTATACATATCTACAATATATGATACTGCAATTTCTGATTTTGTATTTATTTCATATATGGCTTTGTATTATTTACTAAACTATTAGCAACGATTACGCAAATATATCAATTATTAAGTTTTAAAAATACATATAACACTTAAATATCCAGCGGTGTATCGATATTGTAACAGTGACAGTTAAGATTACAACGATAAAGCTATCCACTGTGCATGAACGATAAAAAACTGTTGCCTTTAAATATGACTGTTATAGATAATATGTGTGTCGAAAGCCGCTGATACAATGTCGATGGAACGTTGGCTTTGCATGAGTCTTTGCAATGTCTATTTTTATCACAAGATTGTATTATAATAAACTGTTTTCTAGAAAGACTTAAACAGCAGGTAAATAGAAATAATACTCGGCGAAATAACGCCAGGTCAAAAGAATCTTAGTAGGTTTCTACTGATATGACAATGTTCATAGATTTTTACGAGAAATAAAGTATGAAAGAAAATATGTATGATTATAAAATATTTATTACTTTATACGCAAAAATCAATGCATTTTCTTAGTTATCTAGTTAAAATCTATGATGATTCTTTCTGACCAAACAGTGTATATCTCTCAGTATTTTGGAGCGAAGCTTCACTCTCCTTCCAAGAGTGTTGTGAAAGAGTGCTACAACAGGTAGAGTGAATCCTCATTCTTTTCACAATCTAAAATAATTCACCGAACACCCTTCTTCCACTCGCTTTAAATATTCGCCTCCAGCAATATATTGTGCACCTAATATAACTATCTCAAGCAAACCAGGATCGAGCAATCACTCTACTCTACACGGAGCCTCGAACAATAAGCAACTGTACACAACGAAGGTCACCCTTCGAAAGAGAGCGAATAATCACGACTTCCCTCGAAAATATTAAGAGAGCACAGCTGCAGCGGCATCGCGTGTCCTATATTAAAAAATAAATCGCTAAATGAAAACAAGTTTTCACTTGGAAGATGACGCCAATACCGAATTACGACCGAACCCGTGACAACAATCAAAATTTGCGTGCGGGTATGATTCTAGCTCTATTCTATATCTCTACAATTGACGAAAATTTTGAACATTTAAAAAACCATGCTATTACCGCCTCCCAAAAACACACACTCACTAATTCTCTATCCGTGGAGTCGATAGCTGAGCGACGCTTCCATGCCAGCCACAGGCGAGTCCCCATTTTCCGTACCCTCCGCCAGGAGCCGAGCCTGCCAGCTCTAACTCTATCTCTATCTCTTTCTGTACCTATCTCACGTCGCTGCTGCTTTCATCATTGCCACCATCGTTCATTCTCTATTTCTCTTTCGCACTCCTTTGTATCATCATTGCTCTATATTTCTCTATTTCTTCTTTCCTTTCGATCAACAATTCGAGCTGGCTCGCTCGCTGGCTCGCTCCGCCCCGCGATACGTCGCTTTATGCACACATGCATGGCTTATACAGACGAACGGGATCCCTCTTAGAATCTTGGAGGGGGAGGGCTGTCGCGTTTCGGGCGTCGTCGACGGCAAAGCTTCACGTTGTTTGCCAGTGGCTCTGCTGCCGACGGCGCGAAACGCGATTGGCTTTCCCCGGGATCCCGCTGGACACGCACGCCGATGTCGACTATCGTCGCCTGCAGCTCGGTAACTCGCGACGGGCATTATCGTACAGAGCTGCTGATGAGCCTGGGAAAGTTGCGATGAGAGGACCGAGTATTAATATAAATAAACATACAAACTTTATATATAAATTTAAGATAATAATATCTTTTTCATTTTGAACAACACAGTAATAAGAGATACTTTATCTAGTTATAATACTACCTAGATAACAAATTATCTAGATAAAGTGTTATCTAGCTAACAAACAAACAAACTTATTACGACGAACTTTATCTAGATGAAAATTTAATTTTTATCTAAATAATAAAAGTGTTATCAAAATATAAAAAAACATTATTTTCCAGATATGTATTTAAATAAACTTATCTAGATGCTTTTTCACAAGTCTTTGCTTGTAATAGTGCGATAAAAGCTTTTAATATTTTTATTCAAATAGTTAAATTCATAAATATTCTTATTTCCATCAATAATTCAAGCATTTCATGAATTCAAAACTGGAAAACATATTACCACTAATCAAGCGCCATCTACTAGCTTATTTTTCGCAATTTTAATTAGAGAATCTAATTCCAGGAAGAGAAAAGCTTGTTCCTCTCAGAAGCACCGAGCCTACGGTTGGTCGGCCAATCGCCTCGCTAAGAATAATTCAGCCAGCAGGCTGTTGGAGGGCGGAAGCGGAGATTAAAGAGAATGAGTACTCGCTGAGCTAAGCTTAGTTAGGCTAAGCTCAAACGCACTTGCCTCGCCTACATTCCGCGAGCTTAGTTTTTTTCTTTCTATCGTAGTGTCGCGCAGTCGCAGCGGGGTGCAGCATGCACGCCTCGCTCGCTCGCACACGCGCACCTGCGGCTGCGAATTTCTTGGCCATTGTAGTCTTATATATATATATATATATATATATATATATATATATATATATATACGTAGAGACGAGCTGTAGAGGCTTCGAGCGTGTGTCTTACATAACCTTGAAGAGATGACGAGGCGCTTGAACTATGCGCGACCGTTGTGATGACAAGTGGATCAATATCTTCCTCATGACTGATGATGAATTAGTCGTAGTCTTAGCACTTTCTTGGCAATGCGTAGTCCTCCGTTGTTTCTATTTGGATGGGGACCGTTTAATTTTTTCACTCAGGTTGATGATAGTTTCGGTCTGATTACCATTATGTCCAATGATGCGACGTGATCATCCCGAAAGTTTTAAGATGGCGACTGTTCATTGACCGTCCATATGCATCGTACATATAGATCTTGAGTATTTAGACATCTAATATAATGCTTTTTTAATTTTTATGATATGGTAGTTGTTGATACCCTTATTTATTCTTAGACGAACTCGAATGTTGCACGTCATTTTGTGGGTATTTTATATTTGGAATAGTCACGTCCACAAGTAATGGACACGGACAAAGACGGTTATGGCTTTGAAAATCTAACATACTTTTAAAAATAAACTGTTATTGTATATCACGATTCATGTCATAATTAGATACGTATTCATCGAATCAATAAATATTGCATCACTTGAATTTTATCTCTTGATTTGAGTATCCAGGATTGCGGAGTCCAATAACTTCCAGTACTTTCCAGGACCTGATACTTCGAAAATTCTAGATGAGATATATTCTGCGTTAAGTTTGTGCAGCAGCGTAGAATACGCGATGGTATAGGCGAAGGAGGAAAAGAGGATTTCCGGTTCGTATAGGTAGCGGCACGAGTGAAACTCGAAAGAAAGACCCTGCGGGCTTGTCGAAGAAGGAGGTAATGCGATCTTCGTGTTATTAGGGGAATGCAGGGGGGAAAGGACGACGGAGAGAAGAAAGCGAGACAGACAGGCGTACAAGTCGCGGCGTGTGATTCACTTAGGGTTACAGTCGCGTTAGACGCGAAGATGTCGGTGTAGGTGCAAAAAGAGAAGAAACATATTAGATCGATAGAACGCACTCTGAGGTAAATAAAAATGACGTTATAGTATTTCTTTGGTTTAGGGCTATATATCTTTATCGTTTGCCAATCTGATGACTCCTGTTACATCCTCGCTTTCTTCTCTTTACTATGTCAGTGATATTGGCTTCAAATCAATTACTCGGAAACAATAATATATGCATCCGCCGCATAAATACTTTGAGTTTCGCTGTTTCTAACATTCACGCTTTCCCTTCGCTCCAGTTGGTCAGTTGATAATAATATAATAATAATATAACCTATGGATGGTCCAGATGATCATTTTAATTCCACTATTTTGTACATTTCCAGCTGTACCTTCTTCGATGTAATTTCTTTTTCTATATAATCAATTTCTTCTCTTTTATTTACCCGAATCAATAATGTACGGACCTTCCAAACAAATATTTCCAGCATCAGTGTGGCATGCATCACCACTTGTACCGCATTCAACTCTCAATAACCCCATAAATTTGATTTATTTCCACTCGACCTCCCAAGTTTTCTTCGCCTTACTGTTCCTCCTCTTTAACTTCTTCGACACCTCGGCGCTGCGCGTGTTTCGCCAACATCGAACAGTAGTAGCACAGCAGCACTAGCAGCAGCAGCGAACGTGCCACAGCACATCGGGGGAGGCAGACTCCGTTCGAGTGGAAAAATTTCCCGATGCAGCAGCAGCAGCTGCCTTTCTATCAATTTCACTATACACAGCCCTTGAGCTGCAGCAATGTATGCGACTGTGGTAGTAGCGGCGGTGCGCGTGAGGTCGCTGAAAACACTAAGAGCCCCCGAAGTACCTGCCAGTTCACCTGTTGCTTCTCTCGTTCTCTCTCGTGTCTCTTGCGCTCGATTTTACCTCGAGCCCGCGGACCTGCACCTCTTCTCTCTTCCCCCTCTCTCCCGCTGTCTCTCTCTCTCTCCCTATCCTCGCTTTCAGTAGTCTTGCGTGCCTAGCCCAGCCCTGCTCTGCCTCGTCTTTTTTACCAAGCACTCGATCCTCCAGCTGCGATCTCCGCTCCACTTGCTTCCTCTCTCTCTCTCTCTCTCTCTCTCTCACCCTTTCTTGCTTTCTCTCTCTCTCTCTCTCTCTCTCTCTCACCCTTTCTTGCTTTCTCTCTCAATTTCAGTCCCGCTGTTCGCTCGACTGGATCTTCGACTTTTTTCTTTTCCATTTCGTCTTACCGGTAGTTGTAGTAGTAGTATGGTTACTGCAGCTGCCGTCCTTACTAATCTCAATCCATCCTGCGTCCTGCCTCGCTCTCTTCCGTTGGAAATATATTCAGTACCTTCCTGCATTTCGACTGGACACCCATCTTCCGTTGCTCTATCCCCTTCCCTCTCTCTTTCTCCCTTGCTGTATCTCTGAATCCAAATACCGAACGGGTCGAGTCCGCTGGCTGGTCTGCTGCAGAGCTCGGACACAATATCTCCTAGCCTGGTAATCGCTGCAATCCTTCTTCCTCTCTCCATCTCTCTCCGGGCACCAGCTGCTACAGAATCGAAAGGGCGATGCGAGAGGAAAGTCAAGCAGTAGGTTCTTCGTCTCAGACTATCCTTGTGCGCGAGCGAGTCCTCTCTTCCCTTGGCTTTCCCAGATTCAATATCGGGAAAAGCAGCGGTAGCCGATCTGAAAACAGAAATAGAAGATGACGGAGAATATCGTTTTTTGTTTGGAATCGCACGATGATAAATAACAATATCCCGTACAGTTTGACTTGGTTCTGCAGGACTGTCCTTGATTGGTTTGCTCGTTTCTCTCGTATTTTGTTCTATCTAAATGGCTACGATGCATGACGCAGTTGCATGCACCAGCATTCACACTCATTTCCAGAAGTATATCTAATTATACGTAAAAAAGGATTTGTATATTATAATACAAAATCGTTATGCAAACATTAACCACATGTTTACATTGGATTGAAGTTTATGTAAGATTATTTATAATTATATACGAGTCCTTTTAATCAACAATGCATCATGAATCCTATGTACATAATTCACAAGTTTATTTCACATTATCACGTCTGGTATAAAATGCAACTCTTCAACGAATGCAACAAACAAAGATCCACTTGTCGACACGAGAGTCACTCACCAGAGCGTCTCTCTTCGCTAAGGATTATCAATTGATCCAAAGTAGCATAAAAATCCGGTCGAAGCCCTTACGGATCGAATAAATTGAAGCCGAAGCCTACGAACTATTAGTCATCCGAAGCTAGAGTAATATAGATCAGTCATTATAGATAAAGCTTGCGCAGTAATAGTATCGCGGCATTAGTCGCGCGAGTGTACGCAAGGCAGGTGCACCACCTAAATTACTCGTATAGTCGGATGCGCTCTTACTTGCATGCCCCTCAACGCACCGTTAAGTTTATACTGTCTACGAAAATATGGCAATTGATTTGTTGCACTAAAAAGAAAATTGTTATTGGTAAAAAACAAATACGAAATAACAAATGCGAGCTTAACCATCTCACGTACTAAGTGCGTGGACAAGATGTCTCGCAAGTATATCTGCAGTGCGTCTGAGCCTGGGCATTCATGTAAGACCACGTTCGATGTTAAAATATATATTATATATAGATATATCATATTACGTTTTTTAAGATATAATTATTATATATGTCTGTGTCGAATTTACATATTATGAATCATGTATAGATATATAAATCCTGTTTATCAAGCTCGATGAAACATTATATCGTTATATAGATCTTGGCAAGATCAACCGTCCGCATTTTTTATGATCCTCGATGTCGCACCTTAGTCTCACCTATATGATTATGTTATACATCCACTGATTTATATATATTCGATGTCTTGGCCGTATATACATCCCAAACCTTACATAAACCATAACATAATGAAATCCTTACCCTATAATGTTTTTTCTTTTTTTTTTTTACATGTAGCATTCAACCACGACTTTTGACCTCGTAGTGATTCGACCTTGACATATAATGTTAACCGTTATATATTCATGAGTATCTCTCAGAGTAAAACGTTGGCTTTTCCCGTCTTTTATACTGCATGGCATTTAGATTCCCAATATTATCGTTATATATCTTAAAGATAAAATCGATGGACAACACTTTCCAACGTTCCTTCACGACTTTCTAATCGTGCACAAAAAAACTGCTCCAAAATTCTTGAAACGCGTTCGAAGAAGACAAAACGAGCACACGCATCCAAAAACAAATACACATAATCAAATGTCGAGGTATATACAACATAAAAATGCATCAAATGAGTACAAAGACAGCGCGACGTCGAGGTTGTGACAAATGTGGACGCGCCATCTCGCCGGCTATATTTTTGTTCCTTCCTTTGAGCTCGGTGTTTAATTGTTTCTTTTCATCAGTATTTAGTTTAATAATTGAATTAACCTTGGATATATATATTCAATTAACAATTACGATTTAGTTTATTTGTTTGTTTTATTTTGCTTTTGTTGATATATATCCAACTAAATGATTACCGCTGTAAAACTTAAATATATATAGCACGACGGCTCGCTGGCAGACAAACGGCCCTCTTCCGTACATCCAATGAAAACACACTAAGACACACGAATTTATACACCCAATTTATATCGACAGACACACCATTTATATATAAAACGCGACGCGCTGATATAAACCTGTTGTCTACATTTTTTTGTATCACCAGACACATACTCACAGACGAGAAAATACGCACAATGAGTACGCGAATCGCGCGTCAAGCTTTATATGTGTACTGTGTGTGTGTGCGAAAGGAAGAGGGATAGAATTATAGAAACGCATATACCTGTGTGTAAGTGTATATTTACCCAGCACCGTATATTCATATATGTGTGTGTAATATGTGTTCGCGCATAGCGCAGTGCAGCAGCTGTTGATATTTGCATGCGCGTCAAGCCGCGCTAGTAAAATAACAGTAAAAAAGTGCGAGAGAAGCGTAGGATGATAAGGCAAGCCGTCACTTTATTGGCTTCGATGATGGGGATTGATTTATGAACGTTATCGGTAAAACAACATTTTTACTATGTATTTAGTTTGATAGTTTTTATTACTTTAATAGATCTCGGAACTCTGATAAATTTTAATTATAAAAAAGGTCATATATTATAATTTATTATAAGATTTAGAAAATTGTAGACTATCAGTTTTATTTGTGGACTTTATTTCAAATGACATAACTAACTATTTTCATTGTCAAAATGTATATTTCTTGTTTTATTAAAACATAATCTAAATACCAACGTATTCATAAAAACGCTTTTATAAACCTTCACCCTTCCTTCTCTCGCACGAATCACGATTTCACCAACATTTGCAACAATAGCAACGACGAATAGTCGTTTCGCTATACATTGACGTCGAGTCTCTTTCGCGTTTCGAAATATTTGCTTATTATAACACTCGTTCGCACAGCAAAAATCCGAAAAAAAGGACAAGTAAACATAGCAAATATCAACAGAAAAAGAAAAAGCAAAATCTACATAAACGTTATAAAAACAAAGAAAACGAGCAGAGATCTGACGTTATAAAACAAAAAAAAACAACGACAAAACACACGAAATATATGTTAAATAAATAAAACAAAAAAAGAGGAAGAAAAAAGAAAGAAATGAAACCCCGTCGCATTACGTGACACGTCTCTCGCATGTACATACATACAGTGATCCCGCCACCCTCTTAAGTGTGCTTTCTCTGTACAGATGAAGTGTACGTGACTACTCGTAGAGCCCAAGGAGTGTGTACGTAATCGATTTAGCTGCATCTCGCACCCTTCCTTTCTTCCTGTAGCTATATAACCTCAAAGAAAAGAAAGTACAAAATACCGTTGCAAACGAGAAAAGAAAAACGACGCCGAAAAGGCGTCGTGTCATGAACCTTGCAGCAGCAGAAGTGTCGGTTCAGCTAAATCGATAATAACACGGCGCGCTGCAACTATAATCGATATATCGATATATCGATGAAGAAGGGGGGTGTGACGTTTCTCGCAATTTGCACGCGTCAGCGCGAAAACTCGTGTACGATGCTCGTATATATATGTATATATATCTATATGTATATATATATATATATATATATATATATATATATATATATATATATATATATATATATATATATACGCGTATACACGGGCGATCTCTGAGCGCACCTCCTGTGCTTCCGCTTTCAGTTCTGCTAGAGTGTTGTGCCGTATATCTTTGTCTCCCCCTTCCCCTTCCCCCTATCCAGCTCCTTTTGTGCCCGCCGGACGATCGACGCTCTCTCTGCGCGTGTCAGTTCGTTTACGCTGGAAAATTGTCCCTCATCCCTTTTTCTTTATTTTTCTTTCTTTTTTTCAGCAGCGGGGCAATAGCTCGTTTGCTGCTCTAGTCGTCTATCCGTCCATTGCTGCTGCTGCTGCTGAGTGGATTTCGACGATTTTTTTAGTTTCAACTCTTGTACGTCGAGAGACGAGGTGATGTATGTATACGCGAATTCGGAACGCGAGGATGGACGGTTTAGTCTTTTGAGGTGATGAAGATGTCAAATCGCTGGGCATCGTTGCGTTGTTGATGGGAATTTTTATATCAAGGTCGTGATTCACGAAAGCGCGATTTCAATGTGTGACGTTTGAGTAGGAATGTGAAGATTCGTAGCTGGCGGTTTAATGGAACGTCGCGGCGGTTTAAATGACATGGATAGAACAAAGGGGCTGGACCACAATATTTTCGTTAATTTCCAAACATAACAGCGCTGATTTTGTATTTTAGTTTTTCTAATCTCAATTTTGTGGGAAATATATTGATTTATCGGGCGTAACGTGTAAGGTTGCATCATAATATACGTATTGCTAAATACATTTGAATTTCTAACTCTCGAATCAGGCTATTAATAATTGTAAATTACGCATATCGATCGGGTTAAAGCAGCTTTAATTTATAATCTGTGGTTCCACGCAAACTGTAATTCAACGTAATGAAACATTCTGGTCGAATCTCTTGCTTCCGCAAATCTTGTTTTGCAATGATAATAAGTATTAACAAAAAATATATCGCTTTTAAACTTCGAAATCCTAAATATATTGGTACGCAGTCATGGGAAGAATAGTTATCTTTAAAAAAGATAAAAATAATTTATTATCTAAAATGTATTTTCCACAAAATTGTTTAATAAGTCTTAAAAATATTTTCTAATGATCTTTGTCTAAACGAAGTATATTTTTAAAAGGAACAATGTTATAAAAGTAAATTATTTATGTCGGTAAAGCGTTCTCTAGAAAAAAAGTATTTAGTCTAGATAATACATTACCTTGATAACAAAGTAGATAATCTAGATAACATATAAAAATATATTATTTAATTAAAATGAAGAAGAAAATTAGTTTCTTTTGGTAAGGTTCTTTTTATCTATATATGCCACAAATACATATATAGATAAACCTTAATCTAGATAATGTATTTATTTTTCCGTTTTGAATTTTTCCCTAGTCTTTGTTTCACCGAAATATGTCTATCCTTTATCTGTTCGGATATTTTTGTAATAATTTCCTTTCTTATCTATATTTATATCTTTATCCAGATACTTTCCCGTGACTGCTCGCGCGCAATTCCCTGGAATTTGCCTCACGCAAATTCAGTTCGTTCAGAGAGACGGGTGCAAAAAATGCGCGAAAGAAACAAAAGAAATCCTCGAGAGCTGGAGGTAGAGGGCGGGCGAACAATGGGGCAGAGCCGGGTATCGAATATCAAGCCAGCAGCGATCATAGAGTAGCAGCAGCAGCAACAGCAGTAGCCGTGGGCAATCAGAGCACCGTTGGCCGGCCGCAATTAGGCCTTCTCGTCCGCCCGAGTATTACATGTACATATTTGAGTGCGCAAGTGCTCGTGCGGCCAGTTATACCCGCTCCTATATACTCCTCATCTTCCTTCTGCTCCTCCGGTTCTGGTGTATATACTTGGTGCGAGCTCTCTCGCCGAATTCGACGGATATGCGCGCCCGGTTTCGAATTGCCGGATGATTTCCAGGCTTTTCTTTATTTACATTTAGCAGATAATTTTTAATATGCTTATCACGTTTGTTTTTATATCGATAGATTAGAGTTACCCCAGGTTGTTACATGTCTCTTTTCAAACGGTGTTATATCAATTTTAAATCGTCTATTATTTGAAAACTATTGAGTAATCAAGAAAAAAATATCAAGCATTACAGACGTATTTCTACTATAAAATATTGATATTTTGAAACATCACGGACCATTTTGACCCTGTGTGATAACCTGGGGTTAAACAAAGTCTCAAATCATCATTATTCCTGAATCACGCATTCTCGCAAATCGTGCAGAACGTGCGCACCAACGTGTTCACTACACCATGTATCAAACTGAAATCTTCTCCTTTATAAATGTGTATAGGTGAGAGTGCGTACAAACAATAGAATATTAGCAGCATGAATGGTGCATGCGTCATCTGTGTAGACCTATGTAGAACATAAGAAAACAAACAGAACTACAAGAAAACGGCATGAGCACGTGGCCGCTTCTACCGTAGATGATTTCTCTCTCTCTCTATATATATACACAAAAAGAGCAGAAAAAAAGAAACACGCCCAATTGCAAAAGTGTGTGCCATGCGTGTAAAGCAAGAAATGCCGCGGGAATGCCGTAGGATACGCTTGTTCTTTAATCGAAAACTTTCTCTCGACCTTGGTAGCTCGATCTGGTACTCAACTCAGAGGAGGGCGGCGACTTGTCCGATTTCATCATGAACGGCGAATGGTACCTCATCGGTGAGTCTGACTACAAAATTACAACAAAACAAAATATGATATGATTATTTTAATGGCCGGATGATAATGTTTATATCATTGCTGTGTGTATCATTCTAACGGCCTGTGTTGTGTTTATAATTTTATAAATATATATATATATATATAGTTTTTAAGATGTGAGTCTATTTGTCGATGTCAGTCACATCTGCGAGATGCCAACTTTTTAGTTATCAATTTTGTTGACTTTTATTTTGGAATTTGATGAGTGGAGATTATGGACGTATTGTATCGTTTTTTCTGTCAAGACGTCAACGTATTTTTTCATTATTTATCGCTTCTATCGCGAACGAGTTTCATTTCAGAAGCGATGGTAGTGACTTTTATTATGCACTGCGAATTCCTTGATTTGAAAAATTTTACGCTCTAAGAGTAATAAGATTGACACTCTAATCTGCAATGGATTTTCACTTCAGTGGAGCAAACTTTTCAGTCTCGTGAATATTATTAAAGCACTCCTGTTTGATTAAAAAGCAATGAAGTGAAAATTCACTATCTACAATAGATTTTATTTTTATTTCTTATTTGTACCAATATTAAAAAAATTGCAGCATCCGTTACGCGCATTAATCAATGTCGTTTTATGTTGTTTTACGTTTATGACATTATTCTTTAATACTTCTGAAATATCGTCGAAACGGAATAAGTGTGCCCACTCCGAATCTCGTAAAACCACCATTGGTACACAATGGGCGAGACATTCTCCACCTAATGTCAGCGGCAGAAGTCTGCTTCACAAAGTCTATAGCTCACTATAGCTAGTGACCGGATATTGACATTTTCTCGCGTGGTATCTCGCGCCGTATTGGAGAAAGACATTTTCAAACGTAAAATCAGATTTTATTCCACAAAGACTAGCCAGTTTTAAGTAAAATAATTTAATATCTTTAAATCGCCAATTTCCTCGTAAATTTCGATCCAAATTTTCGTCTGAAAAGGCACAATATCCATAACGATTTACCAACAGGATCAACCGATATATTTCAAAACGAGGCGTATAAAAGGCAGTCGTGCGTGAACCGACAAAATTTTGATAAAGAAAAAGAGTAACTTTTGGTACATTGGAGCGACGCTTACATCGTCCGATATTGCCGTGAAATCTGTGATCGCGACGCTGGTCGTTCGACTTCCGAACGATTTGCCGTTTATACGGGATTCCGAGCCCCTTTTTATTGCCTGTATCACGCTCGTATACGACTGCTCCTTCGTATACACGCGTGCAGTCGTTTCACTTCGTAAAATAGCGTTCGGGTTTATCCTACTCAAAATTGTTCCCGCCCGAAAAATCTTCCTGAGAGCTTTTAGAGGTCCTAAAATTAAAGAAATGGCTATTGACTTTCAAATGCAAATTTTAATTTCTGAATAAATTTTTTTAAGAGAAGTTAAGGACTCTGTCTTAAAACATTTTACTTACAAGGAGAACAACAACCCTTCGGAACTCGAATTTTGATGAGGTTTTGAGAGGTTCTTCTTGGTGCCTAAAAATGAAGCCTAGCACCCTTCGTTTGCTCTAATCGGCCTTTGTATTCGAGATATAAGCTATTTTACTCCGAATATACGTTATTTTAGTGAAAAAAGGTATCTCTTCTAGTGATTATAAATATGCACGTATTGACACTATGAGAAATAGCTTAAAATATACCAAGGAGGTAAAAAGAGCTTCAATTTGAAACCTGTAACGTTAAGAAATATTAATCTGAGTTATTAACAATTGAAGATGATGACTATGAGTGTAAGAAAATCAAGGAAATTCAAACAGTTTAGATTCTACAAATATTCATACGTTTTTAGTCATCATCTTCAATTGTTAATAATTTTGGCTCATATTAATATTTTTTAACGTTACAGATTTTAAATTAAAGCTGTTTCTGCATACTTTTATTATCTTTCAAGCCATTTTTGCTAATGTCAATACATGCATATTTATAATCACTAGAAGAGGTACCTTTTTTCACTAAAATAACGTATATTCGAAGTAAAATAGCTTATATCTCAAATACAAGGGCTCATTAGAACAAATTAAGGGTGCTAGGCTTCATTTTTAGATACCAGAAAGCATCTCCCAAACCCTCATCAAAATCCGAATTCCGCAAGGTTGGTGTTCTCCTTGTTAATTATATGTCTATTTTTTAAATTGAATTCAATACTTTCCCAGTTTATAGTTACTTCTTCTGCTAACTCCCTGCCCAGAAAAATCAATTAAATCTCATTAAAACCCTCAAAATTGGACAAAATTCCCATTAAAATGTTTCATTTTAATCGGAAATTTGTACGATTTAATGGGATTTTATGGGTTTCAGTAATTCGAGCTGTACTCGTTAAGAAATGGTAAGTAATGTAATTTTAAATAGCCTTTGAACATTCTTTACACTGAAATAAATTTTGAAATATACAGATTTCTTATTTTAAGCCGAGTATTTAATGATGAATATACTTAATTTATAATAACTAGCTCAGTTACTGACTTCTGATAAATACAGATTCCATCTTTGAAAGAAAACGCTATTTTTTAATTTATAGTCTGCTCAGTTACAGACTTAAATTTTTATAACTACTAATCATATTTTTAATACTAATCATATGGGACCTCTAAAAGATTTTTAATAAAAAATTAATTTACATAAATACGGATAATATCTTTCTAACAGAACGCTCAACAGTATAGCTACTTTTGTGATCTTCCAAATTACCAGTTCATATCGAAATATAATTCTCGCGAAACTTTAGAACTCCTCACATTTTTTTAAAGCTTTCATCAATGCGGAGTACATCCCGCGCCAGTCCATCCAGCAGGAAACGCTTCGTATAAACAACTTTGATCCTCTCTTTTTATCGCGCTCGTCGAATTTCTCGAGCGTGCGCACGCCTGGCCACCGCGATTTCCGGCGCCGCGAAAAATTCGACCTATAAGACATAAAAGAGCGAGGCGAGTCCCGCAGCGGAACAGCAGCACCGCCACAGCTCCCGCGCACCCGATGACTCAATCGGTCGATATATCGAACTACGGACTATTCCCGCATTATATCCGTTTCGACGAGCATGCGTTTCTCGCTCCACGCCAGCCCTCACCCCTTCCTCCTTTTTGTCTTTCCTTCTTTTTTAGCCGCTGCTGCTCTTCTTCTTCGTTGCTTCTCGACTCTTCCCTCGTTTCTTTTTATTTGTTCTCGCTTTTATTGGGAGGTAAAGTGATGGCGCCCTGCCGTTTCCAATATGGCCAAGGTGGAGCAGTAATTCGACGATAACGGTCGCTTGTAATAAAAGCGAATGCTTCGCGCGCGTGTGTGTGTTGGCTATATAGACGTCGACACGGCGCGTTTAACAAAAGTCAGTGTGCATTAATGGGATTTCTTTTTCATTTCGTGTATTTACGCTAGTTTGTTGTTTTACAGTTGTGTAAATGCTGAAATGATTAAATTCAGTTTTGTGGGTACATGTAAGATTTTATTGTACTTTATGTTTAAGTGTTAAATTTAATTCTTATTCATGAAATTACTGTTTTCTAAGGCCATATTGATCAAAACAACCCTTTTTTTGCATTTTTAAAGATAATAAAATATTGTGTTTGTTATTTTTTTTATCACAATTCCTGGTACAAATTAATGTAATTCATAGCCAGAAATCGGCCATTACCGGCCAGTTGTAGACATGAATGATTTCTGGCTAAGAAAAGGATTGATTCCTACCAGGGAATGATGTGTAGAGATTCTACACAAAATCATTCAAATGTTTACCGTATACATCACCGATTTGATTAATATTTTATTTTATTTAGCAGATATTTTAGTTGACCTTTTTACGTCATGGTATGTCGCTTAGCAATTCACCGTTTTTGTTTCAAATCACAAATATTTTAACAATTTTCTTGACTTTTAGTACCAAGTTTCTTTTAAGTTCCCAATATTTTGAGTTATACACGAAAAAGGTTTGAAACGATTATTTTTTTTGTTTAGTTGTAAAGAAACAACTAGTTAAATATTGCTCTTTTGTATAAAAATTCTTCGTTCAAAGATTTAAATCAGTGATGTGCGATTTACAGCGATTTGTTTAATTTTGTGACAAATCCTTTAGTCTCTATTTTATTATTAAAAAATGATATCATTTTATCGAGAAGTCGCTTTAATTGGACTCTTCGGCAGCAGCTAAACAGAGAAGCAAATAGCACAATATTGTCATGTATCTGTGAAAATTAAATGGTCAATGCAACAATTATATATATTATACCGTATGAGCAACGTAACTCTGTATCTGTGTGCGTGTGTGTGTGTGCATATTGTGACTAACCATAACCAAATAAAAATGAAAATCTGCAAGCAAATAACAGAAAAATTAATAACAATATACATGTGCGCTATAAAAATGTCTACATTTGTGAAAAAGAGAATTTGATACTCATATGACACGCACGGTTACGTGCGCACGATGATTGTGCGTTGCAGGCATGCCAGGCAAGAAGAACACTATTGTGTACCAGTGCTGCCCGGAGCCATACGTCGACGTCACCTTCACCATACAGATACGCAGGCGCACCCTCTACTACTTCTTCAATCTCATCGTGCCGTGCGTCCTCATCTCGAGCATGGCCCTGCTCGGCTTCACCCTGCCGCCCGACTCCGGCGAGAAGCTCACCCTAGGTAATGTAATCCACACGCACTGCATGACATCACTAACCTATAACTCTAAATATCTTTTACGCTTCTTATTCGCATTATAATGCATATACATTTTTCTTTTCATTTTTGTTATTTGTTTCATTTACGGCGTCTGCTTATACATGAATATTCTGTATTACAAGATACCGTTATGTATTATCGCATTCTCCGTCTATATCTATATCGCGACGAATCGAAAGCGTACTTTATTATACTATTACTATACTATAGGAGTATGTATATTCTTATACTACATATCGATATTTCTTTTCTATTATACAGCTAAATAGTACCTACATATGTATTACACATTGACCTTCCTTCTTCTCACGTATAACCCTTTTCTTTTCTATTACGTACACTCTATTTCTAGACATATACCCTAAAACAATTGGTGCACACCTGGTTTTGTCAAATCAGAAGCTCACGCGTGTACTAATTCTCATTCCCTGGCTTCCTCTCACTGGTGTACCTACCTTTCATCTGCTACAGTATAATAACACACCGAACTAGCCGCGTACCAACAATTGATCATATTTGCACTTTATTTTCGAAAATTGGCCTGTACTCTCACACATTCATGTCAAACATACGAAACGACATACGAAAGTATCCATCACGACTGTGAAATTAACCCTGTATGTACATCCATTTCATCTTATCTCTAGCAACGCGTTTCCACTTTTCTCTATGTTTCGTATGTTAACTCTCCTTATTCCTCAAGTAAAGACTCTCTTACATGAATACATACATACATCTCTCATGTTTTATATTCAATCCAACCTCTTTCACGCATAACTCGTCGAAATCAAGCTGCCTTGCACGGTATGCACATATAATTATTTTATCCTTCACGTACTCCTTACTATGGTAAGTGAACCAGTTACATAATATTAATCATGCTAATATTACTAATGTTAATACTTTACATTATTTATAAATTGTACTACTTTATCCTCTATGCACAATTGACATATATTTGTTTATAGTAATTTGACTTTTATTAGCTTGTAACAGGACACAACTCTAGTTAGATGTGGAAAATTTAGGATAGAAAAGAATAAGTAGTCACAAATTCTAAAGTATCCTGACTTGTAACAATGTTACATGTTTGCAAAATGTAGAACACATGAAACGAATTTATGTCCATTGAGTATACTTTTATCACTTTCATGTATAACTACGATGGTTACAATTTTCATTAACTAAACTAAAAACTAAACATCATTTAGTAACTTGCTCACTTACTGGGTACCTCACTGCAACACGCTGCATCCTCTTAAAGCGTGTGCATGAGATTCACCAGAACCACAATTCCTCGTACTATTACCATCATCATTATTATTATTATAATTACACACAAGCCCTGTACAAAGACAAGCACATTATAATCTTGCACAAGTCTACATAGAGACTAAGGGAGCGAGATAGAGGAGACTAAGGGAAGGGGGGGAGAGTAAGCTAAGGGCATAGACGAGAGCGCAGAGCAAGCCGCGGGAGAGAGCAAGTTATGGATCGCAAGCAATTATCGTCAGCGTACTCGTAATTGTTCGCGACGATTGCTACATGCCGCGACACGACTATATGGGCGCTTGCGAGCATCCGCGATAAGCGCGCCAACCTCGAAAATAGAAACGAGGATCAGGCGGATGGAGGTGCGGTCGCGATTGTGGATATAAGCAGTTTGGCGCGGTGTATCAGGGGACTGGAAATTTTTGGATTTGCGGTATTAATAAACTTTATGGAAGATGAATTAAATTATAGCTGACTTTCTTGTTTAACAGTTTTGGGCAATTTAGGCTTTATCTGTATATGAATCTAGATCGAATGTATCTTTATTACAAAAATATTTGTAAAGTTAATTTAATGGACACGCACAATTAATAAAATACAAGTCAAAGAACAATTTAAAACTGAATTTAAAAATTAAAAAAATATATCTAAATAAATGTTTATCTAGATACTTTATCGAATTAAAATACCGAATAAAAGTATCTACGTCTTGTTATGTAGATAAATATTTAGCTGGATGAATGAATGGGTATCTAGAAAAGAAAACATATTTAAAAAAAATATTTTTTATCTTGATAAATCTGTATCTAGATAGACATTTGTCTAAAACGATTCGTTATCTAGAATAATAAATTAGATAATTTTGTTTGACATTTTAATTTCATAATTTATGTAGACAATATGTTATCTGTATACTTCGCTATATAGATAACACTTTATCTACTTATTTAGGCAAAAATCATTTGCAATTATTTTTGAAACCATTTTATATATATTTGTAAAAAAGATAATGTTACCAAAAATTTGAGGTAAATCAATATAATCGGTTATCCTTATCTTTTTTCCAAATCTGATTCGCCCAAAACTGATTATACAGACGTACCACAAAATTCTCGAGAGAAATCGTATTTCTCGTTAAAGACGTTGAAAATCGAACCATAGCAATTCTCGATCGCGGCGAGTGAAAAATACCACTTCCTGGCTACCCCATTGTACGGGGGCAGCCGAGGATATCTGCTATCTGCCCGTGCGCGGCTCTCAGACCCATGATCTCATTGGCGTCCGTCTCGTCTGCCGATCAAGCCTCTCTCCACCCCACGCCCTCTCTCTCACTCCGTATCTTGCTCTCCTGCGACGTAGAAATCGCCTTAGACGGACAAACGACTTTGTACTGACGTATAGCTGCGCGCTCGTTCAAGATGGCCTAAGGCGATTTCTGCGTCCTCGTCGTCGCTCATGCCTGCAGCGACACCGACGCAAGAACTACATTACACCCGTCTACAACCCCCCCGCCCCTCGAGATATTTATTTTGTCTGTCTATCTGTCTCTCACCACCTCGCCCCCTAACTTGACTGACATTTCTGTTGATACCACTATTGCTAATCTCCCATCTTACTCCCTTAAAATGAAATAAAGAAATGAACAAATGACAAAAGGAAAAAAAACCTTAGATATTAAACTAACAGAATGACTAAATTATGAACAACTAACAAGGAACATCTAACATGACTATGATAACGAAACATAAATATGCACTTAACCTGTAAAGGAATATCCATGTATAAATGCACAAAAACCCAACCATGATAAAATAAGAAGAAAAACGAAAAATAAGAACAAAGGAGAATGAATTGGCAAAGGGGCCAGCCTGAGCGTCGTCACACTCGTAAGCGCATATACTTTGATGTTATTACTCAACATCCGATGCATTTCTTTCTGGGAACATGAATGTACATACTATACAGTGTGTCCCATATTATCATCAATTGTACCTCTGTCAGATGTGATCTGAAACAAATCATGAATTAAAGATTTGTATTATGGTTTTATGGGAGGAGTGTTACGATGACCTTGACTCTAAACTGTATATTCATCTTCAAGGTCATTGCAAGGTCAACTTTAATATCAGTTGAAGAGACGATTGAGGATGTAGAATTGTGCATTATAGTACAATTACAATATCTAATATTATAAATCATAGACTCGTTATGTTGACACTGCAGGTGATGTCAAGATTAAATTTGATTTTCTAATAAAATAACCTTTTTTAAACTGATGTATCGATAAAGAATAGAATTTCATTAGAAAATACGATATATGGTATTTGGTATGTGGATGAAAATTATATATCGATACTTGATTATAAAAATAGGCTAGTTAATTAGTATCAGCATAACCCCATCTGGTTTAACGGGAACTGAACTCATAACCGCATATGGATGCTCCTTATGAAGACAATTTCAGATTTCTCATAAATTACTGGTTCTTGCCAGGAACCTTCTACTAGACTAACTTGCTAGTCTTTGTAAAAAGCGTCGATATATTGTAATACAATTTTCTCTATTGATTAGCATGATTTAATTTAGTAAACTTTACTGATTAAATTCAAGGTGGCAATATTTTCTGATATTGTAAAAGGTTATGGTCAAGGTTATCATCACTTTTAAGTTGTTTTAAGTTATGTCTTTTCTCCTGTCAAACTTAATCTGCCAAAGTTACATGGAGTGACAAGTTAAGGGGACACACCACCATTGAAACAAAAAAATAATTTATTTGCATCAGACCATACAAATTCGTCCTTTCAAAAGCAATAATTCTGAAATTTTTTTCACTCCAAATCTTGATCCAACACGTCACATAAAATCAACATAGTTATTAAGCTTCTAATCCACTGCCCACGAGATTCCAAGTGACCTCGTCGACCAACTTTCTCCAGGTTTTGGGATATTACTTTTAAATACATTAGTTATGGTATTAATAAAGAAAATTAATTATTACTACGAAATTTTTTTTTTTGCATACATATATATGGTTAAATTAATAATAAATATTAAATAGTTAATTAAAAAGTCAATAATATGTATGTAAAAATTTGTCTACGTAGTAAAAATTAATTTCCTGTATTCATACCATAACTAATGTATTGAAAAGTAATATCTCTAATCCTGGAGAAATTTGGTCGACGGGATCACTTGTAATCCCGTGGGCAGTGGATTAGGAGCTTAATAACTATGCTGATTTTATATGACGTATTGGATCAAGATTTTGAGGTTTTGCTACGGTAAAATTAAAGGTATTAACAAGAATTTATAGTAAAAAAATCAGAATGATTGCTTTTAAAAGAAAGAATTTTTACGGACTCATACAAATAAATGATGTTTTTGGATTCAAAGGTAGTGTGCCCCCTTAATATAAAACGAGACACCCTGTACGTACATATACAACACGCATATACATCAAAGTATAATGTATCTCTTTTTCTTTCTCTCTGCTTTTATTTTTGGAATATGCCAAAACAGCGGAACAACGGATAATGGAATACTCGCGCGACTGGAGCCAAGAGTTAAACGAAGAGGAAAACGGACGCTGGTGTATATATGCACGTTCGTGGCAGGGTAATGAAGCGTGACTACGTGTGTATACGAGCTCGTATACATCGATGTAAGTCAGGGAGTAATTACCCATTTCTCCGCCGCAGTAATTTTTCATCTACTTCGATCGATTTTTTCGCGACATGATACTCTTCTTTCTCGTTCTTGTTTTTTAGGGAATATTAATCGTATGGGCATTCGAGTGAAATGCCGCAGCTATTCTTTACAAACAATAATGAAAAGATAAATTTAATAGAATATTGTTTTTAGAGAGAAAGAATAAGAATGATACGCATACAATTTATGTTCTAAAGAAAAATCGTTAATTTTTTAGACATTTCCACACAAATGCATACATGTTATCGTGCAGTTTAAAAACAATGATGGAATTGAAAATTTTATGAGTACCTACTTTTATATATACGCAAGTCATAAAATATTCTATATTCAATAAAAATTGTTACAGATGAAACATTGCTTTTTTATTGCTTTACTATAATGGCACGTTGTCAAGGGTAGTACACGATATTTTTAAATTATTAGACCTGTAAACATCGAGTGATGTATGAATATTTATTATGATCAAATATCGTAAATTCTAGTTTTATTCACTTTCTGAAAGCCATAACACACCTAAAGATAATATAAATATACGTTTCTTTTATTTTGAAGTGTGTATCGTATATCTATATTTGCGTACTCTTATGTCACTTGCTTGAAATGAACAGAACACTTGTTTTTATCCGCTTGTGCGTTTGTAACAAAAATTGAAAAAATTATAATAAATGTCAATCATACAAAATTCAAAAACCGCACGAACTGAAAGCTCAGCTGCGTGTAAAGTAACAAAAACCCAACTCGTCAGATGCCGCTGCACTCGAGCGCGGCGCTCATGTTGACGTCGCGTGTGACGACGCAGACTCTCGAAAGGCTGTGCCCCTGTAGCTAAAAAAAAGTAAAAAGAACAAGAAAATGGAAGGAACGTGATTTGAATTTGGATTCTCGGTGGGAAAAGTGGACGCAGACACAAACACGAGCACACAGTCACGCAGATAGACACGAAGTAAGTCCACTTTTGCGAGAACGATCCTCGAGGCGATGGTGGTCGTGACCACGATATGTATACGACTACTATCGGCCGTAGAGAGAGATGCGACTGTACTATACGAGTACGTTCTCGCACAGGGGAAATTGCGCGCGCCACTGGGAGGAGAAGGAGACCCTATTGCAGGACGGGGGCAAACGGCCCGAGGCCCATTCCAATTTCAGCGATCATCGCCCCTTATAGAGTGGCTCATATTTCGCCTTCTCAAAAACTCACAGCTCAAGGAACTCTCATGCTTTTACTTACACACATACACATACACACATAGATGACCTCCCTCTATTTCCCTTTTCCTTTTCGCTTGCGTGAAAAAGGGTGGAGGGATTGCATATATATACGCAGAGAGAATTTTTAGTGAGTATTATAGAGAAATTCACGGTAGAAATTGTCGAGGGTAAACGAGAGACGGGTAATAATTTTGCAACTTTTACTAGTATTTGAATAAACTTTACATGATCCTAGAGAGAAATTAATGCAAAAATTGAATATGTACAGTTATGTAATGGAATAGATTGTAAAATCTGTGTAACATATTCCTTATACTGGGATTATTATTGCAGCATATTATTAATTATATAAGTAACTGTCTGTGAAATGCTTTAGAATAAGTTTATTTTAAAAACTTTGCAAAGGTATATTATTATTTAAAAAATATAACATATCGTATAATGATTTGATTAATTTAAATATTATCATTAATAATTTACTTTATTCCTGACTCAACCATAATGGCCATTTTATTGACCCGAGAAGCGGGAAAAAAGTACCATATAATTCCCGCAAATGCATTTTTTTATTTTTTTTTTCAATTTTAAGCTATTTCTATTTCTTTCCGTGGGTCTCACTCTTTAAGTCAATAAAGTAGCCAGTTAAGTCGAAAATAGTGTTCTATATGCAACACGGGAATAATGTCAACTTTATTCCCTTGTTGCATAATGTACTAATAAAATTAGATTATTAGTTTAACTACAATATTTGACTGAACATCTGATATGTTCTAAATGTTGAAATGATTACTAGAGCTTGCAACATTTTTAAAATTCGCTTATTTAACAATTTTTCTCAATTTTCACACATCTGGTTTATACTGCACAGTAGTATGGTAAAGTTTATTTTAAATATTAGCAAAAAGTACCGAAAATCATAACGTTTTACCTCCACCATAATACGCCATAATTCTTGCCCTCTAAATTCTCTATAATCTATATCAGAAAATTCTCTTTGTGCAGTTATCGCCGGGTCAGCAATACTTACAATACATCACCCGACCCTTTTGGAATTCCGAGAACGAGACCTTATCTCTCTATCGACTTTTCGTGATGCGCGGCGCGGCGAGCGCAGTATAGTTCGCAGTACTTACACGCGGGCCAACGCCTCGATGCATCATTGAAGGGCCCGCGTAAATAATAAGTCGATCCCGGAGGGCGAGATCGCGCGCGGAGCCCAACTCCGCCCGATGAATTTTACAGCGAGTTTAATGGAAAGTTTTGGGTTTGTAATGGGGGGAGCTGTAGCTCAATGATTGAACGATGGACTCCGTGGGAGGGTAGACGCCTACATTTTGAAGATTCGGCTCAAGCGTGCGTTTTTTAGTTCGAGGTTAAAGGGGAAAGTTACACAGAGATGGATTGAATGAAGCTTTTGGGGATTTTATAAGTATGGAGCCAATAAAAATAGCCTGACGATTTAAAGGTTTTTTGATAAATACTTGATGATACAAGAATATTTTTCAGTGACAAAAGTGCAATTTTTATAAATCGTACTTATATTTTATATTTTTTATTCTACCTTTTTACTCTATCATTACTATTAACGTTTAATATTTTAGTTACTATTTAATATAATAAAAAATATAATTTTATAATAATACTAGCATATTTTAGTTACTATTTAATATAATAAAAAATATAATTTTATAAATAATACTAGAATATTTTTGCATTTTCAATTTTAGATAAGATTTAGAGACTTTCGAATGTTTGGTGTTTTGGGACTGTGGTAAAGATTCATTAACAGTAGCTTCTCGAGCTGATATTTTTATCTGCAATTTTTGTGTATCTTGAATTCTATATTAAAATCCCTTCCAGTTTCAGAGTAATTTATATTATAATTTCTTCATTAAAAATCTCTGTAAAACGTTTCCAATAATAATGATGATCTATTTTACATCCGTTTATAGTCTATAAGTATTTTGTTTTTTAAGAGTGTTTCGTAAAATTTTCATATTTTCGTATACAGGGATGTGAATTTACGATTATTCAGCAACTGCAGGCGCATGCACTCACGAAAGTTTTTAATGATGCAGTAAGCTGCTGCTCGTAGCAGTGCAATGAATCAAGATGTTTGCGCGATTAAGAGCTCGCTCAGTTTCTTGAAGCTTGCGCTCGAAATCTGTGCTTTCCGTATCAACATTACACTCGAAAATTGCGTAGCGCTTGAATCTGCGATATTAATCACAGGGGATAAAGTACAAAAACAGCCAGTAAAACTTCAATTAGTATATTAATATTGAGGAATTTGCATACATGTCTTTTTCGAAAATAAAGAAATGTTTTTTAAATATCCCATTGAGTAAATAGTACATTGAGTTAGAAATATGTCTAAGACATTAATAACACAAGTACAGATATCTGGATAACATATGTTCAATTATTAAAGGTGTAAATCTATTGTTCCAAGGTAGACATAAATAAATTATATGACTCCATCGATAACTCAGAACAATCCTTTATTAATTGAGTTAGAAGTATGCGACGTTTCGTGAGTATTTAAATATGTTCAAAATGGAAGCAAAATCAATGTTAAAAATGTATAGTTACATGCAAGCGAAACGTCGATAATTTTCGTGTAACTGCACTTTCGAAACAGAGCTCTCGCTTCAAAACGAGAGGCAAAATATACGACAAGTACGAGTTACCAGAATAAACACACTCGAATCGACTTTGCAAATCGCTGCACTCGTCGAGACGTATACAAACACGCGTATATATTGCCAATGCAAACTAAAAGCTACTATATGTACTTCAGGTGAAGCTCTATCACAACACTGTAACTCGTTCATGAGAAAAAGGTTTATCTTCGAAGAAAATGATGAAAGATGAGTAATCATCTGAAATAATAAATAATCGTTCAGAATTGCATTTTATATAAAAGTGTAAAAAATGTTTTAGAAATATTTGCTGATGATTCTTGATAGAATCAGTTTTGAACAAAGTTGTAAGAAAAAATAATGTATCTAGATAACACATTAACAAATTATCTAAGTAAAATACTAATCAAAACTATCTACATTAATAAATGAACTAATCCGTTGTCTGGGAAAGTGTTTATTTAGGTAAAAATAATAACGATCTATCTATTTAAAAATAAAATTACACTATTTATCTATATTATACGCATCTATCTAGATAAAAATGAGAAAATTTGGTTTAGCATTTTAAGTAAGTAATTAATGTAAGTAACTGATCGAGCGTACCCTGTACAGATCTTTTAGATGATAGATAAACTTATCGAAATGCCTGCCCATGCGTGGCAGCACTGCTCACAGAAACAATAAATTTCATTTACCCTTTTACCCTCATAAGCCATCCAAGTCTTTTCTCGGTCCACTTTTTTCCCGTTTCACTCGTCAGTGGTATAATTTGCCTTTCCACACTTCATCATCATCAGTCGAGCAGCAAAGGGCTATTATTCGACAAATCGAGGCCTGCGCCTCCGGCCGACTTCACTTTTTCAGGATGATCGAGAGACGCGAGATTGACGAGCAGTCGATCAGTTCGTTTGTAGCGATAAAACAAGGCGGGCTTTGGCATCTGTCAGCAGCTCGAACGGCCGAAGTATTTACTTTGTGCGATGTTCGATGCGAGAGAATTGGCAGAGAGAGAGAGAGAGAGAGAAAGCGAGAACGCTCATAGCCAGTATTCACGTCTGACATTTGCTTGAAAGAGAATCTCTCCATTTTTGCTTGATTCGCGGACGGGGTACGTCCTTCATCGATACGCGTGCTGTATTCTCGAATATTTCGAACAGATCGAGTGATGTCAAGATCGCGTGTCGTATGAATTTTTCAATAAAACGAATGAACTTTCAGTTTTCCGGAATTCACGAAAGCCTCCTCTGTGCTCCGACAGAGCACGTCAGCTTTATCCTCACTTTTAGAGCGAACAACAAAAGCAACGTCAAAGCAAACGAGCAATCC
The DNA here is from genome assembly GCA_949152435.1 of Gastracanthus pulcherrimus. Lineage (NCBI taxonomy): Eukaryota > Metazoa > Arthropoda > Insecta > Hymenoptera > Pteromalidae > Gastracanthus > Gastracanthus pulcherrimus. Next base: position 43,795,024 of record OX424572.1, read on the forward strand.
AACAATCCCCTCTTCTCCCCCTTTCGCCCCTCGGCGTACACATATAATTACGGAAATATTTTCCGGAAGCAGGCAAGTGCTCGCGAAAACAATGCGCGAGGCAAGCGTACATATAAAGAGGTGGAAAGCAAAAAAAGAGGGCGCGTATAACGAGCTGGAGTGAGCGCGCTGGGGCTGTATCGTTGAGAGCAGGAATGTGCGGCACACGCGTAGTATAGAGAGCGCGCGTTGCGATGGCCGCCCGTTGCGAATTCCGAGGGTGCGGCGTGCCTCGCTCGCGTTTTCACGCCTCGCGAGCCTCGGGATCGATGCGCGCCCGGCACCTTTATAAAAACTACGACGTGCAGTACTGCAGCTTCTGCCTGACTTCGGGTTTGTTATATGGTGGCAATTTCGAAACGACGAGAGTACGCTGTGCGATCGTCGTCGGTTTCATGCTTAATGGACTAGAGATAGTACTGGTGTTTCGGGGTCTTCATTTTGCTGCACGAGACTTGGAAAGATGTCCGATAGAGTGCTTCCACAAAAATCACTTGAATAATTTCGTGATTTCTCATGTGAACAGTTGCATGATATGGCATATTATTAATCACGTGATTCCTCATATGAGACATCACATTATTAATGGGATTGTTTGTCATATTATTAATTACGTAATTTCAGATATCATAGTATATGGTATATCGTATGAATCATTAATTAGATTAATCTTATATTTAATTCATATGACTCATCATATAAGTAATTACATGATTAGTCATGTTATTAATCATAGTATTAACTACATTATTTATCATATTAAGAATTATATACTTCAAACTAGCACATTATTTATCATATTGCTAATCTTATGATTAATAACTTATAATTCATTATATGATTAAAAACTTGATTTATCATCTAATCGTTTTCACGGTAATACTATGTGATCGATCATATAATAGTTTAAATTACATAATTAATAATTTGACAAACTATAATTTGATTCGTTTTGTAGGAAGAGATTTCAGTTTTTTGATCTGTGTACTAATTTCATCGCTTAATAGATTTTAATTCCGATCCTGTAATTTACAACTTCGCTCGGCAAAAGAGAAACTACGTCAAATCAATTACGTGCTTTGTGTCGAACGTGAAAATTTTCTCACGAATATATCACTATTTTCGCTGCCGGCAACTCGCTCTGTATCCCCGTGCTTTTCCACACTCTTGCCCCCCCTCGCGTCGGCATTAAACTGCTTGGCCGCGCTCGTTTCGCTATGCCGTCCGACTACACGTTATTAGAAATTCCCACCGCGCAGTTTTCCCGAGGCCACTGCGCCTCCGTCGTGTCGTCGTTGTATTTCACTCCGACCCGCTCTGCTGGTGGTCGAAGAAATCCTGCACGAGCCACCACTGTCGCTGAAGCTTTTTAGCCTCCGGTCGTTTGGCTTGCGCGATAAAGCGGTTCGCGCTGCAAGCTGATGCTGATGCTGGCGCGGGGCTATTCACGCAGGCCCTGAGATATTGCGCCTTTTTCTCCTTCTTGACTTGTTGTTGAAAATTTAATATCGCTTTTCATCAGATTGCTCGTAATTAGAATATCACAGGTATGCGTCAATCTCGGTGGGGTATCTCGGGAGATCCGTAGATATTTTTAATGGTACAAAAATTGAATATTGATTAAATATTTTTTATAGGTTAAAATGAAATGTCGTACGATATCTCATATGACCATTCTACACGATCTATTACGTGAGAATGTAACGTAAAATAGGCTGCAATTCATAGTCAGATTGTAGAATCCGGCTTCGTGTAAGCTTAAATGAAGTTGAAGACTGGCATCGCGACTATGAATTCCAGCTACATCACGCGAAGATGTCATAGTATCACGTAAGAATTTTACTTGAGATGTTACTTGAGAATTAGAAGCCAGATGTCACGTGAGTATTCAAAAATAAATATCATGTGAGAATTTAACTCGAGATACCACGTAAAAATTTGCTGTGCGATATAACGTAACATTTTACATGATTTTTTAATAAAATCTCGAAAACTTTCCCACAAGCTTCCTACACCTGCCTTCTTTCTTTTAGAATCTCACTTGAGATTTCAGGTTAATTACTTTTAGTACAACGATGATATAATTGTCAAAGAGAGCTTTGATTTCATCTATCGATCTAATGTAAATCGAAGTGGGCTTTGATTTATCATTAAAGCTCGTCCTTCACGTGCCGTCTTTGGCAGCGGCGATCGATAGAAGGCTTTAATTTCAGGCCGGAAGTAGGTTGACTGGCACTACGAGCTATCCTTTGGCACGTAGACTCGTCAACGCGTCCTGTCGTCGTCGACTTCGCCGTCTTAAGCGTCTTAACGACGTTACAAGCATTTAGCCATGAGTTTTATAGAAAGTGTCTTTGTGAACGAAGATTCTTTTTCATTTCGGTAGAAGAAGAGGATCACTTTGATGGTCTTCTGGCGATTATGTTTGCGCAGCTCAGCTTTCCATTCTTGTTATGCAGTCTATTTTAAAAGATAGTTACACAAAGTTACACTTTTTGTAAAAGTTTAGAATTCGTATGAGTTCTTCGAAACTAGCGAATATAGTTTGAAATTGTCGTTATATTATTTCGTTGTTCTGGTATTCATTAGAGTTATTAAGAACCGTTATGACGGTGTGAAAGTTAAAAAGTTCACTTTATTAATATTCATGCAAAACTCAATTTGCATTTGATATTAACATTATATATCATCTTCACAGATATCTACCTTTCAAATTGTTTTTAGAGAAATACATATAAATATTATTTCAATTATATATAAATACATATATATATTTACAAAAAAAGAACGAGGTCCAAACATCTCTCGCAGCTCTTATTCTCTTCGCTTTCAAAGCTCCAGCTATTACGCTCATCAGCGGCGAATCACCACTACCGTACAAGTGCAGAAAAAAGCAACTCTGAAGCTCGCGCACAGCGATGAATCCCTTCAACGTTGTGCTTTCTCTCACTCTCTCTTTTTCTCTCTGGTAAACTAGCCCCGCGCATTAGCCGATATGAAGTTATCCTCCCCTGCAAAAAAAAGAGGGAAGCGCCGCGCACGGATGAAAGGCACGAGGCCGCGAAGAAAGGCGCGCGGCCGAACTGATGCAGAAAAAAATGCACGCAGGCTCGGAATTCGGATTTTCCAGGCTCTCTCTTTTTCTGCTCGACTGATTTACTCTCTCTCTCTCTCCCTCTCTTTCGTTTTTTTGCTGCTTTCGGAGGTTTTTTCAGGTCTTTTTTCAGATCTATCGTGGTTCGCTTTTCAGTGCGATCGGCTTTTTCTTTCTTTTTTTTTAAACAGGACTATTTGATTTTTTGCGTTCGGTGAGCTGCAGTTTATGCGTGTTTCCTTACATTTTTCGAGTTTTCGAGTTTTCGATTTTGCAATTTTCGGCAGGAATTGGAGTGCTGATGAATGTCGCTTATACAGTACAGATTGTGATTAATGGACTCTTTTTGAACTTTTTTTTAGATTGCGTTATTCATATTTTTGATTTTAAAAGTCTTGGCAGGGTTTTCTATGTTGATGAATGGTGTGTATACAGCGCTGATTGTAATAAATGATTGATCATACCTAACTTCTAACATTTCATTCATCATTAGACGAGTTTTTCCATTATAGTTAAAGAAAGATGTGTAAAAACTACGTATTTTTTCCTTATGGGGACATAAAATATTCATCATTTATTAGTATTTTTTATTTCATTCACTTCAATTTTACAATTTTGCTTCTTTACATCCAGGGAACCTTAAATAATACTTAAGGATTAAGTTATATAGCGAAAATAGTTACAATATAACAATTTTTAGTACTTAAATTACAATTTGATATAGATTTTCATAATGTAATAGAGTAGTTAAAAAGGTTATTCAACTAATCAAAATATTTTCCCATATTCTACATGACATATAGTTCACAAAATGTAATGCTATCAGATAAACATAATGAGAAATTACGATAAACTTCCTTTCTCATTACGGGGCAAAATCTGACATCTCTTACACATCCTTCTTTCATTTATATAGTTTTGAGGGTAAATATCATCCTCTTTAGAACTGAAACATATTATTTATATTTATATTCCGTGTGAATATGGTACATAAATAATAAATAATAATATCTATTTTTTACAATTTATAAAATACTTTTTGGGTCGATAAGGTCCTTATTATGATTTATTGCTAGTTCGTTTTCTCTTTCTTCTTCTTCATTCTAATGGGTTACACGTCAAAAAATCTCTGACTAGACATTTGTGAGGTATCTATTGCAACAATGGCTTTTCTGTTTAAGAAAATATTACAGTTGATTCCGTTGCAGATATACAAAAGATCAAAGTATAATTTACACTTGGTTGGTGCTCTCGCATCAATGGTTTTCCAAAAGTATGATAACATTGTGGTTGTACTGTCTGCCAAAGTAGAGTACACTGTTGATTTGAATTTAATGTATCTTTATTTCTATAAATTTCATTTCCGTAGATTTCTGTAGATTTTTTGTATCGTTGTTTGTGTTTGTTTATAAATTCTTCACTCGCCTTTCCCTCCGTCATGTATAATAAAACTGGACAATTCTTAGATTTTAATCTAAACACGTACGATACTATTCATTTCAATTTTTCTTCGTTATCGTTAAAACCGCTAATCAAACTTTTACCAACATTTTAAAAACCCATCAAGATGACAAAATCGATACTTCTATGATTATCAGTTTCTGACACAAGTCATAGTAAAATCCTATTCACTCTTAAGTATCTCCAAATTCCCAAACCTCGCAATTCCTCGTCAAACGCCCCGCAAACTCGAGCGTCGCGGCCCCGCTCAAAGCGTCTCGAGTTCCAGTCATCTCGCGGTGTATACCTTCCCTTTGCCGCTCGCGGGCTTCGGACTAATTCCTCGTCGCGCTTGCGGAAAGCCTCATCCTCGGGTTGGACAGGAGAGGAAGGCTTAATCGAGCATTAGCATGACAAAGGGAGTTTCCGGCTCCGGGGCTTGGCGAGCCTATGTGCGTCCTGGATCCGCGATTAACAAGACGCCACACCCCCCTCCCCCTCCCCCCTCGCGCGCAGTTTGCGGCACAAATCATCCTGTCGACTGGCTGAAGGTAGATACGGATGTGCGCTGCGGGGGTGGACGGCTACTCCGATCGCTAGGGTTGGCCTATGATTGGTGGAGGCTGGGGACTTGTGCGGGGACATTTTTGAAGATCTGTTTGAGAGTTGATTGTTGTGAGAAAGGGGTTTAAACATGTTTGCACACCTGGATTAAGACTGTGGTAATAACTCGAATTTCATTGCAAAAACTGAACAAGCAACGTTCATTTTCCATGAAATAACATTCTTTTCAACTACATTTTATTATTGTATTACAGTTTCTTAACTCTTCAAATCAATTTTTGACGTGTATAAAGCTGAATGTATACACAAATTATGAGGAACAAATGTTAAGTTGACGTAGTCTTGATGTAGGTTGCGGTTTTACTTATTAAACATCGTTTTTAACCTTTTAATGCCCACAGGGTCCATATGGACCCCAAAGTTTTGAGTGCGCTGTAAAATCACAGATCGATAAAATGGGGAATTCATCGGGTTGCTTTTATCGAGTTATTAAGTATAAAAGAAAACATAGAACTTGGTAGAAATCTGATTTTTAGTTTTATTTCGTTACAGCAGCACTATTGAATTAGTATCACTCGAATTTTTCTGCAAAAACTGAGCAAGCAACGTTAATTTTCCATGAAAGAACATTTTTTAAATTAAATTTTATTATTGTATTACAGATTCTTAACTCTTCAAATCAATTTTCGATGTGTATAAAACTGAATATATACAAAAATTATGAGGAACAAATGTTAAATTAACGTACTCTTGATGTAGGTTGCGGTTTTACTTATTAAGAATAATTCAGCAATATGTTTCAACTCTAAGTGAACAAAACTTTTTTTAAACATCGTTTTTAACCTTTAATGCCCAAGGGTCCATATGGACCCTAAAGTTTTGAGTGCGTTGTAAAATCACAGATCGATAAAATGGGGAATTCATCGGGTTGCTTTTATCGAGTTACTAAGTATAAAAGAAAACATAGAACTTGGTAGAAATCTGATCTATAGTTTTATTTCGTTACAGCAGCACTATTGAATTAATATCACTCGAAATTTTCTGCAAAAACGGAGCAAGCAACGTTAATTTTCCATAAAAAAACGTTTTTTTAATTAAATTTTATTATTGTATTACAGATGCTTAACTCTTCAAATTAATTTTTGATATGTATAAAACTGAATATATACAAAAATTATGAGGAACAAATGTTAAATTAACGTAGTCTTGATGTGGGTTGCGGTATGCTACTTTCAATTCTGTGGTGTGTACAAACATGGACACATATTTAGATAAGTTTATCTATATAAGATTTAGAATAAAAAAATCTTGTTTAATTTTAAAAATATTCATATAATTAAATATTCAGATAGAGAAACTTTTATCTTTTATAGTGAAAAGCATTTAGATAATGCATTATCTAGATTAATTATCTAATTAAAATGCTTAACAAACAATGATTTGCTTTTAGTTATCTAGATATTTTATTATCTAATATTATTAAGATAACGCATTGTCTTATTTAGGTTACAAATTGCATTGTGTTGTATTCTATTTACCCCGTGTACTCTTTACGAATTCTTCTACCCCATCTGCCACCTCTGTGTGGACAGGTAGACCCTTTCATTCTCCCTTCCCTTAATTATTCCCCTAAGGTGAGTGCAAATCCCCCGAGCGGACCCTATTTGCCAACACTCCGTCTCGGACAGAGATACCGTCGGGTTACATTGTTGGACTCAAGCATCAACCCGACTCTGAAGCACGGGCTAGAGCCTCTCCAAAGGAGTAGAGCCGAAACCATCACTCCCTGTCTTACCGCTGTCATTTTTTGAGGAGTGATGGTGATATCTGCGAATCCACTTACGGACCCCAAATAATACTAATTCATCGACCCCGTCTCGAGGATTATCATTTTGAATGAGGATGTTTGGCCATTTCAGGCGTTTTATAGTTTCTCGGTCGGACTCCTAAATGCAAATCTCATCGAAAAATTGAGTTCTGACTAGGATATGACACCCAGGACTTCTTGAGTAGCCTTGTTTTCGTAGTCAATCGTTATTTTGGTTACGTTGAATATACGGCATCTAATTTGTTTATCTAGATAAATCTTCATCTAGATACATGTGTATTTAGATAATGAATTCATAAGATAAAAAATTAAATAATTTTATTTGAAATTTTAATACTGTAGTTTATCTGAATATTTTGTGTTGTTTAGATTAATTACCTTCATCCTTATTAGCAAAAGGTTTACAAAATCTTCTAAATAAGATAAGGTTATCTAAAACATTAGATAATAAATTATCTTTCTTCAGCAATGAACACTTTACCTATGACTAGCGATGTACGTATTTTTACTGTTATAACAGTAAATAAAATAAAAGTGTGTACGCTCGAACGAACGGAGGATGAGCTTTATAATTCATGCAACATAAAGCAAAGCGTTTTATTATTTTTTACAGCCGCGCGCAACAGTGCGACACGCACTCACACATACACATACACAGAATCTAGAAGGTAAATCGTTTCGCAACGATCGAGGAAAGGCACACATGTATAAAACGATATAAACGTAGTATATACAATTTCCCATTCCCCCGAGGGCCGAAATAACTTTATACGCGCCTGCCTCGTAAATACGTACGTATACGCACAATCTCGATTAAACTTTTTGATGCCTGCAAAACTCTTCAAAATACATTCTCGGTAAACGTGAGCCTCGCCGTATATCTACATTTACGTTTTTCCCTATCTCGAGGGCTTGCTGGCTTTTCACTTTTCAGCTGCGCGCGATCCGTTTTTATTCCGCTCAACTTGATTACGGCGGATCGTATTTTCGTAAATCGTAAAGTCGCGTCTCCCGGAGCGACTGCGCGGAGGAAAAAAAGCGGCGCGGCACACGAGAGAGTTTTCGTATGGCGCGGAGAGTGTAGGTATACCTATAGTTATATAAAGTTTTAGGGATTATACGCGTGTGCATTTCGTATACAGCCACTGAGATTCGTAAAAAGTAATAATTCGTGAGCTGCGGGCAAATGATGGGAATTTAATGTTTATTAAGTAAAGCTCAAATTTCTAGAAGTTTTTTGGGCTATGCAGTAGATAAACTTCTTTATGATTGCTTCTTCTAATTGACTTCGATATGTGATATCTGGTTGAAACGTGTTACTCTTCTCATCAGTTTTGCAATCAAAACTTATTCAAGTTTTGTTTAATTGATTCTTATTTGTACACACATAATTAAATTTTCTTAAGTTGGATTTAATAGACGTGACAATTTTTCTGGTATGATTAACAATTATCCATGTATAGATCGATTAACTATTTAATTAATCGTCATAAAGAGTATTCTTTATTAAAATTTGTAAGATTTAATGAATGTATGAACGACACTGTTGTAGATTTCACTATATTTTGAATTAAAAATATTAAAAAAGTATTTCTATTTCTCAGGTATCTTGTCAAGATTAGCTCGATTTCAGAAAATAACTTAAAAAGAATAAAATAAATAATAAACTTCAATTTCAAAATAATCTCTTATACTCCGTTTGTATCTCTCAATGATGCGACAGTTCGCTTGATTTTTCGATAGCTTCCGTACAGACGAGTTCTTAACTGTTAGCCAACGTCATTTTATGCGAATCAAAAACGTTTTGGAGGTTCAAGTAAATGATTCATTTGAACAAGAAATCCTTTTTCTCAGTGTGTGCTCAAAAATCTCTAAATATTTACTATCCATAAAAACAAAATATAATCTCCAAGCGTTAGCCAAATGTTGTCTAGATTATTAATTTAATGAAAATGCTATAAAAAGTTATTTGTTTCTCTAAGTAGAGCATTATGTACTTCTTTTTTCAAAAATTTCTTTACATCACTGTTCAAAACGAGGTTATATTAAAGTAAAAAGTAAAAATACAGCTCACTTTTGTAAAATAAATATACTATTTTTCACAGTCCTATATAATCAAACTCATTTCATCCTAGTCTTTTATCAAAGACAGACCTCTCGCCGTGTAAACATCAGCTCAAATTCCACAAACTGAACTAAAAATACCTACTTCCTGCTCGCAAATCTCATTACCACCCAGCCACAAAACAAAAACTAAAAAATGCCTCGAATCCCGCGAAAACGCATGCACGCCCCCTTGCATAATTCTCGATTTGAACGCGACAGCGCGGACGTCCGCGTTACGCCCCCCCCCCCCCCGCAAAAGTGTCACGCATGCAAGAACGACGGATAAGGCTTATAATTTCTTTTCGCCTACGTGGCAGCGAGCGTCGCGTGACTCAATTTGCCCGCTGTCGGAGGGTGTACACAGGGCGAATGGCTGACGAGAGCTGAATTTTCCCGGATTGGTTCGGCGGGTCGCGCTTTGACGACGCTGGGCCGGCCGAATTGGAAATTACTCGGTGGTCCGCGGTCGTTTAACGAGAGATGAAATGAGGCTCGCGCGCGTGCGTGTTCGTTTATCGTCGGAGTGTGGAGATTTTAGCTTACTTTTGCTCGTTTATGGAGAGTCGGAATTGGGTGCTGGGTTGGGTTAACCCTTTTATTCTCGATAGTTATTTCGTGAGTGATAAATAATCTAGTGATTTCTCTGCATTCTTGTTAACGTATTCTTATAGATAACGAATTATTTTGGTTCATTATTTTTCACTAATATACCTACTTAATGAAAAAAAAATTGCAAAGCTCAGATTTGTTTTTTAATTTGAAGAAATTTTGATGGAAAAGTAGTATTTGAGTGTTCAATTATTGTAAACACATTTAGAACTTCGATAAAAATATTGTTAATGTCACGTATGTTTTGATACTGGTACAAACAAATTATTATCATATACCTCTTGAATTGGTCTAATTTTTGTCGCCATTTAAATAATCAATTGGCAATATTGGGAATGAAAGCGTTAATCGCATTGTGAATCAACGCGTGCAATTATTTTTATATAATTTTATATTTTTGAAAGCGTAATTGAGCTTATTAGAATGTAATTTCATTAAGTCAAATTAATATTAAGAATAACTTTATTTCGATAAAGTTGACTACGTTTTACACATCAACGACATTACTACTTATGTAATATTAACATACGAATTCCTTCTAATTTTACAAAAAGTATTTAATTGCCATAATTTACTATGAAACGAATATTTAATGAAAATTCAATATTCAGACAGATAATTTGCAATGTTCGATTAAAATTCGTTACCGACTAATGCTCAAACTCAACTATTCTATCGCAAAATTACTACAACCGTTTCATCGTGTTATAGAGTCATTCAAAAACTTACACTGCGCTTTGTAACATAATAAAAATTCATCGCACCAAAACTTCGTGAAAACTCGGGCGCATCGCAGCTGCAGTGCCGAATGTCATCCCTCGATGCGGCTATACGTGCGACATTACCCACGACTCAACGCGCGGTTGCACCAAATTCCGGACGAAAAATTGCGGGCAAAGCTTTTAATTTTTTCCCTCTGTACCGACTCCCGTAAGTCATGCAGTCACGCGTAACGATGCGACGCGCAACCGTAATTCGCGTCAAATATCTGCAGCATCGGATATTCATTTTCCAAGCGGCTGTGAATCGTTTTGTGGATTTTTCGATAAACTTCGTAATATAACTTTTTGGTGCAATTAAAGGTGGTTATCTATCAATTTTTGTTACTAAAATAAAGTTTTCTTTAAGTTCCTTGCGTAAACGTATTTAACTAAACTTTATTAAGAATAATTCAGCAATATGTTTCAACTCTGAGTGAACAAAATTTTTTTTACACATCTTTTCTAACCCTTTAATGCCCACAGGGTTCATATAGACCCCACAGTTTTGAGTGCGCAGTAAAATCACAGATCGATAAAATGGGGAATTCATCAGGTTACTTTTATCGCGTTAATTACAAGGAGATGCCACAACCTGCGGGAAGCGATTTTCGCTAAGGCTTCAGGAAATGGTTTCTGGTACCTAAAAATGATGAGTAGCACCCGTAATTTCATCTCATAGGCCCTTGGAGTCAATATATGCCTTTTTGTATTCAAAATACGCGTTATTTCAGTAAAAAATGGTACCTATAGTTCGTTTCATAACTTTGCAAGTTATTTTGCTAGAGAAATGATGTAATAAGATAAAAAAGTAGACTACAAGATCTTTAATTTAAGAAAACTACTGAATTTTAAGAGGTGTAAATCCTCAAATTTTCAAGCATTTTTCATCAGTTTTGATTGTTCGTAACTTTGCTACAGAATAATATTTTTATATGAATCGAAGATTAATTTAAAGCTCTTGTAGTCAACTTTTTTATTTTATTGCATCATTTCTTTATAAAAACTTGCAGAGTTATGATGCGTAGTATAAGTACCATTTTTACTGAGATAACACATATTTATAATACAAAAGGTCATATCTTGACCCCAAGGGCCTATGAGACGAAACTACAGGTGCTAGGCGTCATTTTTAGGTTCTAGAAACCACTTCTTGAAGCCTCAGTAAAAATCTCTTCCCACAGATTATGGACTCTCCTTGCAAGTATAAAAGAAAGCACAGAACATAAACGGTAGAAATCTGATTTATAGTTCTACCTCGTTACAGCAGCAATATTGAATTAATATCTCTCGAAAAACTGACGATAAAAGTCCTAGGACGGGATGAGATATTTTTTGAACATTTAGAAAAAAAATTTTGTAGTCGTTTCTTTGAAAAATAATTATTGTCTAATTAAAATTAACACAGGCTTATATAACATTAGTTAATAAATAAATATTTTTATCCTACCCATTACTCTATTCAGAGAAACATACTTAGGTATATACATTTTTTGGCGACCTAAACTATATCATTATGAAAGTTGAAACACATTTAGCTAGAATCAATGACAAAACATTTTTCTTTTTCACTTTTCTCTAGGTCTATGCACTAAAGAGTTAAAGCTATATTTATATTCAATTTAAGGTCCAAAATAAATAACATACCTTCTGGACTAATATTTACTGAAAATTACGTGTTTTAACACTAACGATTAATCGATAAAATATCTGACATTTGTATGTATAACCTAAAATATATTTCTTCAATTTTCAAATGTTCTATTAAGATAAAAAAATAAGTTTCGAGAAAAACTCGTTTAAAGCTCCAATATTGTCTACTAACTAATGTAAATTTTCCTCTTGAATAATTACAATTTTGTTAAACTGCTAAATGTTGACATCTCGCACGTCTCAAAGTCTTCTTAAAAGTATAAGCAATGGAGAAATGCCATACAAAACTTGTGACTTCTTGTTGAAAAAAGTCCTCCTTAAAGATACTAAATTACCGCTTACAATTTTCAGAATGGACACACTCTTTCCATGAATACCAAAACATTCTAACCCAATCGAACGTACAATGGAATTCCGGCATTCCACCACCGCGCATCTCAATCGAATCAGCGACGGCGCTGGTCGCGCGAAATTTCCGTCCGCACCTGCTCCCGTGGCCGCGCGAATAATTTGCAATCGCTCCGGAGAGCCGAAACATCGAAACCACAGTGTATAACGTATAAGAAGCTAATTGCCGGGTGTGCATGTACCGAAGGCCCCTCGCTGCGTCGCCCTCTCTATCCCTCTCTGAATGGGCGCGGTGCGCGAGTCCAGCCGCGTTAATTAGGCCCGTGCGCGAGTTGTACGTAATGGATTGGGATGCGCCGCGCGAAAGCTGCTGCAGAGTGGAAGGAAAATGGCGCGGAGGGTGATTTTGCGCCGAGTAGGTTTGTTTGGACGTAATGTACCGTGGAGCGGAGGGCTTTGTTTAAAGAGAGCGGAAGATGTCGGTGAGGTATGCGCGCATTGTTGTGTGGATTTGAGTGGTAATGGATTTGTAGTTATGACGATGCTCGAAATGTGGAGTTTTTGAGGGATTAGAAATTTGTATTTCTTGACTCGAATCATACCGATTGAAGGGTGAATAATTAATTGTTATTGTAGACCAAATCATATTAAGCTAAGACATCATTACCCTTGCTTGCGTAATAATGTATAATTCTTAAAGATTTCAAGCAAATATTCTCATATTCCGTAAATAATCACTTAAATAAAATATTTCGACCCTTGAAACTTTGATTCAATGACATTCGATGATATGTTAAAGTATTTGATTCTAACTTTGCATAATGGTAGATCAAAGCAATAAACAGTTTTAATGACATAGTGCCTTTACATTATTTTTTGGGTATATGAGGAATTCCATAAGAAATCTGCACATAGACTGTTAAAAAAATAATTAAAAAAGAAGTTGAGGCACACCCTTGAAATTATTTTTGTCTCGTTCTATAGATCATATAATGTATGTAAAATATATCCAACATGCAAAACAGACCATGTTATTTTTGTAAAACCTATATCAATTTCTCGTATGGGAATTTAACATGGGAACTATGGACTACAAACGGTCATCAGTGAGAAAAAATTGCTTGGATTTTGAGGGTGATAACATTTTTTTCATGCAATACAATATAAAGTAAAGAAAAAAAGCTTTATACCACTCTAACCTAAAAATCACAAATTTGAAATGTTTTTTAGGCTCTCGTGGTATAAAACATTGTTCGACACTGGTCGGTTAGTTGATTTTTAGCGCATGTGACTATTTCCCTCGCTTCGCTCGGGCGAAAATGTCCCATGCGCTAAAAAGTCAACGTACCCACCAGTACCGAAAAGTACTTTTAATTTAACCCTCCTGAAAATGGTTCGCAAGAACTTACGTCTGAACTTACGTCTGAACTTACGTCTGAACTTACGTCTGAACTTACGTCTGAACTTACGTCTGAACGTACCTCTGAACTTACGTCTGAACTTACGTCTGAACTTACGTCTGAACTAACGCACGGATTTCAATGAAGGTATTACGTCTGAACTAACGCACGGATTTCAATGAAGGTATTACGTATGAACTTACGTCAGAACTTCCGTACGGATTTCAATGACGGTATTACGTAAGAACTTCCGTACGGATTTCAATGACGGTATTACGTAAGTTCTTACTTGCAATTTTAAATTGAATTAGCCAACTAAACAATAAATTAAACAAATTAAGTTGACGTCTATTGAAATATCCACTATGGGAAGGATATTCACATCTGGATGGTGCTTCCGATAGTGGGTATCTCAATAGATGTCAAATTAGTTTGTTTAATTTATTGTTTAGTTGGCTAATTCAATTTAAAATTGCAAGTATGAACTTACGTAATACCTTCATTGAAATCCGTACGTGAGTTCAGACGTAAGTGCAGACGTAAGTTCAGACGTAAGTCCAAACGTGAGTTCAGACGTAAGTTCAGACGTAAGTTCAGACGTAAGTTCAGACGTAAGTTCAGACGTAAGTTCAGACGTAAGTTCAGACGTAAGTTCAGACGTAAGTTCAGACGTAAGTTCAGACGTAAGTTCAGACGTAAGTTAAGACGTAAGTTCAGACGTAAGTTCAGACGTAAGTTCAGACGTAAGTTCAGACGTAAGTTCAGACGTAAGTTCAGACGTAAGTTCAGACGTAAGTTCAGACGTAAGTTCAGACGTAAGTTCAGACGTAAGTTCAGACGTAAGTTCAGACGTAAGTTCTTGCGAACCTTTTTCAGGAGGGTTAAATTAAAAGTACTTTTCGGCACTGGTGGGTACGTTGACTTTTTAGCGCATGGGACATTTTTCGCCCGAGCGAAGCGAAACGTTTTTAGTCCATAATTTTCATGTTAAATTCCCGTAATTCAGATTATCCCGTAATCCCGTTAAGTGCAGATTTTTTGTGAAATTCCCCATATGCGAGGACATTAAGTTTGAGGCTTGTGTTGCTAAAAGTATTTTAATTGGTATATACGTATGTATCAAATTTTTTTCACGTATGTACATAAAGTATCTATGATCGTCATATGAACACTACTCATATATTGTGTGTATTATACATGCGTATTAAATTTAAATTATTTGAAGCTGAATTATGATAAACATCGTTAATTCTTTATTACATACTTACTTGAAAAGTATTTTGTCATACCTACATAAAAATTCCACTTATTTTTAACAGTACCTATAGGCTTAAAGTCGTATATTTCATTTCATCATTTTTAGAATACTTATTTTCATTTCAACGACACTTTACCTCTATAAACACTGGACTCTGAACTGTATTTCGAGTCTATCCGAGAATACAAGATTCTAAAGTTAATCACCTTTCTGCCGAAAAAGGATTCCTCTGTGAATCAAGTAATTTTTTAGCATCTAGAATTCCTTTCTTTGTTAATAGGAATCCTCTCCATTGAAATAGGATTCCTTCTGGGCTTCCTCTTGTAAAATCGTACAACAATTTAATATATATATATATATATATATATATATATATATATATATATATATATATATATATATATATATATATATATATATATATATATATATATATATATATATATATATATATATACATATATATATATATATATATATATTTTTTTTTGTAAGGGCTTGTTTGATTGTCCGTGATATTGTTTTTTTCAATCCAATGATTCTGGTTCGATTCTTCATGATATCGGTTTTTTCAGATTCTTTCCATTTCTTTGACTTGGGAAAATTTATTGTTGCGTCGCTTCTGAGGTCTTTTTTTTCTTTTATAATAACCGTGAGATCCATTGTATGTTACGCTAGGTTGCCTTCATACAAGCATCATCGTATGAGCTTAGTATCATATGGGGTATTCAGAATCATAAGGAAATAAGTCCAGTTTAGAAATTACGCAAAACGGCGCTAACATTTTAACATTAGGGACATAAAAATGTAAAAATTAATGATTTTTATTACTGCAATTAATACTTGAGTATACTATTTATCAATTATATTCTAGTTTAAATCAGATAAATTATGACATGATTTATGAAGTTTAAATATTTTGATGGACGCTTACCAAAATTCGAAAATGAACTTATTCCGTTATGGCTTCGAATGCTTCATATATAAATAAGTATGGTTCAATTTCTTTTTATCGCTCCCCGTAACGTGTACAACAGGACTAATCTTCATGAGAATGAAGTAACATAAATAGACCATATTAAAACGAAAAATGTTAGTTATTTCTCGACGGCGTTCTTCTCATGCCCAGAAAATCCCTCTCCCAATCACCCCATTCAGAACTCATTCCCGCAGCTAAAAGACCACCAACCCAGCAGCGAACGACCCTTTGAGCTCGCATCCCATCCAGGCTCCCCTCGTCCGCAACTGGGTCAGCGCACCCTCCACCGACATCACTTCATCCGTATCCACTATCTCTCTCTCTCTCTCTCTCTCTCTCTCTCTCTCTCTCTCTCTCTCTCTCTCTCTCTCTCTCTCTCTCTCTCTATCTATCTCTCTCTATCTCTCTCTCTTTCTCTCTCATCCCACGTACATATTCTCCGATGACGATGATTCGCACCTGGCCGCATCGGCTAAAATGCTCACGCAACCCTGACCTCTCACTCTCTCGCTCTCTCTCTCTCTCTCTCTCTCTCTCTCTCTGTCTCTCTCGTTCTCTCTCTTTCTCTCTCCTTGACCCGGCTGCCCGTCGAAGGCGCGCGCTCACCATCCATTTCATTAATACGGCCGGCGGCGCTACTCGCTTTGAGGCCTATATATACCCGCGGCGCGGCCCTCGAGCACGCAATTACGCGGAAGTATAAAACGTCGAGGCGCGCGCCTCGTCTCCTTTCGTTTCGTTTCGTTGCGCCGTCCTGCGGACGTGCATATACACGAGCGGAGGAGCTGGAGCTGGCGGTGGATAGCACAAAAGTTGATGCTCGTGGTTGGCTCTCGCTCTCGTTCTTTGTTCTGCGCGGCGAGAGGGCCGGCCCTCTGTGTTTTTGTTGCGAGATGCGCAGCGATGAGGATGTTTCTTTCATTCTTCTTCTGATTCTTCTTCGTCGTCCTCTTGTTGGTCTTGTTGTTGTGCTTGTGGTTGTTGTTGTTGTTGTTCTTGGTCTTTTGATTAAGGATGAGCGCTGCTGTGTCTGTGCAAGCGCCGCTGACAGACCTCTGATAAATTCGTCAAAGGAGACAAGGATGCGCAGATTCTTTTTTACGATAGAGAGGAGTTATGCTTTCGCGTGGAGAACTTTTTTTTTCAAGGCAATGCCGTAAACATTTTTTGGGGTACTAGGATTCGAAATACACGATTTTTTTCAAAATGTCTGTATTTTCTGTGATGTGTTAGCATTTTGTCAGATATTGATTTTAAGAATTTATAGTATTATTGTAATTTTTATACATAATCCATGGTGGCATTCAATAGATACGACGTACTGTAATAATTGTTGCGGTAGTTATATTTGTTTTTGGATTGGTATTACGAAGAGATTAACGTGGATACGATATCATTTATTTCACAATTAGATGTTTCTTTTATATGTGTTCTATATAATTATTATTACTACGAGCGTACGGGCGTGTACATTTTATGTAGGTACGTACATTACATACATAATAGTAAATGTAAAAAATTCTACAGAGTTTGAAGCGTACGTAAAATATAATTATTTTATTTATATTTTGATCACTAAAATTAATCAAAATACTACAGCTTATATGTATATATACATGTAATATATATCGTATACTGGAATCAGCACGATTATTCATTAGTACTTGGATGGCAACACTGTATGTAAAAGGAAGCAACTACAATAGCTTTAAAAATACAGATAGGTGTTTATTTTGTTGTAATTGTAAAACTAAAAATAATAGTTGCTAATCTAGTCAGTCGAACGATTGTACTGTGATAAACAAAAAATCAACTAAAGCTATAACTATCATTAAAAATCAAAACTACTAAAGTAGCAGTTATCGCTGAATACAACAGAACTAAATAATGTATCTCAACGCAAACGAATTGCAAATTCCTCTGTAAGCAGGATGCGAATAAAACAACTCGATAAAAATGCAAACGTCGAGGCACAAAATTAACTGTATGCTGGCTGTTTTTGTTGACTCCGTCGCCGTCAAAGGGAATATTACACGTGATCGCCTCTCGCGTAAACAGCAGAGTCGCTAACGCGATCGAATCGTGTGAATTAATAGCCTTTTTCCTTCTCGAAAGGGCATCTGCAAATGAAATAAATCGAGAATATTTATTTTAGAAAATTTAAAACAATGAATAAGGTCTCGATCTCAACTAACCCCTATCCAACAACACAGACACGCATAAACAGTGATGGGCAAATATTTATAGAAGTTCGTGTAGATGATAATCTACATAAGCTCATAAATGTAACAATAGGAGACTCACACAACGGTAAAATAAATATCAGGCGATAATTAGAAACTAAAAGATAATCCATTTATCTAAATCAGTGTTCTTCAAAGTATCTAGATATGTTTATCTAGACATTGAATTATTTAACTTATATATACAACGAAATTGTCCTTATTTTCCCAAATAACGGGTTATCTAGATAAAACATTATTTTTGAATAACAAGGCCCTAATTTATAAAAAAAAAAATAGAATACAAAAGTTATAATATTTATTTAAATAACGCGTCATCTACATACAAAAGTCAGATTATTTTATTTGGCATTTTAATTAGATATATGATCTACATACTTGATTATATATATTATATGTAATACTATGTCTAGATACTTTTTTATTTAGGTAACGTTATCCCTAGATGAAATATTACCTAGATACTTTTTAATATATACATCACTTTAGCTAGATATTTATTGTTTATTACAACATAGTGCAATAAAGGTTTCATTAAAGCCAAATCATCAGCACGTATATAAAAGATAATGTTATCTCAAATTTTAAATAATCAATCTTCTTTTATCATAATCAATTTTCAATAGTAAGAATTTTGCTCATGACTATATTATGCGTACACAAATATTTTCGCACATCAGCAATTTTTCAAACCACGTATCCACACCAAAATACACGCAACCACACTATAGATTATAGTATGCATTATAGAAATATAGCCCTTATTCTCTCGTGCATACCACATACTTTTTATTCCACATAGGCTACATAAAGTGCACACGCGAAATAAGCATGAAAATCTTCAACAAGTGCAAGTTTTTCATCACAAAAAAGTCTGCAACGCTACGTCTCTGTACTCCATCATAAACTATAATCCATACTATAATATGCACAAAAGAAACATCATGCAAACAATAATTCAACAACAGAGCTACTGCATAAGAAACACATGGTAAACGAGAAAAGAGGAAAGAAAAGAAAAAGGATAAAAGACAAAAAGACTGTATACAATATTGTGTGTGCTCTCCGCAGGGGTGACGATCCTGCTGTCGCTGACAGTATTCCTGAACCTCGTGGCCGAAAGCATGCCGACGACCTCGGACGCTGTCCCTCTAATAGGTACCTATATATATACAAAAAAACAGCCAACAACAACACCAGCAAAGCACGTATATATATATATCTGTATATATATATATATATATATATATATATATATATATATATATATATATATATATATATATATATATATATACACCCCGCATCCTGCATATATATATAGACTTGTCTCTCTCTGTCTCTGTCTACATCCATCAACCCTCTTTATTGTCTGGCTGAAGTGCGCAGCTACTCTCTCTCTCTCTCTCTCACTCTCTATTTATCTATTTCTCTCTCTTTCTCTCTCTCTCTCTCTGTCGTCTGTCCGAGAGACCCGATTGTCCGCGCCGATGAAGCCCCATTTTGCTTCCATCACCACTTGTCCTCCCTTTGCTCGTGTGCATACACACACGTATACTATATATGGACTGTCCTCCTCCTCCTCCTTTCGATTCCGCACTTCTGTCTGTGTGTGCATAACGTATACACGCGGAGAAGGAAAAGTTTCGCGACTCCAAGGGTCGTGCGGGACGATGCCCGACGTCTGTATAGTGTTTGGATCGCTTTGACAGATAGCTGTTTGATGTGGCGACCGGCCATTGGGCGAAGGTTCGTTATTGGAATGCGCGACTAGGGGAATTTTCGAGACCGAATATATTCTTTAAGTTTGGAATTATTCAGACCGATGAGATTGATTTTTTATGTCTACACTGAAAAACTCGAGTATCGTCTATACCCGTCTTGCTTGTAATTTAATTCAAATAATAATGTGAGCATTTTTTCAGCGCACAAAGTTTAATTGAAGATGCGAAGATGGTATTTTCGCGTAGAATATATTCGGGTAGTTTTTTAGTGTAGAAAAAAATCATTTGTTTTCAGAATAAGAATTTGTGGAATATATTTGGTATCGTGATCACATGGGCGATATTTTTTTTTTATATCGCAAGATAAAAGTTTTGTAGTTTTTGAAATATATTTTTTTATTTAATGTCGATTAAATTGTTTGAGTTTTTTCGTATACATATTTATAATAGTTATATTAACCCATTACTAGTAAAAATTTTCGTTCTTTCAATATATATTTTTACTACTTTATATGTCCGTATTCAATTGAAGTTTAAACATTTCAAAAATCCGATTGCAAAATTAGAAAGAGAATGCGAAACCGTAATTTTTATCGTTACTTTAATCCATTTTGCTTGGTTTGTAGTCCAGAAACGAATTAACATTCATACGTTTCATTAGCAAGTAATGGGTTCAGGGTAGAGTAGAATAAACTAGTCCAAAAATCCTACTTTTAATTTTATATATTAATTTTTTTGCCTTAAAATGCTTAATGTACATCTGTTTTCAATGAAATAATTTTAAACTTTCCAGAATTATTGCATTTTACATTTAATACGCATGTTCAGAACAATTTTTAGTATAACCACCCTTAAAATATTTTGTGCGCGAAATTATGAAAGAACGAGGTATAACTTCTTGATTTTTTAGCGTAAAATTTATTTGGGGTAGATACACTAACATTACTCTGAACAGTAGTTTAAAATTCAAAAAAAAATAATATTTTTTGTAAGGAAACTTTCAATTTATTTTATCTAAAGTGAATGCATGGGAAGCATGTTTAAGAAATTATGGTTTGAATAAAAACGAATCTCCTCCTCTACCCTAACAGATATTATAGATATTATTTTTAGCATTATTTAACTCCGATTGCTGTAAATATTCCAATATAGAATCACATATGCCCATTCTATGAAACAAAACTACTTTTTATATTGTTTTAGTTATAATACTTTCACTACTTTATTTAGTTGAGTAACTATTTTCTAGTCTTTAAAGTTTAATGTTATTAACTAATTAACAAAATATTTTCCTTTGATATCAAAATTAAACTAGTTAAATTTTATAATTATTGAAAATTTTGGGATGTATTAATAAAACAGCAAAAAACTTTTCCTTCTCCATGCAATTGTTATAAATTCTCTATGATATATACAGAAGAAAATTCCTTTTATGTCCTACCAAAATGTTCCATTGAAGCAAAAGAATATTCTATAGTTCATATTAAAGATTTATATCATAAATAACAGCTGCGCCAGATTAAAAAATTACCTGGATTTCAATTCTGTTGCTTCAAGAAATTTTTTTTCTAAATGTGTATCCAAAGCTCATTTCACTGTTAATTGAACTCAGAAATAAGGAATTTATAAATAAATATTATCATTTTCTTCGCATCGTGCGCATGTTATTCATAAATGACTTCAGTTTCAAAGAAATATCATAAAAAATCTGTTCAATAATAAGGCAATGTTCACCCGTAAAAATAGCCAAATATTCGAGTTTTGTGCCAATACGCGAAATTAATACTCGCATGAAATTTTAGCTACTGCAACGAGAGAAGGTGCGCCGTTGCGGCCCTTATTATGCCCTAAATGTAGTCTCGATATATACGAACCCCCGAAATCGCAAGAAAACTTTTAAAAATCGCATAAATGTTTAAAGTATCTAATATCGGTGCGCGCGCGCGCGTCTATAAAGTTTTATTGAAATTACTTTTAAAAGTCTTGAAGTTGGCTTCGGGATGTGGTATCCTATAGTTTTGTTTTCGTCGATTTTGATTTTTGGAATTAACCGAAGAGAAACTAGCTTTAAAGCGTGAGTCGAAAAAAATGACAATTTATTTCTTTTCAAACTCTATTTTAAATTCTTGATGAAAATTCGCAATTACTTTGTTATTTCGCTGAGCGTACATTCAGCAATATTTGCATAATTGGACTGAATCGACATTGCTTGCATTTGGCATCACGATTCGCAACTGACAAGCGAATCAATATATTCAATAACAAATATTGTATACTCCGCTCTATCCATATCTAAATATCAAGTGACTACCGCGCGTGTACCATTAAATTCGAATACAAATATGCAAGTTCATAGCGACGCTCAGTGCACACACCCACGCACATACACACACTAGCATTACAATGCGCAATATCTCGCTCACGTATAATTATCTCGAAAATTCGCAGGAAATGCAACGATCGCGGAAAAATTCTTTCGCTCCACAGTTACTCATCCTCCTACTTTTTTCTCCACCCTTCGCGGAAGAAATGAATGCGACGCGCTATGAATCATCCGGAGCCGCTTTTATATCCTTTCTCTCGTGTTTTTTACCGCGTAGCGTACTTTATTTCCCCCCTCCAGCCTTTTTTTCTAATGAATGGTCTCCGTTTACATTATAGCGCGCCGGGGCGTTTGAGAAGAATCTTCATTTATTTTGTCGGAGTCTCGCGCGCGTTTGTTTTGCTTCGCTTCACTCTAGGCATTTTTTCAAAAATCGAACGAAGAGGGATGAAATATTTGTGCGAGTGTTTGCTTTTATACCGGAATTTTTCGTTTCGCGTGGAGTTTGTTTACGTTGAGTCTTATAAATTTTTTATCGTTGCGCAAAGTCTAAACCAAATATTTAATACTCGAAATTTGTTTAGGCTGTGTAATGTACGTGGAATTAAAGTTTTTACGATTTAACGATATATTTAATTTATTTCAGTAAGAGATATTTTATTTCTCTACACAAGGATTATAATTATATCTGTTTGTATTTCACGCTATTTACATCTATATTAAAGCTAATGAGTAAACTAATAATGAAGCTACCGAAATCCCTCGATCATTAACTTGATGGTAGATAGATTATCATATAAACGTATAAAATAATACATTAATAGGATGTGTTTCAGAGAAGTGTAACACCCATTCTAAAAAGAAAATGTTTCAATTTATATGAAACTTGCTATCATCGGTATCTTAGTTATGAATTGAGGTTTGAAAAATAACAAAATGGCGAAAGGTTAAAAAGCAGTTATTTCAAATAGTGTATTCAGTTATAAAATTAAAAAAATTCTAATCTCTCACTGTTGAACATAGAACGCAGCCTTGCAGTCACAAAAATTCATTTCACCTCCGTTTCCGCCAAAAGTATCGCACTGCGCGCGCTCGGTCATCTCCTTCATAATTCCACACACGCGGCGTTACGTTTTAAAAGTATGCGCGCTCAGACAGGTGGCAGCTTCAGTTTCAGCCCTCGGCTTCCGCGATCGGGCGGCCGGAAAGGGGGACAACTGCGGGCCGGGCAATTTCGCCTTTGTTCGCCATTATCGTTATTACCAGGGCGCCGGCGCCGGCCTTATTTGCGTAATCGGATGAGGCGCGATTTTGCATTTTGACCGCGAGCCAAATGCGAGCGAGGCATGCGTGTGTGTATGTGTGTGTGCACTGGAGTGTGCGCAGGGTTGTTACAACGCTGGAGCGTGAGCTGCGACAGCGTGGGAGATTGAAATTGGTGCGGGTAGGGAGAATGTTGGGGGTTAGAATGAGGAAGGGATTTTTTGCAGCGTAGTGGTTGGCGATTGTGATTGGATTGATCGCGAGCACTGAAGTGGGCATGTATTACTTTTAATTTATGAAAAGTCGAATTTTTTTGGTATTGTTCATGAAAGTCACTTTAATGATAAAAATGACTAGATGTTCTTTTATATTGTTACACATTGAAATCTTTACTTTGAAAAAATTATATTGTCTTTTCTTACCGTACGATTCCTAGAGTCAACATTAACGTATTCGACTTTTATAAGTCTTTGTTTACTAAGAAAATACGTGTCTTCAAGCTGAATATTAGAACTTGAGTAAACACATTTTGCCTTTAAATTAAAAGTGCTTACTGATATAAAAAGTAGTGTAATCACTTAAAAAATCACAAATTTTACATTTCATTATTCATAAACTATTTTTGAATGAGTTCTTTTTTAAATGTCAATATTTAAACGGAAATCACATATTTTCTGAGTAAAATGAAACTTAGAAAAGTCAAATATGCTGGTGTTGACTTTTGAAATCCCACTGTAGGTATAAGAGAATATGATTTTGCAGAAGAACAATTAAAAGTTAAGATTTTCAAAGTATTTTAAAGTAAAAAAATATCTTTATTGTCATTATTACCATGAAAATGATTTTCATTGGCTTTGATAATATAAATATTGTTTTTTTATGCTTTGTTGGTAATTAGAATAAAAAAGTTGGATATTTAAAGAAAAAGATGGAACGTATTTTAAATAAAATGTTGGTATTGGGCATTTTGCCAAAACCAGTCAGTTTCTACTTAACACAACAGAGACCATTTTCTATAAAATTTGCCTTGAAAAACGCGGTAAATGTGGGTTATTCTGACTTCACGGAAAAAATGACCCTTGTGCACGATAAGAAGTAACGTTAATTTATTACAGTTTAAACCGTACATAGTAGTAAAAATTACCTTTAATTATGTTATATTTTATCGTGTATAAAGAAATCTTTTTTCATAAAAGCAGGACACGTCAAGTTTCTCTCATTTTTCACGGTACACTTTACCACAATATTATTTCTGTCAGGATGTAAAAGTGTTGGCATTAACGTCAAATTTTGCTTCAAAAATATCAAATTATTTTACTCCGGAAAATTTAATGAAACTGTTCAGATTAAAAAAGAAAATAAATAAATATAACGATGCAATTATATAATTGTTAATAACCGACGTTTCGGTCATTTAATGGCCAATGATTGATTACCCATTTAAATGCATAATAATCATTATTTATATAACGGGAATAGGAAAACAATTAAATGTAGCTATAGTAAAAATAAATAATTGACTTCCTATATATTCTAACATGAAAATAATTATTACTTGGCTTTGAAAAAATAATTGTTCAATCTCCCATTAAATTGTCTTAACATCGGTAGTTTTGTCATTTAATTAGATTATGAATAAAATTGTTTAAAATAACATTGAAAGCTTAATTATGATATCTCAAAGAATAAACAACGATTGGTTCTTTCAACCAATTTCATATTTATATTTACTGGAAGAAGAAGAGCTTCAAATAGAACCTTTTACATCTCCATAAATTTGAATTTGTGTATGTAGAACAATGCATACTGGTAATAAACTTAAAAAAAACTTGCATATTTGTATGTTTAAAGATAAAATTAAAGATCATACAATGAAGTGAGCTTTAGTTCCATTTAGGTAGCAAAAAACCCTCTTCTGTCTCCTATAACCACACCTGTTATCCAATCTTGGAACTTTTCAAAAGACTTTCGAGTTCTTTCTGACTATTATATAGTATTTGAGTCGTCGACCTGCAGACACTTTTCCAGGTAGCCAAAGAAGTATCTAGATAATAATCCAAACTGGATTTATTACTATCTAGATACCCTTTGAAAACAAGTGAACATCTTCGACGACGTTTTGCATAATCGATCAAGTGGCGCGAACACATTTCCCAGAAGAGCAACAAAAAAAGAAAGAAAGAAAATACATTCCTGACTGAGATGCAGTAAAAAAAATAATGAAATGATCGAAGAAAATCGGAATGCGAGATCCGATTTCTTCTCTCCAGATTTCAAATTACGTACTGATGATTAATTGTGTATATAAAAGAAAATGAATCCACGACACCAACCAAAACTAAAGCATGAATTAAAAATGAATAAAAAAACCATGCACCGAGGCTATTATAAACTGATAACCTCACGATAAACGACAACATGCTAAAATGAACATGATAAACAGAACGAAGCTAAAAGAGGGCGATATAAAAACCAAAACAAAAAAATAATAAGTAATGATGATTACTATCAATCCTAACAATGGCCAATCTGCCACTTCTTATGCATTTTCATTCGTAGTTAACTCTTTTATAATTTACTCTCTTCGCCACCAAACCCATTATCTCGTAGCTCGTAATTGACTCTAATTAAGCCGCGTCTCATAATTCCACAATTATTCTCTACTCTACTCTCCAAACCCTTTTTACCTTACTTTCTCTCTCTTTACTGTATCCCCCGCCTTTCTTATTCTTCTCATCTACTTTCAACACTCAAGTAACTTAAAAAAAAGAAAACGTAGAATTCATATATCGAGTCTTGTCATTTTATTTTGTGCGCTCCTTTCATTTTGCCGGTATACAATATACTTCAATCAACGAATGCAAAAATAGAAAGAAATCAAAATATATACGATCGATCACGCACATTGTAATACCATGTGATCAAAATATACAATCCCCAATATATACCGTCTCGTTGCCATATCACATATCACTTTGACGTTTTTCTCTATAGGTAATATTCAATATAAACATGCGAATATAATGCAATCAATATGCTTGTCCGTCGCATCTCTGTACACACACACACACACACACACATATATATATATATATATATGTATATATATAAATATCGACAGGATGACGACAAAAAACTCAAATTATACATACGAATAAGAAGCAGGGTCGAAAGGATGAAAAATCCCGGGTTTATGTGTGCGACGATATAACCCCAATCGTTTCTTGCTTGCTATGCGGGGGCTCGAATGCGGCCAGGAGAGAAAGCGACGGTCTCTCGCATTCTCTCTTTGCCTCTCGCTCTATAGTAACCGTAGTACTAATCAATATTCATCGAAAATTCTTCGCAGCTGTCGCCTATCGCGGGATGCGCGACTACTCTCCCCCTCGCAAAACGGTTAAATCCGCGCGAGCGCGCACTGCTGTGTATGTATAGTCTAGGGACTTGTTTTTTTACTGTTTGTTTTTATTCTGTTGCCGACGCCCCGTTTCATATTCAATAATTTTGCTACATTGGAAAATATCTTATCAATATTCATGGATGCGTACTGCTTATAAAAGTGGGTGAAACGTGGCTGTGTCTTTTCTTTATTTTCTTTATCGCGCGCAGTTATTCTTTTTTTCATGATTTGTTTGAATACCCTTTGGGATGTATTTTTTATATAGGTTATTTGGTGGAATTTCAATTATTTTGTTTTTTTGTCAATTGTACCGTGGTGCGTTCCTCCTCTTCATTCGGCTTGCGCAAAATTGTATAACTGATAAATACATTGGCGTTTACATGTGTAATATTGATATTTCAACATTCGATAAATACTTTGCTTGTTTGATGTTCTATAGATTTAACTCTAGATATACTGGGCCAAAGCAAAGCTGTTTTACGTAAAATGTATTAAACCTTTATTTAATTCAGACATTATTTTCTATGCGAGAAAAAATATTTTTTTATGCTTGAATTTGATGTTTACTCATCCCAGTATTATCCCAGCGCACAATGCATTCGAGTGCTGCCGATGACAATCGCTGGATCAGCCTTCGTCTTCGCTTATAGACGAATCGTTGATTGTTTTCTGGAGCCCAATTGTACATTTAAAAGATTGTTGATAGATTTGTAGCAATTAAAGCGGGTGATTTTTCGCAGTCTTTGAAGACTTATAATCAAAGATACATCAACGGAAAATGCTGAGTTTTGATTGTTATGGAACCTTGATGTTAGAATTTATTGATTTGAATCAGTCAAACTTGAATGCGAAAAAATTTTTCGACGATACACAGCATTATTTTTTATTGACAAAACTTCATTTTGTGCATTCAATTGGAAACAGATTGATATGAAGGCTAACAATTATTGTGTACCATCTTTTATAAAAGTATAACCATATATAATTGGGGTGGGGATAAATGTAACGCAAAATAATTTTGCAGACGGACAATAATGCCGAATTTATTTTACCGAAGGGTAAATTTGTCGAAAGGTAAAATGTGCCAATGGGTAAAGTCATCGATTAACAAAAATGCCAAAAAAAAGTTACGACGAGTAAAAATGCCGATGGATAAAAATACCAAAGGTTAAAAATGCTGAAATGTTGAATGGCAACGGGTAAAAACTAAAAATATTGTATATTGAAAAGAAACGACCTAGCAACAATTAACACATTATTATAATACAGGCGTATATTCTAATGAAAACACTTTTTTGTCCAAATTTTCGTTTTCGGCATTTTTAACTTTGGGCATTTTCTTTTTCGGAATTTTTGTTTTCGGCATTTTTAACTTTCGGCATATTTATCCATAGGTATTGATTTTTTCGGCAATTTCAACCGTTCGGTAAATTTATCCTTCTGCAAATTTATCATTCGGTGTATTTATCCTCACCCAAAATTGTCTTTACACCTTCATCTCCAATCATGACTACAACAACTTAAAATATTCTGCGTTTTTAACAGACGACCGTGAAAATAACTCTCACTATGAATTAATAGTATATTATGCACCTAGGGACTAAAGTGAGCCATGAAAGGCCTGCGTGGGGTTTGGCGCCCGAGCGAAGCGAGGGCGTCACACACGCTGGCAATCGTTGGTTCACTTTATTCACGCGTGCAATAAACAATTTTTTAATGTACCTACCAAAAAGTTCGTACTCGTTCACCGCCGAAGAGAGAAAATAGTGCTACATATTAATTTCCTAACCTCACGCTAGTTTCCGCTACCATGCGCTGTTTGATGCACATGCGCGTCGCGGCAGGGACTAGAGTGGGAGTAGGGATTTAATGTAGTGCTTTATTCCCGGCTCGGCGGGGAAAAAATACGTATGGCTGGGCGTGTTAAAAAGTGATGTTCAACCCCTCTGTTACCGTCAAATACGAGAAACCACTTTTTTCATTTGATTTTCAACTTTAGGAAAATATCTCTCTATAAATTGCAAAAGAAATAAGAAAAGTGGATCCTCGTATTTGTAGGATAGAAGTGGCTTTAGCGTCACCTTAAAATACTTTCGCTTGAATATTATTATTGCATTGTGATTTTACAACCTACTTTCTCTAATCGTTATATAACGTATATTATTAATGATTTGTATTAGTTATCGCTTATTTTAAAATAAAAGGAGAAAATATTTACATTGTCATAGTTTTGTTCAAAAGGTGCAACTTGTTTCTTTTTCATGCTGTTTTATACGTAGGAGGTTAGTGAAAACCCTATTTAAAAAAATATTCTTTTCACAGACCAAAGATAGGTACGCTGAGAGTAATCCTGTATAAAAAATTACTATTTCGTTTGCACCTTGGAATGATTATTGATCTTTTATATAAATTATCATATATATATATATAGTATATATTGCCTTATTAATAATAAAAAATGCTAAACAAATATTAAATTTTATGGATATTTCTATATAAAATTGAGTACGTCCCTAAGGTTTAAACAGAGAGTAAATTTTGCTATCTAATTCTCGCCACGCTTATATTTTTTCGCAGTGTATTCTTCACGTCAATCTTTCCTCACAAAGCCTCAAACAAAAGTATATTTAGATCATCTGGAGATTTCGAATTCAAAACCACTCGCTTCCTCGATAAACTCTCAAAACACGCTTGCTTTTCTTGCGCGCTCTCTCTCTCTCTCTCTCTCTCTCTCTCTCTCTCTTTATCTCTGTCTCTCTCTCCCTCTTTCCCTCTCTCTCCCTATCTGTCTCCCTCTCTCTCTCTCTCTCACTCTCTCTCTCTCTCTTTCTCTCACCGCTCCTCAATTACCACGAGAGCAGATTTCTCTCTTGCGCGTGCCTGTCTCCGCACCACGCGAAATTTCGAAAATTTCCCGACGGTGCGGCTCGCGCCGCGCGACGAGACGCGACGACGAAATCCAGACTAACGAGGTTAAACTTTGCGCACCGGATTACGGCGAGAGCGAATTATTATGTTACGGTCCCGCGAGAGAGAACGAGACTGAAGCGGGACGGCGATAAGGGGACGTCAATTGAAAGAAAAAGTGGAAAAAATCTGAGAGAAAAGTTCGTCGCACTCGTGGTGGCGGGGGAACGTGATTTCATGAAAAAGATTGAGGTGGAAAAAGTTTGGGAAACGTTGAGAGTTTGGTGAGGATTGGTTTTGAAGTCGATATAGAGGACTAAACGTGAATTTCAATTATCATTTGAACAAATACTGAATTGATTAACCCTTTAGTACATGCACCTAGAAAAAAAGCTATATTTATATTAATACTAGAGAATTTTTTTTTTTATTTACTTTTTAACTTAATTTTTCCCATAGTTTTGACTTTTCACTTTTTCACCAAACTAAGAAAAATAAAAATGCATAAAAAATGTTTTGCAGCTAATTTTACATAAATAATTTTTTTTTTGTCTCGGAAATAAATTACATAGTCAGTTCTTCGAAAAAGTTATTTCATATTGCTGTTTTGACGATGCAATAAATATTTCTTTGACAGTTACCTGATCCACGTAAACTGTTATATCTCTAATCGATTTATGCTTTTAAAGTATATTTAAAACTTATTTGTTCATATGAAACCCGTGGATACTAAAGGATTAATCAAAAACCGGTTATAACTGTCATATACTATTTGAATACAAATTTAAGTGTCAACTTCATTACAATTACTTTCCAATGATTCAGTAAACCATAAATACGTTTGAATATATTTACAAAGATAATAAATGGTAACTAGTAAATGGATTTCATTTGAATAAATATGTGTTTGTATTCGAACAAATGCTTGTTTAAAATTCGACTAATTAACCATTCACGTTTAAGTAATTGAAATGATATGTCGACTCTTACTAAGAAGTAAATAAAACTATCTTTATTATAAATGAGAATTCACCATATTTGAGTTTATAATCACTAAAATTTGAGTCAATTTTTCACGTGAGAAAATGAGTCAAATTTCACTCTTTATTTGAGGTGAATAAACGCTCTCTAACTAAATTAATCAACTACATTAATTGTATTGCCTCAATCATAGCGTGAAAGTACTGTTTCTATAATGCATAATTACGTCGATTCTTAAAACGCGCGTGAGCAATATATGGGTTGCGCCACACCACGGAAAATAAATTCATGGACTCGTAGATTATGGGTCATGCCGCCGCGAAAGTGTTAATTCGATTTCTTCTCAACAAAAGTAAGTATCTCACTTCATTAACTCAAACATCTTTATCTCTCAACCAAGCCTTTCAAATCCATCCACAAGCACAACACGCCTCGTTGAATAAATCTACGTATCGCAGAACTTGCTCTATCATCGACGAAACAGCATAACAGCGTTTCTCCGAGTATCAGGGCTGTACATGTACACGAGCGACGTGATACACTACCACGAACGCGAAACGTAGTACAAAACGTGCGGTAAGTCCGTAAAATGCGTCCGTGCTAGGCACGCGGATCGCCGCCGCCTGTTGACTTTTATTCCCCCGGGGTGGACGTAGAAATATGAGCGTCGCGAAGCGATGCCGTTAGCCGGGAGATTTTGAAAAGCGCGACTGGTATACAAAATTGTTTTGACTATAAAGAATCATGAATAATGTTTACATTTTGAGGATTTTATTGTTGTACAACGAGTAATACGATTTATCAGAAAATCAAGTATTTTGGTTTAAATTTATCGATTCGAACTGATATTTGAATTTTCTGTTATTTATATAATGTCTCTGGAAATAGCCTTTTGATTGCCAATATCTCTCTTTATGATGATGCGGAAATATGATTCGGTTATTATTGTAAATATTTTATATAGAAAAAGATACAAAGAGAAATTTTAAATATAAAGGCTGGATAACCGCACTTCACGCTTTAGTGATATTAATGAAGTTATAGGCTTTAATACTGCACATAATTATGGAGACCAATAATTAGCCTATTATTCCTTTATAGTAACATGTATAAATGTTAAACGCAAAGAGACATATTAAAGTTTTAAATATTTAATTCAAATTTTCATTTTTCAAAAATATTTTCCTGAATTAATTTTTTACATTTTTAAATATTCACCTATACAAGCACGGTGCTAACATAAAGAAAATTATGATAAAATATTGTATTTAAATGCTTTATTATGAATATTTTTAAATTTTGCTTCAATTCTTGCTGTTGAAACGACCGTTTATTTTAAGAAAATACGTGCTGTTGAATTGATTGATTTATTAGAAAATCATATTTTATGTTTATAGGAATTGAAAAATAATGTTAAATTTTCAGAAAATGCTGTTTAAATGCATAGATATAATACAATTTGATAAAATTATATTAAAAACTTCTCTAGTTATAAAATAATTATATATAAAGAAAAAAATGTTCATAGCTTATGTACATAAAAGGCAACACTGGTAATCAAAGGGATAACGAAGGAAAACTATCGTAAAAAGAAAAGTGCCATTCGTAAGAGTAAAATAGGAAACTAAAAGATCATTCCGTACGGCAATAAGTAAAGAAAAATGACCATGCAAAAGCGACAACGAATATCGGATCGTAGTGCATTACGGAAAATTGAACATTCGACAAAAAAAAACGATCTCACAAAAGATATCGATCGGCGCGTCGACCATTTTTCCGTATTGAGGAAATAAAACATACGCGTATACAATACGTCTTACTTAGTCCCCTTCCATACTTTCCCAGCACAAATTATCTGCGTTTTCGAGGCACTTGATTAAATTAATAAAAAGAATCCCTCGCGCATGCGGCCATCTCGAGCACATGAAATAGAAGAGATGAGAAGAGAAGAGAAGAGAATGAAACCGGGTGAGAGAATACTCGGTATTCTGACGAGTATCCACTTTGATTTCGCCTCACGTCTCGACTATGAGATTACGCAGCATTTTCATTCATTCCTCGCGGGCCGCCGAAAGTGGGTTTTCTCACCTCAGCTTTCTTTGACTTCGTTCTTAACTTTGCGACTCTGCGTTTCTCTCGTGCGTGTTTACTCTTTCTATATCTCGCTTTCTCTCTCCCTCTATCGTTCTCGTTCTCTCTTTTTGTTGCCCTTCCAAGTTTCGCGTTCTTGATTAAAAATGAATTGAGAATGAAAGATTTTG
This sequence comes from Gastracanthus pulcherrimus, assembly GCA_949152435.1. Classification (NCBI taxonomy): domain Eukaryota; kingdom Metazoa; phylum Arthropoda; class Insecta; order Hymenoptera; family Pteromalidae; genus Gastracanthus; species Gastracanthus pulcherrimus. The sequence continues at coordinate 43,828,202 of OX424572.1, forward strand.
ATGGTATTGAGTCCCGCAACGAGGATTGTCTGTCCATTAAATTTATACTTCTACTCAAGTAGGCTTGAAAATACAAAATTCAATACGCTCTTTGTGCGTGATATATTGGCCAATCTACTTTAAACTTTGTTCATAGTCTACTTGTTAGTGTAACATAATAATTATATTTTCGTACGCTTATTACAAAACAGATATACTTTTCTATTGTTTTGAATATTTAAAATAAAAGATAACAATTTTAATAAAATTATTTATAAAAGGTAAATCAATAAAATTGTTCTGAATGTTCAATAAACCTTTTTTATTATATCACAGGGAGCATTCAAATAAAATTTTAAGTGGTTCCCTCATGTTGTTTTCGTCAGTTATAAAAGTAATGAAAATATGAACACAAGGTGCACTGTACCCCATACATTTTGAAATGTACACTGTCATGCTAATTTTTTTCATAAAATATTATATTTCTAGAGTATATTCTTTCAAAAATTATGAAAAAGTATAAAAACTTTAAAAATTTATGAACTTTAAATGCAAAAATAGTTTTTTTAAAAACATTTTATAGAGTAAAGATTTATTTAATTTCGTATTTTTAAAAATAAATAGTTATTTTAAAAATTTTCGAAAACGACCTATTGATATACTTGCGCTGTTTTAAAATATGAGATTCATTTTCTTTTCATACATTATCTTTACTATGTTTAAGATGGTTCTATATTCAAAATAACTTAGAAAGTCAAATTTCTTTTATTATGTTATATTATAATTTATAATCAAATGAATGTTTTAAGACCTCACAGATATCATAACTCTAAAACTAAATAAAGTTATAATGATTTTAATAAAGTAATTATCATTATGTATCATAGAAAATAAATGCTTTAAATGCATTTTTCTCGACATACATTTTTGTATGAGCATGATGCTCCATGCGCATGATGTTTAATTTTTTTGATAAGATAATTCGGTAATACTTATTACAATCACATTTGAAAACTTTTGTATGTTTTAATTTTTTCAATTGGTTAAAAAAAGGTAAAAGTTCACGCCGCTGTCCATGATTTGTTATTCGTTTAAGTTTATGCCTTGATGAGGGGAGTATTTTTAATACACTCCCGAAATATCGCATACTTTTAAAAATACTAATTGTTTAACGATATCTAAAGACTATTCAGAAAGATTTTGGATCTCAAATAATAAATAGTTTAAGCGTGGTAGCCGTCTAAAATCGTCTAGGGTACGCGAACCTGTGTGTACTGTATACAATTCTCATGAAGAGCGTAAAATAATGGTTAATTAGTCGATCATAAAAGCAAAAAGTATTTCTCAAAAAATTTTAATTTCCCACACCATGTGTGCTTTAAAATAATGTTCGGTTATTAGAAGTGACTAAATGATTAAAACTACGTTAAGAAAACAGACATATTTTTAAGTAGTATCCCTCGCGATATGGTCAGAAAATGTAGAAAAAATAATCGCCGTAGCAAAATTCTCCATTGCATATAATAGGTATAAAGTAATACCGTTTATATAACTTTGAAGAGTTAGCGATAACTAAACGATCAAACTAACGTTCGAAAAAAGATATATAAATTTTGAAGTAGTATCAATCACGATATGGTCAGCCATCGCCGATGAAATTCGCGGCATCAAAATATCTCATTGTCATTTATCTAAATCAATATAACTTACTATCTCGCTAAAAAACAAACAATATCGGTTGAAAAGCGGAGAAACGTATATTCGAAAATGTCGAGACGCGAATTAAGAGAGAGCCAAAGTTTCACGAGAAAGCCAAACGTCAAAGCTTATTATTACGTCGCTGTGTGTAGTTCTCTAGAATTTCGTCGTTATTATTTCCCTCTGTCTCTCCCTATTTTTCTTTCACTCTGTTTCTCTCTCTCTCGCTCTCACTCAAAGTTTGTGCGAAACTGCAGCCAACGCTTTTAGGACCGACGACTTCGTAAGAGTCCTTCTGCATCGCGCATTCTCTCTCTCTCTCTCTCTCTCTCTCTCTCTCCACTCTCTCTCCACTCTCTCCGGTGATATTCTACAGAAATTCATCCCTCTCTCTTTCTCTCTCTCTCTCTCTCTCTCTCTCTCTCGCTTGCTCACTCGCTCGCTCTGCGAAAGCTGCGTAGTTATGCATCACAAGAGAGCTCGAGGGGGAGGGAGAGCGAGGAAGAGAGAGTGAGCGTTGATGGGAACTTTCGTTTAATTATTGTGACCTCGATTATTGCAGTTGTCGAGACTCAACGCACTCGAATGAATAATTACCAAGTTTGGCGCGCTGCTGCTAGCAGAGAAAGACAGAGAAGACGAGAGAGAGAGGGAGAGAGATAGAGAGAGAGAGGAAGGGAGATAGAGAGAGAGAGGGAGAGAGAGAGAGAGAGAGAGAGACCGTACATATGCGTGAGAAAGAGAGAGGCAGAGGAAGAGAAAGCGGCAGTGTCGAAATATTCCTTGTTTATTAATAAAGTTTCGAACGCCGCCCGCTGGATCGCCGCGCGTAGGTGTGTTTGCCCGCGTCGAATGCCGTAATTGCAAATGTATTTCCCGCGCTGATGAAACGCGCAGCATCAACACGATTGAGATTCTCGTGGCGCGCAATTGTACGTCCGCGCGATTGTGCATTCTTATATATTTATCAAAGTCAAAATTAAAATTGCAAATTGGGAATTGTTGTAGAGCATTTCATCGATTTTTTAAAGTTTTACCTCGACATCAATGTGGATTAAAAGTATCTTAATCAAAATAGTATCTGCACAGCAGTAATACATATCATGTCTAGCATAAACATGGACTCTAACATTAATGATATAGATTATATATATTGTATCATTAATGCATCTATTTTGAAAAATTAGTGAATCTATTTTTCTTTTTCTTACCTCTTATGTTTTTGTCTATTTCTACTAAAAATATATAGTATCCATAATTATTCATATTTTAATGCTCAAAATTCTATTTAATGTATACTCATATGTACATCATATGTACACTCAGAAACAATACATCTAGCTAGTTTTGATCGAGGATGTTTAATTGAGAAAATCAACGTAAATATTTAAAGTTTATATAAATTCTTTTTACTTAGGCAGTAGACTTTTTTTGCATTAAATAGAATAATTTGAAGAAATTTTGAAAAGGAATTACGATAATAATTTTTTTAAATTGATTTTAAACCTTCAGGAAATCTCTAAAAACATAGATATTCTTGAATTGAGTGCAGCAAGAAATGTAAAAGTTAAGATTAAATATACTTTATATTAGTAAAATTTATAAAAACCTTTAGTAAAGTAATCTCATGTTCAAAACTTGCACTCATTAAATAAAACGTTAATTTAAACTTGCCTTTGGCGAAAGTTTCTGCATTCAGTTGTGAAAGTTGAAAGCTAAATCATAAAGAATTGTTTCTGTAATTCTGTAGCAAAGAAGCAAAAAATGTTAAAATCATTATTTTTCTTCTTTGACGGATAATAGACCAACACAAAAAGATAAATGTGCCCAACCAACACCTCTCAAAATATATTCGAAACACCCTAATTGAATTTTCTAGATCAAGGATGCCTAATCTAGGATGTCGTACTGCGATACGAAGTAAAATTCACCGTTCTGAACTTTATTCGTTGAATTTTTAATTTCACAAAATTCTTAAAGTTATCCCCAATTCTATATTGAACAAAGAATTAGAGACAACTTTTATATATTCGTAAAATTAAAAATTAAACGAATAAAGTTCAGAACCGCGAACTTTGTTAAGTACACGTTTGCAGACTCCTCTTAAGGCTGATTTTCATTGATTTATCGAAAATATTTTTATGTTTCTGATTAATTTGGAAATTTAGATAAGTAATAACAAAAGAAGCTACACATCAATATTGAGCATTTATAGCCATCCAATACACTTTTTAAATAGAAATAAAGGTTTATTGTAAAATATTCTTCCACATTCAAGTATGACTGATTCGCCCAATAAGTTCTCAGATATTTTACAAAACAAAAAGCATTCTCGTTGAAGTACATTTTTCATTGTTAATTATACAAAAAGAATTCCATTTTGAATTAAATTTTTTGATCAGATATTCTTAATAACCCATCTAGAAATATTGATTTCTCACTTGTTATTAGGGTACACAGTTATATCCAATTCATGGAAACGAAATTTTTCGACCAGCTGAATTTATAAAAATATTAGCTTATCAGAGCCACATTGGGTAGTATTTCCGTTATAATTCAACGACCTTATACCGCTCGCCATATCATGCGAAAAAATTCTCGAACGTGAAATAAGCGATAAAGCTCGATGTTTATATGAAAAATACTGCCGTGGAAGAAACCTCTCTCGCGCAGTCCCTGGCCTGCAGAAAACAAAAAATGAAGTCAAATCTTCTCTTATACGACTCGGGAGCAACGGCGGCGTATTCTCGCTGTCAAACAATTTTCCGGCCCGGCGAGTTCTCGCGTGTCGATTCAATTCGATCTCTCGAGTGCTCCCGGCCACGAGATAGAAAATTCTCTCGCGTCGCGAAGAATACCGGGCGCGCAAGGAGCTGCATTCCTGATTCAAAAAAGGAAAGTCAAGTGCGAGCAAGTGTTTGAGGCTGCGCTGCTAGCTTCGTTGCTGCCGACAACGCATAAAATATGTGATGCATTGTTATATTTTTGCAGTGCGCACGATCTTTTGTTATCCGTGTCTTTTGTTAGTTGTGAAGTTGGTGCTTCGATCCCCGGCGGAAATATTTTTGTCAAAAGCTCAATATTTAAAAAAAGAGGAGGCTGATAGACTTCGAGATTAAGCTTTCAATATATTTAAAAATTATGCTTTGCAAAATGTATCGTACAGATTATGAGAAAATTTTTAAATTTGTTGAAGAACCTCTTTATAACTATGTTTTAAAGCCTGAAAAACTGCAATCCGTAATTTTGTTTTCCAATTGTAAAAAGGAAAACAGTGAAATTAAACTTTATACAGTTAAAATATAGATAAAAATAGATAATATTTAGGGCGTTCAGAACCATAACAAAATAAGAAAATTTAAGATATTTTGTAATCTATCGCAAACATTTCGATATCACTGATATAAAAAAGCAAAATTTGATGAATTATCACTACAATAAACACGTGAATATGCTCTTTATCAATTGCACAGTTATTCATCAGATAAATAACGACATGATTTATGGACGTATCAAAATTTGTATGGGCGTTTACTAAATTTCGAAAATGAACTATTTCTGTTATGGTTCTGAACGCTTCATTTAATAAATCGTATTTTTTGACATTGATTCATCATAATTCTTATGTAAGAAATATTAGAAATTCTTCTCAGCTGTTTATAATTCTTTGTAACATTACATTGCAAATTTAAACACAGTTAAAATTCTTAACATAATAATTAAAAATGGAACAGAATTGGAATTCAATAAAATCTTGTGTATACAGAAACATTTATAAACGTAGAAGAAAAATAAGAAATGGGAAAGTTTTATGATTCCTTTTACACTTTTTATAAGCAATAAAGATAATTTGTGAGATTATTTGTGAACATTTGCTACGATTTATTAAAACAGTATAAACATGTATAAAACTGGTTTAAATTTATAAGAAAGATATGAAAAATCGTAAATACTTATAACAATTAAATTTTAAGTATTATTGACAAATTTGTTTCCGCCACTGGTCGATTATTTATTTTGTAAAATAGAGATTTTGCTCTACTTCTTATTTTTTTTAAATAGTTTTCAAATGAGTTATTTTTGTTTCATGACTAACAAAAAGTGAGAAAAAGAAAATTCGAAAATTCTATTTTTCCGCGCACACTCGAATGCAAAGCGTTGCTCCGAACAGAGCCAAGTTGGATCAAGCGACAAAAAGAAAGGGAGAACGTATATAAGATTCCTTCTATCTGCAATTCGATCCTGCAACAACGTAAGTCGCTCTAAAACGCAACAGCAGAAGAGTCATCGGGACCGGAAAATCGAGAGCCGAACGAAGAGGATGTGTACGCACGCCCTTCCCGAATTCGTTTATTTTTTACGCGCGGCATGCACTTCGTTTTACGACTCGCTTCGATTGTTTTTTGAGTTTGGATTTTAGAGGAGGTTTTCATCGAATCTGGGATTTATGATTCAGAGATATACAAATATTCTCCGACATTCAATAGAATACAGCATTTTGCGACGCTCGTCAATGATTCTATTGAAAAATTTAGTATTCAAACAATGGCGCACGTATACATTTATTCAAAATTGGTATAAAGATCAAATTAATGATTCATTTATGAAAGATTACGAGGTCATGGTATAATATAATACAACGACGACTGCGTCGATTTAATACGTTTAATACAGGAGAATCGAAATTGCAAATATGCGATTTCGGCTTTCAGGCAGTCGAACATGTATTATTATTCTGCATAATTACATATGAACATTCATAAAATGGGCTTGCCCAATTCATCGCATCAGAGTGTTACGTTATCCGACTATTCATCCCTCCACGAGCAGCAATATAATTCCAAAAATGGCGCAGTAGTATAACAATGCCAACCACATACGAGTCGAAAGTTGTAGAACTCGAATTTAATCATATCCCACCATGGTAACAAAAATAATAATCCTGTAAAATAGGATCCACATATAAAATAACATATATATATATATATATATATATATATATATTCGTAATTCCTCTCTAGCTCTACAAATATGAAGAGCAAAGAGAGATACGAAAGATAAATCGCAGTGAATATAATTGTCTATACATTTATTTTTGTTTGTTTTTTTTCTTATTTGTCGATGTATATATGAAAATAAAAATTGCATATAAAATCACCTAAAACACGACGAGATTAAAAACGAAAAAAACGCACACATGGGTGGGCGACGACTGTTTCAGGAGTGACCATCTTGCTATCGCTGACGGTGTTCCTGAATCTCGTAGCCGAGACCTTGCCGCAGGTCTCCGACGCAATACCCTTGTTAGGTACCACAATATAAGCCACTTTGTTCTCTACTCTACTGTATTTCTAACTCTCTCTAACTCTTACTTTTACTCTTGTGCTCAATTTATATATTCTAAAGTCTGTCTTACTATTTCTCTTCTCTGCCTTCTTGTATTATCTATACTTCTTGCATTTGTTCTAATTCTACTGTGAGTTTTGTATATTGTGTGTACGTCTGAATGTGCGATTTGTTGATTTTTAAAAAGACTTGTTTTATTTTATTTGTGTGATCGTGAGCTTTAAAAGGGAACTGTAATCGATTACATTCACTTTGAAAATACGTTTTATAACACGATAATAAGTTTATTAAACATTACTTTTAGCGATGTCAACTTGATTCAATCTTAATTATAATCAAATGCAAACTGCAGCCACGTTTAATTACATTTCACATAAAATCATTAATTACATTGGTAAAGGCAGAAGAAATTTCTTTAATCTGCACAGCGTAAGCATTTTTTCACGATCGATAGAATATTTTTATCCGAGTAATTATAAGATGATGTAATGTTTTTCATCTTTCAAAATTAATATTTTTCAAGCTTGAAATTAATTAGAAAATAAGATTAGCTTCGCTATCTTATTTCATAGTCTGTCAATAAAGAAAAAGAAACGTCAGATCAGTAGACGCAACTTGAGTCTTTTCAATTGGCACTCGATTTGACAAGTTCCGAGAAAACATATCCCATTTGGCCAAACCGCACGATATAATCCAGCGCTTTCGACAAGTGAAATCGAAGAGCGAGCGAAGAAAGGCGCGGTTGAGTCCAATAATAGCTGAAGCTTTCCTCAACTCCATATTCATACGCGAACTTTCGGCCAGAGGCTGGCAAGCTGCTATATTCGAATACTCCTCCGAACTCCTTGCTCGAAAAACATCCAAGGACGAAGAGAACTTGTACTTCTGTTAGCGAATTTTCCCCGTAGCCTTACTGAGCGAATATCTATATCTATACGCGATAGGGATGTATAAAACTGATGGACGAGTATCTAGATAAATGTTTGAAAAAGTTTATCGCAATAAGTATACAGATAAGTTTATATGGATAATTATCTGATAAGCTGATCTGAATAATTTGAACTAGATAAGAAACTGGATAAGCATCTAAATAAATGTATCTTAATAAGTATAAAGATAAACATATAGACTACTTTGTCTAGTCACAAATGTAGATAAGGAACTATTTTTCTTTCTAATATTTTCTAACTAAGTGTTTTTATACAAATTATCTAATTAAAATGCTCAACTAAATTATCTAATCTTTTTGTATGGATAAAGCGTTATTTAGACGATTTCGTATTTTTATACACTAACGTTAAAAGTAAACGTACCTTTATTTTAAAAAAGGTTTTGTTATCTAGATGAAGCATTATTTAGACAAAAGAATTGGATAGTTTTTTCCAAAATTTTAATTATCTAATGTATCTAAACACCATGTATGTTCCTTTATGTAGATAAATTGTCTTGTTTTTTAACTACTAATTGTATGACTCCAATTTTTTTAAAAGCAAATTAAATTCGAATGTTTACAAAAGAAAATATAAGACAAAAGAAATAATTTACATCGGTTGGCTATAATTTCAAGTAAAAAATTTTGAAAACGATAAAAGAAAAAACAACCAATTGAACGATGAATTTTTCATAAATCGAACCGATGGTAAGCTTCCGCGAAAATTCGAAATTGAAGAGCAGCGGCGCAACCTCCGAACTTTCCACTTCGTTCTGCTGCTTCTTCTAACTTCGGCTGCGCGCATATAACTTTTCCTCAATCTTCGATAAATCCGCAGAGCAAAAGGAGCAAAAAAGGAGTAGGAGAGTTTCGAGCTCATCGCTCGCGGTTTCCATCGTCAAAATCAGCAACTTAATCAAGCAGACGATGGAGAAAATTTAAAAAGACTATATCCTTTGAAAGGAAAACCATGCTATCTCAGCCGAGCGGTGAAGACCAGGCCATCTTCACCGACGATTCTTTTACTACAATTTAAAATTGGCAACGCTTTCGAGAATTTAATTAAATAACTCTTAAAATTTTATTGATGTACTGTTTGCTATAAATAACGCAATTAGGAAGTATTTTTTCAGTTAAGTGTATTTTTTGCATAAATTTCATTAATATAGCCAAACAAAAAATATTTTTTTGCTTATAGGTTATTGAGCGAAAAATTCACTACAACGTTAAATTATTTTTCTATAATAATAGTATGAAATAAGAAAAATAATATAATAAAAATATTAGTATAATAGTAATCATAATAATATTAATAATAATAATAACCATAATACTGTAAAAAGTCAAAGTTATTAGTTAATCACTAGTTAAGGGGACAGATACACCTTTAAATTTTAAATTAATTGTTAACACATTTTAAGATAAAAGCAAGTTTTTAATCGTATAGTACATGTATTTTCTCGGTAGATCTGAATATTTTATCATCATATAACAGAAAGAAACTTTCAAAAAATTTTGTATCGTCCTAAAGTCTGTTTGATCAGCTATAATGAAATCTATATACTCCTTTACCTACCGCAAGGTTAACAGAACCAATAAGATCAAAATAGAGTTTTTAAGGTCTTATTATGTTCTTAGTGCATATAATTATGTAGCCAATGTGGTATTTAAAAATAAACATTGTTGACCAAAATTATATTTAAGCGATATCGTATGATAATATTTTTAATAATTGAAATATTCATGCTTCCTTAAAAACCCCATCTCGATTTAATTGTCTCTCAGAACCTTGCAGTAGATAAAGGAATATACAGGTTTTCGTTGTGGCCGATAAAAGAGCCCTAACGACCATAAGAAAATTAAAAAAAGTTTGTATTATATTTTGATAAAATATTCAAATTTACCGAGAATAAATATGTAATATTTGATGAAAAGCTCACTTTTACCTTGAAATGTATTAACAAATAATTTTAAATTTAAAGGTGTATCAGTCACCTTAAGGTGATGATGTTATACTCCTTATCTTAGTGCTGAGTTAACGCAACGACAATGAGCGATTTTTTCTTCTCATTGAATTTTCGATCTGGTCGTATCTCCCTCGTTATCGCTTGCCGCCCACACCAATAGCCGAAAACTAAGATCCACAAGAAAATGCAAAGAAAACTTGAATGCGATACATAGATATTCTATATGGAATCTTAGCATTCGGATATCGACGCGGACGGCAAGCCATAACGTGGGAGAAACAGTCGGATAAAAAATTCATTGAGAAAAAAAATTTTTCATTGTCGTTAAGTTTGCACTAAAATAATGAGTACATCATCACCTTAATTAGTGATTAACCAATAACTATGATTTAATTATTAGTCCTTTGTGTAACCGCTGTGCAACTTTTTATTGAAGCGCGATTCAATTAAAAATAAAAAATCGACAGTAAAAATCTCATTATGCTGAAATATAAAGTTATTTATAATTTACCATCCCAAAAAATAAATTTTACTATAGTTATGCAACAAATTTGAGTATTTTGACAGTAACAATGACTATTACTTTATTATTATTATTATTATTATTATTATTATTATACTAATATATTTATTATATTATTTGTCTTATTTCACTGTCATTATAAAAAAAAATTTATCGTTGTAATAAATTTTCTGTTCAATAACCAATTTATGCAAAAAAAATTTTTTTTTGGTTATATTAATGAAATTTAGGCAAAAAATACACTAAATTGACAAAATACTTCTTAATTGCGTTATTTATAGCAAACAGTATATCATTCAACGTTCAAGAGTTATTTAATTAAATTTTCGATAGCGTTGCCAGCTTAAAATTGTAGAAAAACAATCATCGTTGAAATGGCATGGTCTTCACCGCTTGGGTGAAATGTCATGGTTTTCCTCTCAATCGACGATATGCAGTCTGTCTTCGTCTCGGAGAACGAGCGCGTTTTATATATACGTTCATTATGAATGCACGAAAAAGGAGAGAATACACTTTGATCGATAATGCTCCGATTGACTGTTTGTCGTCTCATCGCGTTGCGCTTTACACGCTGCACGCACTCAATTGTATATAAGTCGAACATCTTCGTCGGTAAATTCGAGGATAGGTATTTTATAGATTTTCGTATTTTTGAGAATATATGTATTAGAAAAGAATTGTATGTGGGTGATTGTCAGAAAACTTTGAAAGCATAATGCATGGCACAAAAGTATTTGCTATATTGAGATAGAAATAATTGGTATTCTATAGAGATGCATCTTTCCGAATTTTGACATGGTTATTATAATTTTTTATTGTGAATTTAATTTTTAGTTATCATATACATCGCCATTATTACCGAAATAATTTATAAGATATTTGTCTAATCACAAATAATTTAACTTTATCAAAATTAGACATAAGAAAAGAAGCAGTTAAAAAGAAGATTATAGTGCAGTGATTGTAAATAAAATGAAGTCTTTTTAACTTTAAAAATGCCAAAAAAAAAGTGAATCATCCGAGATTAACATTAATTACTTGCTAGACTAAAGTCATTAACGTTTATTTAGATAGATTTATTTAATAAAGAAGAAGGGTGTGAGTACCTGCTTCATTCCTTTGGCAATTGTAAAAGGAAGATATTACATAAGAAAACTTTTTTGAGCATCAAACTAACAATAAGAATACTCTAAAAGTCTATGATTCTGACAGTCAGCCATATAGATTTTTCGTAATCGAATGTTAAAGTGTAACAAACCAATTAACCCTATAGTAACACTTCGACGCGAAACACAAATTTTACATCGACAAAATTCTCCACCGCGGCCCCGTCAAAAGGTCTCAGTGGCTATGAGCGGTGCCAAACTGCTTTTCGGCAGACAATCGGCAGGCTTTGTACTGCGATTCGCTGCCGCGGACACTCGACACTGCAGAACATCACACGCTCCTTTTGACTTTCACAAATTAAAAGTCCGAACGCAAAAGAGCTTGAGGCGACTCCCGACGTAGCCAAACGCGAGATTCGCGAATCAAAAGTATCGAGCGCGTGAACGGAAGAGACGAGCGCAATTTACATACGTTCGCAAAGTCGGTCGCAGATGTAACTTCCGTCGATTGCTTTTTGATAAAACTGTCGGATGGATGTTCAACTACAGCAAAATGAAATTGATACGGCTGAACCGTTTTTTTGTTTCAAGAAAGAGGAAACTTTTCTTCGCACAGGTGATAGAATGAAAGTCGCTTTTTGAGATTTAATGTTTTTAAGTAGGCTTCTGTAGTCAAAATATAAACTTGTTTATAAATTTTTGCTCAAAAAATTCAATTTTATTGAGGTTATATACAAAAGTTGTGTATTTTTATAATAATAATGATTATTATTCAAAAAGTCGGCTTTTGATGAATACTGTTATAGTATATTATGACACTGTTGTGGGAGATAGTTTTCTACCTTGCTCGAGGGTTTTCGGCATTTTGAGGTTAGTGTGCTATAAAATAATATACGCGGGAATTTTAATGTTTCAGAAAGCTATGTAAAATAAACAAAATATTCAGAAACCTTCTAACTGCTCATGAAATTCAGTCCTAGGTGCTTCTTCGTAGAAATATAAACTTCGTGAAACGTTTCCTAATTTTACTAATTATGCGGTAGATTACCAAAACTTTGCCTAATTTTGCAGATAACTCCATTCGCTACAGTTACGGGAAATTTCGGCAATCTATAGCAATGCTTAACAAAGCTGCAAACAGGATTTTGCAAAGTTCAACGAAAAAGTTCATTACAGTATGGCTGGAGCCACCATAAATTTACATAATATGACATAACAATTTGGAAGCGCTAAAGATCATATCGGCTTTAAAACTGAAGGCATAGTCATCCTTGCGTAAAAAAACGTAGAACTAACATGTTAAGCGTCTATAAGAGAGCGAAAAGAACGTTTTGTTAAAAGGGAAAGTGTCAAGAAAAGTTAAAAGGCGCACGAGATTTCGATGCTCCATTTTTCTGATAATTTATTTTTAATCGGCTCGCTGCATGCGCAGGCGTTCGCTCGCTCGATTTAATCGCGGTCATTGCATGCAAATTGAAAAAGTACGCTGCGCGCAAACTTCGAAAGAATAAAAGTGTATGTACAGTGTACAGAATCGATACTTTATTTATTTTTAATTACTAACAAATTCCTTAAAATTTTTATTATTATTAATTAATTGGGTGGTGTCTGTTTATTAGACTGTTTTTTATAGATCTGCTAATACTTTAGAATTTTCATTACAAACAAATAGATAAAGAAGAATGTTCATAGTTTCGACACTACATACAACTAATGCTAAAATGAACATATGCAAATAATTCGACAAATAAACGAAGGGAAATTGTATTAATATTATCTCATCTCTATCTTGGTTGACTGAACTATTATTTTGAAGAAGCATGCAAATTCGAGCGAAAAACCATTATTTAGAAAATCGTCTATCTATTGGCATTAATGCCTCGTCTTCACTGGTACTCTAATAGAGTCTCCCTTTATCTTTTAATATTAAATAATATAACAGTGATAATTTCTAGCAAATTTTAAAAAGTTCTATTGAGTAGAGAATTGTTTCTTCTATTATGTCATACTAAAAAAGTTTTGCTTTTCTAAACAACATAAATGTTATTCATTATTGAAAGTTGAAGCGAGACGCTTTTAAACTGACAGTGAAGGCGAGGCACAAGTGTCTATCTACTGGTCAGTTTACAATAGTGGAAATAAGTTGTTCATAATATTTTGCTAATGAATTTATCAATTTGATACATGCTCCAAAGTATGGCATAGTCCAGCTAGTCAGAATAATAGTCCACTATTGCTAACTTTTATAAACTTTTCTTATCTTTGTTCAATTTTACTAAATTTATCTAAATTTTTGCAATTCTTTGCTAACATTTGCTATATTTGCCAACCCTGCTAAACTTTGTGTAACTTTTTCTATAACTCTCCAAAGTTGTCGAAATAGAAACCCACAATCTAGCATAAATTCGTCAAAAAATCATTATTGCTAATTTACGTAAGTTTGCATAGTATTCGAAAGTTGGTTAAATTTGTTAATATTTGTCACGATTTAGTAAAAATGAGCGTTATTTATTTTTTCTAAGGAATTAATCGATTCCTTTCAATGGAGTTATGTTTATGTACATTTACGATTTTACATTAGCAAAGTTTAGAAAAAGCTTTTCTACTAAAGTGACTTAACAGAGAAATTCCATTGCACACACCTAATTATTTCTTCAAACTGTACACATCGCTGACACTTTTCGAATTTGCAAGCGATACAACTGTGCGCAACTTCTTCTGCAGGCTGCAGTGCGCGCATTCATGGCCCACGGAAATATGTTTTGACGCGTCATTTCGCGCTGTTGCAGTCGATGCGGGGCACTGTTTTTGACGTTTAATTAATGAGAATGCGGTGAATGTAATTAATGAAACATTTTGTATTCGAAATGTACTTAAGCGTGTTTAAGCGTTTACTTTTATTTCTGATATAATTTAATAACAAAATTTATTATTTCTGTTTGTACGAAAATCAACATCTATATAGTGAATATTATGGTAATATTTAAAGTTTAATTGCAAAAAATTTTATTTAGAAAATGAAGTATGTAGCCAATGTTAAAATAGACACAATAAATTTCATTGAACATTCTTGTCATATATTTTTTTTCAGTTTATGCGTTACTACAAATGTTTAAATAGCTGTACTGCTTTGATTAGTTTATAAAATTCATAGTAGTATATATATATATATATACTTTTTAAAACGTTAGTAAAAAAGTAGTATACATTTCTTAAAGCTATATCTTAGCTTTTGGGAAAAAATACATATCCGTCAAATAAAGAAAATCGAGTTTTCATCCTTAAAGTTGATATTTCATAGAACGTCAATTTTTGTTCGTCAACTTGACTACATAGCATTTATACGCATTCACTTAAGTTTGTATAAACTTCATTGTTTTTGTAGAAAGTTAATTCTTACTTCACATACTGGAAAGTAACATTTTATATTAATGATGAATTGTTAGTATTTAAATCTAAATGAATTCTCTAACGAGGTAAGATTTCCAATACTTTACTCGGCAATTCGTTTGTGTAGAAGCTAATTCAACAAATCGAATGAAACAGTGGAGAGCGCGCGTGAAAATGTCACGTTATCCAGTTGACGCTAAAAATTTGGCGCTCCACGAAAAGTCACCTTCATACTTCCGAATGCGCGCTCACGAATGTTTATATACGAATGCGTGCGAACGAGTGCTCAGTTGTGCGTACGCAATGTCTGCGAACGAAAGAAAAGAAGAATAATTTATACTTGCGTGCTTGTGAGTGTGGAGGAAATCACTGCCAACACCGGAGCGCCCAATCCGGCTTGTTTTTATTTTTCTCTTTCCACTCGCCAACTGCTGATTCTCTCTATATCTATCTCTGTCTTCATTAACTTTCTCTCTGATTCTTTCCGCCTATCGCTTGAACTTTCTCTATTTCTCTCGATTTCGGCGAGCGCTAATTGCCTGGCGTCTGTTGAGCGAAGAATTCGGCGCGGAATTTCCGCAATCAACCGTCTGTGCAGGAGCTCTCGAATGATTTTGCTCAAGAGATAAATGTAGGGGGTAATTGAGATTCTAGGCGAGCTAATGCTTGCCGCGAGAACGATAATTTTTCAGACGCTTTGTGCTGGCGTTCTTTGATACTTGTTGAAAACTACAATTTCGATGTGTGGGGGAATCATTGTGATTCAGTACGTGACCGCATTACTGACAAGTTGAGGGTAGATGTTACCTATTTCATTGATTTGTAATTTTGTTTAGTATATTTTATTTTTACGAATAAAGAGATTAGTTAATTTATTTTTACTAAAAGATATATCACGTTCGGAAGTATAATTAATACAAAAATATTATATTGAATTAATCTACAAAATATTTTATTTTTATTTATTATGTTTTTGGGATATAAATAAATTCACATTTCTTTAAAAATCATAAAGTTTTATTAATAAATAAAACATTCTTCTCTTTATACAAGTTGTTTATTATTATATCATTTGTATTTTATTCATTTTCTTATAAAAAAATAAAAAATTTTATACTCATAATTTCGACGGGAAATAATTAAAACTCATAAAATGAAAAAAGTAAAATATGGCTTCACTTGTTATAAATAGTATTGTACATATTCTGTAATTCATTAATTATGTTGGTACTTTTATTCAGAATTTTAAATATTTGCTAAAGTATAGATTACTGTAAAATAAAAAATGTACAAAATATCAAAAATTAAACAATTTACTTAATTTTTTAATAATACTAGTGATTTCAGCCGCGCTCCTCACGGATTGTTTTATTTCAGGCGTGACATTTGAATTATAAATTTGAAAATACATTTAAGAGTCTTCATACAAGCCGTTTATAAAAACAACATATTTGTGGTAACTAAAACTGCATTTTCAAATGCATTATTATTATATTAAAAAATTTTAATTAATGTTTAATTAATCATTTTATTAATTATATAATGAGATGATAAAACGTACATATATGCATCAATTCCAATAAGATTCTTATAATATTTAAATTCAAATTTTTCTATATATCGGAAATGCGCGCGAATATGAACGTCTAATCAAACAACGATTAAGCGTCTAATTCATAAACGACATGGCGCGAGCGATTTTTTTAGATAGGATTATCGGTCTTCGATAGTTCAATTTGATACATTGAACAAACTATTAAATGAAACGTTTCGCAAGATAACAACACAGCGACAGCGAGAAATACGAATCGACTAGAAACGTCGATAAAAGCGCAATTCTAAAATAATCCAGATTCGATCACTCGAAAGAATGAACTCGCGAGCTAACGACAAATCCCCTTCACTTAGGAAAAATCGGGCAACTCGATCGCGCGCGCCTCGCTTAACTCTCCTGAAATTCTTCCGTTTCTCCCTCTCTCCCATGTTCACTTGATTTATCCCCCCGCCCGCGGCACACCCGCGCAGTTGATTTCAATTCGTAATGGCAGTGTTTTACAATATCCGCTTCGAGTTTTTCGCTCGAATTTTTCGAATGTAAGCCGGACGAGCGAGAACTACGTTTTGTTCTCGCTTTAAGCGTGAATTCATCGGATTTATTGAAAGCTCTCGTGTAGTTGCAAAATTTGATCGTCGATTGAGAAATTTGGAAATCAGTATGAACAATTCTGAATATAAATGCTTATGCCCGATTTGAATTATAAATTTTGTTAACTGTTTCCAGGAGGTTAGATTACTTAGATTAGAGCTAACTCGACTCCAAACATAAGACATTATCCGCTCAACATATTAAAAATGAATAATCCCTGAAAATATAAAAATTAATATCTACTTGTCTACAATTGATTAAATATAAAAACTATATAAAACGTCTGCCCGAAGCTGTTTCCAAACACCTAGAACACCGATTCATGCAACTCCCACGAAAGAAGAATAAAAAAAGAAAATCAGCCTCGCAGACAACGCAGCACTCATCCCAAAAAGACGCGCAACAGCTAAATTCATCGCTCGTGGCGGTTCAACGTACGCTCGGCAGACAACGGCGCGCCTCGCCCGCGGCCTGAATAATTCATCCGACGTGCGATAGATTTTCCGCAGCGACAGGTGCGCGGCGCGACGCGACATCTCCTCCTCCTCCTCGAGAAAGGAAAGGGCTCGGCGCTGCGCCCCGCGGACGGATATAACGCGCGGCTACACGTGTATCTACTTAGCGACTGTGGCGGCGGCCGACTGCAGTCGGGCTTTTACTACTTTCCGATACGCGGCGACGCGAGGCGCGGGGGAGCTTTCGACTAGGTTTATAGGCGGTTGAGCTTTTTACTTTTTTACTTTCTTCTTTTTTAATTTTTTGCCTTGTGGTGGAAACGATGTTGAGTGAAAGGTTGTACATAGTACGATTTATATTTTTTCGTTGGGTTTGGGTTTTGAGAATACATGTTAAAAGAATTTCGATAAATAGATGGATGGATAGATAATTGAGTACTTTTTTTTGCAGACAATTGTTAAAACATACTAAATATAACAACTATAAAAATTGCACATCAATTATTGCTTAATCTATCGCATCAAATTTTAAATTCTTAACAATATTTACGGTATAATAAAATAATTTAGGATTTACAATTATTCAGTTAAAGTTAGCAAAGATTTTACTTTAACGGTTAGAAGTACATTTTTCAAGAAATGCGCTTATTCAATTAAGGCACCTATAACGGCACTCAGATACAACGATAAAAACTACAGATATCATATTCAATATAAAACAAAGTAATTTCAACTATTACGACTTTAATCTTATATTTTTCAATTCTATAGGTATGTGTGTCATTTTTACATCTTACAATAAAAAATATAATAACTTTTTTAATAAATTAAAGATAAATACCAATACACACTATTTATATGTTTAAAAAGCGAGCCCTCTTCCAAGAAAAAGTTGAGATGCTATGATCTTTCTTTTAAATTTGATTTGTTTTTCTTAGACACCTCGTGTTTTATATAATTAAAGTATACTGGAGTATTATGAGAACAATTAAGATTACAATTCATGAAAAAAACATTATTTTTTGAATATGTCAAATTCACATCTATTTAGCGATTATCTATTTATTAACTAACTAAAAAATATTAATCTTCATTACTACTAGAGTTCGATATTATGCAGTAGTATTAAACAGTAAAATGAATAACATAACAATACGCAATAAATAAAAAATAATATTAGTCACATGCTAACAATGTAATAGCGAAAAAAGAAATTCGTATCTTCGTTTTGTCTATCTGCGATTATTATTACGTTGTTTTGGATAGTTTCTCATTATACTATGAAGATTACTTAATTTCCTTTCATATAATTTCCGGTAATCGCAATTTAGATTTTCTGTTGTTTTATCGTTCGTCGTATTTTACCCCAACAAAAGAATTATTGCATACCGTTTCAAATTTACTGGTTATAAACAACAAGAAAATTAAAGTTAAAAATAATCCACTAATATAGTTGAATCTGATTCTCGTGATAAATTAGTAAAGTACGATAGATGATTTGAAAAAGAAAGTATTTTTTAATATAAAATATTACTGCGTTTTAAATTTTTATGAGACACTATTGAGTAGACAAAATCGTTTGCAGAAAAGTTAGTTATTACAGATATCTCATTAAATCCCAATGTCGCGTCAATAATGTTTTTCAAATTAATTAACACGTAGAGAGACCTTTTAAATTATTTTTACAACGATGTTAATAAAATTTGATTATATTTTTTTAGTATCGACATAAACGATTGCATCTACAATTACATTTATCATGGTTATTTTTTACATTAGAGGGCTTACGTTAACGTTAAAACATTTACGGCGTATGTTTCTCGCATTAACATCTGCTACAACATTCGCTTTAATGAAAAATTTAACGACTCTTTTTCAACAGTTTAATTTCGCTGTTCGCGAACAATTAGTGTTAAATATACTGTTCGGATAATAAAATTATCGCGAGCTCTCGCGACATGATAGAGTTATCAAAGCGCAGTTTAAAAGAAAACAACGTGCAAGATTGCAGTGTCATGTGATTTTTATTACCGCGAAAACCGCAAATATTTTATGCAAGTGTAACTTTTTTAAATTCTACGTTATACACGTTACCTATGAAAGTACTCACAAACTCATATCAATATATCAAGTATAATTAAATTAATTTGCATCTGTTATTTTTTTTAATTTTATCTTGGTCATGTTTAATTTTAAACTGATATACAAATGTTAAGGGCACGAAATTATGTAATATTTTTTTTAATTAATCAAATTTGTTTATTGCATCTTTTAGCAAAGTATACCAAATGGAACATAAATTTAAGACAATTTTTGAAACAGTAAAAGTTATTTTCATGCTATAGATGACAAACAGGTTCTTTTTATATTATTAAAATATATTAAAAAATCTAAACGACGTGCATTAGGTACTCCTGAAAAATCATATTTTAAACTTGAACATATAGGACTAACCAATCCCATTATTCTAAAATATTATGAAGTTTTAGAATTAATGTTGAAATTTACAAGTAAAATTTGTTTTTCCAAATATACAAGTACGTTGTGATAGAACTGATAATATATTATATTGAATAATGTATTTTATGAGTAGAATGAGATAATTTTAATTCAAAATAATACATAGACTAGCAACAATATATCGGTCGCTCACGCTTCTTCGGTTAAATATCCATCCATCTATCCATCCGTACAACGAATTTAAAATTTATGGACGATTTTAGTTTAATATAATAAAAGTTGGCTCCCGGAAACTTGTTGGGAGAGGAAGAAAATATGATTTATTCAGGAGAGACATTCATAGTTCGCATCACCATTACAAGACCACACAAACATTAATTTGTTCTCTTGAATAAGCATAGATGAAAATAGGTTTAATACCTGTTTTAAATATGATGCAGAAATTCTTTGAATCACAGAAACAGTTCAGATCTCCATTAGTTTTTCAAAACTCTAGAAGTTTGAATTATCATAGTCATATTCTGGAGGTACGAAATTAGGTTTGCAGTTAGTATTTTAATGTAAGAAAGACATTTCCCTGTAAATATTTCTATAAAAATAATTTTTATCAACTACACCAATTAAAAATAAAGTTCGTTTAATTACACTTCCTTTCAAAACGCAATAAAATAAAACCGCAACTTTCCTTAAATTAACATTATTGAAAATTACCACCAACTGTAACAAAATCCACCCGCGAAAGCATTGAAAACCCCGGCACGAAAAACGAATCCAGCATCCTTTACACACACACAAAAAACAGAAAGATACTCGAAAACCGCGTAAAACCGCTTTGTGTCTCGCTCTCGGGCCAACTGTACACGGCGTAGCCTCGCTCGGCAGAATAAGCCCTCGACACTCCGCGCTCGCTCGCCGTGCAGTTTCTCTCCCCTTGTTGTGTTTTTTTTTTCGCGGAAGCGCGAATTTTGAGAACAACGCGCGCCACCCGTAAACGAGCAGCTGCACGCTGCTGAAAAATTTGGCTGCGGCGCACCCGCGAATGCATAATGCCGAGAAATGTGCCGTTTTCGCGAGCGCGCGCGCGGCGGAGAAAAATAACGAGGCGTGTATAATAGTGCAGCTCGGCTGTGTTTGCGCGTGTGTCTGCTGTCGGGCGCGCGTTCTTATTCATTGGATTTGAGATATTCTTAGGCGACTCGCGACGACGCGACGCGCTGGCGAATGAAGAGAATGAAGAGGAAGCGTAACAGGGGAGGTGTCGTTCGGTGTTTTGGGAATGATCGAAGTTGATTTGCGACGAAATTGGTGTATTTGAGAGAAACGGAATTAAAAGTGATTGTTATTGAAAAAAATTCATTTTTTATATATTAATACTGTAAATATATTATCAAAATAGGTTTCAAAGGTTAACAAAACTAAACTTCGACGAAACGCAAGGATAATGTTTTGTCAAATTCTTGGACTCCATAAATTCATTTACCGACGAGTATTTATGAGACACAAAAGTACTTTCGATTGATGAAATCAAAATTATACAACTTAATTTGGATTATTAATATTACTAAATTACTATTAAATTGTCAAATTATTATTCTATATCTATGTCTATTAATAAAATAAAATAAACTATATGATTTTTAATGTAAAATAATACAAAATTAAATATTATTAATAGAAAAATTAAATAAATAAAGTTTATAAAGAAGTTACCTTGATGATTTTGTTTTGTATTATAAATTATAAATAAAAATTATACGCTTAATTCAATAAGTGACAATATAATACGTGTTAAATTGCCTCTGCGATTAATGGAAAAAATGCAGCGATGATTTATGCGCTGAAAAAAGAGCAGTAAAAAGTTTTAATTATATTGAAATATATAATTTACGATCCATTATAAAAAAATATGACTGCGATATCCGCAGAAGATACGTTATCCATAAAATATTCCGGTAGTAAATAATAATTTTAAACATATTCAATATTTACGAAAATGCGAAGCGTATACTTTTATCACACAAATGATAGTAATTAAAAATTTTTTTATTGAAAATTAGGTCAGATTAATTATGAAATGGAAAAAATACAATTTCTTTTTGAAATAAAGAGTATACAAAATTCATAAATCTAAATGTAAAATGAAACCTTGTTAAAGATTAACCTTACAGGCTTATTACAAACGCTGTGCCAGCAAAGAGTACTTAAAAAACTTTACACAACTCGCGGGCAAAGCAAGTATACAAAGAATAACAGCACAAAGCGTCGTAAGTCGAAAAATGAGAACAAATAAAACGGCTGCAAACTATGTAAGCGGTGTACAAATTTCGCTACATGCAGCAGCCAAAAACTCTAAGTTCTCTCTCTTTCCTCCTCCCTACTTATAATTTCTTCCGCTTTGCGCGCGGGTACACGTTTTTTCCCGTCATACGTGTTTTCTCGTGGAACAGCAGCCAGACGTAACCTCGTTTCACGCGCATAAATTGAAATGCCGCTGCCAGCAATGTTCTTTATGTGAATTCGTGGTGGACGCGTGCAATGACAATTAAAAACTCGCGTTGTTCTTTTGAGATTCGCACGCAGCGTTCAAGATCTCGATGTACTGACTTCCGTTTGTCTACCTTGTTAATTTTAACTATTTTTTCGCGTTATTAGACGGCTCTCATATAATTAATTATCATCATTTAGGGGATACCGTGGCAAAGTGAGTCTCAAGGTAAAGTGAGATTTCTATATATTTCTGACATAAATAAAACAATTGTGCTAATTTTACTTATATAATAAAATCATTTTTGTCACACATGTGCGATTTTCGCGATTTCTCATGTCTCTAAAGCGAAGTCAAAGTGGCTATTTACCGAC
Organism: Gastracanthus pulcherrimus; assembly: GCA_949152435.1. Taxonomy (NCBI): domain Eukaryota; kingdom Metazoa; phylum Arthropoda; class Insecta; order Hymenoptera; family Pteromalidae; genus Gastracanthus; species Gastracanthus pulcherrimus. The sequence goes on from OX424572.1 coordinate 43,851,062, forward strand.
CGACAAGCAACAAATTTTTTCACCCTTAAACTTTTCACTTGCTCCACATAAAACCAATATGTTTGTACTTTTGCATGTATAACGCGAAATCAAGACAGTGACAAAAAGTACGGTGCGTACCACGTGTAAAAAGGCTTTTACCCTTGGTATACAACGTACTATTATATTAATATCGTTATATTGGACAATTTTATTCTATGATATAATGAAATTGTCCAATACAACAATGATTTTATTAAATAAGTGATATTAGTACGAATGTTTCATTTACATGAAGGTGTCAAAGTCAATTAGAAATTACAAACTCCCCGCCATGTGTTTTAACTATGTTAATAAATTATTATTAAATTTTAATTGAAGTATCATTCATTAACAATTTCTGCATTGCTATAATTGTGATACAACGATTTCGTGCCATAATTACATATAGTTGGATTTTATGATTTTGAAAGGGTAGTCAAAATCAATTAGCAATTACAATTTCGTCCTCTGACTGAACTACAAATAAATAGTTACAACTAAATATATAGACTGAATCATGCAAAATCTGGCCGTCATTGTTTTTTCTTATGCAAAAATTGACTTGTTCTGCAAATTTTCAATCAAACATTTTAACGCCTTTGAAAATGCTATTCGAATAAAGTCTCTAGGTCGGAGACTGTATTAGAATAGTATTCGTTGAAGTATTGTAGAATTTCTTCGAATGCATAAAAAGGATAATTATTTCCTAATTTTGTATAATATTATCTATGCATTTAATTAAAATCTATTATTTTTGTTGACTTTACCGTACACTTCGTAACATTTAATACCGAAAATTTGATCATTTAACTGACTTTGACACCTCTTAATTTATATTCAAACCGATCTCTTCATCCAGTCATAAAGTACAGAAAAAGACGCCAGGTCATCAAAAATCGCTCGAACCAAGACTATACAAAGACATACGCGTCTGACTTTACGCTAATTTTTTCTGCTGCTACTATTTATTCTACCTCTTCACTTATCTTCATTTACATCTTTTTTGCTCTCTATCTTCTGCATTGTACAACTTTTGGACTTACATGTATATACGTATTTCTTGCAGTCTATCGTACACACACACACACACACACACACACACACACACATATATATATATATATATATATATATATATATATATATATATATATATATATATATATATATATATATATATATTTCTTTCACGTACACGTTATAATTATTATGGAGTTATATTTGGCACTGTCTCACTGTTGCTTTCTATACATTATATATTTCTCTCTTTGGGGTTGTGCCGAGAGACGGTTTATTTTGCGTCTGCGCATCCACCATGTGATGATTATTTGAAGAGTTTTTCTATATTACGTATACTTAACTAATGATTATTGATTAATAGATGTATATTCGTAAATATAAATATTACTATATAAATAATGTTGTTATGATGATGCTCAGTATTTCCCACTGATATATTTATACTAAAAGAAGTTATCTAAATATTAAAACGAAGAAACTAGCCTATGGTATTAAATAAATCATTTGAAGACATCGCGTAATAAGTCATAATTTTTTTCGAGTATACAACAATTCATATTAACTATTATACCATAGATTAAGATTTCTTCGCTATAAAATTAAAATATTTAATAGTAATTATAAATATTATTGCTTTGTATTGTCTTATCACCCTTTAATTATATTATCTAACCCTTTATCTTGCTATATTATTTCAGTGCTATGTAACCCTTATTACATTTTTTGATCGCAGTTCCGTTCGACATTAAAAATCTCCCTTGCTTTTTTTGAATCTTCGTCATACACATACGAATCAAGCGATTCTAATGTCACAGTTAACACAAGATAAAATACACACGCATACACACATGGCAAAGTCAAATAATAGCTGTTATGCAAACCGCAAGCCATCAATTTTTTTGCGAATGGATTGATTGGAATCTTTAGAGAAGGGACAGATCGCGAAATTAAAAATCACTACACACGAAACGACAATACTACACATAGCTACATTGAATGGCACTTGGTGCGCGTCGTCCTCTCGCCGCAAACTGCGGACGACAAGTTTCGAAAGCGTGTTTCATTGATTGAAGTGGTTGTTGCACTTATTGTGCGGTCCATCGCAGAATTAACCAAAATTCGATTAAACAGCAACTTACATAGTTTGCTAGGAAAATCATTTACGAAAAAAGTTGATTAATATCAGTCTTGGACAAAATTAATATTTTTAACGAAATACACAAACACTGGAAAATACATGATACAAGATACAAGATACTGAAGTACATAAATTAGGTATAAGTATATTTTTTTATTCATAAATTAACTAATATATTTGAAACTAAAGTTATTTACTATGAAACGTATGAATTACACAAGTTCGGGAATAAATTCTGGTACTAAATAACAATGTAACTGTGTATAAAAGTATTTAAATACAAATGTATCTATGATGAAAAATATCTACAAATACAGAGTATACTAAAGTATACTGTATAAAACATGATGTATCTAAATTAATCAAATTAGAAGCATCTGTCTTGTTACTTTTCGACCAAGATATTTTTGCTCGTATTTGCTTTTATCAATGCAAATCTGAGTGAAAGTATATCAACAAAAAAGTATTAAGGTACAGAAATAATATTCATTTTTAGATACATTTCATTTAAATTTTTCCAGACAGTGTATTTAAATACTATTTCCAAGAGATACAATTATATGTTTAATCTTCTTTTATTTATTACAAACATATTTTTTAACTTGTAAATTAGGTGTATTTACGAGAACATACTTTCTCGTTATCGAAGAAAAAGCTTAATATTTGTATCTATGTGCATGTATCTTAGATATTGTCCATGACTAATTAAGGTTATGACTGAACATATTTTATATATATATATATATATATATATATATATATATATATAAATTCCGGCTCTTCGATTGATGAACGGGGATACTCGGATAAATAAATGAATTTTTGTGTTTTCGAAATTTTTAGCTCGTGGAATTTAATATTAATCCCGGCAGAGGGCAAGTTTCCTGTGTGTACAGAAAACGTCAATGAAATGGTGTAGATGCGCCTTGCTATGCGCAAAATGATGTTGCCGAGAAACTGCGCCACGCTGTGAAAAGAGTTTCATTATTTCAAGTTTCCGCTCGCATTTCGAGTTCGCGTATAAAAGATTTCACTTCGTTATAAGGAAACTTTTTCTCAGCAAAAATCCTCCGCGTATCACAAACTTTGTATAATTTCTCGAAGTTACGGCATCGCAATAAGTCCTGAAAATATTATTTGTTTTTGCATTTTTTATTTGGACAAAGACGTTTTTGTCTTTGCATCGAAATTGAGACCTATATTATTGATGTAAAGGAAAAAAGAAAACCAAAACCGTATTCGAGCTAACAATTGGAAAGATTTGTTTACTATTTTCTTTGTCTGAACTTTATATGAAAGTTAGTGTATGAGGTGTATAGCATGAGGTGTGTTGCGGTCTACGTTTTTATTATCGATCGAATAATCCAAAATCGTTGTTTTGGTAAGAAAATTGGAGTCTTGAGAATTTAGGAGAACGGAAACATAAATTTGATCCAAACTCAAAAAACTGATAATAAAACAAAAAATTTGTACAGTGTGCGTAAAGTTGCACTTTACGCATTTCACAAATTTTTAAAGTTGCAATTTCACACCCACCGCATCAAAAAATAATGTTCGCAACACGGGAATAAAGCTTTACATCCTTGCATGATGATGAATCACTCGGGCCGGCTTGTTACGAAAACTACTAAAATATTGTTGCGACAACTGTTAATTATTGTTTATAAAAATTGAACATTATTTATGGAGAACATTCTCTTAGCATGTATTTAAAAATTTATATAAAAATAAAAGTCTAACATTGATATTTACAAGTGTTTACACTCAAAAAACTATATCGCAACTGGCACGATATATATCGTAAAATTGACGATGTTAAAAATTGTATAATTAAGAATTTGTAAAAAGTCATATTTCAATGTATAGGTAATGCTAATTTACATTAACTTGAAAATAAAATTATTAGAAAAATTTCACGATATCGATATTGTAATATTTTACGATATGGTTTTCTTAGCGTATAAATATTAAAAACCGTTAAGAAATATCAAAACTTAAGGGGGCTACAGCGACCTTTTCAAAAATGTGAAACTTTCCAAAAATGTTCTTTGAACATTACACTTTTGATATATATATATATCGATAAAACTATATATATATAGTTTTATCGATATATATATTTATATTTATATATATATATATATATATATATATATATATATATATATATATATATATATATATATATATATATATATATATATATATATATATATATATATATAGTTTTATCGATATATATAAAACTATGCTTTAAAATGTCACTTTAAACACATAACCTTATCGAAATGAACCGCCTCTTAGTGAATTATAAAAAATGAGTTAATATCAAATTTAATATGTAATTAAAGTTTTTTACGGGTATCTGATGACATTACAAAATTTATGTGTTAATGACCAAATAAAAATTATATTGAGAATTAACGTCTAAAACGTGTTTATGCGTATGCGCACTAAGAGTTCAGTCACCGAATTAGCATCTCTTTTACGTATTAACATAATAATATTTTATTCTAAACATTTAGAACTAGTTCACAATTATTTAGTATAAAATTTGAATAAGATAATTCAACCAAAGTTAAATACAAAAATGAAAACCCCATGGGGCCCTCCCTTGATATGGTACCTACCACTAAAGCCACCTTAATTCCCCTGGTTAAGACCTACTGGTGGCACCGCCCGTGCTGCCAGTTTGGAAAGTTTAGGTAGTAGGTGAAGTGAGCATAAGAATACATGAGTAAAGTGAAAAATAATGCAAAAATAATAGATCTTAGGCGAAAAATTAAGTATATACTAAGTATTATACTATTATTGAATGTATTTAAGTGTTTTCGCTACATAATTTACAAAAAATGGTATTCATTTTTTTTTATTTATGTAGTTGAAATAATAGTAACTTAAATAATAGTTCAGAGGATGAATTTAATTTCTGGAACCTCCTTTTTGGCATTTTTTTCAATTTTGACTATGTATTCTCATACTTTTGACCAACTATCTAAGCTTTCCAAGTTGTCGCAAGATCAAGACAAGACCAAGAAAAATATCGAGTCTCGTGCAACCCTAACTTTTAACACGGGCTCTTATGGAAAAATGTTCATTTATGACTGTATGTAACAGCACGGGAAACCATGATTTGTATATAAAACAACCAAGAGATTTTAGCTTTTTGATTATGTATTCCAATTGTTTATCAAAAATACCCGGTTGCCAGTTATATATAAAAAATATTTAATAAATAAGTATAATAAGTATTTTTTGTAAGGATATGTTTGCTTAGGGGAGGGTGGGGCACAATGTGCCTGGAGGGTCCGACGGTCTTTCATTTTCTTTTTAAACTAAACACTGTTTTTCATAAATTCTTTCACGAGATTAAGTAATGAGGTATAATGTATTATATCTATACAGGAAATAATCAAAACTGTTTAAAAATACGTAAATAACCACGAATGAAAATTTGATACTTATAAGATATAATATTTGGAAATTTTCAAAGATGAAAAACAAATGTAAACTATTCGATTAGATAGTTTTATAAGTATCTGTTGAAAAGTACCGTTAATGAACTCTAATTATATGTTGTTCTATTACTAATTCTTATATCAGAGAAACATTTTATTTATTCATAAAGAATTCTTTATAAGTGGGCCACGATGGGTCTCTCTCAATATATTATGAAATATAGCTTTACAATGCTTATTTTAAAGTAAACATGTTATAAATAACTATTATGCCTCAAGTAATATCAAAAAGTACCAATGAAATCGATTAAATTCAAAGATAATCAATTTAGTTACATTTAACCTCACTTTCTTAAAAGTTATAAAAGAGAACGAAATCGGCGAGTTTTTCTTAACATAGAGCATCTATTCATTTTAAAATAGTTAAATATTTAGATAAATTTGTTTTAAAGAGTTAAAAAGATATTTAAAACTAATATAAATTGTTACAAAATGCAAGAGTTTATAGTAAATTATTTTAAATTTTAGTAACTTTAAATATCTTTAGTAAATAATTTTTGTAATTATATGAAACTCGAGATATTCATAGAAAACTTTTAAAATCTGTTTATGTAGAATTGAATTTGTTGAAAATTACTTATTTTTCTGAGAAATCGATGCAATTTATTTGTTTATTACCACGAAATAGAAGATATTTTCATCAGATATTTTCATTTATTGTCCAATTTTAGTAATTTATTTAAAACATGTACATTTTTTACATTTCATAACAGAATTGTCAATTAATTTCACAAATGAGTTTTGAAAGTAATGTAAAACTGAAAATTCATAGTAATCTATTGAAATTTGTTAATAAACGTTTTAAATTATTCAAATTTGTTTTATTTTCTTCATAGTCGACTAAATGAATTTGCTCAATACCGCGAAATCAAAATGGTTTGCAACTATGATTAACAAATTGAAACAACTTTCCGAATTTTCAAACAAAATTCCTCCCAATTTTCGTCAAACTTCTTTCCTCTTGCTTCCGATCACCAAAATTCTGATCAACTTTTCTCAAACAAGGAAAAAACCGAATTTCCGAATCTTCTTTCACCGAGCTACGCTGGAAAAGCTCGCCCGTACACGTCGGTCCATGGCTGCTTTTTGTTATCCCTGCTCGAACGATCGACGCTATTTTTTTCGAAACCCTCTCGTGTTTTTGCCGTGTCGTGTACACTCGGCTCGCGCTGTTGTGTTCTCGACATCGCCATCGGTGGAGAGTGTATAGAGTTGGAAGCAGCAACTCGATTACGTTCGATTTGAAGCGCGTCGTCGTCGTCGACGTCGTCGTTGTTGTTGTTTTGTAGAGACGAAAAATCGGGAGCTGGATTTCGAATTTCAATTTTGCGAGGATACTAAATCAATGATGGGAGAGTTGTAATAGTGCACTCGTGGGATTTAATGTAGAAGTAAGTCGGACCTTCATGTTTTGTTGTTTACTATGAATTTTTTAATTTTTAATAATATTAGTTTTTGCACTCACAAAAATTTTTGAAAACAGTGCAAATTTATTCAGAATGTATCCTAAAAGTTTTATCAAGATTTGTTATTTTGTTATGAGCCAACAACATTTTGAAGATTGAATTTGAAACTTCAATAATGAGAAAACAGCATTTCATGAAAAATAATGAAAAATGTAGCTTTATTTTACAATTCGGAAATACAAATTTAACAAACTATATTGTATTTGTAAAAATAAATAAAAAGCTTTTGCAGGAAAGTATAGATCATTTTTAAACTAAAAACTTAAAAAAGACTTTCTTTTATTTAATTTTCACAGCCTTTCACGATGAAATTAGGCAACATAACGTGATTATGCAATAAATAGCTTTGACTACACTATTCAAATTTTTTAGCTTAAAATGTAAAATATTGTATTACTGCTTCTTTTTAAGGGAGAGTTGAACCAACTTTTAAGACATCAAATAAAAATTCGAAATTTTTCAAGGAAATTAACGGAAAAAGAATTTTTAAAAACGAGAAATAATACTTTCTTATTTTTATACGTTAAATACGTTGAAAATATATATGTTTTTATAAAGTACACGTAATTTCAGTTCAATTGATATATCTAGCAATAATTTTAAAGTTGATTTGTGTAAAAGAAAAAAATATTAATTTTACTAAATTTGTAACAATCAAGAAAATTCTTTCTTTTCTCTTTATACGTGAAACATATTAAAATGTGTACGTTTCCTTAAAAAAACATATTTTCTTCCAATTTATATATCCGGCAATTACCTGAACGCTATTTTAGTGGGAGAAATAAAATTTAATTTTGAATACGTATTTTTCATAAATCGATAATTTTAGTAAATTTAGAAATAATTTTTTATTATGATAGATCTCAACAATGAAATATACTGTTAAACATAGGTAGTGTATTATTTTTTAATGAACAACATGAAATAAAAAATAACTTTAAAAATTTTCGTGTAAAGACATGGTGAAAATTATTTTAAGTAAGTTTTAAGATTATCTTAGACTGGCAATACTTCATCGCGTGTGACCAACGGGTTAACTTTAGCTTGACTTTGTTTAATGCGAATTTCCATTATTAAATTCTGAAACTCAATTTATTAGGATCTCTCTTTGAGAAAGCATTCTCCTAATGTAATTAGCACCGGTTTCTTTTATGTAGGGAACGTAAAAAGCAAATTTGAATATCGTAAAAACTTTTAAGTTAAACCGTGATTGACGGTTATATATATAGTGTTGATAAAGTAAGAATGCGTAAATCAAATATCTTAATATGAATGTTTAAATTTATAGGAATAAATGTTACTTTTATTACGTTAATGTAATTTGCATAAGATCGTCCACTGATTTATTTTTTATTTTAAATACAATTAATACAATTTAGCTTTTCCGATTTTTCTTATATCTTTTTTTTCATTAATATATATAGAAAGAGAAATAAAATGGGAAAATACTTACTAACTAACCACAACAATAATGAAAACTTTAGAAACTTTAGAAATTAGCATTTGAGAGAGCAAAGACTCTGAACTTTTGTTGCTACCCCTATGCAAAAATATTTGATAATCGATAAACCATAGCTCAACCAGCGTCACAACCTTTCTCAAACAGACTATCCCCATCCACAAATGATCGCATTATCCATCTCAAAAGGTCTCATTCACCTTCCATCAAAGAAATCCTTCGATTTCAAAAAACAAGCAAACCATCCAACCCCCCTCAATTGTCCAGACAACAACAGCACGCAACCTACGCCATAATCATTTCGCACCCTCTCGGGTGCAATCAATTCTACTCCAGCTCGTCGTCAGTTTATCGCTTCTCTCTCTCTCTCTCTCACACACACTCTGGCATTGTCGAGCCATATGGAGCTGGAGCTGTAGCCCCTGCAGACTCTCGTCAGAAGACAGCTCTCAGCTCCGCATTCGATTTAAGCTCACCCCCTCCCCCTGAACCCACGTACACGCTCTCCGGGCATTGTCGAAGGATAAATTACAAGGCAGTCACCGACAATGGACGAAAGCAGCCGCCGGCAGCCTCTGAATACACGTACGCGCGCGCGTACGTGCTGCCTTATTCAAAAGGAGCCCGGGAGAGCCTTCGCGCCCAGAGATCGGCAATCGAAGCTGATGCCGTAAATCTCGAGCCACGCGATAACGAGGAAGCCGCTGCGTAGGTGTGGGCCTTCTCCGTCTGTCTAGCTGTCTTTTTATGCTGCTTCGTTTCGTTTCGATTCTTTATCTTTTTGCGTTGGTACGCGGGGCTCGCGTTGTCGCGAGGTGTGAATCTCCATTGTCGCGAGCGTCAAGGGGAAAAGGGCATTATTGGATGGGTCTGGTGTATAGGATGCGAGGTACAGGGGATTTACGGTGCAAGTGAACGTGAATTTGCAATTATAGAGCGGGGTAGATGGGAGAGTAGATTGGATGTGTTATTGTATTTATAATTGTGAGTTTTGGAGGGTCATGGAATAAGAGCCTAGAGATCGAACTTTTTGAAGTGTTATAGTTTTTTTAATATCGTGGAGCCTGTGACGACGTGTACTGCACTAGGGTAAGAATAGCATTTTTCTGGAATATTTGTATAATAAATATGTGGATTGGATCAAAGTAGAGTGTTATACGTCTCGTAAGATAGGCATGCTATCACATGCTCAATAGAAGTTGATAAAACTAAATATTAAGAAAAAAAATTTATCGCAAAAATTAATCAGAAAATAAACATAAATTAAAAGCGGGACAAATGGACTAAAAAAAACGATATTGTTAAAAAACAATCGAAAATCAGGGTTATTCGTAGAACTTGATGAAATAAAGGAATATGGAGCAGTTTCTAGTGAAGTCACTTTTTTCCGCTAATCATTTTTTTGGGCAAAAAGTGTAATTTTGATCTCGTTTTTCAGGGAAAAAAGTGACCATTTTCGTTCAGATGGGCATACAATACATTACATACTAGTTTTTCAAAACGATGTAAAGAAAACCTGATTTACAATAAATAAAAATGTCCATTTTGTGAGAGCTCAAGATAGGGCCTTTACAATTGTTAGAAACATGTTACAGACATGTTAAAAACTGAAACTTTGAAGCTAAATTTCTTGATTTTTTGGATACAGCAAGGGGGTCGATATTTCAACCACGTATAAAATCCACCTACATTAACATATGATAAAAGATTCAAGGGATTTTAAAGTAATTCATTTATCCGGTGAACGTCCTTAAATACTTTCAAAGGTAAAATCACTATACTTTTTAAAATGTACAGTAAATTAAACGATTCTCTGTAAATTAATAGTAAACTAAATGGAAAATTTATTCGTTCGTCTTTATTATACACATCTTAAGGAAAAAGAATTTACGAAAAATTCGATTTAAGTATATTTACATTTTTAATAGCTCATTTTTACATTAATCTATTAAGAGCTTTATTGCCAGCTTAACTATACTGTCCATTTTATTGACCAGAAATGTGGGACGAAAATGACGTATTATTTACGTCACTTTCGTTCCGCTTTTCAGGTCAATAAAGTGACCTTCTTTTAAATCTGCGGAAAATAAAGTAGATTTGCGGGAAATAAAGTAGATTTACGGGAAATAAAGTAAATTTGCGGGAATAAAGTAAAGTTCAGTTTCTCTGGCTTTCTCTCTTTTCCATTATTTATGAACTACTTATTTCTTTCTCTATCACATGAATATAGTCGACTATTCCCTCGGGTGATTAAACCCACCTGCGGGAACAATCCTCCACTTTATTACCTTGTTGCATAATGTACTATTATTCCCAACTCAACCGTAATACGACTCAGATTAAAGCTTTTTCTGCCTACTTTTAGTATCTCTGAAGCCATTTTTCCTAGTGTCAATAAATGCATATTTATAATAACACGAAGAGGTACCTTTTTCACTAAAAATAACGTATATTCGGAGTCAGATAGCTTATATCTCGACTACAAGGGCCCATTAGAACAAAATATGGTGCTAGGCCTCATATTTAGGTTCTAGAAAACACCTCCTAAAGTTTCATCAAAATCCGAGTTCCGCAGGGTTGGTATTCTCCTTGTAATTGCTTATTTACGTTTAAAGAAAGTTATTATTGACAGATATATTTTTAACTTTCTTCAAGCTTTCAAAGTGGTTTTTTCGAGTAACTTGGTATTAGCGAGATTAGTCAAATTCATATAATCCGTAGAAATTCAAGAAATTGAGGTTCTTTTTATATTATTTATGAATAATAAATAAACTTTCCCCAAAGAAACGCACCTGTAATACCTTTGACACGTGATAAAGAAACTCGTATTAAAATTTCAAATAATCCGCCCGTACATATTTGTCAAGAAACAAAAAGGTTTAAGAATTTTTAATAAGTTATGTTAAGAATATCAAATCTTTTACATTCTTTTCAATATTAGATACATCGATTTTCTCTAATATTCGCATTGTGTTTCATGAAACTAATTTGTACAAACTTAATTTAGATATTATGTTTAAAATGAAATTCTGAAAAGCAGCATATTAAATGTTTCATTATTCAAACTATATACTTCGGAACATGCTAGTAAATTCATTGTTGAAATAAATTGTTGCAAATTAATATTTCAAAAAAGCATTCAAGTCTCTTATATTATATTCTCAATCAAATTTTCATTTTCGAACGTCATCATACATTTTACATGTGATTAAATTATTATCAAATTTTAATTAAGCAACGTTAACATATCATTCATTAACAATTATTATATTATTCATTCAATTATTATAGTGGTATAACGAATTTTTCTTCTCATCCCACTTTCCTACTTCAAAAAAACACGACCAAATTCCCTTCCCATTTTATTGCATGAACTAAAAAACAGTACACAGTTCAAATAAAATCATGTGCGATTTTTGTATTATATAAACGTTTAGTTTTATGCAAGAATCGAAATGTTTGACTAATTAAGTCCAAAGAAGCATGCATATTGAATTAGATCAATATCCAGATATTTTTTATACTTTTTATTCATAATATATATATATATATATATATATATATATATATATATATATATATATATATATATATATATATATATATATATATATATATACTTTCAGTGAAGCCGCATGTGCAATAAATTACATGAATATGATTGTAAAATAAATATATTGTAGTGATTCTAGCTGCTTATTGATTCTTAAATTTCAAACATACTATAAAAATATTCAATTAATGAAAATATTATTCTGAATAAATAATGAGCAGATAATATATAAATAAATTAACTTTAATCATAAAATATTGAATACTATTATCCATTTACACAGCTGGAATGAGCATATCTAATTAAATGTATTATATTTTTGACAAACGCTTTTATTCATGTTACTAATGAAAATTCACTGAAAGGATAATATTATTGCTGCATAATCAGACAGTCACGCGAGCACGTTTACGGTGATTTCCGCATCTCTTTGTTGAAATTATAAAATTTTGTAACCAACATACGACATAACCAAATGTACACATATCTTTAGTCAATTATAAGATAACAACAAGCTCTGCATTTCGCTAAAATAATTGTTACAGTGCTCGACCTTAATAGAATTTAACGTTTTTCACGATATCAAATATTGTAATATATTATTTTGTAAAGTAATGCTACTCAATCATGCGTTAGCTATATCTATTATAAAATCATAAAGAGTTCCATATAGATTTTAGTTCATGCAACAAATAATACATCCTCAATATACAGCATACGCTTAAAGCCGAGTTTTTATGCTTTCCCCCGTAGGTTTTTACTTGTTTTAATCTCTATCCTTTTCACTTTTCTTTCCGATGTATTAGCACCTCGTATTGGGTGTACTCCCACCTATACGCTTGGACGCAGTATAATAGAACAATGCCTGACGGCATATATGAGAGTCAATTACTATCGACCGACCGATATGTACATATTTCATCATCCCGGTAATTCTTATTTTATGAAAAATATCAGTATTTACGTTTCAGTTACTATACGGGCATCAAAAGGGAACAGCAAGTTTAATAATGTATGTATTATACCAGATAGTAGCCTAAATCTGTTTTAAGCATTTGAAAAATAATAATATTATTAGGTCAGTAAATGGATGGCCGTCAACCAGTATCATATTTCTGTGGCTTCAATATAACCAAATAAGTGAATTTTTATGTTTTGAAGCTATAGAGGTTTGAAGTTTCTTTTTCATTTAAACTAATATTTAAAAAATTCATAAATAGCAGATATATTATGGTCACTTATTTTTACAATTTCCTCATTATTTGCATATTTATCTGAAAATATACTATGTAATAATGCTAAAATTGCTTCAAAATCCATTTTCAAAATGTGACTTATTTAGTTATATCGGAAAGCCACAGATTTGTATTTTAAATAAGTCAAATTGACAATTTCTTCAAAAAATATATTTTAACATATATATGTATTATATTGCTAAGTCCATATATATTCATTCATAAAAAAATTTTAAAAAAACATTCCAGCCAAACATGAAAAAAGCTATCGATTAAAATAAAAAAATCATTGAACCAGCCTTATTTTGATTAAAAAGATGCTAGTTCAAAAATATGAAGAATTCACTTTTGACACCATGGAGTAAAGTCGTAAGCTAAAAAATGAATGGGGCAACTGTAGAACAAAACAAGAAATTTCATATTTTCTTACATATCGTTGCTTATTTATGGTAAATATAACATAATATATTATTCGCAAGATACGTATATATAATATAGAACACCTAGCTTAAACATAGTATACAGACTATGATGCAAATAAAAAATGTAGAGAAAAAGAGAGAGGTCGAAAGAGCGAGAAAGTTGAAGGTCCATTTCGCAGGAAATTTCCCGATCCTCCGAGGCTACTTGAGTCTCGGAGAGTGAAAAGAAAACAAGGCGCAATTCCTGAAGCGGCCCCTACTCGTGTATACTGACCAATACCGTTGCTAACCTTCTCACATGTACACATACATATACATACATACACATATACATTTAACAAACACCAAACACACACATCCAGATTCAGTAAACATGCATACATGCACATACACATAGACGCACAAACATGTACACCTGCACGCATGCACACATACACATATTCACAATGTAAAAATTACGTGGCAATGTAAAATGACACAAATCATGTAAAAAATATACATTACTGGATATATGAAAAGTTATTAATTCAATAATGTCATTTTCAATACATAGTGTAATATAACTGCATATTTTTTAAGAAACACTCTATTGATAATTCAACAGAAAAATGTAAATTGCAACTGCTGAACGCTCGAAATAAAGCGACCCCTGCTGAGTAAGTGATTTTTACATTCCCAGATTGTGCAAAAGTATAGCTTTCAGGGTAGTAGAATTAAATTTTTTAATGTAAAATTACAGCTTCGACATGAATTATACTCGAAATTGGAAGACCTGGAGAATTTCTGAAACTCGTGCAAAAGTCGGCTGTTTGGGCATTTTTACATTTAATTAATTAGAGGTTTATCAATATATTAAATTTAAATATCATAGAAAAGAAAACGAGTGCTTACAAACTGTAGATTGAATTATTTTAGCTGGCGTATTTTCAACCTAAACTCAAAATCTGGAGCTGGAAATCGGAAATGTGAAATTATACACGAGCATTGAAAATTACATTACTGAGTAGTGTAAGAATCATCTTGTCAGCAGGGGTTGCTTTATTTCCACAACTCACCAGTTGAATTTTACATTTGTTTTTATGCAGTACACAGAAACACATACACACGTACACACATGCGCACAAAACAAACACATGTACACATACATACATACACACAGACATACATATGCACATAACAAACACATGTACAAATACACACATACACACATACATACACACATAACAAACACATGTACATATACACACATACACACATACACACACACGCACATAACAAACACATGTACACATAACATGATGCGAGTACATAAAATGAATAGGGCGCAACTGTAGCGGTACAGCAATGTTAATTTCAGCCGCGGCGAGTCGGAAAAGGGCCGCGCAAACAAAATAGCAGCATCGGCACCAGCAGCACCCGTATAAAGAAAGGTATGAGGCGCGAATGTATGCAGCGCGCGCGAGGCGAAAGGAACGTTTTTTTCTCATTTTGTGCACTACGCACTCTCTCTCCCCCCCCTCTCTCTCTCTCTCTCTCTCTCATTCTTTCTCTCTCGCCCTCCCCCTTACTCTCTCTCTCTCTCTCTCTCTCTCTCTCTCTCTCTCTCTCTTTTTTTCTCTTGACCGTTGTATCGATTGAGATGATTGTATCGATAGATTGAGCGCTGGGGTCGGACGAATTAGATCATATATGTGCTTATGCCAGCGACGACGGCAATTACACGCCCAGATTTTGCTTTTCGCGCGGGGCGTCGCGCTTGTTTGCGCCTGAGCATGATGTGGCCTGTTGCCGGGTTTATTTTTTTCTTTTCATTTGTATTTTTTTTCGTAGGATTGTCACGATTTTCAGAGGTAATAACAGTGCTACGCGAGAGCATTCGTATAACGCGTTGAATCTGTTGTACGGTTTGTTGAGTCGTGGCGCGAATCGTTGATGGTTCTATAGTGAACTTGACAATCCTTTATAGTCTCACTTTCTAGAGTGAATTTTTATTACGATACTTGGCAAAATTAGTTCAGTGTCATCTTTTATACTTATTTCTACCCCTATTATGCGGGTTCTCGAAAAATTGAGTTAGGTACTTGTTATATATGCAATATGGATGATAACATACGTTTATAGAGGCAAATTAAATGTACAACGCGTGACAGTAGTAATTTAGGTACTTAAAAGGTGAAGTACCCAACTCGATTTTAACTAAAAAAAACCGTCTCGTGTATCCGCAACTTTAGAAATTTCAACAGTTATTCAGATATATTCGATTATTCTCGAGAAACCGTTTTAAATATGCCAGTCAAAGGTAAGTGACCATTGAACCTGCACAACGGCATCGAAACTAATTACTGCCGATAATAACGTCGACCGCAACATTCACACCGACGTCAATTACACCCCATATGCGATTAGCTAATTATAACTTCTGAACAGCTTGTTATACGAGTTTTGATCCTAATAAAGCTAAAAGCACAGCCTCATTAATAAAATCAAGAATTTGGATATTGCGGGGTTAACTTATCTGAAGGTATTTGTAGTGTGACAAACTAGTTCAAAACTTGATTTAATTATTAATATCTATTGATTTGAGCTATTTGTGGATTAAATAGTGTGATATACCAGATTGTAACATATAGAGCATATGTAAATAAAGCGAAAATCTCACATAGATGTTTGCATCGAAGCATGATCTAAACTTGTATACTTGGCAAAAACTTTGAGTGGATATATATTTAAAACAATGGGGATGGCTATAGCTATTGTTTTTTGCGTATATTCTGTAATAATACGTATATTTATTTAAACATCTCAGGATTTTTTTCAGATTAGATTAAATTAGATTAGGGTTTATTTTCGAGTGATAAAAAAAAGAAGAATGACCTAAGAAAACGTTTCAGAAAGACCTAAAAATACTTATATGAAATCGCACCATTAATACGGTTTTGACAAATGTTAAATACTAATACTTTAAAGACTAGCATTGATATTAAATCTAAAAAATTAATAATAGATCTATTCTATTCCTATAAAAACAGCAAAAATTAGTGTATATTTCTAACAAAATAAAATTTCATTACAACCACTTCAACTATTCGATAAGCACAATCGAGAATTGAGCTCTCAGCGATGCAATAACGATCTACATTGAATTTGCAGTTGGTACAAACCTATTCAGACTGAAGCCAAGCACATTCATTGTCGTCTGAACACTCAATCGCGCAAGTTCCATTTATTCCTTCATTGCGTCGACGAGAAACGACTCAAACTTGTGGTTGTATCGCTCGGTCAATCTACTGCACGACGTACGTTTATCCCGTACCGTTCCTTTGTCTGGACAAACGGGAGAACGTCGCGCACCGCGCGTCATTCAAAGCGTATACACTTGACAAAGCTGACTCACACATGCACACTTACTCAACACCAGCTGCATACACCATGATCAGGTGATATCTGCCTCCCTGATATACATTACTCTTGCACCGTAACATATAGAACAGCAGAATGGGTCTCGATGCACTACTAATCTCTACCTCTTTCTTTATTCTGCTATACTTTCATACTCTGACTACTTCAACTTATACTATTACTTCTTTAATAAGCCACCCTGTCAGAATCCAGAGTGTAGGCACAAACTAATTATTCAGATGTTCGTTTCGCTGAACTTTGATGCTAAACTCTTGAAACTAAACATTCTTCAATTGAAGTCATCGAAATGAACTGCTCTGACTAATTAGGGGCTCGCCCACGATACATGAGCCTTGAATTTTTTTGTTGTACCTTGCCTATGAAATAACATCTATACGAAATTCGTGTCTCTGTACTGTTATACACACATTATATACCGGGATGCATCTCTATGCGTTTGGTTATTTATCTTTTATCGTTAAAATATACTTCGTATTTTGCAAGTGTTTTTGTTATTGTGGTATTTTTGGTATGAGTTTTTTTTGCTGTCAGTGTGTACGACATCGGGATATATATGATTATATTGCCTGCGAATTATATACATCACACACATGTTTTTTTATATATATATAAAACTTGCTGCATCTGTGCGTTATGTTACGTATATATTTATCTACTCATCGACCGGGGTGTGCTATTTAAACATTAAATATATTGATACGTTGTCTGTTATATACTTTGGATAGTGTTGTCGTCGTGTTTTTCTTTTTCGTTCTTGTTTTATTTTTTGTTCTGTTGACGATGTCGTTGGTTGTACATTGTGTTGGTTGTTCTAAATCCCGCAGGAGATTATACAACAGCGACGACGATAACAACGACGGTGTGCTGGATCGTTGTTGTGCGCATCATCACATCAGCGTCGAACTCCGTTATTCGCTATGTGCGGAACCTACAAGCAACGCATAGTCATATATACGGCCATTTCACCCTTTGAATAATAATGTAGCGTATATAATACATCTTTTCTTCAATCTTTTACACTAATGCTATCTTGATGAAGAGAATGTCTATCTGTATTTTCGCTCGCACGGAAATGTTGAGTAAAATTTGTTCAAAATCGATAATTATGCTTATAAATATTTAGCAAAATGATTTCAAAATCGATAATTGCTTATACATTTTCAGAAAAATCTGTTTAAAATCGATATTTGCTTACACATTTAGTTTAATATTTCCGTTCTGCGAAAATGCAGATAGCCTCTTTACGCATCAGGACGGCAGACTAATTTCTTAAAGTTTTAATCAGGTCTTTTTTACGTGCAAGGTGATATACGATCATTATCATTATAAGTAAGTTGCACAAAAATATTTTATTTATTGGAAAAGCGCTATAAGTAAACGATAATTGAATACTGGCACTTTTTTTAAAGAGATATATAATTATTCCTAAAACCTTAGAATATTTTGGTGAATATCTTCGTAAAGTAATTTTCGAGTTTGCTGTTTATGAGTTCTACAATAAAATTATTAAATACAAAATGGCATATCAAAAATTGCAGACGAATATTTTTTATCTGGCATTAAAAAGTAGCCATTATGAATTATGGAAATCAGATTTGTACTTAAGATTCGTAATCAGCAACCGGAGAGAACTACCTTATGGAGATTTACATGAGAATATGTGGTTAAAAGGGTTAATAATACTACTTTATTGAGAGCTATTGGGTGCTTAGGCAGTAAGTAAATATATTATATTCATTAATGTTAAATTAAAACAGTTTTTGCTGACAAAATACAATGCTAGATTTATCATATATCCTTCTCTTGTGAATCGACGTATCCTACAATCTACAATTGAAGCTATTGATTACTAAAATAGACCGTGAGCAATTATATCTGTCTTATTCAAGGATTATGAAAAAATTATACTTTATCACTATTATTGAAGTAACATGACTATTTCTTCATTTTAGGACTTTCATGTCATTTTGCAATATTACTCCAGTCTTCTTCTTAGTTCTGCACATAGCGAATACTCAAATAATTTATCGGCGATCACTTATAAACGCTTGGGAATTCTTGGATATATAAAATGCCGAGGTAAACGACGCGAGTGCCGAAGGATGCGAAACAGGTAGTTGGGAGGAGGGTGGAAGGGTGGAAGGTCGCGCGCACGAGCACGTCTTAAGAGAGCAAAGATGACTTGTATTTCAGTTAGGGCTTGGCATGGCTCCAGAAACGGATCAGGCGAATCTCCCCCACCCCTCTCTCTCTCTCTCTCTCTCTCTTCTCTCTTCATTCGAATGCAACAAGCCATCTCCAGACCTGGCAATTTGCAAATCGTCGATCTGTCACTAGATACCGATCAGAGTGCGATAGAAAAAGAAAAATGCTTATTCAATTATGACGAACACCGATGATGCCATAACAGCCTCGCATAAAATTTCACTTTGCAGCTCTCCTGACCCTCTCCCATTAAAAGATCGCAAACAAAGAGAGAGAAGGAGGGGGAAGAAGAGAGAAAGAGAGGATGCAGGAATAGCAGCAGTGATAGCATCACTACGGGCGACTACGGCGAATCGCATTAACCGGTAGTGTAGAAGGGGAGGGGGGTCGTATTACGGTGATACAATGGACGCCCCTATTTGAGCCTCGCTCGAATGTATGCAAATGCGAGGCTCGGTCGGGATGGCATAATCTAAATTGCAAAATTCACGCGCGCGAGTCCGGTTAATTGCTTGCACTGCTACACGCACCCGCGTGAGCGAGTGAACCAGTGAATTAGAGAGAGATAGCGCGCGCGTGAGAGAGAGTGAGAGAGAGAAAGAGAGACGGTGATATAGCGCGGCGCAAAGCGTCTTATAAAATTCATCGAGCCTGGTACTCCACGAATTCCCGCACGTGTTTATTGTGTAATCCATATGTTATAGATCTTCACTTCTCTTTCTCTTTCTCTTTGCCACTCTTCTTGTTTTACCGCGCAAGCGTGAGGTTTATGCTCGGCATAGACCTGTTTACTCGCAGACAAATCGAGGAGAAATCGAGCTCTCAATGGATAGAGCAGAGCAGGAGGTTGAAGCTGGTGGATCACGAGCCCGGTGTTTATGGGCGCGCATGTTTGGAAAGTCGATTTCGAAGAACGTGCGCCGCTGCTTCCGTCGGGTTTAAAGCGACACGCGCGATGCGTGCCTTGAATTTCAATCGATATTGGGCACGCGAGGGGTGGAATGTATATTCAAGGACTGCTGGCTCAGTGAACCCGCAACGGTGAATCAATGATAAAAAAATTAACACCGTTCTCGCGCGCCCACACGTTTAAATGTGCATAGGTAGGCGTTTACGGAGTTGTAAATTGGCCTCTTTGTGAAAGTTGGCGTATTAATCAGTAATGATTATCATTGACCGCATGTGAAATTTATTCAGATAAAGGTTGATCAAGCACTTTATGAGAATTGGATGGAGATTCGATGCTTTGGGATAACTTTTCATGCACATGGTATAGTGAATTATATATACGTTAATACACCAGTATGGATGATTGTTAGAAAACAGACTTTTAAAATGTTGAAAATTTGATGTTTTTTATAATATACAATATTGCAAACAATTTGTTAGATACTTATATAACAAAGTTGTAATCTAAAACAATAATAACTAATATAATTTATTAATGAGAATATCTTCTCTTTAATAAGAATATCTTCTTTGAATAAAGTATATAATTTTAAAATTTTGATATTAATCAAAACTTCTAATACATTGAAAGTAAATGTTTTTTGTTATCATCCATATTGGTGTATTAATACATAATAGATAATATAACAAAATAATACGTGTATCGAATGGACTCTAGCGATCATTAATTTCTTTAATGGCATTAATATTTGTAAATGTGTTGCTAACAGAATTTAGAAAAATCTAACATGACCTTCTCTATATTAATTACACGTAGAAATCAGAAAATAAATTGCGGGCATTTAAATCAACCACCAGCAGCAGTAGTATTTGATCGTCGAGCGAATCACAGCGCGTAATACTATTTCGGACGAAAGAGCTCTACGAAGAAAAAGAAGAAAAAAGGAAAGCCAACAAGAGGGCGAGAGAGAGAGAGAGAGAG
Organism: Gastracanthus pulcherrimus; assembly: GCA_949152435.1. Classification (NCBI taxonomy): domain Eukaryota; kingdom Metazoa; phylum Arthropoda; class Insecta; order Hymenoptera; family Pteromalidae; genus Gastracanthus; species Gastracanthus pulcherrimus. The sequence goes on from OX424572.1 coordinate 43,872,410, forward strand.
AAAGAGAGAAAGCAGACAGCCCGTTCGTTCGTAGCTTGGGATGGAAAATGGATTCCCCCCAGCAGCACCTGTCCGGAGGCATTTTCGAGAATTACTTCGAGCTAAAGCGAGCGCAGCAGCAAGCTTCGGTTTAAACGCTCATCGGGATCTAGCCATTCGTGAATTTCCTCGTGAGCAGGGCGCTGGCGAGAGAGAGAGAGAGAGAGCGAGAGAGAGAGAGAGAGAGAGAAAGAGAGAGAGAGAGAGAGAGAGAGAGAGAGAGAGAGAGATATTAAGATGCCAACCAGACTGGACGAGCTTTACATTGCTCTGTGGGTGATTTTTGACCGGAATTGAGTTGGATTTTGTATTCTCTTACTTATATGCCTGGCGCGCGTACATTTCTGGTTTATACTAATTTGTTCGCGAATGCGTTTTGTGTGTAACGTTGCATGTGTGGGAGAGATCATTTTTCTCAAGTGTCGACGTGCCAAGTGTTTTCTGCATAGCTCGAGGTCATAAATGCATTAAAATATAATTGCGAATATTATAATTGGTGGTGACGCAGCTGCATACAATGTATGAGAGGTTAAGCTTTTCGAGATTACTTTGAAAATTAGAGCCTAGAATCGTGACGTTATAAGAGAGTTATTTATCTTTATTCTACTTTGAAAGTTATTAACGGATAAGTATAACGATGAATTGGATTAATCATTTCTTATTCGATATTGTTAGCCAACCAAACAATAGATAGTGCATTGAATGGTAATGAAACGTATAGTTTTATGAATAGATCGATTTCTCGCTTTTAATCTTTGCACAGTTTGTGCAAACAGCAATTATACTTGCTCCGATGTTTTGCTTCAACGTTCTCTCTCTCTCTCTCTCGCTATCTCTCTCTCTCTCTCTCTCTCTCGCTATCTCTCTCGCTCTCTCTCTCCCTCTCCCCCCCTCGCTCTCTCTGCTGAACTCCCTCAGTTCTCCAATAGAGAAATTAATCACTCTGCAAGTTATTTCTATTTATTTACAATATATCGAACGATATTCCATGAAACTGTACCTATAAATGTAAAGATCTCTTCGTCTGTCAAACTAATTGATCTCGATGCATTGGATACCCAGTAGCTTTAGGTCGTCAGTCCTACCAACTTCGCAAACCAAAAAGCATCAATAGATCTTCTTCTAATGAAGTATCTTCGCCTAATGAAGCTTCTGTCAACCACAAAGCACACCGTATCTTCATCATTAAAAACAACGAACACAATTAATTTGTTGAAATCGAGAAATATTTTTCAACAAGCCTCACTAGTCGATAGATTACCTCTGAAATTCAATCTCCATGAATTCCCTTGCACACTTCGGACCTCCCTTTCGACTTTCTTTTCCATCTCTGTACCGGGAGAGCCTCGAAAATCGCTCGAAGCGATGCGCGCCATAGCAACAGCCAAAATAAGATTAATCGAAGCTTGCGTAAGCGTAGCAAAAGCGTAGGGCAGTAGTTCTGCTGCTCAGCTCAGCTGACCTGATTGCTCAGCAGCATACAGTAGCGCTTGAAATTTGAGCCTATGCATAGCTAGCGAGAGGGAGGATCGCTGCTGCTACTGCTGCTGCTGCTGACCTGTCGTGTTAGTCTATGCTCAAGAGAGCTTTATTAAATCATAATTAGTTCATTGTTTACGGAGAGTTTTAGAGGATACTTTATTTTGAAATGCATTAACCTGTTTGGAAAAATAGTTCTTGAATGTTAATTAAGAATTAAAAGAGTATTGATTTTGGAAGAGTCGTTAAAAGATCAATATTTCTTAGTTTCAAAAGTATTATATGGTAACTTTGGGAATCGATCTCATCGAAGATAACTAATTTATGCATCGTTATTGCTGTTGTTGCTTATATGCCGCGCTAGCTTATGCTCAAGAGAGCCTTATTAAACTTTAATTAGTCCACCGGTTCGGTAGAGCTTGAAGGGATGGTTTATTTCGGAGAGTATACCCCTGCATGCTTGACAGAATATTAAAAGGAATGATAAAGGAGAATTAGAAGGGTAATGATTTTGAAAGGACCGTACAAACTTTATGTTTGTTATTGACGAATTTAAGGTAGTAGTTTTAATCAGTATACATAAAATTTTGGACGATATTTCGACGACTTTCTCATCGACTTTCTCAAGCTGCGAAAATAATAAGTTATTTACAAAAATAGTTACTTTTTTTTAACAATTATAGGATAATAAGATTAATTGAACAGCAATTTCACCTCATTATAATTGAATAGTGAATTATGTCAGACTTACTTTGTCATTTCGATGTATCGACTAATATAGTATTTTTTTGTTGTACTTATTAAAGTCGACTGCTACAATATATAAGTAAGAAAAATAGCATAAGTGATAGAAATTCCAACATAAATTAATTATTTTGTGTTTGAAAAGCCGTGTACTATAACTTTGAGGAATGATGTCATCAAAAACAATTTCTGCAATATCCTATCACACAAGTAGATTTTACCAGAGTTACCAACAAACGCGACCATTCCAAGTCAATACAATCAAACAATCGAATCCGCGTGTTTTAGTAAATCCTTCCATACCGCGAATAACTGTATCTCCAATTCACCTTGGTTTCCGTGTTTCTTCATTGCTCCACGAAACACTGCGCGCGCTGTACAGCGTGCAGCTACAGCCAGTTCTCACTCGATTTCTCTCTCAATCTACTTCGAAATTCCGAATCCCGGGGCGTGGAGTATCATCAAGCCGCCCGTCACTGCTCGCGCAAGTTCCGCCGCGCGTTAGCGCTGGCGCGCTGAAGCCGAAAGAGATATTTCTCTCGTTATTCGCGAGTCGCCGAAGTCGCAGTACGTACATAGCAGAATAGGAACCAACTGCCGCTACCGCTGCCGCTTTTGCTGGTCTTTGATCCTCTGAAAACTGGGTCGCGTGCCTTGATAAAGTTCAATTTAAAAGCAATCGCCAGGAGTACGCGCGCTGCAACTGGCGCTCAGAGCGTTTCGGTGCTCTTTCTATATATATATATATATCTCTGTCTCTCTCTCTCTCTATCTCTCTCTCTCTCTCACTTTCGCTCTTCTATATCATTCTCTGTCGCTTCTTTCAGCGACGAGTCCGCGAGCAACGTAATCACCAGTAGGAAATGATTCGGGAGAGCGAGCGCAAATCGACGCCGCTTCCTCCTTTGTCCCCAGCATGGCTCTCGCTCGACACTCGCGCTCTCGCGTGTCTATATGCAGCTTATATGTACAAGAGAGTGGAGTCCGAGTCACCCGTCCGTAGTTCATTTGTTATACGCGTTGACGATGTTTTCCATGAAGGCTTTTTAGCTTTTTCTCTCGTGCTTGGTTTGATAATTACTTTTTCTCAACACGAGCATGAAAAAGGCCCTTTTCCATGCCTGCAAAATGAATGAAAAATTGGGCATTCCGAGCGTCTTTGCATGAGCAGAAGGTAATGATGATTAAGTCCCGCTCCTGAAATTCTTAGTGGACAACTCGTAATGCCCATTTTCCCATTACCTTTGCATGCATGAAAACCGCCCTATTTATACACTTATTTAAAATAATACGATGTGTATCACGGGTTGAAAGGGCTTCTTCAGACTCGGATGATGATTTGAGCACTGGTGTTTGTGTCGGGTACCTTCGGCGCCCTCGACTTCTACTTGTGCTGAATCATCATCCTCGCTTAGAAAAAACAATTTCCTCCCCTAGTTGCACAATGTACTATTCCAGTGATTTTCTTTGCATTATATTCTAATGAAGAGGTTCATAGAACTGAATGAGTGTAACGGTGCTATTACGTGTTCAAAATGAAAATGACTATTTCTTTGAGCTAATTAAAAACTTTGCAGCATTAACCGTTCATTGCCCTAGCAACCACTGGAGTTGAATGATGTTCCATGAATACGGTACTGAAAAGTGAACATGCTCTGCGCAAGTTTTAAAAAATAGCTAGAGATTTTTGTTGACACTTCTTTTAACTTGCAAAATTTTAAACAGTATTACGCAAAACTTGACTTCTTAATTCGTATATTGATTTTAGAACCTCACCTCAAGATGATCGTATAAAATTTGTTACAATGGGCACTAAAATGTTGATTGTAAACGAAAAACCAGTCATGGGCACTTTGGCAGGTATATATATATATATATATATATATATATATATATATATATATATATATATATATATATATATATATATATATATATATATATATATATATATATATATATCTTTATCTAACAACGAGCACACCCTCGGGAAATGAAATTTGGTCAGACTTTGAGAGGTGTCTTCTGGTACCCAAAAATAAAGCCTAGTAACCGAGATAATTTAATAATATGAGATAATTTACTGGAAATATTCGTTATTTTAATGAAAAAGATACCTCTTTAATTTAAGCTCTGTTACGTTTAGAAATATTAATTTGATCAAAAGTTATTTACAATTGAAGATGGTGACTAAAAATACATGGAAAATTAACGAATTTGTTAAAATTTTTGAATATTCATGCAATTTCAGTCACCATCTTCAATTGTAAAGAACTGTTGATCAAATTAAAATTTTTATACGTCACGGAGCTTAATTTAAAGTTCTTTCCACCTACTCTGTATTATCTTTTTGTCATTTATCCAAAATAACAATTTGTAAAGTTATAGTTAGAAGAAGAGGTACCTTTTTTCATTATAATAACGTATATTTCGAGTAAATTACATCATATCTCGGTAACAAGGGTCCATTAGAATGAATTACGGGTGCTAAGCCTCATTTTTGGGTACCAGAAACGTCCTCCCGTAATCTGACTAAAATTCGTTTCGTGGATGGTGTGCACTCTCCTTGTGAGTACGAATGTAATTAAAAAAATACTAAACGATAAAAGAAATTATGTACAAAAATATTCATCCTAAAATTAAATGTATCTAGTTACGTGTTTATTTAGATACCATTTTACCTGAATAATTTTGTATCTAAATACATTTTATCTAGACACTTCATTTCATAGCTGTTGCTTAAAAGGGGTTTAATTCTATATAAAAAAATGATTAACACATGCTTTGTAATCATTCTAAACCGTTTAGTAAAAAAGGTATGGTCACCTAAAATTTAAAACAATGAGTTATCTTTTACCTTTGTCTTCTCTCAAAGCTAAGTATTTTGTCTATGAGTGCGTAAATCTCATGTAATAGAATTCCAGCAACGAAATCTACAAATAAATCAACTCGCCATCTTTCAAAAAGTATTCAGAATTTGTCCAAGCTAGGCGCGCGCATCAACCAATCGTATATCACGATATACATACACACAAAAGTCGTCTTCTCTAGAATTCTCGTCGCGTCATTCCGTCTCTACAGCCATGTACACACGTACACAACACCAGGAGCAGCACAGACTAGTCGAGGCCGGGCCGCACCATTGGAATCCCGCAAAACTACCGTAAAATCAGCCATAAAACACGCGGCATCTGACGTTCGCGCTCCATCTTTTTACGTCTGCTGCCCTCGTCCCATGAGGCTCGTCGCACACACTCTCTCTCTCTCTCTATCTCTCTCTCTCTCTCTCTCTCTCTCTCTCTCTCTCTCTCTCTCTCTCTCTCTCTCTCTCTCTCTCTCTATCTCTCTTTCTCTCTTTCTCTCTCTCTCTCTCTCTTTTTCTATCTTTCTCTCTCTCTCTCTCTTTTTCTCTCTCTCTCTCTCTCTCTCTCTCTCTCACTCTTTTTCTCGACGTATCTTTCGTGATTTTTATTGCGAGCGAGAGCTCCTAACGAAAAAAAGGAGAAAGAAACGGGAGGCAAACCAAAGCGACGGCCCATCTGTCTTTCTCTTCCTCTTTCTCTCTCGGTTCTCTTTTCGTCCGACCGTGTCTTTTTATGCCGAAGCGCGACGAATATTTTACGCCACTGCTGGTGTTGCTGCTGCACGCGCGAGTCTGTATTCGGTGTCATAGAAGAAGTCGGAGGCCTGGAGATTCTTTTTGCGAGCGGGGTTCTCTTTATTCTGTGGTATGACAGGTCTCCACGTTGTGCCAGCGAGGTTTCTTGAAAAATAGGTGAATGCTTGATACGCGCGATGGGAAAGATCAATGGAACGTACAGTGTAATACACAGCCGGAATCGTTAGGGACATATTGGCTCTTTTGACTGACATTTCACCGCCGAATAACCGTAAAAAATTATACGTCAATTAATGATAGTTTTTGTGTATCTATGGATTTAATTAAGGTGATGCTAAATTCACCTGTCACCAACAAATACGAGGAACCACTAATCTTATTTAATTTTCAATTTTTACCAAATATCATTATGAAACGTTATTGTCCTAATCAAAAACAACAACTTTCCAGAGAGATATTTTCTCAAGATTTAAAATTGAATCAAAATAGTGGTTCCCAATATTTGACGGTGACAGGGGGTTTAGCATCACCGTAAAAGAAGAAATCTTTAGATTATAATTATTGGTCATTTATGGCTAAGACCTATTTTTATTACAACTTCCTGCGTTTTATAATGCAAAGTTGTGTATCATGCTAACATATGGATCACCAAGGATATACTTTCTAAATATATGAATGGATGTGAGTATTACTGCAAAATTTATATTGAGAATACCCTTGAAATGGCATAATTGCCATGAAATTTTTAATATGATTAGATGTCGCGTCAAAATTTTGCAAAGGAACGCAAAGTGTATGGATAACGTCAAAGTGAAAATACTAACAAACGATTGCATTATGAAAAACACCTGATTCTATTATACTACATGTAAAGTCCTGATAATTATAGTACCTGACCCAATTTAATCTTTCTGTCTATTTCGCCTTTTTTTTATTCTTTTATCTTGAAAGCTCTGGTTAAAAAAATCGACGGTATACTCGTGTAACCCTTTAAAACTTCGTTTACAAAAAACACATAAGAATTCCATGCAAAAATTTTTGTGACTGGTACGGTCTACAACGTCAAAAACGAAATGGTCGTCTATTTCACTGCTACTGCCTCTGATTATTGTTTATTTAGTTTTGTTTTCTCAAATCTATAACAACAGCACGACCACGTACATACACACAATTATAGCGAGCAAGAAAACAAAAGCAAAAAAAAAGGCATATCGTACGACGGTATGCGTATGTATATGATGTTACAGGTGTGACGATCCTGTTGTCCCAGACGGTGTTTTCGCTGCTGGTGGCCCACGTGTTGACCCGAACCTCCGAAGCGGTGCCGCTTATAGGTACCGATTGTGTGAATATCCTCCTCTCGACTCTCAGAATAAATAACATTACACGGGGGATAGTCGCCTGAAATCGGACACTAACCTAATACTCTGTTTATTCACATACTAAACTTCATGGAATGTGTTAAAATCTAAGCATTAGTTTATTACTAGTTAGCAGGCATATTCAAAATACTTATCTATTAAAAAACAAAAGATCAAAAATGTTTGGTTATCTAAAATTTTAGGTCACCTTATCTTTGTTTATAAATGCACCTAAAAAGCTTCTGAAATATTTAAAAGAGATAATTTATCTAGAATTGATGTATGTAAAGTATTATCTAGATAACAGAGGATTAAGGGTGACAAAAGGGGTGTGTAATAGTAAACAAAAAAAGTGAAACTATAGTCTTTGACTTTGTATACGAACGTTTATTTTTATCTTTTATACATGAAATTCTCGTGTCATAGGATCTTAAACAGCCTATTACCATGGAAATTGTCAAATAGATATTGTCCAAATATAGGTGCTGTCCGAGCTCAGGTGACTCTTCCCAACTCTGACTCTATATCTCTCACTTTCAGCCTGTCATTCTATATACATTTTTCAAATCCTCTACCTCGCGGCTATCATTTTTCCTTTTATATTTCGTTTTCACTCTTTCTCTTCTCCTCCCTCTCTATCCCTCCTCTTTCTCGCTCCAATCTGAAAGACACCTGTATCACCGGATTTCACGCCTCCGCGAACACTCGCGCGGAGTCTTTTCCATTTTTCACCCCTCGTTTGTTCCTCTCCGCGCGGGCGCTTCTTCTTTTTTCCCCCTTTTATTAGCCCCGTCTACCCGCTATCTAACTTTTCTTTTATACCTTTTCTCGACACGCCGCCGCCTCTGCCGCCTCTATATTTTATACTACGTTCTTCTTACATTTTTATTTCTAAAAAAAATATATATATAAAGGCTTTAAAAATGAATTGATCATAAAAGATTCTGATGTAAAGTAACACTCTGCCTGATTCTCTGATGTAGAATAGTGTTATTTTTTCTAAAAGTAAAGGTAAAGGAGAAATACGCTATGTACTCGCGCAGCACGCAATAATTATTCACGAGCTCTTGTTACCACTAGTTTTTTCTTGCTATGTTTCTCGACTTAAATTATGTATATATACCATGTTTTCAGCTTTTGTGACATAAAAGTAACGAACAAGTAATCTAAAATACGCTAAAACATGCTTTTTAATAATGATAATAAAAAATTCTGTATAAAATGACTCTTATACTCTACGAACTTTGAGCATGTGCTTTCTTCTAATATGAATAATAAAGTATACATTATAACTTTATCAAAAGTATCGTACACTTCTCTTCATATATCTATTACGCAGAATGCATTCTTTCGACTGCACCTTAAATATTGATTGAAATCAGAATGTTGTACTTTGATTAACTATCAGCATTTAATATACTTTACTTATTTAAATATAAGACATATAAATATTAAAATAAAATAAAATGAAATAATGCCTAAATAATCGTGAATAATAATTGAGTGAACTTGTTTGAATTATTTTTGAATATTTCTGTTCATTTTGAAAAAATTATTTTTTCTTATTTTTAAAAAGAAAATATCCTATTTAATTACCCTGATTTATTTTCATTCCGTTAAATTTTACATCTATAAACAAAGATTATGATAATGACAAATGTAAAAAAGTAGTTATAACTATATTAATTATACCAAGTATCAAATGTCCATATTTAAAGTCTATAAAGTTAAATAGATCCTGCAAAAATTAATTAGAATATTCTAAACTATTACGTTAAAATTAACTCTCGAAGATTATATGGATCACTGGTGTATCATAACTGTTTTTATTTGCTATTACTTTTTTGGTACAAAATCATGGGGTGTTGAAAAACTAATTATATGTCAATAAAATATATACTATTTAGAATAAATTAACGTCTTTAATGGAAGGTCCTGATGAAATTTCAGCCTACTGATAGATAAAACATAAAAAATTTCTTTCCGCCATTTATAACATTTGTATTGCATTTTAATTGTTATTTTCCGATCTAAAAAATATCGACACAAATCCGTGCAATATCTGCAGCTGATTTTACTACAAAATTCGCTTCAAAAACGATACTCAAGTTTATTTAATGAAAGCTCCAGTATAGATTCCGAAGCCATTACTTAAGCACAATCCGCTAGAAACGTAAGCATTTATATTCAAAATTTATACGACAAATGTGAAATGATTGTCAGAGTAAGAAAATAATTGAATTAAGCGGCATGCATATCGTGAGACAAAGCCAAGAGCTCGAGCGAGCCCGGTCGGTGCATTATAGCGGTTGACCACCGCGCACTAAATCTCAAACTACTCCTTCAGTTTTCAGTATTTTCGACTCAAAGTTTCTTTCGGGGTTCCTGATATCATTCTGAATAATCACTCGCTTAGATTTTCCACGATGCTTTTAGATCGAAAAATAAAATTCAAAATGAAAGACAAATTTTCAAAGTGGCGGAAATAACTTTTTTCGATTTTTTCTAAATACGTCATTTTATTCGTCATGATATCTATGTTAAAAAATGTTATTCAACCCCCGATCTTTTATCTATCAGAACTGCTGAAATATCACCAGGGCCTCTCCTTCAAAAATAAAAAATATTCTAATTATTCTTAAAAAAATTAAAAATAAAAAAAGTTAATGCCTGAAAGGGCTCTTACAGGGTTTAATGTTTTCTAACTATGTTTTGCCTGTAGCTCCAAATGTAAACAATAGTCATTATCATAATTCCTCTAGATACCTCCCTTCATTCATTCTCGCCGTACATAGTATCACCATCATCAATTTCAAATCCATCCCCATCCCACCATCCCGCTTAAAATTCGAAAATCCTCGAATCCAAAATGTCACGCGCACCAAAAAAGTCCCAATCTCTCGAGAGCACCGTACTCTCCGCTTGTCCTGCATTCGCCTCGACAAACATCCGCAGCGGTGCGCGATACCGCTATGAAAAAGTCGACCTCGCCGCAACTTCCTTCAAAAAAAGGAGATAAAGTAACCCCAACGAGCGAGCGAGCGAGAGAGGCATAAACGCAAACGCGGCCCCGCACTAATGATCGCGGCGTTAAGCGCGCGGCGATAGCCCCGTAATCGCTCGAGAGTCACGATCTTCAAACTTCGACGACGACGACGACGAGGACGGGTAAGTAGTGACACGGGCTGAGCTTCGGCAAACACTCGCGTCTCCTGTTGCCCTCCTATCTTCTCCCCCCCCCCCCCCGCGGCGTCGTGCCCGTACCTTCCGTTTCCGCTCCGCAGGCGACGGTTCAAGAGGCTACAGCTACAGGCTACATACCTCGAAGATGCTGCTGCTGCGGCTGCTACTGTTGAGGCCAAATTGTCTTATCGAGGTTATTTTGGGATGTCAAGGGAGGAGGAGGGGTGGGGGGGGGGGTCTGACGATGATGAAAATTAGAGGCCGTAACCTGATTCTTACCGGGTTACGAGAGATGCCTGCAGCTGCTGGCTGGGTCAAAGTATTTTTCTTTTAATGGCAGGTATTTACCAAGAAATTATTGATTTAACCCAGTTTTTTTCTTAAGAGCACCCTATTGTGCTACTAAAATGTACGATTTGATATTTTGTGACTGGGATGAAGTACGGTGGCGTCAAATTTTAAGTTTGTTTGTATCAAAAGTATTTGTGTAAGATAAAATAATGTTCTTTTAATCTTTTGTACTTTCTTACGAGCCTGATTATATCTAAGAGTCTTTTAAAGTGACAGTTTCATGAAAAAAAAAGAAATTTTTAAAATAAAGTTTCAGTTTATTTGAAAGTGTGATAGGGTAGTGCCCCTGTAGTCGGCCACTTTGACTATTTTATTCTAATAAATAAATCCGTAGACAAAATATCGCTAGGTTAATCATTTTTAATGATCTATGCCATTTAAACATTTAATTTTGACGTTAAAACAGTTCAAGAACCATAAAATAAAAATTGTTTTCGATATATCTTTATCGATATGTCTTACAAGTGGTCGACTACTAGAATTTTTTTAATTTTTGCCGATTTTTAGTTGTTGGACGGACCTTGTCGGTAACCCAACATATCCAAAGGCACTTTTTATTGTAATGTACATTACGATTAATTAATATTTAATTTAATTCAATTAATATTTATTCAATCTTTTATAGCTAAACTTAAATCGTAGAACTATTAAAAAGAATAAACAATGTTTTTAAAGCTAGATGTATTACCTTAAATTGTCCTGGTCGACTACTAGCGATCAAGCGACCGAATACTAGATTCTAGTGGCCGACTACTAGCGCTTACGTCATATTTTATTACAACACATAATATAATTATCCTGTAAATTCTTTATGCAAGAATAAACATTTTATCAAAAACTAGACTACATTGAAAGTGTAATAGAACTGGTAATTTATAAACAAATATGTTTCTGAATTTATTGTAATAGCTTGAATACAAGTTTTTCCTTAGATGGTCAACTACTGGGGTCACTACCATATTTAAAATACAAAGATTCGACAGTTATTCTTTAAATATTAAATTCTATTCTTTCTAATTTACGGTTAAAAAAAATTAAAATTACGGTTATTTATATAATATAATGAAGGAAGTATTCCGTGTATTAGAGCACAATTGTCTTCGCTACTAATTTGTATTACTTAACTTTATTATCGATATGAAAATATTAGTTGTAATGACAATAACTATACTTGATAGCTAGAATACGTCTTTATGAATTCCAAAGTCGAAATACGTCATTATATTCAGGAAAATTTTGCAATACCTATATAATACGTACCTATTATTAGGATACATCAAACTTTTTGGGAAAAGTTACTCTTAGTCAATAATTTCACTGATTTAGTAAGTTCTATCTATTTACAGATCTTTACTCGAAAAACCATCGGTACGGAAATAGTTGATTGAATAGTAATTTCCCAAATCATATGCATCCTTCTATCTTTAAAAAGTACATATTTACCATATCGTTTAAATTATTTCATCATCACGTCAAGCCTAACACTTATAGTCTAGTCCTTAAAGCCCAGCAAAACGCTTTCTGCACGCGTGTCTCCCAAAAAAGCACCTCGTTGAACGCAAAGCTAGGAAAATAAGAGGCGAAAGCTCTTCAGCGCGGCGCGGCGTTATCCGTGCCATTAACGCCGATGGCAAAGTTCTGGATGAATTTATACAAGAGCCGGATAACTGCGCGCGCTCGCGACACTTTGGAACTTTGCCCGGACCGTGAGATGAATTTCTTCGCGCTTACGCTTACCCCGCCGCGCGCCCGCGCTGTCCTCCGAGTTATTAAAACGTCGGCCGCGTTGGACACTTTTTCTCCTCGCGCATCGTCCATTATGGTTTTTCGCGCTGGCCCTGTTTTTTTGCGGACGGCCGCGTCGCGCGTGCGTTGAGTGGAGGATAGGTAAATGAATGGGTTACTTTAGTGGTTTCACGTGCGTGTAGGTGGTTTTCCAAAAACGCCAAACTTTTACGTGAACTCTGCGGAATTTTTAAATTATGAATTTTTAACTTTCTTCAGAGAATGATTTTTTGTTTTATACTTAGCGAACATATGGATAAATTTAGGATAGACCTGTAAAATGTCTTATTAATGCTTTCATGATATATCTAATAGAAATATATTTAAAGTTACGGAGATTTATTTAAAATATGAGACTCTTTATTAAAGAAAGTTAGAGATGATTTGCTCAATATTGAACACCATTACCATAAAAAATGCTTGTAAAGTCGTTGGATGAAGTTTCTTCAATAAAAATATCATTAATACAAAAGTAGCAATATCTTTGAACCTTAAAAACTTAGGTTATTGAAATTTTTAAACTACATTTTAAAATTGTCTAGTAAAATAATCTTATCTTACACTTATGCACTTTACCAAGAATAATCTTTTTATAACAATTGAGTAAAATTTAGGTAAGTGAATTGAAAATATGCATATTTGATGTCAAAAATGATTTACGTAAATACGTGACGGTTTTTATCTAATACTGAATAGGAGATTTTAATTGGGAGAATATTGAGTAAATGAGTATCTTAATATAATATAGAATAGCACAAAATTATGAAAAGCACCAAATTTCATGATATAACACAAAATGGCACATAAAGTTGTGTAAATCTTTATGGAATACGTACATTCATCACTCTGAAACTACGTTTATAAGCGTCTCTTTATAATGGACTTTATGTACCCACGAGATCGATACGATCCCTTATTGGAAACTATTCAATACTGCTACTGTCCAAATATATCGAGTGCCTTCCGATCATAGGCAAACCTCCTCTAGCGTAGTTACAAAGATTGTGGACGATTCGACTTTTTTGCGTGTATAAGGTACGCGAGTACGAATATAGGTCTACCGTTCGAATTTCATAACGATTTTTATCATAATCAAAAGAATAAATTAAAACTCGACAGAATTACGGACTTCAAAGCGAAACTTTTTCCCGTTTTAAAAAGGTGGACGTCAAAGAATCAAGAGAGAGCTTAATCGCGAGTGGACTTTTCATTTCTCGCTTAACAAAAAAGCATATAATGCGCACGAGCTTTCAGAGTCTCTGGAAATTTAAAGAGTTCATTAACTCGAGTAATTTTTTTAAAGTCCCTCTCTCCCGCTCGCACTTACGCAGACACAAGAAGTTCGCGACGTTGTATCGGGTGACGTATCAGACACTCGAGACGCTCGAAAGTTAAAAGCGCGCTGCACTCGAAAAGTTTCGCGTTTCGCGCTGCGGAAAAGTGCGCGCGAGAAATTTGCCAAAACTCGCGAGGAACTTTTGAAAGTGCGTCATCAGAAATAATAATACGTCACTCGTCACTGGACTCGAAACTTTTTCACGTACTTTGTGAAAAATTTTGAATTATACACTTTTTAACAAAAAGAAAAATAACGAAACATCATGTATACATATTTGTCGAATATCAAATGTATATTTTGTCCAGAGTACTCAAAGTGCACAAATGCGACGTTTTTTTACTAACGTTGAGTTTGTGATTTCTTCTAAATATCAATAATAAAGTATACATTATAACTTTATTAAATGTATTGCAAGCTTCATAAATTGATTGATAGAAATTATTATTTTGTACTTCAATCACCATCAACATTTAATATATACTTTAAACTTATTAAACTACATATTCTTATAATGGTTAAAATAAATAATAGTAAAATGATGTTAAAAAAATCGCGAATAACATTTAAGAAATGTTGTTTTAATTTTATTGATAAGTTTACGTTCACTTAAAAAAATTTGTTAATACATACATTTTTATATATTGCTTTTATCCAATTAAATTTACACAATAAACAATAATACGCCAGTAGATAAATTTCAAATTTTGATATAAAAAAAATGTTAATAAAAATATACTTCGATTCATGCATATTCCGCAAAAAATATAATGAAAAACGTCGATACTCTTCAGTTTGTTAAATGCGCGGACAGAGTAAATAACGCGCGAAAACTCGGCACGCGTACAAAAATCGTTGCGTGCGTATCCATTATCATTAAAAATAAAGGTCAGCGAGAAAATTGTCACAGCATAGCGCCGACGCTTCTTTTATAAATATCGCAATCGAGAAATACGAGCGTTTTCACTTTTCCGGCGTAAATCGTTCGATTACTGGAATTCCGGAAAAAGCTCGCGCCCAACGGTCATTACTATTCGTTAATCGAACGCGCGCAGCGCTTTTTTTTATACGCGTTTTATTTTTCGAAGTTGTCGACGTTCGCAAGAAATTCGACACAGCGGAAATAGTCGCGACGCGTGTATTTTTGTCACTCGATTTTTCGTACGCTGCCGCACGGAAGTGCGAGTCTGTTTTATTTTTTGTCAGCGTGTGCCCGGAAGAAATGGTTTGTCGCTCGTATTAATACTGATAGATATTGTATAGTAAAAATAATACCATTTCTGTTTTTAAATAAGAAATCTATACGATTTTTCTATAAAGATTGCAGTAATAGTAAAATTGCCATGCTTTATTCATAATGAATAACCTATTAAATATAAAGTTTTAATTTGAATATAGTAAATTTTATTTAAAAACTCGATTAATTCTTTAATATACAACAAGTAATAGTAATTTGTATTATACAATTTGTAATTAATGCGATTATAAAGTTTTTTTATAACATTATCTACAATAGTATAGCATTTGAGAATGAAAGGAGAAGATCAATAAATGATAACATTTGTAAATTTAAGGTAACTTAAAGTTCTTTACTGATCTCTATCATTGTTTTATTGTAAAACAAACTTTACAGGAGTCGGTAGTTTTAATTAACTTGGTTTAATAAACTTTACATTATTAGATTAGTTTATGAAACTTTGAACGTCTCCATCTCAAAATTAAATATTTAAAGTACAGAAGGTTCGTCGAGCATTAAGCTTCTATTCGATTAGCTGCAAACTTCATACATAAATTCTTAAACATTAACGTTACAAATAGCTATGGATTTTCGGAAGTTAACCCTGTACGTTTCGGTAATCGTGATCGATTTTGCGACAAAGTAGTTTTCATTTTATAATTTGCAAGTATATGAAAAGTAAATGTGCAAAATCTACCAAATAAAATGAATCTTAACATAAGTACTATCCATGAGAGTCTATTATCTGCGGAAAATTCTATTCTATGGTACCCAAAAATGATAAACGGTAACCGTAGTATCAATCTATGACCTATGTTTTCCAAGTATGTGATATTTCAGTAAAGGATACTACGTGTATTTCCGATCATAGCTCTGCATTTTTTAACACGAGAGACTTGGAAATATTCATTTCTTTTAAAGCTATGTACAATAAAAAATTGTTACTACAGATATATGAATCCAATAGAAATAGTTGAAAATCCTAGATTTCTCTGGCACGTTTCGTTGTCATTTTTTACTGTTCATAGCTTTTAAACAAAATAATATTTCAAAATATTTTTGTCGAGTTTCATATTCTTTCAGATAATTTTTTTATTTTGGAAGCATGCAGGTTATGCTCAGAATTATAAGTACCACATTTTACTGAAGCTACGCATATTTGAGATCCAATATGTTATATAAAACCACTTTTCAAAACTCGATCGAAATCCATTTTCCACATTAAGCGAACTATGAATTATGCTCAAAAATTCGAATGACCACTAATTTAAATTGATGTAGGTATGAAATTACGGCTTAATTACGATAATGATTAGCGTGACCAGGCCATCCATAGTTGGAACGCTTATCCTATCAGGATCCTGAACGGAAATAAGCAATTTGTCATGATTGAGGTTATTGTGATCATAGCACGATCGTGATACAAACATGATACCTTAAAATAAATTTTTGTTCCACAGTTACTTTATTTATATTTTCTTCTAACAACAAGAGCCTACATTTACATAGCTAGTCATATCCAGATATAATAAAATATACTGACAGTGTCATCGTTATAACCTGAAAAGTAATTATAAATAATGATTTATCAGTAGATCATTTCAAATTTGTGCTTAAGGGGGCAGGCCTTGGTTAAAATCTAAAAAAAAGAAAATTGCAGTTTTATTTATACAAAACTTTTTGGATGTGATTTAGAATGAGGGAAGTTTTTTTTTACTAAAAGTTGGTAAAAAGGCAAAAATTATCACCGCTTAAAGACTTAAATATCTTGAATCTGTGGCTCGTACCAAGTGACTCCTTTCGATACTCTGTTTTTCTATTTTCAACCACTCCTCGTAAACTTTCTCAGCATCCAGCCATCGATATAGTCTGAAAATTTTAGAGAATATTTCTGATATATTTCCTCACAATATAAGCGCAGCAGATTATTAAAAAAGTCTATGTAGTAATAATTAAAAATATAAACCCTTGAATAATTAAATATTTTAATTAATTTTGAGGTTATATATTTTTAATACTTACTATATAGACTTTTCTTATAATATGCTGCGTTCATATTATGAGAAAATATATCAGAAACATCCTCTAAAATTTTTAGCTTATATCGATGGCTGGATGTTGAGAAAGTCTACGAGGCAGACCTAAAAATAATAAAAAAACATTATTTTGAGATAATTGCATTTAAAGTTTGAAACCGCAATAAACACATACAAACAATACTCACCTAAAGATAAAAGTAGGAATGCTTTGCATTTTCTTGTTATATATTTCATTAATATATTTCACACTATTGCTTAGAAAAACAAGTGTGATACATCAACCATATGATCTCATGATAATGCTGAAACAAAGAAAAGAACGCTGAAAAATTTCCACAATACCGTCTACCTCCATTTTTCCAGCGTTGCCTTGATGATTTGATGTACACTGACTTTGATGCATTTCAATCCATTCTTCATAAGCTGGTGTGTCTTCTTTTCCTTCCCATAAAGAGCAACTCTTAAAAAAACTATTATTTTTGTAAACATCAAGCACTTTTCCGGTAGAATTGCCTATTACATTAGAAACACCTTGAAGTGAGGAAAAACCTCTTTTTCTCCAAGAACCATCTCTGGACACAGGAAGTCCAGCACTATCTGAAGACAAGATACTAATTTCTTCTATCGCACCATTACTCATAGAGCTTTCAGCAAACACTTCACAAGCTTCACTCAATTGATCGTTGATATTGTCAAAATTGCTGTGCGACATTGTCTGTGGCAAATCCATAATTCCACAAAATGTTGAAAGCCCAGCATGTCTATGATCAAGAGCACGCATAGCCAAAACAGATCTTGTATTAACTTCATATGCATTACTTTTTTTGACAATTAATCTACTTGAATTAATTGATACAATTCTTGGATTTGTATAATTTGAACAAGAAATGTCGATTTTAAATCCAAGTCATCGTACATCAGATTCAGAGAAATTCAGTTTTACATGACATATCTTGCAACATGTAATTTTTTGCAGTTCAGGAAATAGGATGTCAATGTCGATAATTCTATTCCTGATTTCACCACCTTCAGTTATAATGTCCTCAACTTTACTACTGGATGTTGAATTTCTTGGCTTCTTTGGAGGACGACTATCTCCTTTTCTTTCATAAAAAATCTTCTTTCTTTTTGTTGGTCTTCCCCAAGTAAGTTTACCAGGGCCACCCGACACTCTACCTTGAACATTCCTTGGTCTAGCACTCGAAGACATTACACTTACACTGTATATTGATTTGACACAAAAAATATATAAATATTTATACACAACCCACCACAAACAACTTTTCTTACATTTTTTATAAAAAAAAACACACTTATACACTTTAACACTTATACATACTTATATAATTATTCACTTACATACTTATACACTTATACAGTATTACACGATAATTATAAAGCCTTGAAAAGGGCTGATGAATATAGGTTTTAATTTAAAAATAATGTACAATATTCTTATACAAAAATAGTACAGATATTTTGAGAGGTTAATCTCAAAGTAAACAACATTAAAGAGCATTCACAACGTTCATACAGAAGTTGCGGATAGAGCATATCGGCGTTCTGGTCAGTGATTGGTCGAAAGACAGTTCCAGAGGAACATTCCGAAGTACCTTAGTGCATTTTCATCGAAATGATACCGAAGCGCCAAAAATCTCATGTAAATTTCACCTGGTGGCGAAATTTCAAAACAGCGAGAGAGTATAGTTTTTTAGTCAATTTCGCATATAGGTATACTGTACGTGTTACTCTCTGACAGCTTCGAAATAGACTCTTTGAATTTTTAATTATTTAAACTTATTTAAATAGCATTTTTACATAAAATTCACTAAATTAAAAAAAAGCTACTTTGAAATTTTAGCTATAATTCTGTAACAAAACTTAATATCGTAAAGTGGGTTACAGGAGCTTATTATACAAGAAATTTTCCATCAAAATATGCAATAAAAATAATGATTTTTTTTACTTTTTAACCCAGGCCTGCCCCCGTAAATTCATCTATATATATATATCTGTATAAGGTAAATGCACCTCATATAGCCCACCTAAGCTTTGAGCATTTACCATAGTTGATGTATTGAAAGAATTTTTTTTCGGTTGCGGTTGCATACCAAAATAAAGCATAAAAACTAACATAATATATTTTCTATTCGAAAATTTACATATAGGACAACCCTACAGAGATTTGAAAATAAATAGTTAGTAGAACATATTGGATTTTATGTGTACCTAACGTAATATGGCCCGTCATTATGTTTCGTTGTTTAATCGCTAATAAAAAGCAAATGTATCTATCGAACCGGGTTAAAAATAACGATATGATATAGATAAATAAAGTTTAGGTATTCTAGACAGATACAATCATCTTTGCCTGTTGTATAAAGATCTAAGCTTATCTTTTAACATATAAATAACGTATAAAATGCCAATATTATTTAAACACGTATTATTTATGTCTTTTCTACAATGTAATCGCTAGTGTAAATATCTTTTGTAAGATATATTTTTATCATTAAATGGCCTAAAAAAATTCTAAGAGTTGTGATTAGATACAAATCTTGTATTCTGTCTATTACGTGGGCCGTATTGGGTTGAATGAGTGTGTAGACGCATTTTCTTTTATACTAATTTCTTTATTTAGTATCGCAGTAAATATAATTACTTGATCAAAATTATAGTGACCAATTCACTTAACCTATTGTATAAACATAAAATACACTGCAGGTTAGTCCCCTTTTGTTGCTGTGAAAATTTTTTCCAAATAAATAGGTTATACTGACATCATATACATAATACATTAGCTATATTTACCGGCTAAATCGCATAACAGATAGGATAGCCAGAGTGGGCAGCATATTACGTACATTCGCCTTATGTAAATGTAAGTCAATGTTGCTAGGTGAATATATTAAAATGTAACTGTAGATAAAAGTTTTGAAAAATGAAATATAATAATAATATTTCTACTTAAGGGATCATTCTACTTTGAAAGCTCAAAAAAAAGGATATTTTTGTAAATGTTTTTAGAAGTACTATTGTAGATATTGATATAAGATTTGTTGGGTTTAATAAAGACACTGTCGAAATATATAAAAAAACAATTTTATTTATTTTAAACACTTTTTGTACACAAAAATGACAGGTAAACGTAACTCCTCGAAAAGTAGGTATATGTGCGCCGTAGTCGAATGCTCAAAGACGGGCCATCTGAATCAAAGATAATCAAACTATTTTAGATTCAGTATGACTCTGACTCTATCGTATTGGAGGATTTTTTAAATTTTTTCGAAAATAACAAAATTGCAGACATTTACAAAAATAAAAAGAAAAAACGTACTTTCTTCACCGTTTTCTGCAATAACAAAATAGTCAAAGTGAAAATTTTAGAAAAATCGTAAAATCATAAGTATGCAGAATATGTTGTTAAAATTTCATATGGATCGGTTCAGTAGTTTCGGAGATTTTGACTACGAGCGATCTAAAAACGTTGTTTCGAGAAAAATACGTTTAAATTTTTTTTAATGAAAAACGTAAAAAAAATTATCTAAACTTAATCAGCGATGTCTGCTCCGTACAAAATGCATTCCGAGAAATGCAGTTCGAGAAGTTCATTTTCTTCAAAATCGATTTTTTGAAATTGGCAAAGTAGAATGCTCCCTTAAGCATCGTGATTGCATATCGTGATCATGCTACGAACGTGATAAACTAATTCATGGCAAAGATTTGTAATTCATTTACGGCTGATCAAGGCATAACAGGATACGAGTCACAATAATAATCATACCTCTACCCTGATGAATAATCTAGGCCTGCTGTCGTACAAAGAACCAACATTTTATTTCTACTATGTAGCACCCTTTTCCTCCAAAAGCCCACTCTCTCCGTTATTTCCAACTTCATTCGACTTGACGCGCGCTCTCCCATGTACAAATATACAGTTGGGCGTAAAACTCCCGGCGGGATCGCGTCTCTCCGCGGTGATGGCCCGTTCGGGATTCCGCGCTCACTCGTCGATTTCGCTCGCCAAATCCGATTACAACTTCGCGGGGATGCCTCTTCGTTTAATTGTGAGCGCGAGGGGCGACGAGCGACTTTTTGGCCAGGCGAGAAATTACGCGCACTAGGAGGGATGCGATCGATTTTGGCGCGAACGCGCGCGACGTAGCTAGTACAGCTCGTAATCCCGTTTATGGGCGGAGTGTTAGTGTCGCGCTGAGTGTTATAAAGGGCTTGTCGTTGTTTGTTAGAGTATTTGTAGTGGAAGATCTGGTGATTTACGGACTGGGGTTTTTATTATGATTTATTGTCTGATATAATAGTTAGGAAAAAAATGGGTTATAAACGTTTTAAAATTCTTGAACTACCTAGATCTGAAGTGCCGTATTATGGTTGACTGTCAAAAGAATATAAATTTTCTGTGTCTTGTGAGTTTTAATGATCCTAAGAACATGAAACATGTCAAAAACCTTTTAAAGGAGAGTCTTCAGTGGGTGCTTTATATTTCATATGATAATATAGGTTTTGAGTTTATGAAAGGCCCTCCTGCAGGTTATATAATAGTAATTATAAAATATCTGAACATTCTGTTGACCTTGAAAAAATCTCGTTTCAACATTAAATTTATTATTTTTGCATTATGTATATCACAAAAATAGAAAAGTTGCCATTTTAATGCTATCTATTTCTAAAATACTATGTATAATATGTAAATTTATATATAATACTTTACTAATTTACTAATAGACATGTTACGTTACTCACAATTTTAATGTTTAAATATCTGAGGTGAACGGAATATTCAGACTTTAAATGCATAAGAATATTTTCTAATTAACGTATTATATTTCTTTAAAATTTTTTTTTCATATTTCATGTAAGATTATTAAAATTTGCAAGCCATAGAGAATCTATCAAATCTATATATCTAGCTGATATTATCGTGTTTATTAAAAGTTTTATTTTCGTATGAATAGTTTTAACAATACGTAATCTATTAAATTAGTTAACAAATTAAATAAGGAGACTGCATCATGTCAATACATCCATGCGATAAATAACCTGATTATATTCCTCTAGAAATATTCTTTTCAAGTGTTGTTTAAGGAGTTTTTTATTTGCAGAAACTTCATGCTGGCTTGGTCAAGATAAAAAGTTTGATTGTATCTCTTCGTTCAACGTAAAATTCACCAGCAATTTTATCTCTTTCTTTCGATTATAGGTATATGAAATAAATTCCTAGTTGACTATTATATAAGCATTTTACTATTCTGTTTTCCTTCTCTGTTCTTGCTCTATGATATTCGGAGAACGAAATCGTTTTCGTCGAAAACAGCAATTTTCATTTTTGAAAAGCACCCGTGAATTCCACTTTTTTCGAAATTGAAGAGCATAGCAGCAGCTTCGAGTGTGTAGTGTCTGCGCGTAGTTGCGTTTCGCCCCTCCATCCTTTGCCTCTCTCGCGGGAAAAACAAACCTGTTTTTCACCAAAGTTAAAACGAAAAATGTTTTGGCTTCAGCATGATGGCGTTACATTCTGAAAAACAATGGTGTGATTTGTACAATACACTACAATTCAATTACAATACAATTTTATTTTCATGCTATGTATACCGTTACGGATCGTATTATTGTATAGTGCCGCTACTGTCAATCATTTGAATTCAAATCTTTATTATATGACAGTTTTCCATTATTTCCTCAATTATTTTAAAAGATAAGAATTAGCATTTTCAAAATAATAAAAGTAATAATGCAGAACGTTCATGATACTGGTTTAAAATCAAATGATTCACAATAGAGGCACTGATCTACAGTAGAGTCTGCAACGGTATGCTTTGAACAAATGTATGACCTCACAATATGATAATTTATTAACTATATTATCTTCACTATATTCAGTCATAGGTAAAAATCTAAATTCATTTATCCAGATACAAATTTAGATAAACGTTTATCTAGATATAAATCTAGATACACGTTGATCTAGATAAGGCGCTATCTACATAACTTATATAATTCAATTGTGGAACAAAATAATTTATTTCTTATATCTAAGCAAATATTTTAATAAATATGAATAATAAATGTGTATCTAGATAAACAAAAATTCCTTTATTTTAAGAAGATGAAAAAGTTATGCAACTTTCGAAATATTTATCCAGATACAAAAAGTAGATTATTTTGTTCTATATTTATATCTAGTCCCAAAATTTAGATAAGTACTCATAATTTTTTAATTAAGTCCAATGTTTAAATTAGATAAGTTACCTAAAGAAAAAGGTTTTATGTACATAAAACTTTATTTGGATAAATTATCTTTCATTTTCATATTTTTTGAAAGGTGAGTTTTGTTGCCTACGACTGAATATCTAAATAAAATACGATAAAAAAGATAAATAGATCATGAGCGATCCGTAAATGTAATATTAAATATAAACACAATACATCACATTTTGTCGGAATTCAACGCCATCGTACTCTTATTATATGGCCATCGATTACGCGCTTCGTAGATTCGATAGCGCGCCGCTAGCGCAGTTATGAAGCAACTCGCGCGCCGCGCCATCGCGCAACTACCAGGCTAGAGTTTAAAAACGTGCTGGAGCGGCGGCGAGAGAAAAATGGAAAAAGTTGGTCGGCAGCTCGCGAGGAACTTTCGGGAAATCGCTCGTTGCCAGCCGCCGCCGCCGCCACTTTTTTTTCTCTCTTCACAGCGGCACACGTCCGGAGCAGGAAATTTTTCAGAAATTTTTCCGAACGCGTGAGAAATGTGCGGCTACGATCGCATCGACGTACACATAGTTTACGAGTCTGAAGGACGCGGAGCGCGCGCGCGTTCGAGATAGTTTGTTTTTCTCGTGTTTACGCGCGAGCGGCGCTGCGGGAAATTTACGATTCGTCGGTTGGTTTTCGAAAAAGTGTTTGCTGATTTTGTAGTGTGAATGGAATTTTTCGGTGATCGTTAGCGTTCTGTCAAAATTTCGTGATAAAAGATCGTCATAACATTTTTTGGATTTGTGGAAACTTATAATGTAAATTCGGTAAATATATGAAATTCTATTATGAAATTATATGATTGATTATTCCACTATTGGTATTATATGAAATTCTATTATGAAATTATATGATTGATTATTCCATTATTGGTATTATATGAAATTCTATTATGAAATTATATGATTGATTATTCCATTATTGGTATTATATGAAATTCTAGATAAGATAGTTTTATGTGTAATCTTGAATATAACAATTTTATATGAAATTTTCTGGCTAAAATGTAGGTAGGTAAACTTAACAAAAAATTGTTCGTCCGCGTAAAATCGATTTACTTTATACCTGAGCCAACTATATATAAAAGGTTACAGCACTTCCAATGTTCTTGATGCCACTACAATTATAGACTTTTTATTTTTATACGTTAAAGAATAATAAGTTAACCCATTAACATGAATTGTGTATTAGTAGTAGTAACGTCATAAAATCTATTTTGTTCGATTGGCCGCCTTATTTTTTACTTTCTAAGCTTAAAAAGTACTTAAATAATTGATCATACATGACTGAGTATAAATGAAAAGTAAAATTATTAATATTTTAATTCAGCGTTTAAGAAAATGAAGTAGAAACCATGATTTACTAACACCAACACAGGTCACAACTATACGGTTTCGATCATTGTTCACGTTAAAGGGTTAAAGAATCTTACGACAAAATATTTAAGTCGGTTTTAAAATAAGTGAATTTAAACGTTTAATTCGAAAAGAATTTCTCAAATACGTTTAACAGTACTTTTTTGTTACCTGTCTGGAAAAAAATAATTTTTCAAGTATAATATATATACAGAAACAAATATTATCATGCACAAAAATTACAAATTGCAAAAATAATTTAAAAAATTTTAAAATAATACGATGTTAATAAAAATGAAATTTATACGTCAATAATTTAAATGTATTTATTGTAAGATGTGTACGATATTCCCAAATACAAATAAAATAACAAAAAATATTATATTATGTGTAGTAGAGAAATTCGGGTTTCAACCTTTAAAACTCACATACTTATCTTAAAAACGGCTTAAAGCGTATTTCCGTAAAATACTTTTACTATATTACGAATACGTCTACAATAAATTGTAATGCACCATCAATATTCGAGATTCCTTGACCTACCTTCGTTAAAATTGGTATTAAAACCTTTCCGAAAATGTTCATCTTGATCTCCCGCTAACTATCTGTTACAACCTTTACCCAGAACACCGTCATAATACCATTCTTCTATCCCCCCCCCCCACAAAAAAAACACTCAAAAAACAAAACAAAAAACTTAATAATACCAAAGAGTGCGTATAAATGCATGAGCGAACTAATTGTAAAACTTCGCAGCTGCGCGACGCGCGATACATGCATGCATGTATCTGTAAAAAGAAAAAAAAATCGGCCGCCGCCGCCGTCGCTGCAGCCGCAGGAAGCTGCGAACTCTAAATTGAACTTTCGCTACTACTGCTACTACTTCCTTCCTTCTAAACAAAATAAAAAATGCTTCCGGCCCACGCCGACGTGCGAGGGCGAGTATTACCATATATACGTATTATTAACTACTGTGTACCTTTATATAAGTATAGATATTTTTATGCATATGTATTTGCTACTTGACCGTTATTTATTGTTGCGTTATGTAGATGTATAGATGAGTGCAAGTATCTGTATGTATGAGTGCGTGTGTATGCACATACTTTTAGATAACATATAAATAACGGAATCCATGGCTAGTGAAGTTTTAAGCGACAAGAACAACATTTTTAGTAAAAATAAAGTAAATTCTTTTAAAATATCGTTTTTATTTTCACTCTTAATATTTTTGAGTGAAACTTTAATAGGTATGTCTAAAAAAATAGAACGAACCATTCTCGGTGTGAATATTTACACTAGTCGAGTAAATAAGCATTTTTAGGGACAAATTTATTCTTAACTATGCAACTATAATATAAAGTCAACAAGTAATAATATTCACCGCGAGAAAGGTCAATTCAATATTTTCTTTAGAAGTAGTTAAATTTCATTCAGAATTCGAAACAGTACCCAGTTACGACGACACACGAGCTTAGGACTAGAGCAAAACACACTTCAATCGAATAACCGCTCTTGCGAAATCCATAATCTTGCGTGTTTATATACGTACGCGTACGCCCACGCATGACAAGATCATCATCGTCCTAGGTAGAGTTTAATAGTGCATATACACGAGACGCTATGTCTGAGTGCCTTACTCCGGGATTGCTTGCAGACACACGTACACTATATATATTGGTCGCGTAGCACGCAGCCACTCGTCAATCGAAATCTCATCGCTGATGCGATCTAATGCGTGTACAAGCTGATACTGATTAGTCGAGAGGACAACTTAATTTCTTGATAATTTAGTTGGTTGTGTTTCATTATCATTATATATATATATCATGTGTGCAGCATATTCTGATCACGCTTAAAAATTTTGAGGTATATTTCATTATATCTACAGAAAAAATAGAAGAAACTTTTCTCGTAGTTCATATTTACACTAGTTGAGTTAATAGTTATGCAGTATATAGTGAAATATTCTATTTACTTTGAGGCTGTTGTCTAATTCAGTATAAATATGTACTCACAGAGGAAATTGATTACAGATTATTCAGTCAGCTAGCAAAACTACACTCAAAACTTTTAAGCGCTATAGATTTGAAGCTACTTTTTATTTAAATTTTTCAAAAATGGTCATGAAGTGTCCGTAACGTGAAATAGCACTCGACAAACCTTTAACCAGCTATAACTTTTGCAAATACAGTTGAATGCAAAAAATTTTAGAATCTGAATTATAGGTGTCATATTATGTTATCAATTTTACAAGTACCGCTAACGAAATAAATTTTAACAATCAAATTTTCGCAACATATATATAAATAAAAGAAATAGTTACAAATCGACATTATCTAATAAAAATGCATTTGGGTATGGCAATTAATAAAAACTTATTTGACCATTGCAGTTAGTAAAGAATGCGTATTTAATCTAGAGTTATATAATTTCCTATTATTACAGACAACTCATTTTAAAAATTATGATCAGTATACCCGTGTAAAAAAATAAGTCTGGGATAAGTCTGGCTAAAGTCTGGCTCAGAAAGTCTTGCAAAAGTCTGGCTTCACAAGCATAGCATTCCGTCATTTATGCAATAACCTAAATCTTTGTCTCTTTTTTTTATAAATATTTAAATTTCGTAGATGATTGCAATATTTAAAAAAATGTTTCCACGGTTTAATCAAAAACTGTTATTTTTTACGATTCCGATCGATATTAACAATAAGTGTAGTGTTCTAATTAGTTGTTTGTAAAAATAAGTTTTCGAGACATAATTCAACAAAAGTCTGACATATAGTCTGGCTTATAGTGTGGGATCGTCTCCGTAGCCAGATTTTTGCAAAACCTTCTGAGCCCGCCGTTTGCCAGACCCAGACTTATTTGTTTACAGGGGCACTGCAAGTTTCATTCCATATGGAAATTAGAAGTCATAGTATCAAAACCCAGAATATAAATAAAGCATTTGTTGCTTTAACCACATTTTGATAGGTATCCAACCCGTTTATATTAACTGCAGTACTCAAACACATTCTATGAACGAAAAATGTTAAATAAGCCTTTATTTACTTCAGTGCTAAAATACGTCTTTATCTTTGGGAAATAGCGCAATAATAACAATTGATTGTACTTCGAGAGAAAAACTTCTTAATATTAAATGCGAGTCTTAATTATACAAATGTTCGACTTTAAATATAGCCAAATCACGCAGATCTCAATAAAACATTTATTAATTTTGAAGCAATTCATTAATGAATCATTTGTACCAAATATCTGTCGACTTGATAAAGACGAATATCTTTTTCTCAGTCGTGTGAGCTCGGTTGAAAGGAAAAAAAATCGACAGACTCACCGCGTTCGCGTACATCACGCTAATTAGTCGATGCTCTGCTCTCGCAGCGGAGCGGTAACCACTGCTCTTTAATCTCGCGCGATACACACACGGCTGCAGTGCGCATTTTCTGCGCG
This sequence comes from Gastracanthus pulcherrimus, assembly GCA_949152435.1. NCBI lineage: Eukaryota > Metazoa > Arthropoda > Insecta > Hymenoptera > Pteromalidae > Gastracanthus > Gastracanthus pulcherrimus. The sequence continues at coordinate 43,900,664 of OX424572.1, forward strand.
CCCACTGCCGTGCCTCCGACGCGCGCCGCCCCCGCAAACGAATTATTCAGCGCGTTTACTTTGAGCGTATAGCAGTGTAGGGAATTGCGCGCAGCGCGGGAGGAGCCAATTATGATAATCACCGGGATATTATTTTGTTTGCTCGAAAGTTATAGCTACTTTGATTTGATGTACGCGATAGTTGGAGTTGGAGTTGGAAGTTAGATCGTTGGTTAGGTAAATCGATAAAACAGAACGTTAATGAGTTTTCAGATAAATGTGATTGATTTGTCAGAACAAAACTACAATTTCACTTAAAATATTTACATTTTGAGCACACGTTTTTAAATAGTAAATAATTAATTATGAAGTTTCGAAAACAGTTTTTGCAATAATAATTATAATGCAACATTTTGTATCAGAAAATTATCAGGAATTGGATCCTGATCAGGAATTCAGTTAGTTATGCAAGGTAATATTCTGTAGTAAAATTAACAACAATTTACTGTTGTTGATAGTTACTTACGAACATTGAAAATTATTAAGGCAAGAATTTGTATCATTTTATCTGATATTTAAACAAAGCTAAACATTTTTTCGTAATAGTTAACACCTTCACATGAATCGAATCGACCAAATGTCTGACGACAAATAAATACTTCAAATTGTTTAAAACTATTTATAAAGTTGAATGCTTACATGTTGAGTTAAATGAAATTTTGATTTATTTATGAAAGCAATAAATTGTGCTTTAAAATGGATAATATTGCAATTAACAGTAACAAATGTTAAAATTTGTTATAATTCTAGACTAAAATATTGAAAACTATATTTACAGTAACTTAAAAAAATTAGTAAAATATAAAAGTAAATTTGTAAATTTTAATAAATAATAATTAATAAATTATAATTATAATTAATTATTAAAAAATGTCGAAATGCAGAAATTAAAAAAATCTATCTTTTTGTAATTTTGTTTGCATTGCTTTTGCATTGATTGAACAGTTTCTCCCAAACACCTGCAGTTTTCCATATATTTTACAACAGAATTCGTACAGGGTCAACTCATATTCACTCATATAAAACTCGAAGATCCCACCGACAAGACAAAGAAAAGTCGCGTGGCGTATTAGCTTCCGATTAATCGCACCTCAAGCCATCGGCGTGCACCGACGGTGCGCGGAAATTATGAGTCTCTTATGCATATCAAAGCCCGCAGTGCGCCTCTAATTCAATTAACGCCTTTGACGCGTACGGCTCCTCGACTTTCCCGCAGGGCAAACGCACGAATCCATTTCATATACGGGACCTATGTACCTTTGACGATGATCTCGTGGCTGCACGCGTGAAAATTCACGCTTCGTTTCAGCTGTCTTGGGTGGAGGGTAGTTTTTATTATCGGGGACGTGCTGTAAAACGTTAATTCGGATAATGGACTGTGGGTAATGAACAAGGAACTTGCGTATATATATGGGGAAATCTCCAGAACTTTTAATTTTCAAATGTTGAAAATGAGGTCAACTTAACTTAGGAGCACAGCTATAGTTTTATTCACATAACTTCTCGAGACTATAAACAATTAATATTTGCCCATAAACAAGCCCGAAACGAGTGCCTACCGAATCTAAAATGATTTATCAAATACGGCAGGTTAGAATTTCCATGTATATATTTTTTCTTGAAAACAATTCTATAATATTTGTGCAGCTATTTTTATTTTTATTTTTGATACTTAAATCAAACATTTGTATTGCATTAATGTTTTTTTACAAATTACGTTGATCTTAATGATTCACTTAAAGTGATTGGTAATGGTTCGGTAGAAGGTATAACGAAAGACAAGGATGCGTGACTACTTACTTCTGATTCCGAGAGATCCTTTGAGGGGGAGGAGGATTCAAATGATGTCAAAGAATTACATTCCCTAAAGGACAACAAAAATTGTATGCTCTAATTGAGGAATTTTATTATAGTTCGTTTATAGAATAAAAAGACCGGAAGAGTAATATTATTTTAATACAAATTTAACTTTTTATGTATTGATTAAATTTAAATTATAAATTTGGCTTATTGAAATTAACAATTTAAATGTTTCAATTGATTAATTTTACCTCTTAGACGACGAAAACACTTTTTTTTCATTATATTTATTTCTCTGTTCACTCCATTTTTCCGTTTTTTAACTCTTCAATTCGTTTCTGTTTTAAGTACTTTTTCTTCTTTCTCACTTTTACTTCACTCAAAACAGGTTTCATGATTGTAAAATGCAAAGAAACTTATTTACTTATTTGTATTATTCAGTTTTTCTAGTAGCAATAAGAGGTTATGATGTTTAAACAAACGCGCTTTGCGGACGGCGCGTTGTGGATGCGACAAATCGATATAAATTTGGTATTTTATTAATACATATTAGGTTTTTAGGTATAATGCAAAGCTATTTCTCAAAAGTTTATCAAATACTATATTTCGGTCATTTATTTCATCGATTTTATCAGGTCAATTTTAAACACTATTAGAAAAACTATAATTGAAATCGGGAATACGACATACGAGAAATGTGACAGTTTAGACATTTGATTGGTAAATTGAATTAATTTGTGACAGAAAGTAAACATAAAAATGTAATAAACAATAAGCTTAAGCTTTAAACAATAACATAAGCCTATGTGAAACAGTTTCTTATATTTTAATACAGTTGAAATATAAGAAAAAACTAATTGAAACCTCGAGCCATATAGGTTAAATGTTTGGATGATAATTAAATTTTATTCTAAGGTCATATTATTTATTATCAGTTTTATTTATTGCCTAATATTTACAAAATGAGAAAAGTTTAAATTTAAAATTTACTCTTGCCTTGGATTTGTTTTGTATAAAGGCATCCGAAACGACGCCATATATAATAAAGAAAAATTTTAAAGAATTTTAAAGAAAATTTTAAAGAAAAACATTACTCGTGATGTTCAATAAAGTCTACAATTATTTTTAATGTTAAATTTCGGAGAAATAATTTATAGGGTATCTACAAATTTTGTTTAAAAGCACCTTTTATCATTACGTTTCCGTGATACACATATGAAATTCTATTCGGTTTAGCTCGAATTTTAAAGTTGATATAAATTAATGTTAACTTAGGTTTAAAATAAATGAAAAATAACTAGAAACCATTAGATAAACGTATATTTTAGTAAACTATCTATGTAATAATTATGAAATAAAGAATATTCAAGTTTCCTGTCTATGAACAAGAACGAGCTTTAATTTATTTAGAACTCATATGTCATAGTGAAAATCCATTTGCTCGCTGTAGTGTATTATTAGATTTACATAGTCGCGCTAATATTATCTGTTTATATTTACATTTAATAATGTTGCAATTTATTTTGGTGCGCCGTTCTTATTACTGCGGGTACGGCTAATTCGCGCATCTTGCGTATAAATTGCATTCGCGTGTGTTTAATATGCTCTTTGTTCTACATTAAATTGTTGATGAATCGAAAATCACGCTACCGCGAATTGATCGTGCCTTGTATATAACAATTATTAAATTCGTATAATTTTATTTGAATTAAATGTTCGCACAATGTTTACTATGTTACTTTGTTTTACATAATAAGTAAATAATAAGTCAATATACAGAATATTTGTATATGTATGTCTCTAAAGTACAGTTGTATGTACGTATTCGCGTACACCCTACTGGAATGAATTCTTTCAAGAAATTAAAAATTTTAGCGCTATTAATGTTAGACACATTTTAACTTTTGTCTCCTAGAAGTGCATGTGTAGTATAAAATGCACCCGCGTATAATAAATATATAATAACTTCATAGTGTCAATAATTAAAAAATTACACTAAAACAGATTAAGTTAATTCGAATAAACGTTCATTTTAATGCTGTGTAGATAATCATTTATTTGAAATTACTATACATTTATTATGATCTTTTTATTCAAATAAAAGATTTTTTTAATAGTATTGACATGTTTATTTGAATTTACTAAATTTTTTCAGACTACTATCCATAAAGAAATTCGTAAAAACCGTATGGAAATCTGGTGTAAAACTAACCTCGAAATAAAGTGAACTTATTAATTATTTCTAATAAATTTATCCGCAGAAAAATGTTAGGATATAATATATATTATAATAATCTATAATACTGATAATGAAAATTCTTTGATGCTATTAAAATATCTTTCTAAAGGCATGCTATTGTTAGCGAAAATTATATTTTACTTTAAGGACAGAACTAATTGAAATTAAGGTTAAACTTTCATTTTTAGAACATTTATTATGTATATTAAAGATACTGTCGCAATATCTATTACACGAAAAAGGTATAATTTAATAAAAGCATAAAAATAATTTGAATATAAATTCATATAAAAATTAAAATCGTGTCCTTCAGTCTTTTTTTAAAAAATGTATTTTTTAAACGAGGATGTTTACAAAATTGCAAGACTTTACACTACAAAGGAAAATTAAGTGTGTTTACCGTAATTTCTCAATATATTTACAAAATAGAATTGCATTTTATAGACTGTATCATGCAGATTACAGGACAATTAAAAACATTAATGAATAACCATTTAAACCATGCTTTTTACGCTGTTAAGATGTGCATTAAATTGTAATTCGAGCACTAAAAAAATGTGCACAGTGTAAACATTTTTCCACTGTACAATGTAATCCTTAATTCTTTTTAATTTTCCCTGAATACACAAAAGGAAAACTATAAAATTTATTTTTATGGATAACCCGTTCGGACACGATTTTGTTACAGGCGAAATCAAGTATAGTTTTCTGGTAAATTTAAATTACGTGTTTAAACTAGAATTTTGACGCATTAATATTAATTTTTATTAATTCTTAATTCGTGTATTCAGACACCAGAGTACATTATATTGAATCTGATAATATATTTTTTTTCAACACAGGCATGATATGAGCCGTTCTCATGCCTGAAAGTAGGGTAGAAAATTCCGCATTTCGATCGTGTTCGGCAAAAGAGTGAAAAAATATTCATTATCTTCCACTTTTGCGGGAAATAATGGATCATGAACTGTATTATGCACGACTCAAAAAATACAATTCTCTACCAATCTTTCATGCATAAAAAAGCCCTATCACGCCTTTGTTGAAAAAAATACGATGTGTAACACGGGGAAAAATGCTATTTTAGACTCGAGTGAGATGTTTTTAGCACTCGTATCAATCTTGGGCGCCTTCGGCGAATGAATATTTCACTCTCGCTATAAATAGCTTATCTTCTCAATTTGTTGCACAATGTGCTATTATGAAGGTATAAGAAAATTAAGTCATTAAAAAAATATATAGATATCTCACAACAATTTTTTTGTAATTATAGACTTAACAAGTTCCAAACATTCAATTCATTTTAAGGCTAGAAATTTTTATAATTAATTTTCTGTAAACCTAAGTTTTTACATTAGAATAGACAAATATCACAGTATAGAGCTAAAAATATTAAATTTAAAATAGGTTTTGAAAATGCAAGGTTAGTGTCCTTTAGAAAGGGCATGGCTACTGAAAGTGTTAAAAATACAAAACTGCAAATATATCGTACATATTTAACAAATATTTAACATTGCCTGGAGGACCAAACTCTCAGTTTGTTAACATCCTTTATCATAGTCATACGCCATGCATATCGAACGCATCGGCAAGTAGGTATCCCAGAATTCTCCCGATGTAATTACCACTTGCGCGTTCCCTCGAATATACTTGTTGAGCTTTGTGTCACGTCGGTGATCTCGTCTTTCTCGCATCATTAATCATGATCTCGAGCGCTTTCTCTCTCTCTCTCTCTCTCTCTCTCTCTCTCTCTCTCTCTCTCTCTCTCTCTCTCTCTCTCTTTCTCTCTCTTGATCACTGCCAGTGATGACGGCTTTGTCTTTCGAGAAGTTAGTTTCTCAGACGTGGTCCTGGCTGTTGCTCACTTCTCGTCACAGGCTAGAGGAGAAGACGGCATACCCCAAAGTATAGTGGCTAAGGCTCTTCCGTTTGTGGGAAATCACATTGTTAAAATCTTCAACTCCTCCTTGTCAGACTTTCGACCAATTCCTCTGCTGAATTGTCTTTCCAAAGTCCTGAAAAAAATAGTACATGATCAAATAACTGACTTTTTACTAAAAAAATACACTTTGGACCCGATGCAGACTGGTTTTCGACAGCATCACAGTACACAGACAGCACTACTAAAACTCACTGAGGACAGCAGGCATTAACAGCAACAAAAAATTTTTCAGAAAACAATTCAGAAATATCCGATACAAAGATATGTATGTTTAAAATTTTTTTAATGTGCTTAAAAATGTTTATTATATATTGTATAATTTCAAAACAGAACCTATATCTATTATTGAAAAATATAAAGATCTATTAAAAATCTATTAAAATGTATAAAATCATGATTCATTATAAAAAAATTAAATGAGTTTTAGCTAAATAAGTTACAATAATATAGATTATTAGATAATGTTTAATTCTATTAAAAATTATTTTAAATTGTAATAATTTTTAAACAATTCATTATTATTATATAGATAATTTTTATGAGAATGTAAAATTGAAAGAACTCATAGTGAATTGTTGTAATCTATTTAGAAATCCTACAATATCATTTATAATGATGTAATTAATTGTTAACAAATATCAATAATTGGTTCCAAATGTAAATAACTTTTGTGAAAAATTCATTATCCAACAGAATTTGATCTTTTCCGATAAATTTACTCGACGAGCATTTGATCCAAATCCGTGTAAAACTAAAGTTTTATGAAGTGTACCATGTAAAAATGCATTCTACAATGTACGTGTAACACTATACGAAATTCACATGCACAAAGTCGGTATTTCATACAAAATTCAAATGAGCAGGCGCACAAGCATCCTTTCTTTTTTAACTTTCAAAAAATGCTTCACAACCAGCGAAACGGAATGCACACACAGCAATTTTTATCCCCACGAATAAATCAAAATAGCCGGAAAATTCAGCGGTCAAAGGATCTCGAAGTTCCGAATATAAAAGCACCTATCAGTCAAAGCGGCCTCATAAAAGTCGAAAAGGCAGATTCCGCAAAAACAAAAGTACGAATCCTTGCACCTCTCGCACTCGCCCTGTATACAAAACAGGCAAAAGACGCGCTCGCGTATTCGATGGGCGCCTCCGCCGCCGCCGGTGCGCGTAAATATTTCAGGCAGGCCGGGGATTCCCCTGGCGCGAGCGGCGGCAGCCAGCAGCGCAGCGCCGCGGGAGATCAAAGAAACAGAACTCGTAAACAGCGGAGCCCCACGCGAGAAAGTTTTCTCACCGTTGCTGCACGTGTAATACGAGAATCCTCGAGGTGCCTGCACCATTTTTGGCGCGCGGCTCAGTTCCGCAGTGGCGAAATTTTTGAGGTGCGCCCAGGATGCGAACGTGCACTAGGGTAGTTAATCTTTAAAGGGGTTGCATTGCAGCATCGAAGTATTTAAATGCAATGTGAATCATGAGCTCGTATATTTTAAGCAAATGTTTTTTAAGGCAAAACATTGAGAAATAGCAAATACTTCGAAGCTTGTGGGGTAATCATTTTATTAACAAACTATCAAAATACCCCTACTCCCTAACACTTGGTCAAGTAGATGTACATACTTAATTTATTTTATTAAAATTATTAGAATTATTTAATTAATTTCTCGATTTTGTACAGTATAAATGCATTAATCAGTTCTTGTATATGATAATGAAAAAAATTTTAAATATTGTTGAGCACTTAAAACAACCTTTAAAGTTCATAAAATATTCTTTCATTTTTCATATGTTGGAAATATAAATTACGTTAAAAAATATCATAGATTGTCTGGTAATTTTCAAAGTACATGTAATTTTTGTATATAGCTGCAGGAGGGTCACTTATTTTATAAATGATTTATCTTGGAAAATTAAATGACTGCAGACGAATAACTCATAGTTGATTTTTTGAGAAATTGTATAATCAGTTATACACCTATCATATCTTTCCCTTCCACTGACCTCTAGAAATAACGCCACTCTCTACGTGCCGCCCAGAGAAAAAATCTTTCAAAAACACCTACACACCCCGACATGCATATAGACGATCGAGTGCACCGCCCACGTAAAAGCACAGCGTGAAACTTTGATCTTGAGCCGCTGTCTCAAAGCAGCGCAGCTGGAGCTGCTGGCTTGCGAAAGCGCCCACCCGCCATTGTTCTTTAAAGTGACCGGCTGGCAGTGGGTGATCGTAGCGGCGCGGTGAGTTCACTGGACTCTTCCTCTCCACTATGCGCTCGGAAATTTTTCATCGTCCAGTGGTATAGCCTCTTGCCTCGACTCTGTGCGCGGACTCTCGGGATGGATGTCTATTGTCGAGATCGGGTGCTGGTGTTATCGATTCATAAGTTCGAGTCGTGAAATATTTTAGGATCTCGAAGTGTTGGGTTAGACTTAGCTTTGACTGACTTATGTAGGCGTGAGGAAAATACGTTTTATTAATATTACAAAGTAGCGTGATAAGGATCGGAGTAACGATCTTTTGGTATCTAAAAAGATATTTTATTGATTTTATATAATGGTTTGTTAGCTTTACAAGAATATTTGTCAAATTACGGAAACAAGGAACCTTTAAACATAGAAAGACATTATAACACTTAGAGATCAATAAAAAGAATGTATTTTTTGTTTAAATATAGTAGTTACGGAATAATTTCAGAATATACTAAAGCATCTCTCTTTCTTTGAACGTAGTACTTTAAAATATACAAAAGGAAAAATCTATCATCGGATGCTCTTATCTCATCAGATTGGACAACAAATTTTTAACGTATCGACTTAAAATTTCGGGACGTTTTAAAAATATGTTTCTCTCCAAATAAGGTGAAACTGAAAGTCCGAAAAAATCAAGTTTACGTTTAATTTTTAATATTAGGATTTTAAGCAAAGTTATTTTTAACTTTTTAAAATTCTGCTCCACTTAATCTGGGAGGAAATATACGAGTATCTTAAAGACTTTTTAAAAATTTAAAGTAAACTTGTTAAAAATAGATTCCGTAATTGTATGAAGCATGGGCATCATCAAATTTTGATTAAATGCCTTAAGATTTTATGGATCAATAAAGACAGGTAAAAAGATCTATATGTATATTATTGTTTGTTTGTTGTTTTCATTGTTAAACATAATTAATTTGCTTCTTATTTTATCTCAATAAAGTGATTCTTATTATCACCATCAATTCCAACACGTAAGATTTCTAAAAATCGAAACTTTTCAATATACGAATCAGCTAACGAAACAGATTTAATCCACCCTTTCAAAAGAACATCCCCAAGAAAACAATATTATCCCAAGCGAAATGATCATCGCTCAACTCATTACCTATTGACAACCTCCCCCAGCGCATGCCACCACTCTGCAGCTACGTTCGCAAACACTGCAAACACTCGCACGGTGCACAAAAGAATACATTAACCGCGAAACGATCGCCATGATTTCGAATGCACTTTGCGCGCGCAGCGAGTAACGCGAGTTCGCGCGTGCATCTTACGGGACCATTGATCATCCGCACGAGTTTTCGGCTTTTCGAGGCTTCTGAGAGTTTTGACTTCGAGGTTTGGGTGTAGATGGAAAGTGGGCTCGTGATGATGATGGTAGATATTAGGACGTAGAAGCGAGGTTCTTGGCGAAAGGTCGATCAGTTTTTGTGGTGGAAGCAATTTTTTACAAACTGTCAAGTTCTGTTGGAAAATGTGAAAAATTGAACATATTTGGTGAAATATTATGAAAATTGTTCAAGTTTGTTGAAAACTCTAAATGCATGTAATCTATCCCTCGGTAGTGCACTTTAAGTCTTTTTTAAATTATACAATGATGAACTAATTTGAACATTTATTAAAAGATTCCATCAATTGACTACAATTTTTCATTTAATCATTATCATGAAAATTATTTAAAAAAAAAATTAAAAATCATTACAGTTTTAGATCTGTTTCTTCAGATTTTAGATTTTAACAGTATCCATTAATTTTTATCATGAGTTTTAATAAATTTTGACATTCTAGAACAGATCTTAAAATGTTGATAGATTACATACAATTACAATGACGTGCCGCGTATAGAAGTCGTGGAATAAAGGTTAAAGTTTGATACTACTGAATGTCTTTTTTAACATTTATAAAAATTTATTAACATTGTTAAATATTTAATTTATTAAATATCCTTTAATTTGGATTTTATTACAAAATATTAATTTTTATTCATAATTGTGCAGAAATGCTAAAAGAATTTTTTGTTTTAAATTATAATCATCTATTTGCACAACTGTCTTTCATTAAATTAGTGAAAACATGTTGGTATACCCATATCCGGAAATCGCGAATCTTTTCTATCGTTTTTTTCTTTTCATATTCTAACATTTCTTAAACAAATTCTATCAAATATTGTTATTATTCAAGAAAAATGTTTCCACCGTGTGAAAAATATGATATACTATCTATTCGCACACATCGTTTCTTTATTTTCTCAAAGAACAAAGAAACGACAGACTGGATGACACGTGCACTCGCGAAATTCCGGCTGCATCACCTGTGCGGAACCGGGCTTTTACGACTGTCCGTGCGGCTACATAATGCAGCCCGCGGCCGATTTTACGAGTTCACCAGCGCGCAGCACGCAAAAGTCGCCCGCGTGAATAAACCGCAGCACGAATTATGCAGCGCGCCGTCGCTCGTTCGCCGCGAATCGCTTGATTTTCGACTGGGCTGTATTTCTCGCTCGTCGTTCTATCTTTCGATTTATTGCACATCTACGATGAAGTGTTTCTTATTCCTGATATTAGTATTTAAATACCTTACTTTACTTGAGATTATTTTTAATGCATCTGATTAAAATTGTGCTGGTTATGGAATAACGCAATAAATTAGATTTTCGATTAAGAATTACAATAATTTTAAATAATTTGAAGACTCAATTGATCGCTACGAGTTGATTTATTAACTTTCCCCAACCTTTCGGATGTATTCATCCAGAATGCAGCATCCCTTTTCAAGGGCCAATTTGAAAATTAATATCGCTTAACGTAGCGACATCGATGAACATATCTTAACAACAAATTAATTAATTAACTGAATAATAAGCCCCCTAGTTATATTCAGTTAATTAATTAATTTGTTGTTAATATCTGTTCATCGATGTCGCTGCGATAAGCGATATTAATTTTCAAATTGGCCTTTGAAAAGGCATGTTGCTATGAATACATCCGAAAGGTTGGGGAAAGTTAATAAATCAACTCGTAACGATCAATTGAGTCTTCAAATTATTTAAAATTAAACCATGAATAATCGAGCCGCTTACAATATATAACTACAATAATTAATTGTTCGGAATTGTAATACGAATGTTTACTATTTTTCCAAATTAGTATGCAGAAATCTGTAATTTACTGCAATTTTGACAGCATGAATGTAAGAAGTTAAACAAAATGAAAAATAATAAATTAGTGTAGAATAAAATTAAAATTTAATTATAAGTGATAAAATGATGTAAAATGTGAGAAAATGTTGAAAATAGTATATAAATGTGAGACAATAAAATTTTTTGTTGGATTTGGAACATAATTTTAGTACATTATTTTAAATTATTTTATATTTTGTAATCCGTACTAATTTCTGAAATTTTCGTAGGTGCAAGTAATAAATACTTTTAGAACTTTAAAGAATATGGAAAACTGATTGAAAATGCGATAAAATGTAGAAAAACTGTACAAATTGTATAGAATGTAAAAACGAGTAAAAAAAAAGAACTTGAAAAATGTGAAAAAAATTTTGTAAACCCGTTCTAAAATGTAGTATAATGTATACAAAGAAGCTTTTAGTGGTGAATAAAACTGCAATTTATTGTATTAAAAATGTGAAAAATGATCTAAATTCAATTTAAATAATCACAGTTTCACGCATTTCTCACAATCTACTTTTTATACATCTTCTTACATTTCCTATTTCTGCTAAATGTCAATTTACACCAAAGATCAATCTCCGTATATCCACATAAATTTTCAATTTTAGCTTCCCCAATTCAAGTCCAAACTAGTGTTCAACACTTCCATATTAAAACAAATCCATCTTATTCCACTGAAGCGCAACAGTCACACGTCAAGTAGACCCTGGCCCTCCCTGCAAACATATAAATGAAACACGCGAAAGCCTTTTTGCTAATTGCGCGACTTCCTGTGAGCCGGTCCTCGCCGGCTAAAAGCGATTAATATTCATCAAGCTAAGCCACTCACGACGTGCGAACACACTGCGGACAGTCGCGAGCCTGTTTTATCGATAGCTTTCCGGACCGTGCGGGCATGCCATTTTTCAAAAGCGTTTAACAGACTTGGGCGGGAATTATGTGACGACTTGTAGAATTTCTTTAATAAGTAGGACGACGGAAAAATTCAAAATGTTTAATACTTTAGGATCGGTATGGGATACTTAAAAATTTAAGTTTTGGGATGTAATTGTATAGTGGTATTACACTTAAGGGGGCAAAATACACCTTTAAATTTAAAATTAATTAATAATACATTTTAAGGTAAAAATAAATCACTCATCATATATTACCTCATATTTTTCGGTAAATTAGAACATTTTATCGAAATATATTTAAAAAAATTTTTGTAATGTTTTTGAAGATCGTTAGGTCCCTTTTATTGGTTATAGTCTATTAATTTAAGCGAAAATTTTTCAAATTTTTAAAATTTTATTATCAAATATGGCTAAAATAGACTATAACTTAGGTCAATAATTTTTATATACAAATTCCGACGCTCATATAATAACTACATGTATTTTGAATATAATAAAACCTTGAAAGCGCCAATTCGATCACATCTCTAAACCTTGCGGTCACCCAAGAAATATAGAGGTTTTCATTATAGTCAATCAAAGGGACCTGACGACCTTAAAAAAAAAATTTGAATTATATTTTGATAAAATGTTCAAATCTACAAAAAAAACAGGTAATATATGATGAGTGACTTAGTTTTACCTTAAAATGTATTATCAATTAATTTAAAATTTAAAGGTATCTGATCCTTAAGAACCACAAATAGAAATTTTATTCTATTTAATAGCCTAAAAATAGATGTGATCCAGTCATCCTTAGATACGAATTTTGTGATTAACAGTTCTTTATTCTTGGCTTTCATGGACCAAACATTCATATTTGACTATTTTTTAAAAAAGAATAATTTTTTAACAACCTTTAACTGTTTTTGTTGTAGTAAAAAGTTTGTAGTAAATTTATTACGAAATTTGTTACTAAAAGGACTTTGGAAATAAAAAATATAAAAAGATTTATTAATAATAGTAAAATCAGACAAAAACATGTTTAACTAATATATTAATAAGTTATAAACCGATACTGACAATGGTGTAATAAAAGACTTTTTGTCTTTAAAAAACAAGTATATTTTCTGTAAAATGTTATATCATGAATTACAATGAAACTCAAATAAATAGTTATACCTACTTTTAAAAAACAAAATAATTGTACTGTATTACATCTCATTCGTAGATATTTTAATCATCAGTCAGGAAAATAGTGTACCTGATACAAGCAAAAAATATTTTTTTATAAAGCTAAAATCCATTTTTCATTATTTCCCTTTGAGATGTGAATCGCAGCAACGAATGACCGTAAGAAAAAAATTCGTTTTGTGAAACTAAAATATTGGATTTCCGTGAAATTTAAACTAGTCCTCCAAGTCTTGACTGTGTGATAACTAAACATAAAGAAAATAAAAAAAATAACAAAAAAGAGGTTTATATTGCAGTATTTTTTCAGTTTTTTCATACAAACTGCTTTATTCAAAATGTCAAAAATATTGTTCTGTGTCATCGATATCCTTATGTTTCTGAATACCAAATCCATATGAGTCATTGCAACGTTTTTGTTACAACGCGAAAACTCACAATTACATTATTGCCTATACTTTTGTAGCCCCTTAATTATCTCTACTGTAACACCTTATAACCAAACCACTAACACTAAGATATATATGCTTGCGTGCTTGTGTGCTTATATGCTGAATGACAGTGTCTCAAGAATATAAACAATCTCTCAGGTTAAAATGAAAACTGATAAATAACCAAATGAAAGAAAAACTGATATTTCCAGCTCATCTGATCTAAATACAAAGCTTGGGTACACTAAATAAAAGCGCTAATTAACAAAAATGAAATAAAAATAAGTCTAAGGAAAATGGCGAAAGACCTGATAAAAAAGAGTCTGCAGTAGTTTATATACGTATAGAATATTAACAGCACCGTTGGATAACAAAAACACCATATTTTTGCTTGCTACCTTGTTATACGAACGATTGGTATATACAGGTGGTGCATACATATATATACTCGCAGCCTCGCCCTATCCGTCGCTCTCTACCTTTGCGTATACAAACTTTGCATATGTAAATTTCATCAAGCGACTTTATATTGTGCATATTGCAGTCTCTACCGCACCCTCTCTCTCGTGGAGGCGTACATTATATATACATATATATGCATGCCGTAGTAAAAATACGCGCACCCAGAAAACATATTTTTTAACGGGCTCTATTTGAATTTATCGCAATGGTTAGCAAAAGAAACTTCGATTGTTGCCGAAATTCGAAATAAATAAGTGTATACAATATATTGAATCTAAGTAAATAATATTTTCTGTGTGTGCAAATTGATACTTTTGCTTTCTTTTGGCTGCTTTGATATATTCTTCCTATAATATAGTATTATAGAAGGTATATTACACAATAATATTTTACTATAGTAGTACCTAATTGCTTTTCAATCGCATTGGTGATAAAGAACAATTTTAAAACAATATTTTAAACATTTATAAATATATAAAAATATAGCTTTTAAAATATTTTACTTTGTAAAGCTATTACCTATCACTGGCTGGTTTTATATCTTTCTGTATATCGTCCCTAAAATTACAGGAATATAATTAATTAATTAACTCATTATGTTACATATTTATAGATCATGTTTTTTCCGTAAATATCCAGAAATGACGATTATACAGAATGAGTAAAAAGTGTGGAAACACTGGAATATCTCCAAACGGAAATTTTTTCGCTAGACACATTAAATGGAACAGTTTTTCTAGACACAAGATCTGATTACCTTATCTGATGCCTTTTTAAATCCCCTCAAAGCAAGTAAAACATATCTTATTCGCTGTTTACAGCAAAAATACTTTCCTTTTAAGGAGGTTCGGATGCTTTAAATCTATCAATTTTTTGTTCTACGTACATATTTATATATATGAAAAAATGTACATTATGAACATTAAAAGATTTTCTTATCAACAATTGTAATTATGCAAACATAATTTTTGGCAATTGAAAAAAATATAATATCTCAAACGTTAAAATTATATAAATACCGAAAAAGTTTTTGCATTATTAGTAATTTTCAACATCACAATTATTGATAAAAAGCTGTTTTAATGTTCATAATGTACACTTTTTTTCACATATATAAATATCGACACTAATACGTTTTACCTACATATAAAAGAATTAATCGATTTAAATCACTCGAACCTCCTTAATATATTCCTAGGTTTCTATGCTTTTCTCTCACCATATGTAACATTTTATTTATGATCACTTTTAAGCTATTTCATACTATAGGTAAAATTTAAGTATTAACGGAAAATAATATATGTATATAAGTTCTCATTCCGTTTTTATCTCTTTCTCAAGTCGGAATTGCATTTATATTCTTGGATAGCTGCTTCTGGGAGATTGAAAAATTAAAAAAGCCTCGAGCGATTCTTACTCCTCGCGAATCGAGCTTTGGAAATTAAGGTTTTTAATTTATGAATACAACCGCTCTATATCTCGCAGTGCTCTTTGATTGTGTTTCATAATATAATGACATCAATCTCAGAATTAATTGAAAACCAAGCTTTTGTGAAAAACTCCTAAATTAAACCTGTGATGTGGTTATATTTGTATTATACAGCAGCATTAATTTGTATAAGTAATGATCACATAATATTACGATATATTTCTACATATTTTAAATACTTTATAAACTTAAGATTTAGTAAATATGCAATCATCTTTATAATCAGTGTAATTGTATTTAGTTTTTTTGTCATATCCAGGAATAAATATAGCTCTCTTTTATATAAGAATAGTTCAAAACGGAAAAAGATGTCCTTATGATTGAGATAATTTTGTTAATTCAATGCCACTTAACACCAAATCAGCAAGCACACTATAGCACGAGTTCGATTCAGTATGAACAATATATACAGTCCGTAATATAATGTATATATATAGGTTAACGAAAACGCGAATTGAATTTAGTTTTTATGTTTTTGAGATATAAAGGTTTAAAGTTATTATTTTCCATTCAATCTAATATTTAAAAAAATTATAAACAGTAGATATTTATGGTCACTTATTTTCCCACTATCCTGATTTTTTGCATTTGAAAAATTCTATGTAACGATACCAAAATCGCTCGAAACTCAATTTAAAAAATAAAAAGGACTTTATTTGTTTTTCCGGAAATCCATATAATATATTAACAGGTTTCTGAGTTTAACAATATATAGATTATGGGCAATAAACGGATTACATGCATCTTATACAATTTTATATCCGTATATAAAGAACCTTGTACAAAACAAAGAAAGGAGGGTATAGTGAAATGGGCTTAAATAAAGTATGATGTAGATCATAAACTCCTGACTGAATGTTCTCATGGACTAGAAAACTGGTTATTTTTACATTTTTCAAACGCAAATGAAAACTTTTGATTCAGGTTTCATCAACTATATCATTCATTTGAGTCAATTTCACTGTATCCTCTTTTACCTTTGTTTCGTTCGGACTCCTTATATATAACAATTCATACACGTTTTACAGAATAATCGATATTTTTAATACGTACATTTCGCATCATATTAACGACTTAATTAACTCTACATTTCATCAAACTATTGCTTGTTTTCTGCGTAAACCGCAATTACGCATGGGTATATGTCTTAAATATCTCTTATATTTCGAAAAGACGGTGTACCATTCAACAATTCTTGACGGTGAAGTACACAAACGTACAGCATCGATTACAAACTTCACTTCGGCTGATTTTACGCAATTCTATCCCGCATAATTTATGCAATCGTAGGTATTGTTCAGTCGCACCGGTGGAATCCATCAAAAAGACACTTGATGCCAGCGCAGATGTAATTCCGTAATCAGCGAAGACCAACGGCGAAGTGCATATTTAGGTTACAGGGCCCGTCAAATTATTAATTGAGCGCCCTCGCGCGTCATAATAATGCGCCGCCGCGGTTACGGTTACGGCTTTATTGGCTTTTCATTAAAGGGCTGCAGGAGGGACCACGCAATATACTCGCGTGATCCCTCCGCGAGCGAGATAATGTAACGGATTGGTTGGTTTTTCTATTGGTGCAAATTTTTCAAAAAGAAAACGGTTGTTTATTAAGCGGGATAACCCCGGTCGAATTCTAGGACAGTCAACATGACAAAATACTATTGTGAAAAGAATCCGAATTGGAGAAAACTAAAAATAACTAACATTTGCTTTTAATATGACTTGATTATTTATTATATAGCTCTGAAAAATATATATGTGATTTTGTTTAAAAAATGCTATATAAATGCCGTTATTTTATTAAAAATTGAATTATAAATAAACTTGTTGAAAATACCTAAAGAATATATTCTCAAAGTTTCAATAATATTTTATTTATTTTTTTTAATGCGTGAGGATCAATTTATATCCAAATTCAGAACTTTGATAAGACCATTCATCGAAAGGTGCCTATGACTCCCAAAAAAAACTTTTAATTTACACAATCTTTTTTTTTATACGTATAATAGTCGCATCGAATAAACTAAATTAATTGGAATGTTAAACAGATGAAAGTTAAAAGTATTAATGAAAAGAAAATGAATAGAAAAATTTGTCAAAATTATGAAAAAACACTGGGGAGCCATCTTAATCGAGGAACAAATTTCTAAAAAATGGGAAATTTATTATGAATAAAGTAAATATAAAGCATCCTTATTCCCGAGAAGCCTTCAATTTTAATAATTTTTTCTTTGTCAAAGAAGATACATAGTTTTCAGCTTCATTTACATTTTCAATTTTCGTAGTCATAAAATTCATTATATAAATACTGTAAACGTAGAATTAAGTTATTAAATTTTCAATATTGCTCAGACGTGTAATATATCATATATCGAGAAAATGATGGTGGTCCTCTACGCGCAAATTGGCTTATGGCCAACTTGTTGTTAATATTTTAATAAAACCTTCGATGATTAAATCAATTTCGATGATTTATTGTACACATTTACAAGCAGATGCCAAAGGATATGATATTAAACATTACGAATGATAAAATTATTTTGCATTTATAAATTATATTCGGTGATAAAGACCTGTCCAAGATAAATAAATTTATTGTTTACGAGTAAACGTTTTTAAATTAATTAAAAAACTTCCCTGAAGTTAAATTTGAATAATATACTAAAAATTCATAAAACATAAAAACTTCCTTTAAAAAGGGAAAAACCCAATTTCCTTACAATTTATTGAATAAAAAGGAACGAACTTTGCTTAGGTCTCCCAAATTCTATACAAAATAGTAAATTTAAACAAACATTTATTTCAGCACTGCATACTAAAAAAATGTATTTGAAGCAAATAATATTTATTTCGTTTTCTTAGAATTTATTTGAATATACAAATCAGTGGGCATAATACCTAATAAATGTTTTTCTAGTTTTCATAAAATTTTTCTTAAATATTTTAAATTAATATTTATTTGAATTTTCTACAAAATATTCAGTCTGATAAATTTCAAGCACGCAGAAAACTCATTTGTGATACCACGTACTGACTATCTTCGCGTTAATCCAGATTAAAATATTGAATTAAAAAAATTAATTTTCAATATCAATGCAACAAAGCAGCAGTACGAGTAGTCCATCCAGATTCATTTCACAAACGGTTTTTTTTTTTTATCAAATATACTCATCTCGCGTATGCAGCATAAACATAATATTAATCTCCCTATTTCCAGTCAAACATATGCGTAGTATAGTTTGCTGCAATATTTACTCGGGCCATTCCTCGATTTTATGACAGCGCGCGAGTGCGATGTTGATATACAGTTGCATTTCCGCTCGCCGAATCCACGTCCGCAATTTAAATCCCTTTCGATGTGTATAACTGCAGCGCATGTACAAAGGTATAGAGCGGAAAAAGTATGTTACTGCGAATCGCGCGGCTTTTTTTCGCATGTGCAAAAAAACTCATCCCGATGCAATTTTAATTATCAAAGTTTTAACATGCGCTGAGCTGGTTACGGTAGCAAACAAGAATTTTCTAAGTATACATTTTCGAAAAGTTGGTATGGAGGTATATACTGGAAAATTACCAATTCTTTGAAGTGTTCATGTCGGGAAATTATTCATCGATGTATCTGGGTCGTTCGAACAATTTTTACCATTAAGAAGTTTTTCCAGATTCCATTATGAAAGAATCAATTTGCGCTACTTACTACGCATTTTAATAAAACACAATTAGGATTACTAGATTATTTTATACTTTTATAATTTTCAATAACTAATTGTTTTATCTCGTTATAATTAAAACAAATTTTCTCATAAACTGATACTGGAGAAATTTCAATACAAGTTAATTAAATATTTTCTATTTTTATTGGAATTACCCGGAATAATTAAATGAATGTTTCTTAGTTGTTGAAAGATTCAAATCCATTATAATATTCATCGTGGTTAAAATTCGTTTGACACTCTTTTATCTTTCAGCGTGGACGCAAATTTGATCGTCGATAACAAGGAAAACTGAATTAGCACTGCTGAAAGATACAATTAAGCTTGACGAAACTTAAGTAAACTTGACGGATAGACTGCTTTTTAAAAACGAAAACTCCTCGTAATCTCTCAAACGAAACATGATGTACAATTATGGTAAAATATCTAGACAAGTTTATTTCAATTCGAAGATAGATAAAAAAGTACATAAATACATAATAATAATAATAAATTAATAATAACTAAATAATATCTAAATAACATACCTATATAAATAAGGACACTCACATTTAGCTAATAAAATAAAGAAACAAGAAAACAAATTTAATAGTAGCTAAATATATGTTTATCTAGATAATAATAAACGATTGACAAATAAAAATATCTAAATTTTGTTAATATAGCTAAATGCGTATCTGCATATAAAAAAACGTTGCCAACTGTTTTCGCACTATGCTTTCTCAAAGAGAATTTCATTAAAATTATTATATAAATAAGGGAGAGCTGCGCAGTACCGTCCGTCATGCTTATTCTCCTGTCTAACTATTTCCATTTAGTGATTTGTGCCCTACTAGAAAATTAATATTTTTTAATAAACATATTGTCGTATATTCAGGGTGTCAGCGATGAGTCATTGATTCTAAAAGCTATTTTTATCTATAGAATCAAATTAAATTTGTACCTATAAAAGATTTAATTAATGATCTTTTTCTTCCATTGCAAAAAAATGCATTAGACAGAAAAATGCGTCATTTTTCTTTCTCAAAGAAAAAGCTTTGTGATGGTAAAAATTGTTTTTTGTGTTTTTTTAACGTATTAACATATTTTATGCCTTGGGGAGTTCGAATACACTAGTCTTAAAAAATGTCTGTATGTGCACGTGCGTGTTCGTGTGCATATATACACACATACGACAGGTACAAACACACGCACACGCTATCGTACACGCACACGCACACGCTCACGCACACGCACACGTACACGCACATGCACACATACATACAGACATTTTGTAAGGTAGACATTTTGTAATTAATAGAAAATCAAAAAAAAATTGATGTCACTTTTTGTAGCTCTACATTTGTAAGAACATTTTGGGACCTGATAAAATAAAGAAAAATTCATAATCAATAAAGTTATAACCTTTCAAAGAAAATAATTAACCTTGCTTCTTATGTAAAACTGAATATTTAAATTCGTATTTCTCGAAACTTATTTTTCTAACTTCAAAAAGTTTCTCGCGCATGTATAGTCGATGTATCTAGCTGTAACTCGCTGCATATATTTCTATCACGATTATTAAAGAAATTAGTATTCATTTCATGAAGTGTGTGCATACAAATTATTGCTGATTAAATATGTATACAAAAACATGTTTTTTTGTGTCATATATTTATTTAAAATGAAGGTATATTTTTTTAAGCTATTTCTGATAGAAAATTAAAATAAAAAATTCTAACTTTAGTTTGTTATGGATTCTAAAGTAAGTAAGAATTTATTAGGTTGAAATTGTCAAATTTAAATACGTAAGGAACTTTCTGAATTAACCTCTGTTTTGACTACAAAAAAGTACATGTTATTCAATGAATTAGAATTAATGAAAATAATAATTTATTTCCTTGAATTTAATTTTCATTCAAGTGAAAATTGCTCAAAATTGGTATATATTATTCTTTTTTAGTTACTAATAATATATTAAAATTGTTAAATAAAATTCCGGATGTTTAACGATTTTGAAAAAATCAGTGTAGACCCACCTTAAGACTCTTTGAGAAAGCAATTTGAGGAAGCAAATGATAATTATAATAAAAAAAGTTATCTCTTTTTACTTAAATACGCATTTATCTAGGTAAATATTTATCCAGATAGCACTAAATAAGAATAATTACATTATTTTTTCGGTATTTAAACTAAAAAATGTATCTATCTTTATCATAAATTGTCGGAAAGAGTTTCTTTCGAACAATAATCTTCAGGAATTATTTTTAAACGCTTAAAAACTTTTTCCTTCACCTTCATCATCTACTTTTAAAGAAAAGCATTTCGCCCATGACTGATGCCGCATTGCAGACTCACCCCCTAAATCTCAATCCAAAAGCAATTTTCAAAATTCACAAGATCGATGCTTCTCCCTCAAAACACCCTACCCCACAAATTATTAAAAAAGCCAAGCAGTACGTGCGCGAAATCTCAAAAAGGCAGCAGTGTTATAAAAACACTTCCAAAGAATCCCACGTAGAGTCTCCACTTAAAAAAAGAAGAAGAGAAGTGTGCGGCGGCCACAGCGAAAGTACGGAGCTTGTAATTCATACATTATTCTTCCCCTCTCCCCTCCCCCACTTCCGTGCTTCTCTCCTCTTTTTCACTGCGCGCCTTTTTACGCTTCGCAGCCGCGCTCAGCTCCTGCAAGTTTGACGAGCCTAACGTACGCGCGCGCTCGAAAACACTTGCGCCGCGGCGTTCCTGCTGCTGCTGTGTTGTATGTATATATAAGTATATAGTTTGCGCTCTGTGCTTTATTCGCGGCGCGATATTTCCGTTTGCGCGCGTCGTTTTTCTTCGGCGAGAATTCCGCGGCATTTGCGCTACACTGTTCGGGATAATGAAGGCTGCGTACTTTTTCCTTGTACCTTTACTGCCTACGTTGTTAATCGAGGTTTTCAAGGTTCTTTGCTAGTACTTTTTAATGGAGTAATAAGAATGAAAAGTTGAGAATATTAGGATAGAAAAGAAGTGATTTTATATTAAAATTTTATGTTCTTCAAATTGATAATATACGACTCGTTGACTCAACGAGAGAAGTATTTTCACTGAAAAAGGTTATTTTCATTTATTGGCGAGTAATAAAGTATCTAACTTTTTTGTAAAAGTATAGCTTACTTTGTAATTTGTCAGACAAACGACGCATCATCGCTCGAAATTCTGTCATACTTCAGACAAACTTACGACGGATACGTGACTCTCATACCATATCAACCATCATAAGAATATTACAGTATTAAATCAATAATAAAAAGGTAGCTAAACCAACATTTTTTATTAAAAAAACTGACGTAGAAAATATTAGTTTAAAATTATTAAATTCTTTTGCAATTTTACATAATCATAAAAGAGCAATAAATTAACTTACTAATTTGCAATAAGTAATATAAATATAGTGGGTGCAGGTAATGTGACAATGCAAGTACACGAGATCTCGCTGTATGCGATATTCTGGGGCCCCGTAACTCTTACAGTATATGTATTGAAAAATATAAAAAAAAAAACATTACGGTGCATAAAATTGTTGCTTTTCTTACGTACTTTTCAAAGAAGGAAAAAAGGAGCCCTTTTTTACTTTTCAGGCAAGACAAGAAACATTAGATTTACATTTAATTCATGCGGATAAAAGGTTTGATTTATTAAAAGTTAGTAATTTTTATTAAAATTAAAATAATAACGAGATATTAAACTCTCCAAAGTGTATTTTTCCTGGTTCTCTAACATTTCTCAACAAATATCCTGAGATATTCGCCTCGTTAAGACCTCCCATAAGAGCAATGTATTTCTCCCTAGATATCTTAGTTCCGTTTTTCTCCACCTCATCTATATTATATGTCTCTTCGTGGTGCCACTGAGCTCTTAACAAAGCGAATTAATAACTGTTAACAAAAGCATCTCCACCTCGGAATCAAAGTAATTCAGTTCTCCTCCAACAAACGTCGCCTCCTCATTCCTTCCAGCTCTCACACTTTTCCTCGATTCGCGAGTATCGCAGAACAGGGACGAGACCGCGCGCGAAAAGGCGACTTTCTCTCACTCCTCTCTCTTTCACAGAACAAACGTTCGGCACGTGAGAGCCGCGCGCGCTCCGACAAGATTAAGAGGAAACCGCGAAATTAATGACGGCGCGCTCGCTGCTATAGGCAAGATTAATGAAACTACGAGAAAAGAAGAAAGGAGCGGCCCACCCCGCTGCAGCGATAACACTTGCCCGCCCGAGTATATATGTATATATGTACGCGTCTTTTCACTCTGCTAAAACGCCGCGATTTGCATATCCGCGACTATTTATAACTACCCGGCACGCCGCTTTTTGCTAGTGAGTAAGAGAGAGGGATATCTTTTGTGTTGCGAGGCGCGTTGATGAATCTACAGCTGCAGCTACGTAGCGAGGCGCCGTTTCTTTTTTCCCTGTAGCTGCAGAGTATAAACTAGCGCCTTTTGTCCTCAGGGTGGACTAAATGGAGAAGAAACAGTTTTGATGCGCTTGATTCCGAGCAATAATATTCGTTTTGTATTTTAATTTCTATTTTAGACCGCTTTTCTTTTAAAAATGATAGCATTTACTGTTTGTTACAGCATAAATGATGTTTTTCTCAGTATTAAATCCTTAACTTGTTTCAACATTGAATTTTTATTTTTGTGTTAATACCAATTATAGAAACTGATTTTAATACGATTAACAACTATAAACACTGTACAGTAAACCCTCGTTAATGCAAACTCGGTTAATATGAATTTCTCGTTAATTCGAACAAAATTTGAGTCCCTCCCAGCTTATATTGATTCCTCTGAATCGTGCCCCTGGTTAATATGAATCCTCGCTAATACGAATTACGAGCTGAATTTCGTTCCCGTGTAAGCTAAATGCTCGGTTAATATGAAATTTCAACATAATATTTCATGTAAATTTAGAGTTTTATATATCTTACTTTGCTGAAAATTAAAGTGTTTGGATATCGATCTAAGAACTACAACAACAATTGTAGAAAAACTGTACCCTGAAATTAGAAAGAAAAATATATTGCTGAATAATTTTATATATCAAAATCAACTTTGTCTAAAAGACTTATTATGAGAAATTCAATCATTAGATATAACATTTTGATAAATGTTCAAATATTCTTTGTTAATACTAACTAATTCGTATTATAGAGGGGCTCGATTTGTTCGTTATTACACACCCGATTAACACCTTGATAATACGAATGAAAAATTCGATCCCTTTAAATTGATGTTAACGGGATAAGATACCTTTAAACCCTAAAAAAATTTTTATTACAAGTTCATAAAACTTTTTATATTTAAAAACAAACTTTCTGAAAAATGTTTCACTACAGATACTTGGTCATATCTTTAATTTCGCCATTGTAAAACTTCAAGATTTTACGCGTCACGATAAATTATTATTGTATGCACTTATTCGTTAAATTTTTTTTATTATTTTTTTTCGAGCAACTAACAAATACTTAAAAATTATTAATCAATCTTTTTTAAAAAATTGTTTGGATCTCAGAAAAAGAATGAAAAAGAAAATTGACGACAATACGTTCCACTTAACTTTTAGTACATGTCACAAGCAGTCGATTAACCGTCGAAAAAAAGTTTGTTCATCACGTCACCTAGATTCGTGCGCACCGCAAAATCATATTTTCTTTTTATTAATACTATTCACTTTTTCATCTGCTTAACATTGGGAACAATTTAGATTGTTCGATACTACTATTATATGATATTCCAATGAATAGTCTTATCATCCTGCATTTGGACATAAATTTATCCTAGCGTATACAAAAATTAAAACAATTATTAAAACTTTGAGAATATATTCTTTAAGGTAATTTCAACAAAAATTCGCTAGATTTTACATTAATTGATACCTTGAAGTTTATTTATAATAGAATTTTTAATAAAATAACGGTATTTATACAGCAATTTTGAAACAAAATCACATATATTTTTTTCAGAGCAATATAATAAATAATCAAGTCAAATTAAAAGCGAATATTAGTTATTTCTAGCTATAAGAATATGATAGAATTTTCTTATAAGTGCATGACAATGTGGTATGAGCGAGGGCTATTTTGAATATAGCCCATTTTTACTAAAAAATAACACATTATGCTACATAACTTTGAATATAAAAGCTTAAAAAATCTAAAAATTGCTATGCAAATTCATATAATCATAACAGATATTTATTTAAAGATATAATCAAGTATTTATAGTAAAATGAAATTCAGAAAGTTTCCTTTCAAATATAAAAAGTTTTATAGACTTATAAATAATGCTTTTTTGTATCTAAAGATGTCTTGTCCCCTTAAGGATATAGACCGGTTGAGAACCTAACTTTAGTAGTTTAATTTCTAGTTCAGCCAAATTTTGCAGTGTTATGTAATATGTAAAAATACAATTCAATACAATATTTAAAACTGCAAATGATGATTTAATTTCATTTTATGGGATAAAATCAGGTAACAATAGGTAAAATCTAGCCTTCTTTGGTGCACGTTTCGTGATGACATTTTTTAATCTTTAGTTTCATCAATATTTTTTTTTTTACAAATATAATCCAAAACAAGAAAATTTTTAAACAATTTCTTCTTAAAACCCTGGTGGAAAATTAATCTAGAACTATGTAGATCTATCTAGTTTGCCATGGGAATAATCGAGGGCCTCGATAAAACTAGATAATTTTCTACCAGGGAAAGTCTATTTTTTTATGATATTTACTGCTTATTTAAAATAAAAGAAATTAGTTCTCTCCTTCCAATAGATGTAAATAAAAACGTACTACAAATTTATTAATTATATATACAGCATACAGCTAAAAAAGTTTAGAGAGAATCTATTGCAAGATTCATCGATAAATGCACATTGAAATTTATAAATCTTAAAATCAATAAATGTTATAAAAAAGTTTGTTTAAACAAATTAGATTATAAAAAGTGATTAAACGATACATTAATCTCTTCAAAAGATACTGTGAAAGAAAATGCAAAAGTTTTTTTGTAATTTTAAATATTTACAAACCAGAACATTGTTAATTAAACAATGTTTTTACTTTCACCGATTTTCGCAAATCTCGACCGGTCTATACCCTTAACGATGGTTTACTGCATTATTATATTACACGATTGTCGACACACTACCACCGTTGGCGGTTCTAATGAAGGAAATACGTGCTTTGATATTCAAAAAGTAGCGGAAAATTAATTAAAGCATTATAGTTTACGGTGTATTATCGATTACGAGACCAATACCGTATCTCAAATTGGAAATCATTTAAATACGCTTCTATTCAGAACAGCGTGCTATATACAATCATAGACAAATCTCGCCTGTATATTGTGTAAATAAACGTTCAGTCGCGTCACACAAATATCGAGCTATATAAGCGTTAACAAGCTACAGTGTCAACAAACGTTCGACTTAATATTTACACGATCTCTCACCCCTCTATATGTAGCAGAACTTCGATATGACACGATCGAAATACCAAGGGACACAAAAAAGTACTCGTTATATTAAGGTTTCGTTATATCGAATACAAACATGTTTTATAACGGGAAGATGCGCGAAAAGATGAAAATCGTAAGAATTGGAAAAAGTAGAAGTAACTATAATTTGATAAATTCTTTAAAAATAATAGTTATATTTTGTCTTATTCTGTGCTTCATGCTCACTCAATATTATTTTTAATATTATGTTAAATCCCAAATATGTAATTATAAGAACTTTAAATGTTTCTAATGAATAAATAATAAGTATAAAATTATTATCGACTGCTGCAAGTAAAAAAGATTAGTACATAAAATTTCATGACATTAAATCTTTCCTGTCACCTAAAATGAAAGTGAACATAATAATCTTCAATTTTAAGAAATTGAAGATTACAATAAATAGTATTTCAATAACACCTACATAGAGCATGGTCAGGATTGTCGACCTGGTTTTTTATGAAACTTTGAGGATTCTTTCATGATACCTTAAGTTACGCTAGAAAGAAAACCATATAAAAAATAATATAAAAATTAATGAAAGTTTTATTAACTTTTGTATCTATAAATTTTAGCATTTTTACACGGCTGACCACTCTAATTGAAGCTTATTATGTATAATTTTATTTCAATTTTCAAAATTATACGATTAATTTGTGAATGTATTTATTATTAGCAAAGTTGTACACGGAGAAAAATAAAAAGCTGAATCAACTGAAACTTACGTTTGTTCTACTCAAAATAAAAGTCTAACTTAGCAGTTATATAGCAAGTTACAACAGCTTAAAAAAGTAGCTACTGCTTTTCTTTTAAGTTGAAGTCCTAAGTTTGGAGGTAGAGTCACCGGAGATAAGCTTCCTGAAAGTAAGGAGTACCTACTTAAAAAAAGTTGAAATACTTGAAACAGCTAATCTTTTATTTTATTTCTCTCCGTGTAGTTATATAGGTAAACATCAATTTATATTAATAATAATGCATATTTAGAGCTAGAGTCTACTTAATCATACAGAGTGCCAGGAATTATTTCTCAAAGTTTAATGAAGATTGGAGACACGCATTGTCGACGATATTTTCGTTAGTTCTACACAAAACAATTAGTGACTCTACAGTAAAAATAAAACGGCTTTTCTGGCCAAAATTTATCGGAAATTTCGTTGAAAATGTTATTTTGCATTTAAAAATAATCTTTTTGGAATTGAATATCATCCACTCTCTAACAAATAAATTACAACACTGTAACTGCTGATAAAATCAATAATTTCTCAAAATAGAATTATAGCAAGGAACATTTATAATATTGTATAAGCTTTTCCAGTATTAAATATCAATTTCTGCGAAATATGCGCATTCTTTATTAAACAGTCCAAAAGCTATCAGCAGAAACAACAGAAAAAGCGTTTAATTTTCTACCAGGCTATATTCATCCGAAAAATTAAAAACAAATTCACTCTGCAGAATGCAAGAACTAAAAAGAAAAAGCAAAATTATGCATCAGCCACCTCCAATAACGGCTGCTGGCAAATTCACGTCGCGCGCGCGCCAGGTGGCACGACAGGAGACGAATTTTAAGCAGCTGCAGCTCGGTTTATACTCCGGCTCGTATATATAGGCACATTCGGAGGGAGCAGAAGGCGCGATACATCGATACCGTACTACGCGATGGGCGTAAACTCGAGAGCGGTCGCGAGCTTAAACTTCGGTACCGCTGCCGGCGCGATTTATGGATAATAAAAATAAAAGAAAGCTGCCGCCGTAGGCAGTTTTTGTGGCGTGAAATTATATGGTCTCTCTGGGTACAAAGTGTATTTCGTGCGATCATCGGGCGAGAACGGCGAAGGAGACAGCGCGTAAAGGTTGAACAGTTAGAGGAGAGTGCCGGTTGTGGGAATTTGGATGTTGCGTTGCTAGTAGCTTCATACGCTGGTGAAAATAAAAGGTAAATAAAGTATAAAGTTCATTGAAGACCTATCGAATTCTGTTGGGTAATATTAGTAAAAAAATTTAAACTTTTGTTCAATTTATTGTAAGCATCTTCAATTTTAAGCTGCTGAGCAGTGACTTTAATCGTCTCGTTAGAAGAAAAGTTTTTAACAGTCTGTTATGAAATTTGCCGTTCATAAAATTGTTTACACAAATTTAAAATGGTTGAAATTTTAGATATTTGTTTCGTACAAAGGTTAACATTTTCTAACAATATACATTAATTTTAAATATTTTTTTTGACTCCGTGAAATTATTTTTACTAGTTTTTGATATATTTTCCAGTATTTTTGATAAATTTTAAGTTGTTAATTGTAAAATTCTTCAAATAAATGTTATTAAATGTAAAATTTTTCAAATAAATGTTATTAAATATTAATTATTTGAGACCTATGAACTATGTTCACCGGAACATAACGATTTTTTACGACAAACTGAGACTGTCGATAATTCAGCGCCCAAATACTCGTACAGCTATACAATTTTTTTACGGAACTTCATCTATTTCATCTGTCATTTCGGACTTTTACGAGCAGCAGCAGCAGCAGCCAATTATTTCTCACGCGATACTTTTTTTGTATGTAGCGTATAATAATTCAACTTCAATCATAGCAATCGCGTCACCGCTGCTAAGATTTTAATTAGTGATATTTTGCGTAATAATTCGCATAACAGAAAGTAGAGGAAAATTGAATTTTTGTACACGCTCGAACTTTTTGCGTATCGATATTAGAAGGGTAATTTGCACGCAGTATGAATAAAGTTTAATTAAAACTAGTGGGATATTGTATACTTCGTCAAAAGCAAAATACTCGTATTCTGGGAAAAATTATGTAGCAAAAATAAATATTTCTATTTGTAGGGCCAAGCTATTTTTCCGAATGCGACGGTTAATGATGACGGTCAAAAGGTGCATAGATTGTGGTGTAATCTGCTTACGCAATAGACTATACACATGTCGACGGTCATCCGGGTATGTCCAGATGGAGGACAACAATATGGTCTGTCCTTTCCGGTCCGTATTCCATCGCTGTTTCACTGTTCCGTTTTGAATTTGAACATTGATATGCATCTATATACCTGTACTCTCAATTCTCCAATACAAGGAGTATTTTTCTCCGAAAATCCGGTGTGACGTTAAACAGTTTTAATGTATCAAATTTCAACGTTTGAATTCAAAACGGAATAGCGAAACAGCGATAGAACACGGACCGGAGAGGACAGATCATAATTTTGTCCTCCATCTGGACACACCTTTAACCGGCACGTTTCTTCGTATACTCCTGAAATTCTCATATTACCTATATCTTAAAAATTTTAAAATTGTTCTTACTCAAAGGACCGCTAATAATCTATGTCTGTAAATTTAATTTTCTTTTTAAAATACAGAAAATAAAACAAGTCGATTCAGATTCTGTACCACGTACGCAAATTTTGATAAAAAATTAAATGCTTTATGCTTTTATTCGGTCAGTATTGGTATCGTTATTTTTGTAAAAATTTGAGTATGTCCTTTATCTATTAACCCTAGTAAAGAAGTGATTATTTATTAACGAGAAATCGGCCATGGTCAGTTTTTGGTCAAAAGGTGTTTTATAAATGGGCTCATTTTTACCAAGTAACAAAAGTAGCAATTTTCCTATAATATTTCTCTTAACTAAAACTCATATTTCGCGACGCTATAATACCTGTTAGGGAGATAAATGAAAATTTCTCGACTGTTAGCTCTACCGCAGATTCGCCGGCAACAAAAGAATATTCGCGTGTATTAGCTCTAACGAAACATTCTATACGCCGCAGCTGCTGCCGTCCTCTACGCGCCATTGTCTATTAAAGCATTTTAATTGGCGAGGACTCAATTATAGCTCGTAAATTACTTTACGCAAAGCTATAGTTATGTTCATCATTGGCAGATTTCCTGCAGGCACGCGCGAACCTCGCTGTTTTTCAGTGGAATTATTTTGAGCGTGAATTATTATGTCGTCCTTTTTATTTACACTTGCGGTAGCAGAAAATTATTGTACGTATGTATTGTGATCGTTAATATTGAGCGCGAAGAGTGCTTGTTGTTTTTTTTTAATTAAAGCAATTAATTTTTTAATAGATAGCGGGTGAATGGGATTATCCTACTTTCAATAAATCTATTTTTTAATTAGTAACAGTAAATGAGAAACACAAAACAGAATACTCGCACGTGTATAATTTGTATCGAGTCAGTAGTAGCAGTCAATGTATGTTCAGCCGCGTTCTCGTTACTACTCTAATACTATGTAATTGATACCTATATTATTCTTCTTTGTTTTTTAAATTATCATCTTTAATTTTGATTTTTGTTAGGGTGATTTTTTGCCTGCGTATTCTAGTAAATATTTAGAATTTCAAAAATACAATCTGTTCACTTTGTCATGTAGACTTAAAGCAAAAACTCAGTAATTTTAGATTCGACAATGAGTCGTAAGGTAGGTACAAATATTATAGCCACCTTAAGGAAGTTTTGATTCCCTGTAGATATATATCGGGTTTTGGGGCTTCGGAAACTATTGAGACATGTTATTTGAACCTTTTACTCTATACGTCATGAATTCTTTGCAAATTAAAAAAGTTATTAGTTAAAAATTGGCCACTTATAAGTTCTTATCATAAAGTCGTATAGTAAGAGCTTCAGAAAGTCAAGACTAGCCTAGCATAAACTTGGTGTCAGTATTTTAATGATTAGTATGCGTAGGCATTTTAAAGGAGCTATCGCCATTTTTAACCGGCAGGCATTTCTCACACGCTATTCAAGCATGAGAAATCGAGCTTCTAAACTACAAAAATATTATTTAATACTTTATACCATAAAAGCTCTCTCGCTTCGCTCGGGCGACAAAATCGACTCATGCGGGAATCACCTATTTTGCGCTCCAGTTGCGTAATATACTATACTACTACTTGTTCAAATAGGTAAAAATCAATGCTTAGTATTATTCAATTGAAAACTTTTAGCATAATACTTTGTTTATTCTTTTAATTAATAAACATTATATTCATTTCAATCTAATTTTTAAATCCCAATCATCAAAGAAAAAAAAATATATACATGGGGCCTGCGGCGGCTCAGTCGGTAGAGTGTCGGATTCCCACGCCGGTGACCCGGGTTCGAATCCTAGTCTCTGGCGATTGATACAAGTACCGCTGTAAAAATTACATGTGCTTTGTTTACAAACACACCACAGATCTCCGTCGTCGATTAGCACCACATGGAAGCACAAAGATGGCGACGGTAATTAAAAAAAAAAGATATATATATATATATATATATATATATATATATATATATATATATATATATATATATATATATATATATTGAATTTCACCATTTGAGTAATAGATGTATCTAATAGTCGAAACTATTTCTGTCCAATCTGCATTAGTCTTCTAATTAAATCAGTAAATTTTAAAATTAATTATATATACTAACACCACTTCTGAAATTGGCATCCGAAAAATTACTATTCCCATACCTCTTAGAATTTCAGAACTCCATCACAAAGAGCTTTTCCCACCAAACTCCAAACCATTGTGATTTGTGTATCCGAAAGCTAGTAAATCAGCAGTCCATAAATCTTTTTTATCCTCCGTTCAACCGCCAAATACAGTACTCCTCAGAGTGTCTATAATTTCTCATCAGAAACTCTCGTGAGACAATATAACTCAACTCGCGGTCAATACAAAGTATATCCCCGAGATTTTTAGCTGGCGCGCGTCAAAAGAATCGAAGGCTCGCGCGATTCGCTCCTCCGTAATTGGGCGCGAGAGAGATGTTTCATCGTTACGACGGCTTTTCGCTACCGGTCGAGATACGGAATTTCGGACAGTGCCGGTCGTATATCGAACTTGATACCGTCTATTAACGATCGCGGTGTAGCAAAAGCTCGTTGTCAGCTATTGCTGCTGCTGTTGCTGCTCTTATTGTTGGATGCTCGCTTCTGTTTCTTCGTTCTTTCGCAGTTCCTTTTTTATCTCGTTAATGGACTCGTGGCTACACGTTGTAGCGATGCTTCTTATCGGGTATCCATTGTGTGTACGCGAGCGCCGCATTAGCCAATACCACGTTGAAATACGGCGTAAAAAGGAGAAACGAGACGGGGACTATACGTTGATTCTGTGATACAGTGATAAAATAAGAGACGTTTGTTAAGAGATTATTAATGATTATTTACGTAGCAATGCATTTTTCGCGTTTGCGAAATATTAAGATTTTAATAAACGCACTATTGCGTTGGATTAAAATATAAGAGATATTAAGTGAAATTATACTCGTTGAATGAGGTATTAAATATATTATTAATAATATTTAACTCTATAACGCCGGGACCCAAGTGTCTATTGGAGATTTAATGTTTGCTGTAGTGTGTTAGATCGAAACGTAAGATCTTGATAAACAAGTTAAATTATCATTTTTGAATAATTTCAATTGAATAATTTCAAAAGTTGGCTTTTTATTTGTGAAAACAACCAAGAGTATGGAATATACTGTAGGCTGGAGTCATTATTTCAACAAATGTTTTATATTCGCCATAACTGAAGTAGAAGCATTATAATGATTTAATATTAACATTAGCACCGAATAAGTACTAGATACTAAGAAAATTATACAAAAATTTCATTTATCATGTATTGGAGGTCCTCTGAAATCGTCACTATAGCTTTATAATTGCAGATTGCATACGTGACACAATCTCGTTTTTGTGACATGAAATTGTTTGTCGCGTATTTTAAGTAAACCAACTGAAGTATTACATGCCAGTTTATGCACTGCACTATTCTTAATCACATAATTATCCTTCGGTGTCACCTGTTATTTTATTTTAATATACTTTTAAGTCTCTAAAATCCGACGAAACTCAAAATAATAAAAAATGAACAGACGTCAATCGTGATTCCGAGAAACCACGGAGATCCAGCGGAACTTCAAATGAAGAAAAATGTGAAGACCCAAATTACAGAATCTGCTAAAAATTACTCTATATCCTCACCCTGACTTCCAACGGAAAAGCGAAAGAAGCTTTACAGCAGCGCGCACGGACCACCCGTAACTTAAGTATTTCCGATTCTTCTCCCTTCTATCCTCTCCCATCTCTAATGGGCTCACTCTCCTCCTCCAAGAAAAAAGACGAGAAGCCCAGCTTTCCCTCTCCCCCATTCTTTTTTTCGTACGCGAACTGCAAAAAAGCAGCCCCCCTCGGGATTCATTTGGCGATCCGCCTTCGCGGCGAATATTGGCCAAGCGCCAGCGACTACACGTGTGCATGCAGGATGTGGGCACGCGTGCTAGGCTTCTCCTCGCCAGAGCGAGAGTTTAAGGATAGCCCGCGGTTAGCTCGTTAGACTGCGCTGGCCTGCTGCTTGACTTTTTAATACCCTTTTAATTACTGTTTAAATGAGACCCGCGTGCAGCGGTCGAGGCTCTTCTTCCTCGTCTTCTTTTCTCTGCGAGCGTATCGCTGCGTATGAGGGCCGAGGGCAGCCCGTGCCAGATGTTGGATGGAAGACTTTGAGTGGTGTGTGCAATCTCTTTTTCGGGAGGGGCGGGGGTTCGAGGTTTTCAGATTTTAGCGTGTTTCAGAGGGAACGTTGGTTTAAAGGCAGAATGAGCCTGTTTTTGGGTAGTTTTTATTTTAAGGAGGAGGTACTGAAATTTTCTTGAACTCCTTAAATTTAATTAAAAATGTGTGTGAAAAAATTAATGGTCGACATTTTGTACAGAAAACATTATAGTGAAAATGTAGTTAAGATATTCAGACTGGGTTAAATCTTGAAAATAATCTGAAATGTTTAATGCCTAACTAAATTTTGTTTTTGTTAAGGTCAATAATCTCATTCGGTTTCTTTAGAATTCTCTGAATTACTGAAATTGAAGTTTCAGTATCAAAGTAGACGGAGAATATTTGTATAAATCGAACTGAAACTTTGAAAGAATTTTCATTCCATGTAATATTTCATTGAAAAGAACAAGCAAAATTAAAAAATATTAAGTTCAGGTATATTTTTTTAATAACAGATGCAAAAATGTGTAAAAATACATACCAGCATACTTGTGAAAATTCAAATTTCAGTACCTCTACCCCACAATATATTAAAATTTCTTATGAAATTGTTTTATTAGAATTTAAAGGCAAATATCTTGAAATAAATTACATAAAAATTGTATTAAAAAATGTAAATATTTGTTACTACAGCTGACAATAGCATGAAAATTCTTAAGGTAAATTTCTTGTCAGATAATAGCTCAGTAGTGAAAAATTCCGATGATGATTTGAAAAATGTTGGTAGTTTAGCATTTTACATTTCGAAATATTATTTCTTTATCAAAACAGCATAAATTCAAGAAATTTTTAATTTACGAATTCAAAATTCTGTGATTAACTAGGAATTAATAACCTTGCAAAACTCGAATATTGATGAGGCTTTAGAATTTTTTTTCTGGTACATTTATATGAAGCCAGGCATTCATAGTTTGTTTTCCTGCGTCCTCGAGATATAAACCATTGTATTCTAAATGCGAATCATTTAAGTAAAAAATGGAACCTCTACTCCCGATGATAGTCCGTATTTAGACTAGAAAAATCACACAAAAGAATATAAAAGACGGGAATAATTAATCTGAGCTTTGTTTGCTTTAAAAATATTAGTCTGATTTTAAGCTATCAAAAACTAAAAATGATGATGAAAAAGCATAAATATTCGAAGAAATTTATTCGTATTAAATTAATTGATGTTTTATGCATTTACAATCACAATATTTAATTTTTAATAACTTTGATACAGATTAATATTTTTATACAGCTTAGATTAAAGCTATTTCTATCTACTTTGCTCTCCTATTAATAACTTTTCTAGTAAAAGAATTTTAAAAGTTATGTTTCAAATTTGTGTGGAACAGTTTAAAATGTCTACTTTAAAATGCCAATAAGAATATTTTATTACTAACTTTTAATTAATACTTTTAAAAGTATACAAACGTAATAGAAGTTGTCTAAAAAACAAATATTTCTGATGTTATATACTTGTTCACCAAAATTCTAATTAGTGTTTTAAGAAAGTATTCGAACGATGTATTATTAGTTAATGGCTGGTTATTTGCGTGCTACGAAGTTTGATCGAGTTTTCGAGTAACATTTTACTTTTAGGACTTTTGAAGCTGTGTCGTTTATCTTACGCGATGATCGACATACTTATCATACATATGCTCAAAAGCACGCCATCTTCTTCAGCACCAGCAGCATGTAAATTTATGCATCTAACATCCTTCCTCAAGTTCAGTATTAATTATAACTTTATATCAAAAATTGCAATTACAATGAAATCTTACTACACAAACAAAGTATATCAAGTACCGCATATTTCAAAATTCGAAAAAGACGACTGCAGGTTTAAATTTAGCGTCGAGGGCGAAAAAAGCTTTCGTAAATACACCGAAATTCCTCGGAAATTCGGTATTTTCGAACGCAGTTTTTCATCGAATCGGTAGCAGTCGAGTCGCATTGTTTCAAAATCCGCGATGATTTTGGGCTGGAATACGAACTGAGCGGTGCAACGAAGCAGCAGCGACAGTAGCTGAAAAACATTCGACTATCGACCTGTGACGGTCTCTCTCTCTCTCTCTCTCTCTCTCTCTCACTCTCTCTCGCTCTCTCTCTCTCTCTCTTTCTCTTTTTCTCTCTCTCTCGCAGAATAAAAATCCCGTATCGTGAGAGCTGAGTT
This sequence comes from Gastracanthus pulcherrimus, assembly GCA_949152435.1. Lineage (NCBI taxonomy): Eukaryota > Metazoa > Arthropoda > Insecta > Hymenoptera > Pteromalidae > Gastracanthus > Gastracanthus pulcherrimus. The sequence continues at coordinate 43,937,534 of OX424572.1, forward strand.
GACAGAATGCCGCGAGCTGTGCGCATAAATTTTTCGTCCTCGTGAATCAGTCGCGATTGAATTTTCCAGAAAAAAACGACGATTCTTGTTTTCCTCTTTTTGAGGAATGACTGATCAAATTTTTGATTTTGTTAGTTGTGGTATACTTCGACGAGATGACGAATTTTATATCTATCGGAAGAACCTGCATACAATAGCAGAAATAAATTTCTTGAAAACTATTAAATTCAATCGGAAATATAAAAAATTTTATATTTTGTTCTTTTTTAAGAAAAATGATTAAAATTTATCAATATTTGTTCAAGTTTAACTTTTATAACCATGATTTTGCTCTATTGAATATATGAATTTCATCAATTCATTGCTAAATTAAATATTTTTTAACAGTTTTTAATGAATTTAAACCATTATAGACAGACTATAATTTCAACGAAGCTATATAGGTCTATATTATCACAAAAAAAATAAAATTATTTGCAAGCTTCTAAATACCAGTGCGTTACTTTTTAACATTTCTTAACTCTGAAAATATATATTTTTTAAATCTTTAAAAATATTTAAACTATGTATTTTGTATGTAATAATGCTCTTATTTAATATTAATAGTTAGTTTTAAATAATTTTAAGTATCTTTTATCAAAAGCCTTTTCTCAATTCAGATAGTCTTAATATATTAATACTTTATATAATCTGTTTATTTTAGTTTAAATTTATGATGAACTACTAATATATTTCAATATTTCTAGCATCACTGAGAAAAAATGACGTGTAACGTTTACTAATTTTTTGGTTATACTTAACAAATGCGTTTAGTAAAAGCAATTATTTTTTAAAGTAACTTAAAATTGTACAAAGGATCATATTTTCTAGTAAATTTAACTGTTCATTGTCAAAACTAAACTTTTTATTTATACAGTAAGTAAATAGTACATTCGTTCTTCACTAAAATTAGTATACGTTACTAGAAACATTTAGTTGTACCCTTTTGCACTAGAAATTCTAATACATTTTTAGTAGCCGATACTATAAACTTTTGTTATTGATAACAACTATTCTCAGATTAGTTTTTGTAAAAAGTATCATTATTTATTAAAAATTGTTAATTTTCGATTAAATTAGTGAAAAAGTGTGGCGTCTGAATCCGCGAAATAAAGTTATTTTTGTCCCGTTGTCCAAATTTTAACATTTTCTGTCATATTTTCTGCAATTATTATTCGTATCTCAATTATTAGTATTCAACAAACCTTTTTACACCAGAATATTATGTATGTGATATGGCCGTCAAAAAAATTTTAATTTTCGATTAAATTAGTGAAAAAATGTGGTGTCAGAATCCGCGAAATAAAGTTATTTTTGTCCTGTTTTCCAAATTTTAAAATTTTCTGTCATATTATCTCCAATTATTATTCGTACATCAATTATTAGTATTCAAAAAATCTTTTTTCACCAGAATATTATGTATGCGGTATGGCTGTCACGTTTTCATCATAAAACTCGTTGAAGCATGACGGGATTTTGTTGATTATAGCCTTATTCTGAAAAATTACACCAATTACAAGCGGCTTTTAATAAGAAAAGTTCGGTGCTGCTATCAGTATAAATAAATAAATTAAAATAACGTTTCGTGAGGAAATACTATACATATATACTCAACAATTCGTATTACTAATTTTTAGTCGTCAACATTTCGTATTATTTTCTCTAATATTCTCCAATACTTGATTTATAACGTAGTCGGAAACAATCTACAAAAATGTGAACAGCATGCAAGATGTCTTTATTATCGCAAAGCATATCCCGGCAAAACAATTTCCACCAAAGCTAACTGCACAACAAAGTCGACGTCGCGCGCATGATCCAGCCTCCGCCTACAAATTCGTTTACTCTCCATCCTGCATTCGAACTTTTTAATTTCATCGTGGTCTATACCCACGACCCAGTTGCGGTCGTCGCTTGATTTTCCGAAATTCACTACAAGCCCAAAACAAATCCTTCATGCCATTTGCGCCACAATATCCGGCCGCGGCTAACAGCGCACCTTCCCGGGGAAAACAAACGAATTTCCCCCGCAGAAGTGAATAATTGCCAGCGGGCTGTCTCGGCCGCTTCACGTAAAAACCCATCTCCACGGGCGCCGCGGCCTTCGTGGAAAACTTTCCCCCCGCGCGCCGGGTGAAGAAATTCCATTTTGTAGCTGCGGCTCTCGCGGCGCGCTAGGGAAAAACGTCGATATCCATTCGGGCCGCGGTGAATGTCCTCGAGATTAACTTTCAATCTGGAAACGAGATTAGCCTTTCTTCGGGCCGCGCCGCTGGTGTAAACTTTGCTCCGACCCGCGGCCCCTCGCCCTTTTTCATGGAAATTCGCGAGTCGATTCTTTTGGCGGGCGGGAAAATTCGTTTTGAAATCGATCTGCATATTGTTGTGATTCGTTTTATTGTGGGGGGAATTGAAATGCTTTAACGGTCTAGGAAAACTCGGATTAAAAATAATTAATCTTCATCCAAATCTTAGAATGCCATTTAATATTTCGAAAAGATGTATTAAGAATTTATATTCTATAATTGCATAGATGTTATTCGATTATTACAATTTTAGCTATTTCATCATAATAATGATTGAATACAATTTTACGTAATTTTTTTCAGGACATTTTTTTAATATAGGTTTACTGAATAAAATAGGCCAAGCTGCTTATCAAAAGATTATTTTCATTTAAAATTTATGAAGTATTTCGTAACTAGGACGTAAACGTCCCACGGCCGTTAATATCCTGTTTAGAATTGAATATTCGTTTTTCCATTGATTAAATGTTTATTATTAACTATAGGAAAACAAATTGCCATTTGTTTATTTATTTATACTATAGACCTAGCTCGTGTAACGGTTTCGTGTAAACGTAAGCTTGATTTAGTTGTGTTAAAATAAATAAATATACTTGAAAAGGTTCACCAAAGGAAATACACAAAATGATCAGAATATCAAACAAATTTACTAGACAACTGACTTGATAATAAACTTTTTAAAAAAGATAATATGCAAGAAGAACCGTTGAATATAAAATAATTATATATCCTTAAACAGCTTTTCTATTAAAACTTTTCTTTAAAAAATTTTCTTTCCACACCCAACCAGCTTATCCTCAGAGACCTTCGAATAATCTAGTTCAAAGGTAAAGAACAAACTAACGACGCTCCACTAGATACGTCGCCAGCCATCAGTTCGGTTATCCGCAAAACGCTCTAAATTCCATCGGCGAAGTTCCGGTTTCTGGAGACTACGTCGTGCCTTCCGCCACGCGCGATTACTCCAAAATCCAATTTCGAGCGTACCTCGATTTTGACACAGAAATGGTAGAGAGAACTTTGTCTTTGTTGTTTGAATAGGGACGTAATGAAAGATCGTTTTTGTATGCGAGTACTCAGTTATGGGCGAAATTCATATTTTTGAAAAAAAAATGATTTTTAGGCTTCATTGTTAAGGAGGTCCGAGCGGCATACTAGTCAAAACAGTAACTTATGAAAAAACGTTATTTAATCGAGAAGTTTATGACAATGTATCATGTTAACAAATTGAATATTTAAAAAACTTTGAATATTCATATTTATATCAAACGCATATTTATCTTATTTCTTTCTGAAAAGATCATTATAGACCTTGATTTGACTCTAACCTTTAAGGTGTTTCTCTGTTTTGAGTACTTTTTTGCGTTATTCTACAAATATCTCTCTAAAACGCCAGGCAACCCTATTTTTGTATTGTATGTACATAAAATTGGAAAGCTAAAGATTAATTTGATACTTTAATAATCTAGAAAAGTTTCCTACAAATGCATGAATTTTTCGTTTCAAACGCGAAAAATGCGTTTTCTGCATATTAAACGGGCTAAACGGGCGAACTTTAGAATTAAATATCTTTTCGAAATGCAAGGCAACCTATACTGAAAATTTGTCCCTGGATTCAAATAATCTTTATTAACAATTACAAAATAGATTTGGGTCTTAAAGTTTAAAATTACTTTTCGCTCATACCCCCTTAAAACATTTTTTAATTTTATTAAATACCGTGTGAGCAAAGTTGCGAAAACATAATTTATTCAGTTAAATTGTTATAATAATATAGATAAATTATCTATTGAAAAAGTAGAACAAAGTTATCTATCTTTATAGAATACTTAAATTATTTAGACCATCTAGATACAAAGATAACTAGATGCATTTGTATTTCGAGAAATTATTATTATTCAAACAAGACGTTATTTATGATAATAAATAAATAAATAATGAGATAATTTTATGGGATATTTAAATTATGAAAATAAGAATATAGGAACCGTTGCTAATAACCAAAAGGTAGATGCAACATTAAATAAATAAAATAAAAAATAAAATAAAGTATATAGGGAAATGTCGTACAGTATGAATAGCCATAGCTATTTTTGCTGTAAATTTTCATTAGTTCAACAAAAATTGATTTTTAAAAAATGATTTATTCTTTGAATGGTTCTCTGTAAAAAAAGAAATTGGCGGAGTTTAAATTCAATGGACAAAATTATTTATCTATTAAATTACAGAAGTAACGATTTTAAACTCCCGAAAATAACTTTTGACTCATTAAAAATTGACAAAACGATTATCTGCGCGATAACTTTGGTACCCGTAAGTTTAATATACCAGATACGGATTATATTACAATAAAATAACAACATACACCAAACTCACTCGGTTCGACTTCGCCATCGATCGGTGATAGCCCAGAAGCAAAAAATGTTCATACTGGAAGCTTGTTCATACAGCACGACTATCCCTATATCAAAATAAATGTTTTATCTTTCAATTTTAAATTGTTTCCTTGCTTACATTCTATCTAAATGTAATTATCTAACCTAACTTGGCGCATGGAAAGCTACCGCGTTTTCAGATTATACTTCAAAGATACTTCTTCATCTAAATTCGCATCCCAATAAACTTATTCAAATACTTGCCCATGACCGATTCCGCATCAAACTCTCCCCGTCGTAAAATTCCCTCCGCTCCATTACCCCAATTATCCTGCGAACTTTCTCACACTGCACCACGCGATCGCGACTCGTGAAATTCAAAACATAACGACCGCACACGGCCGCGCCTAAGCGCTCCAAAAAATCGCTCGCTACGCCCTGCACGCGCGGTTAATTCGATTATCGCCGCGTTTAAATTTACGAACAATCGAATCCGGGGCTGTGCCGGCAGCTCGGTTATCGCTCGTGAGAGTACATCCGGCGTATAACGCGCGACACTGGCAGTGGGGCTTTTTGCGCGCCAGCGAGCGCATTGAAACCGTATTATATACATCGTTAATGCGCGAGCTGAGCGCGGTCGCGCGTTCACCTCGTGAGGTGCATAATTTCGCTGTACCGAGTAGGAATCGACATTTCGCGTTTTTTGTTGTTGTCTGTGTTCTTTTTTAATGTGCGAAGTTAAATTGAATTAAGGTCGAAGTGGTTGTTTCAGTTTTGTATTTTAGACTTGTGAAAATGTAAACATAGTTTTAATATTTTATGGGATTGACGTGTAATTAATTATGGAAACGTTCCGTACTATTTCGAACTTTGATGCAAATATTTTTGACAGTTTACAAATGAAAAGGGCCACACGAGTGACAGAGTGACAATTTTTCCATGTTATATGCAAACAAAAACAGAATATACTTCGCGGCTTGTGCACGTCACTCGATTATTCTCTAAATTATCATCGTTATAATTTCCATTGAATAATTGAAGAGTCCTTTAGAACAAAGGATAACAGATAATAATCTTGTTATGAGATATTTAAAATAGAAATAATATTGTATCTAAATATAATTTAAAAATAAAACGTTTAACTCTTTTATTGGATGAACAGTTATAGATCAATAACATTGATAGATATGAAAAAATATATAATAATTTGCTGTAAAATTAAAAATAAAGATTCCGCTTCGACAAAACAATGCGTATGACAATATACTGATTTTTCTTCAATTAATATCTAAGAATTAATCATTATTTGGAATTCTATCGATTGTAAGTTGTTTTAAAATACATAAAGCAACAAACCAGTATGTGAATTATTAAAATTTTGTTAAAAGTTAATTAAATTAATCTCGGATTTACTTAATTAACCCATTTCTTCCCAAGCGGCCATTTTACAGTCGATTGGTTTTTTGCCTAAAAAATTGTCGAAAAAAAAAATAATAATAACCAATAGCACTTTTCTGAAGTAAAATTGTCCGCTCTTTCCGAATCTAAAGTCAGAATTTTGAAATTTCCATTGGAAAATTTCAAAATGGCGGTTTTAGGCAAAAAACCAATCGACTATAAAATGGCCGCTTGGGAAGAAATGGGTTAAAGTCAATTTTAAACTCACCCGCTAAAAATTATATTTAAAGCTTTTTACTAGTTCAATAAGCTACTCAAGGACAGTTTTTTTGCAAGTTCGCAGTAGATTATTTTAACTTTAAAATGTTAAAATGCCGTTCGTTTCGTTTGATCTTAACCAATTAATTTAATATGATTACTATACATTACGCGTTTGTATATATAAATAGGTCTGTAGATTTAAAAAATAAAATATTCGTATATCAACAAACGCTGCTTTATTACGATTCTTCAATTTACTCAATTACTATAAAAGATAAATATAACAATTGACAAAGAAAAATACATTTTTATACATACATTGTAAAGGCTTCTGGCGCGTAGTTAAGAAAATCTATGATCGTTATAGCAATAAAAACGAGTGCCCATCTGTCTATTAAATAGATTTTATGCCGGGGAAGTAGAGGAAAATATAACCGACTGCTCGAGCAGTAGCAGCTGTTACAAGGCTTGAAATATTCTCCAGCGGCTTCTTCGCGGAAAACGTTGTATTCGATCTCACCCGTAATTGCTCGATTTCTTACTAAAAACAAACCAGGTGATAAATCAGGTAATTTATCAACTAAAGTTCTGATATCGTATGCTCGCCATCCGATTTATCTCCTAAAAATATCGCTACAAAAATACATTTTCAGAAAATGGTAAAAACACATCGATTTTAGGTCCGATATTTTTATATTTAAGTATCCGGATGTTATAAATTTTTACTCATTTTCAAGGCATAATGTCTCACTTGTATTTTCTTACGCGTTATTTCTTGCATTAAGGAAAGACTATCCAAACTTTAAATAACCAGAGTCTTGTTTTGAATATGGAATAGACTTTTTTTCCTCCTGAGGCGACTCAAGCCTTCGCAGAATAAGGTCCTCCCACACAAAGTGAATTATTGCGCAGTCTTTCTTTCAAATCGTCAAAACCGCGCCGTCGCAGCTCTAATGACGTTCCGTCGCCTTTGTAAAATTGAAAATTGAATACACAAGTCGCGAGAAGTTTCACAATTATACTCGAGAGGTAGAAAAAGGCAAGAAGGGGTGGTCCGGCCGATGTCTTTAATTGTTATAACAGAGGCGATCCGTCGAGGGGGCCGCGCGCAGTTAATTAAATTGAGAGAGGGAGGGATGCGACCGCGCTGAAGTTTCTCTCCTGGCGTTTTAAGAAAAAAAAGCCGTCAGGGCTAAAAACGCAACTGTCGCTGCCTTCACTGCAGTTTACAGAAATAATTGGCTCGAAAGAGAAAAAGAGAGAGAGCGAGAGAGAGAGAGAGAGAGAGAGAGAGAGAGAGAGAGAGAGAGAAGTTCTCGCGACGAACTTTCGTCCTGACCTGATTTTTCTCTCGTTTTCTTCTTTCGTCTACTTCTATTTTTTTGAACTCTCTTTCTAATCTCGCACGGAGACGCACCACGGCCGCGGGAAACCTTTAAAAATATGGATAAGCTCTCGGTCGCGTGCTTTGCGGCGCAAGCCCGCGCACGAGACAAAGGGATTCTCGGTGAAAAGTGTATATACTTTGGTGTACATTTTTTCTTTTACATACCCTATTTTTCAGTTGGTTTGAGGGAGCGAGTTTGAATCCAGCTAATTGAGGCGCTTGTATGTTTGTGTTTTAGGTTTCTATATCTGTGGCTTCCCGGGAAAGAAAGCTTTCTTACAGAAGCTTTCTATTTTAAATTGAGTCTACGTAAAATGTTATTTGTTGAAATGGGTTTTATTTGTATACAAATAGTAGGTGACGACGAAACACAATCCTATCTTATTAATAACGGTACGGTGTACATGACGGCTTAAGTTTACTTGATATACTTTTTTCCGAAATAACGATTTAAATCAACATCGGTCCTCACTTTCACTTTTTTCTTGAATAAAGAGCAATCAGTTTATAACCTTGATATTGTGATTATTATCACATTTGATAACTTGATTGATAATTAAAACTTTAATTGCTGTGTCTTACGTTTCGAGCTCGTACATTATTAAACAAAAGGTTTATAATTTTATATATTTGAACATTATTCCTGTTATTTAAATGAGTTTTAAAGCTACAGTTAAAAGCAATTCTACAGTTCAATGCAGTTGGAATCTTGTTGCAGTATTTGCATTTATTCTTAATAATTTTTACATTTCAACGTACAAGAAATTAATTTCAAAGAACTCACTTTTCATTAAATCCAGTTTAAATTTATACGGGTAAAACTCGGCAACCTTTAACTTCTATCTTTAAAAAATTATGAAATATAAATATGGGAGCACATATCTGAAATAAGAATATGTAAAAACTGCGTATTTGTCATTTATTAGTAATTTTTTATTTCACCCGCTTTAATTCTAGTTTTCTTTCTGTAAATCTAGGGAAAATTAAAAAACAACACTTAAGGATTACATTATGTAGCGAAAATTTGTACAATTTTAACAATTTTTAGGACTTGAATTGCAATTTAATATAGATTTTCATAGTGTAAAAAAATAAATAAAGAGGTTATTCAACTAATACAAATATTTTTCCATAAACTGTATGACATGTAGTTTACGAAATGTAATATTACTAGATAAATATAATAGTCATGGATAAAATGTTTCTTTTTTTCAAAATATACCGATACAAGATGCTGATGAATCTAGATAGATTTTTTAGATACTTTTTATCTTTATTTTTTTTAAACATTTTCTCGTTATATACAATATCTAGATACTGTATATAAAACGGAAGTATTTAAAAAATCCAGATAAAAAGTATCTAACAAATGTTTCTAGCTACCTGTAAAAAATGTATCTAGATACAGATCTATCTAGATATTGTATCTAAAAAATAGTAACTTTACAAAAGTATCTAACAGATACTTTTTTAAAGGTATTTTTTGTATCTAGATAAGTATCTAGATACATGTATCTCAGATATTGCCCATGACTGAATATAATGAAAAAATACGATAAACTTGCTTCATCAAAATTAGGCAAAATCTGGCACATTTTACACATCCTTCTTTGTATGCGGCTTCCGTAAACGATAAAGTTTTTAAATATACTCATGAGCTAGGTCAAAACAAGCTCCTTTAACAGTTATTAATATTTTAAAAATTGTCCAAATGATTACTTATTATTAATAAATATTATATAGCAACATAGGAGAAGCATAATATAAAAAAATTGTTATATTACTATCTTTGATTATAATTTAACCTGATTAAATCAAAATAATACACTTACGGTACTCAAAATTGTATAAATAATAATACTTTCACATCGAATTTAAGGTTATAGCAATATCCATTGTCTAAACAATTGGATGTTGCGGAAGGACGTTGCAGATCCGCGCGCGACAAATCGACATATTCTTGTTTTTTTTTTGTATGCATTGATAGCAAGGCCCTAATGCCGCATATTTTACTTAATTTCTATCGAGTAATTACGGGTTGTGATCGAGACATTTTCTTAAAAGTTTATGATCTACACCTTCAACGTGATTATTAAATTATTTTAGATTCTATTTATTGAACTAGCAAGTGCGTAGCGGCCGTGACATGAAAATCTATAACAATTTTCCTTTAAAAGTACATACTTATTTCTTAGATTTTTATAAGTTATTAGCAAAAGTTATAGCTTCAACAATGTTGAAAAACGGGATTATAACATCCGTAAATTGTGACATTTTACGTATTCAATAAATAAATTGTATTGATTTATGACAGAAAGTAAGAAAAATAATTCATGTGACAATAAATTTGATCATTAATGAATACTATAAACATATACAAAATAGATATCAATTGCTTATTTTCGCAATAAATATAAGTAAACATTCATAACATAGGGGTTAAAATTTTCAGTGATTTACCCATATGCTTACTACCTCTGTAGAAAATTAAGCAGTTCAGCTGATTAGCTTAGATTTTTGTTATTGATACACTCGACGCTGAAAAGATCTAATAGAATGCGTTTGTTTTATTTATATCCTCCAATGAGTTAAGCCATATATTCGATCTAATAAAATTGCAGTATTTAAAAAAGAATTTAATGGCAATCTATCAGAAGTTTTCAACGTCGCGTGTACAATGAATTATCCATCAAAAAGCTATATTATTCAATTAGTTTACATGCTTTCTTCATTTGAAATAGTGAAACCTTGGAAATTCCACTGTAAAGCAGTGAAATCTCACTGTTTGGCAGTGAGAACTCAGCAACTAATTCATGTAGTGGCTGAGTTTTCACTGCGAAATAGTTAATTTTCACTATTTCAAATTAAGAGGGTGCAGATTCTACATAATTCTTGATTTACTTCGATGCAAACATAATTAATCACACAACATAATATATCTTATTAAATTTTTATCCGTTTTTTTATATTATCTATAGAAAGAATAATAATCAATAGAAATCCGCTTAATACCATGTCGTTTTAAGTGACTTTCCAGCTAAAACGTGAACTAGATATAAGCCAATTTGTGAAAAATAAACTACTGTGAAAGTCCACTTAGAAACCTACCAGCGACACCATCAGTCAAAACTGTTTAACATTACAACGATTCGCCCCTCCGATCTTCACCCCTGTCAAAATCCGATGCTCACCCCCGACGCCACTCGCGTCAATTCCAATTTCCACATCACGACTCGCGCAACACGCGTCTGACGCGCGCTCATCCCGAAATGAGGGAAAAAAGGCCAGTCGCTGAGCCGCGCGAAATCCGTTAAACGGCTAATGCGCGCTGATTATCTTTCGAGGCTGGCGATCAACTGCATGCGTGTAGTGTGTATGCACGACCGCAGGAATTAATTTCTCGGTTGCGGTTTAGCGCGCAGAATGTCGACAGAAATGGTGCGGCCACAGGGCCCGGCGACGCGCGATTCCTGCGCTCGTTTCGCCAGGTGGAAGCAGATATTGGCTCGAAGTTTTTAATTGGGGAGTGGATGTCCTTCGGGGAATTAGATACCTGGTGGGGGTATTTTGGAGGGGAGGTACTGAGATTTTGGGAAATTTATTGATTACAACATTTTTTATATAATTTAAACATTATGTACATTTAATTATTTACAACTATGTAGGTAACTGTAGCAAAAATCAGTTGAATGTAGAAAAAAATTAATAATTATTATATAGTATAATTGGAACTAAGTTGGTTCACTTAGTTGTAGATCCCTTGCTAACGAAATATTCGGTAAAATCAATTTTTGAAATCGTGCTTTTCAACAAGGTATATGGAGCAATTACTTCTTTACACGTTATAATTATTGATTACATACTTTAATGAATATATTATTAAACTTATTGTTTATTTTAATGCATTAATCATAAACCTTGTTCATAAGTACATAGAAACCGTTAATTTTGATTTTTAAATATATTTATTGCACAAATTCAAATGGTTAGGCAAATGAGAATAATTGTTTGTCAACGTTTAAAATTGTTAATGCAAACACTTATTTAGCATTCTTTATAAGTATAGATGAAAATAAACAATTTCGAATAAACAAAAACATTTTAATATAATCAAAAAAAAAGCTTAGGGGCCTACTGTGGCTCAGATGGTAAAGTGTCGGATTCCCACTTTGGTTATCCGGGTTCGATTCCAAGTCTCTGCAGATTGATACACAAGCACCTCTGTTAAACTGGCATTGCTTTGTTTACAAACACACCGCAGACTCCCGTCGTCGATTAGCACCATGCGGGAGCACAAATATGACGGCGTTAAATAAAAAGTATATATATATATATATATATATATATATATATATATAATATACAATGAAAATTAAAATAAAAAACCGTTTATAAATTACGGAAAACATTAATAAATATCTAACTAGATTAACCCCTTTAATTTTCTCTTTTTATAAGTTGTAGACAGAAATTGTTATTTGTAAAAATAGTTAAGTACCATTCTACAAATTTTTTTTCTTGTGTATAAGATTGTCATTAAAAATTAAAAATGTTTTAAAATTCATCAAAACTCATGAAAAAAGGTGAGAAACTGTTTAAATTACTTTTAAATTATTTTGTTAATCTAATACTAACGAAAATTAATAAAACATAATTAAATCAGTAGAAAAATATTTAAGTCGATGTACTCAATTTTAATATTTTTTACTAAATAATTTCTTATCATGAGCAATAACTAAAAAAATTAGTGGTAAAGTGGTGGAATCTGTTTATTTTAATAATTAAATTCATTTGTTTAATAAATAGCACGAAATCGGGTACGTTTTCATAAAGATTGAAAATTATAGACTGATTTGAATCCATTTCTGAATTATGTAGATTTTCCACGTATTCTAAAAAATTTGCATAATTTTATACAACTTTATTGCTGATAAAACAGAAAATACTTAAAAACTTAAAGTTTAATTAGTCACAAAAAAGTTTAAGTAACAGTCTTATTATTGGCATATTGCTGCCTCTCGTTTTGTATTTTTACTTTTAAAAGATAGGACCGTTTTTTACGGCTCTTTGTCGAGAACTTTTGCGATAAAACGCTAAAGACTTTAACTTTAGTAATGGATGATCGTAAAATTTTCCGATTAATGTATTTTATTCGAAGGCGCGGCTGGTGTAACTATACGTAACGTAAGCTAAAATGAAAATTCAATTGAAATTATGAACATGCTTTTTAACTAATTGAGTTTTATGAATTTATTAAAGTTACAGTAACCTTTTCAGCTGCTAATCTTTAATTTATGATTGCACAATAATTTATATAGTCTAGCACTAAAATATATAACGTCTTTTAGGGCTAAATAAATATAAATTTAGGTTTAACAAATAAATGTGATTATTTTCAAAATTTCGTTATATCTAAACAAAATTCAAATAATAATACCTTTTTGTAAATGCAAAATGCACTAGAGATCTATTGTGAGTATGTTAGACTATTATAGCTAGGCCGCTCTCAACTTTCGAAATCTGATATCAGTTTTGTAATTATCAGCCTGAAAACACTTTCTGCAACAAGGATCTAATGCAAAATATTAAGCTTAAATAAATTAAATGGGTTTTGTCAATTCAATGTAAAATCCAACTATTTAAAAATTTTTTCTAGAAATCTCTCTCAAGCTATAATATTTGATTTTGGTATCAATTCAACCGTTCAGTACCTACTTCGCTTTAAAGAAAGAAAAAACTGACTGAAAGAAACTAATTATAAATATTTTCTTATTTCTCATAAATCTTAATTAATTTAGACAAATTCAGTACCTTTCCTCCTTGATTTATTGAAATTAACGTGGTTCTTGATAAACCGAGAATCAATACTGATATGTACTTTTTATTACACAAGACTTCCAATTGTTAAGTTTTTGATGCCACCTTGCGAAGGCCTTGCACGCGCGTCGCATCGAGTAGACCAACCTCCAAAGTTGACCCCATTGACATCCTCGCGACCGCAGACCCACATCAGCCATCGCAGTCTCAGCGCAGCAAGTAGAGCACGCGCATTCCTTTAAAAAGAAGTAAAACACAGCCCAGCATGCAAAGCAAAGACGAAGCACCAGCGACGGGTTAAAAGAAAAGAAACGAAACTAAGGAAGCAGAAAAGGGAGAGGCAAGAAACTACAGCAAAAGAGATTACGAGATGCAGCGCGACCTCGAGCTTTCACTCCCTCTCTCTCTCTCCCTCTCTTTTACTCTTTAATCAGATGACAAAGGCCTGCAGCTGCACTATCGCATTCGTGTACACGCGAATGGCTTGTACACGCGTACACGTATACGCGGGGGCTAATTAAGTGCGCGCGCGAGCAGCAATGACCGTTGGCCAAGAGGGCCGCGAACTTTGGAGCAGCTCGTTTCTCCGACAATGGACAGCTGCGAGTCGCCGCCGGCGAGTGATTCTCACTCTTCTCTGCTGCTACTGCTGCTGCTAGACGGAAGAAGGATATAATTGTAACAACGTGCACTGCAACGTGGTAATGGCTGTGCCGCTGTACACGGAGGAGCGTAAAATTTTGACAAAGAAAATTTCGCTTATGCTCGGGAGCGCGGACCGAACTTAAGAGGTACTATCGATACTCCGTGAGTCAAATGCGTGTTTCGTCGTCTTCGACTTTCGCTTTAGGCCAAATTGTGTGCGTAAATGGTTGAGTCAACGTGACAAATTTTATTCGTTTGATTATATTAGCTCTCCAAATTGGTGAAACAACATTTGAATGTTTGCATTATATTTATGGGATATTAAATATATATTTTTCAAAGTTTCGTCGAAATCAGAACAGCAGTTTTAATGAATTTTACCGTTGCAACTGTCGCAAACGTGAGTTTTCATAAGACTACGTGTTAAAATCGTAAAAAACGTAAATATAAAACTCTTAATATCTTTTTTCTGGGTTGGTATAGCTTACTAAAAATATATATGAGTAAGTTTGAGGTCAAAATGTATTAGTATACAAAATTTCAGATTCTGATCACTAATTCGAAACCGATAGTACTCCCTTAAACTTAAATTGTGTTACATTAAAATTTAAAAACATTATGTTTTTTGAAAGCAGATAATATAAGATACGAGTATTCTTCTTATTTCACTAGATGTATACCACTTTACTGTGTGAGCTATATGATCGGGAAATGAAATTGTTTTTTTCTGTCTTCAGATGGGTGCAGGGCTTTTTGATACGGAAAATGCGAGGAATGTTCAAATTAATCAAATGTTCGATACTCCACAATTTTTATTTTCTTATCTGAATAGATCTTCTAAGAAATTGTTGATAAATTTTGCTGAAAATATGTATCGCTTATGGTTTTCGAGTATGCTTTTTTCGAATGCGATTCTTTTTTATATGATAACGATTATATTGCGTCAAATTTAAAACTGTACAAAATTATGAAATATTTGATAACGATTGGTTATATAAGTATAAGGATCAACCATATTAGAGTTGCATATCATGTTTTACAATTTAACTGATATTACATTCGCATATAATCACAACTATATGCAAAAAAATTAAATTAATGGGGCATTCTTATTCTATAACATATATGATATTTTTTTCTATTTAAAGCCGTCCTTTTATTTTCAAATTGTGAGCCCGGCGCAATACAATCTTAAAGTAAAAAAAATGATTCCACTTGAATTTTTCATTTTGGAACAAGATAGAAGTTCTCCTTTTTATTTGACATATTTTTCTATTTTTGACGGTCGTATTACATTTAAAAAGAGTCTAGAATCAGAGCTTATGGAAAGAAAAATGAACTTATTTTTTTGTTTGCTTTTAGCATTTATTTACAAATTCTTTCACCTCCAAAAGAACCATTTAAAAGCCAAAATCACGGCGAGTGCACTATCTCAAATCCCCTATAAGTCGCTCATTAAATTCCCATCAAAGACGGCTCCCGACAAATATAGCACACTTCCACTCCCACCCCTCCTCGCATAAAAATAGAAGGAAACAACCCGCGGAGCGCATGATATCGACAGATAGTTAACGATATGCAACGCAGTGGGCTTTGACAAAAAAGTGACGAGCGCGCGCCTAAAAGAGCTCTCGCAAGAAAGCCGATAAGCGAGGAGGAGCGGAAATTACGGGAGGAGGAGGGAGGGAGGGGGGCGGAGGGCTACGCCACCACTCTCTTTTCAGATAATTTTTATCTGCACGACAGGTATAGCGACTGCGGAGCGCTTTCAGCAGCGGCCTCCCTTTCGCGTGTAAAAGGGTGCGCGAGGAAGAGAGATACGCGCGAAAGGAGCAGCTGCAACGGCGCGCATCAAGGAGATTTCGAAACAAAGAGCGGGATGTAATGCTACGCGTTGGAGTCGCGAGTGGAGAAAGGAGCGTAGATAAAGTTGGGTAGAGGAAAGCGTGCGCTGGGTGTATTTTTCGTAAATTACGTGTACTTTTGTGTGGCTTTCTGGTGTATGCCTTACTTTGTGCGGGGATCGATTTTGTTACGGAATTGGGTCATTTATAAAGAACCTAATTGATTACTGTCTATAATAAATTTAATACTTTTCACTTATTTTTAGTCAAAATTTGTATGCAAGAAAATTCGCTGACGACGAATTTACCATCTCAATTTCAAAATTCAAAACGCCGGATTCAAAAAGCATATAACATAAGAGGTTACTGATTAATAAACCAATGTTGAAATTGCCGAATTTAAGATGGGATATTCAAGAGCTGTTAGTTTAGTTAGTTATATTTGTTATTTCGGTTCGGACATTTGAATTTTGCAATTAGGACGGAGAATTCATAATTAGCGATTCCGAAAATCCCTATAAATACATATTATTGTATGAAATATATATATATATATATATATATATATATATATATATATATATATATATATATATATATATATAATAAATTTTGAATTTTGAATTTATTTGGCCTCGGAATTGTTATTAAAAATACCAAAAACCTTTACATTGATGTTTTTGTACAAAATATGCATTTTACAATTCTTCGTTTATTTACATATTTTCAGTCCGCCATTTTAAACTTTTGCATATAAATGTTGACCTACAATGCATAAATAGTATCTTATTTACTACAGATGATTATCGTTAAGGTATTCTGGGGATTCCAGTTTATAAAGCGAGGGTTAGTAATAATCCATTTCATGTTTTCCAGAGAAATAGGGTTATAATGTCCCTACTAATGTGTTAGTTTGAAATGTATAGGAAATAACAAGTCACATTGTACTTTTTTAATAAGGTAACAAATATTATATTTATCACAGAATTTATGCATTTTTTCGAGATCAGCTATGTATTAGTCATAACTCAAGCAAACGTATTAGAGTGTTTTAATAATATTAAAAGTGCTACTAGAAAAGTACTATTCTTTTTTTTTTTTTTAATTATATATACAGGAATTACTGTCCTCAACCAGGTAGCGGATTGCAGAGCCGATATCCGCCACCAAAATATCCGGAAAAACGTTCTCTTAAAATGTTCCCGAAAAATTTGGATCGATGGTGATTCGAACTCGCGCCCTTTGAGCGGCTGTTGTCTTAAGAGGTACGCGTTTACCACTTGAGCCATCGACTGCCCCATGATTACCATTATTCGTAAAACTAATGACAATAATTAAATACTTTTAGGCGCATCTGAATTCACTAGAAATTAGTTCAAATTCCTTTATTTCATCAAGTTCTACCAATAATCTTGATTATCGATTGTCTTTTAACAATATTGTCTTTTAACAGTCCATTACTATATGTAACTCTAGAAAATTCGATTTTTTCCTCGGGTGATACTGTACAGTAAACTCACCCGCGGGAAAAATATTCGAGTTTTTGCCCTTGTTACATAATGTACTATTATCACGTTCTAGAATCACACTAAAACTGTCTTTTTCGGTATAGGTTGCATTCGAAAGTTGTTTTTCCGGAAAAATCAAGAATTCATTAGTAGATTATATCATTCACAAAAAAGAACAAATATTTAAGTTACATATAATAATTCGTCAATTAGGACTTTGCATGAAAAAATCCATTAGATCCGTAATGTAGAATATAAAAAAATAAAGGACACGTATTTTTTTATTTTTATTAAGTAGATGCAAATTGAAAGAGTTACAGTCGTTTAAAGTTTACAGATTTTCGATATATATAGATATTCCGCAACGTTATATGACGTCACGAACATATATGTGTTCGTGACGTGACGAGTATTCAAAGAGCTGTAGCTCTTTTAAATTGTATGTATTTAAAAAAAGAAAAAAGACGTGTCCTTTACTTTGTTATGTTGTACATAATGGACCTAATGTACTATTTTAATCATAGTGTTCGTATTTCGGCGTCTAGTAACTATTTTCATACGAAAGAAGCCTACTTAATCGTAACACATTTCCACTACCTCTCAACTAAGACCAACCACACCGCCAAGTAGTAAAACTCCGGCTCGGGTCAGCCAGCCCGCTCCGTGTCACGCGAATTTCGCGCAACAGAGCGCGCCGCGTCTATTTCTCCGCGCGCGCAATATCCGCTCTTTCCCTCTGCATTTCTCGTAACGCATTAACGACGAGCATAATAACGCGCGCGGCTCGGCCGATCGATCGGTCGTCGCGGGTACGCGAAAGTGCACAGGGCCGCTCGTCACGCGTCGCTCTCCTTCGTTCGCGCGAATATTCATGGCCCACAGTTTGGCGTTTCGGCTGGTGCGGGGGGCTGCTGCTGCGCTTCGGTGGGATCGTTTCGAGGGGTTATGGTATAGTAGGATACGGACAGGTTGGGGCGTAGTGTGTGCGAATGGAGGTATTCAACGTGCGAGAATTTTTATTTTTATTACAAAACTTGGGATGAGTGGCTTAGAAAAGTGTATTGACAGTGGTTTTAGCAATAATTTTTTTTTTCTAATTTTTGAGTTTTCTCGATTTTTATGCCTAAGTGAATTCCAACCTCATTACGAGATCGACAGTGGTCCACTTTGAACCGATAGATATATTAATTTTTCACAATTGTAAGTGTATCACATTCAAATTTAAGGACTACCGGATTAAGTTTTAGAGCTGATATTGTGGCAGTCGTAATAGTGTTGAGATTTTCGAAAGTATATTTCAGGAATGTTGGAAGTACCATTTGTTACAGAATGTACCTTAACCGATTTTTCTACTTAAGTGTGCCTATTAGTGTGGTTGGGTTTGTTGCTTTAGAAGATAAACAATTACTTTTTTTTTTTTTTTTTTTTTATTTAACGTCGCCATGTTTGTGTTCCCATGTGGTGCTAATCGACGACGGGGGTCTGCGGTGTGTTTGTATACAAAGCACATGTAATTTTTACAGAGGTGCTTGTATCAATCGGCAGAGACTAGGATTCGAACCCGGGTCACCGGCGTGTGAATCCGACACTCTACCGACTGAGCCGCCGCAGGCCCCCAATTACTTTGTTTCTTCTATGCCAAACTATGATCTCAACGGCAAAACTGTTAGATATTGAAGAACATATAGTTCATTTTTAAACTTTTTAAAAATATAATAGGAACACTTATAGAATAAAATGGGTTAAGAAGAAAATGGTAGTTTTTTTCACGTTTTTCTTGCTACAATAAAATAATTATTGTTTAGCGCGTAAGCCAGAGTAGAATTTAGAATAGAAAAACAGACATTCACATCTTAATCAAACATTTTCTTTTTGACCTAGACAACATCAAATTGTTCAGTGTCATCTAGAAAAAGTGATATAATTGATTATCTCTTCAAGTCGGTCTATGAAAGTAAAAACGTATCCATTCGTGCTCTTCCAAAACAATTCGTCTTATCCAAACTGACCATCAAACAAAACAAATCCACTTGAGAAGCTTCCTCCCCAGCACTACCCGAAACTCGCGATCTACACCTCCCAGGTATTCATAGCCAGCAGGTAGGCTTACGAGCTCGCGCGATGCCGGCGACTATTTTCCTGCAGGGGGTAATTATCAATTGACTACATACGCCACGGGTATTCTCCCATCGAAATTTCAATCCGCTTTTACGCTCTCGCGTGTGTGTATACTCGTGGCGGGGTATTAATTAGCCTCCTCTGGAGGATTTATCCGCCTAAGCTCGTCGTTTGCAGGCTGCTGCGGGGCTGTGTGGAGCTTGCTCGGATGGCTGGGCAAAGGGCGAGCCGCGCGGCGAATGGCTCGCGCATTATTCAGCGGCTAATTCGATTTGATTTCTTGATGGGAGGACGGGGTATAGGTGGAGCGGACTTTTGTATGATGCTTGGAAGAGTCGAGTGTGTGGTGATGGAATGGAGTAAAGGAGCTCTTGGATCGATGGATTACCGGGCGTTAGAGAGGGTTGAATGGGGGATGGATGATGGGAGGTAGGAGTATATTGTAGGATGCTGGGGGAGGGTGGGGTTTCTTTGCAAATTTTGCATTTCAAGATTTGTATTTAATGTGGAGTCATCAATTATACGGTCGTTATCATTTAAAAGAACATCAATTAATAATATATATGTAGTAATTTTAAAGACAACTGTACATTTTTTAAGAACATATGTGGGAATATGGAAGAAGAGTAAATGTATAGAATCGTAAGAAAATGTGAGAAACTTTTGGAATAATGTCAATATTTTTGAAATTTTCCGATCATTTCTCTCATTTGTTAAATCTTCTTAACACTTACTCGCAATTTTAAATACAATAAATTGAATTATTTTTTACCATCAAAATTATACGCTATCTCAAAAAGTACTAGTAAAATATAAGACATTTTCATACGTGCATGTTACTTTCAAGCAGCTTCTTATATTTATTTGAATTTATACATTTATTTCATTATATTGTTACAATATTTTAAAAAATTAGTGAGAATTTTTAAAAGAAAATACCAGAAAATATAAGAAAATGTTTAAAGAATCTTAAAATTTATGTTCTAAATCTAGAAGAAATGTTTTTTTATATTTATACACCTTTTTACATTTTCTCGAACTTACTTGCGCAACATTTTTCTTTACTACGGTATTTAATAATTTAACTTATCTATGCAAGCCTTTAAGACATAAACTTTCAATTAGAATTAATGAATTGT
The DNA here is from genome assembly GCA_949152435.1 of Gastracanthus pulcherrimus. Classification (NCBI taxonomy): domain Eukaryota; kingdom Metazoa; phylum Arthropoda; class Insecta; order Hymenoptera; family Pteromalidae; genus Gastracanthus; species Gastracanthus pulcherrimus. Next base: position 43,958,371 of record OX424572.1, read on the forward strand.
TTAATAACTTTTTATACGTGCTATATATTTTTTATAAGAGATTAGTAGTATTTTACTACTCATACTATAATATATACACATGAGTTAAAAATTATATTTTTACATCCCAAAATATAAACATGCTCATGAAATAATTTTATAAATACATAGTTTAGAAATTAGTAAAGCATTTCATTTTTATTTCATCTTAAAAAAAATAAATCAGAGATATGGAAAGTAATAAGAAGAATTTAATTCATAATTTTGTTTTAATCATTTTCAACGCTTCATTTGAACTTTGCAGCGTTCAGTCACAAAGAAAATTGATCAAGTTCGATGAAAAGTGGCGATATACCGAGTAATTTTACTCTCGACGCTGCTTCAACTTTCTTAATATGCCCAAGCAAGAAAGTGAGAGAGAGAGTGAGTGAGAGAGAGAGTGAGAGAGAGAGAGAGAGTTAAAATGCAAAAGCATCATGGAAATAAAATCAATTTTCTTTCTGACGAACTTTTGATTGCGTAGACGAACTGAATGCATAGCAATATTAAGGCAGAATTTTACATAATATGAAAAGCATAGGGAGTTAAAATGAAATCATCAGCGAATGGTTAAGCAGCTGATGGAAGAGAGAAAGAAGCTTCTTTGCCATTGCCTTCGAAAAATCTAAATTCAGCCGGAGATTGCGCAGGTAAACTGAAATTGAATTTCCGCGTGCGCGCCCGGTATTCGATTACCGCGATTTCAATGCACGAAATTACAAAAGCATAATTTACAAGTCAAGCGCGTTTTTCGGTCTACCTCGCAATTTCCCGCTTTTAACGAAAAAAATTTTTAATCGTATCGAACGCCACCCAATCTCACCCGTATTTTTAGCATTAATTTTGCAGTATATATACAGTATTATAGACACTCAATTAAAGAATGGTAGCACATGTGCACTACAATTCACTAATTGCGTAATATTTGATCCTTTTTACTCGTAGAACGTTTTTTTTTAATCACGCCTCAGAAGATTTTTTGCATCAGCGACCGCGCGCATAACGCATACTAGCAATAATTACACACACCTACATACGTAATGCAAATGACTAAAAAAAATTACATACATAAAAGTCTACTTGGAAATGTGCACGTCGACTTGAATGAACACGAAATTAAAAGAGAACCATTAAAATGAGTATTCGGGGCATTGTATACTTACAATTATTATCACGTTAGTTTTTTCATTGCTGCTCCTTTATTATTATGATTGTTATGTCCGTTCGATGTACTGAAAAGTGACAAATTCTTTTGAAAAATTATCCCTATCCACTTCCTCTCTCCGCCGTATTGTTATTATTATTATTATTATTATTATTATTATTATTGTTATTGTCATACACCCTCAAGTCCGAGGTTCTTTTTCGCTCTGTATATCGTCGTCGCATTTTTCGCTAGCGCGCAACTCCGCTGTATACAAATTTACATACGACTTTGGAACGATTTATACACATCCCGTAGAAGCTTCACCCCCTCCCTCACTTGCTCTACTCTGTTGTTGTTTTTTTTTTCGTAAAATGCATCGCAGCTGCGATAAGCACGCAGATTTTTCTTTTTTTTCTACCAGCCACACCACCAGCCGCCCCCCACCCCTGCAGTATAAAGATGATCCCTTATATGCGAGTATATCAGCTTTGAGTTTTTTCCTTGCCAAGCGCGGATAAAAAGCGCAAAAACATGTAAAACCCACCTTTCATTTTGACTGATGTGCAGCACGCGAGTCTCGATAAATATAAGCGAATATATAAATGTTATCCGAGCTTTTGTATATTTATGGTAAACATGCAGTTCGCAGATAAAGTATATCGACGCGGTATTTTTTTTGTTTTGAAAGGTGATTTTTCACTGGATTATGAGAGCGCTGTCATTTTCTCATGATCAGGGGCAAACAGTTTTAATTTTTTATGATCATCGAAAAATGCAGTGTGTTTTAATATAGAAAAATCATCAACGTAGAGCTGCATTTTCAAGTATACGACCCTTTATTTAAAGTTAAACAATAAATTAAACATGTAACGTATACGAATATTATTCCGTACATATTCATATACGCAATCATACTATTTATCAATATAAACCTAAATGTTCGTCTATTTTTGAATGTTATAATTATTGTATGTAATTTACGTGTGTAATGCTGGTTATATATTCACGTAGCGTATATATGTATATCTTGTAAATTAGGATTAAAAATCATTGTTCTGTGCATGCGTATATATTTACTTGACCCACCGTGTTATAAAACCCTATCCTTCTTAAGTGTCTGCGTATATATATATATAATATATCAACGTGCAATATACTTCTGTTATGTCACCTTTTGTGAGTGTATGCACACGAGCCAGGGCATTTTTTTCTCGCTTTATATATATATGTATAATGTCGAGTGCACACAAAGTAAGTAATTAGCTTTGCTTCGTACCCGTTTGCATCTTTTGTTTTGTATGTACATGTATAGTTCTTAGCCTCATTGTTTCTCTCTCTCTCTCTCTCTCTCTCTCTCTCTCTCTCTCTCTCTCTCTCTTTCTCTTTCTCTTTCTCTTTCTCTTTATCTTTTTTCTGTCTTATGTGTTTTTCTACTGTCAATTTATATCTATTAATTTGTGTTTTTTCCGTTCCGGAAAAACTATATAGTCATGTGTACAAAAACTGCAACTGTGTGTCCGCGCGAGTGAATGTCAAACTAATTGTCAATGCGGCTTGATGTTTTGTCTGTCCACTTTCTCGCTCTGAATTTTATTCAGGCGTGTGCGATGTGACAGGAAAGTATGAGTGCGTGTGTGTAACATGCGATTGTGCATATGTGTTTGTATGCGTTTAAAAAATATAAAGCTATAAAAACCTGTGAAATGATCCTTGAACATCACTCTCTTAAACTATTTATCTAGTGAACGAGGAAGGCTCGAGTGAAATTTTGACGACTGTATTTTTACAAAAAGGAATACTCTGAGCGCGTCAAATGTTTACTGTTTTTTTTCTGGTTAAAATGCGTAAAAACCTTTTCAAGTAAATTCTCATTATAATTAAGTTACGAATTCACTTGAGAAAAGGTTTTACATTTTGCCTAAAGATGTGTGAATATCATACTTGCTTAATTTTAGCGTGAAAAGCGACTACTAAAAGAGTATAATTATACGAATAAACATTTCGAGCCATCTTCTGTATATGTATGTGTTATGTTTCATACAGGCTCTCCGTGAGAGCAAAACCAGGGAAAAACAGTGCAGATGTAGACATGGAGTATGACTGTTAATAATAGTCTACTAGTTAATAAGTCATACGTATAACTTTATGCATTTTACATGATAAGTAAAGGGTAAAACTCTTATTTAGATTATTATCTTAATAAATGTATCTAGATTCTAATCTAGATTCATAACTGGATCAGCATATCTAGGATTTTATCTAGATAACAATCTAGATTAAAATATCTACATTTATCTCTAGATAAACATATAAAGACTTGGCTCTAAATAAAGATATGTAGATAGAATTATCTAGACTTCCATCCTTTTATAATTATCTAGTCAAATATCTAGATATTATCTAGCTCCCTATCTAGATTATTATCTAGGATCTTATCTAGATTCTTATATAGATTTGTATCGTTACTTTTATCTCCAATTTTGTTTCTACTCTTATCTAGATTTGTATTTAGAACATTATCTAGGTGTTTATCCAGATTATTATCTTAATAAGCTTATCAAGGTATACTTATCTATGTACTGACCCATAACTGTCGCTAATAAAGATTCTCTACAATAAAAAAGTGTATAAAGTCCCATGTACGCGTATAGCTCGCTGTTCTCCCTGCGCGCTCTCGCGGAGCCCGTGACCCAGCTACAATAATTACACTCGCCCTTTGCACCCATACTCACCGGCGTCACTGCCACTGCCCGCCACGACTAATCGCCGCTGTCCGGTTCGGTCGCCGCCGCCGCGCGGTCCCGCCTTTTCCACAGGAACTTACTTCAACTGCATCATGTTCATGGTGGCGAGCAGCGTCGTGCTCACCGTCCTCGTCCTCAACTACCACCACCGGAAGCCCGACAATTACGAGATGCCGAACTGGGTAAGTGCGCCGCACAACGCTGCGGATACCTACACACATATATAGACATATACGTATATAGATGTAGGATGTAGCCCTGTATATACCTATGTACGTAGCCGTGGCCGAGCTATCAAATTTGATCCTCGCCGGGCTATTCTGCTCTCTAATGAGTTCCTTGCTGTTCGGGAGTATGTCGAGCGGAGGATATTTCGCCTGGCTTGGAAGTCGAGGAGTTTCGTGGGCTTTTACGGGATGGGGGCTTTAGAGGGGGATTTCGAATGGCATGGTCGAAATTTCCGCTGATTCTTGTGAATTGGGCAGGGTGCATTCTCAAAACTGCGCACGTACCCTACGCGTATATATACAAGCAGGGCCGAAATGGATATCTTTGAAAGGAGATGAAAGATACTTTCTTGCGGAATTATATGAAATGCTCTGTTACCAAGTTCTTTTCCTGAAAGATATTGTATCTAGATACTCAAATATGTAGCTGCAAAAAATTTATCTGAAATTAAATACTATTTAGATATTTAAATATTTGAGATACAGATTGATATACAAAAAAATGTTGTTTGTAATTTTCTTAAAATTGAATTGCTCCGCCTATGAATAAAAAATTAAAAATTTGTTTTGGTGCTCATACGCGCTATCATTTAGGTGGTACCATATTTAAAAAGGCCTAGATAAACATAAAGCCTTTTTTAAACGGATTTAAAGTTATGATTAATTTTATGTGATGTTAGATAAACTCATGACCTTTGTGTTGGAGATACTATATTAAACATTATTAAACGATGAAACATAATAATTGAGTGGATGGGGTTTACACAAATAAATACTCTGTATTTATAATTTCTAGACAACAATATTTATTCACTAGCTTTATATACAAAAACGACGATATATGAGTGTCGGTCTTAACAGAGACACGCTTGGCCATGCATTGACCGGAAAATACGCGCACAGTCGTCGCGATGTTTACACTCAAACGGTTCTTTCTAGAACTTGCGAAAATACAAATTACCAATAACCTATAACTTTGTTACAAACGTATACTCATCAAATATAATTATTAAATATTAATTGAACTGCGACAAAAATATTACAATAATAATATAATATTTTAATATAATATTATTATATTACAATTAATTTTTCAAAAATTACAATTAGTATTGTATCGTGTCTTTTATTCTATATATTTAAGTACTTAGATACCTGTAAATACTTGTATATATTTTGTACTTATAGTTTCCATTGATACTTTTTAATTTCTTGTACATTCCATAGTTATTTTAAATAATTCTATTTAATGAGCTTTATTATTTCAACTTTCAAAAATATTATTGTAAAATGATAGATTTCTTAATACTTGCTTATAACTACGTATACAGGTGTAATAAACCTTAGGTAAGTCTCTATATTTACTCAAATTAGAAAAATTACCCAAGCAAAATAATTTACATTTTTATTCTATTATAATTTATCGTTACTTTACTAAGGTATGTTTAATCGGAATTTCTTAAAAAAAAAGCTATTAACAAAAGAAAATAATAAATATATAAATAAACAAAAATTCGATTAGAATATGTGTTTCTTAAAAGTACTTATTCGCAATAACCCTCGGAGATGAAGCTATATAAAATGAATTAGTCTTTAAAAAGAAATATATTGGGTTGCGCAGACGAAGACGGTATTCCTACAATGGCTGCCTTGGATATTGCGGATGGACCGTCCGGGTAAGAAGATCACGAGAAAGACGATTCTCATGAGCAATCGCATGAAGGAACTCGAGCTCCAGGAGAGGAGTAGCAAGAGCCTACTAGCAAATGTCCTAGACATAGACGACGACTTTCGTCACATAAACAGCGGTCAGACCGCAAACTCCAGCTATATAAGGTATGGAAAACCTCATTTAAAAAATAACTCAATTTCATTGACTACTTTTATTTTTTATATAAAATGTCATATTAACAGTTAAAACTCCAAATCATTTTGTCAGTCAGAAAATAGTTAAGTATGTTACTGTTTAATTTATGGCATAGTGCGTTTCTTACACATAAGAATTACACACGTAATTATTATATATATAATTTGACCAATGCTAAATTGTGTAGAATATTTAAGTGTATAATTCTTATGTGTAAGAAACGCGCTATGCCAATTTATTAAAATATAATATTGAGTTTTAGTACAAAAAATTTCATACAAAAAATGTGTGATCTTAATTTATTATTATTTTTTTTCCTGCAAGGTAAGCAAATACAGCATATCGATAAAGTAAACACATTGATATAGTTTTGATAATTTCAAATATCTTATTTGTTATTTATAAACATACAATAAAACAGTTGTTTTTTGTCGGTAAATTGAAATGCGTTAGTCATTTTATGAACCGTCGCTATAGCTTAGACAATCTTACGTTCAAACTTGATATTTATCAGCTGCTAATAGTTATGTATAGTTTACTAGCGCACTGACCATTATAGAGAGTTAATACAGTAAAACTATGTACTCAAATTGAAGCAATTTTAGCAGAGAAATGATAGTAAGGAAAATAATTCGCTGATGCTATAAATCCATGGACTATAACGTTTTTGATATACGTAGTGAACATGCGATAATGGCTACTTTCCTCGGATATAAACCATCAACTTCCTTATAGCTACATTATTCTGGGAAAAGTATCAACTATGACTTTACGACATAGAACTTCGAATATATTTTAATGATCGTTTATTCTTAATATCGTGAATAGCGCAGTACAAATCGTCGATTTCTCAAGATAGTTCAGGTCAATCGAGATAAAATTTTAAAGGCCCATAAAGAAATAATGATATTAGAAGGTATTACTGTACCAATTTTTAACTTAAGATATCAATAAATGAGAAAAACAGATTTTTTTTAATAAAAATTAACTGTTATCAAAAGGTTACTTACGTAAGATATTTTATGATGAAGGTCTAAGAAAGTACTTAGTCTATTCCATCTTTTGCAATACCTTCTTAAAATAATATAGTTTTCATTTAACTTATCAAAATGGTAAAAAATCGTTTTTTTTAGAATGACTGATGATAATAAAAATTTGATCAAAAGAAATAACAGAAACGTAATCAACAATTTATTTTCTATGTATCATAATAAAGTGTATTAACTTAAATTTTCAAAAAGATTTAATATAATCTCTTGAGCAAGTCACTTTATAAAGCTTAGAATAATTTGTTTCAATGAGAACAGACTTAACATTTTAGTTTTGCATCATTTATAATATAAACTGTAATTACTTGCTAAAGTGTTGAGTGTTCACCTCTGACAGGGCTTAAATTATTTTTATAATTAATAAATTGAGAAAATACGATAAAATAATTCTTTGATGTTTTTACCGAATAACGCGAAAATCCTACCTAAATCTAATCATGAAAGCTATTATCACCTGATCTATAATCTACATACGATCAATAATCTCCTGTTTACTAAACACTCGATACTACATATATATCACTTATGTGGTTACCAATTCCCCTCTAACGCTCGTTTTACGCTACAGTCCAATGTAATCGACTTATGGTATCAGCGAATTACTGTTCTTAGCGCGAATCCATTTCCAAACTCCATAGAAAAATCAGCAAATCAAAATCCAATACAATGCTGAATGAAAAAGAGAGCGGCCACGCTAAGACTTATGGGGTTGTGATTCGCTTGTTGATAAAACAGGCAGGTATACGGGACGCCGCTGACGAGCCGGCCGGCCACGGTCGAGGAGACCTCGGCGTCAATGCCGCTGAGCGGCACGCAGCGCGAGCTGCACACGATCCTCAAGGAGCTGCAGTTCATCACCGGCCGCATGAAGAAGTCCGACATCGAGACCGAGGTCATCAGCGACTGGAAATTCGCCGCCATGGTCGTCGACAGGTCTGTATTCGGACTTTTGCAAACCTTGACAAAGTATCGCTTGAGGACTAACCTTGCCAAAGTATCCCTTGAGGAGGTTCAGAAGTTAAAAAAAGAATTCAGAGAACGTATGAGACTAAGATTTATAATTGTTTAGAGTATCGTAAAGTTGCTTGAATTTTTTTAATATTATATACCGAATATATATTTTTTCAAGATATTTGAATTAGAAGTTCGCTCGTTATACATATGAGGGCTCTTGTTGGACTCAAAGCATAAATATAGAATGTGTTATGGCACGATGTATGTAAAAATACACAGACAATAATGAAAGACTACATACATATTAGGTTAATATTTAGAAAGCTTCATGAAGCATTTTAACCAGTGTTACCGCATCAAACTCTGAGTCATCAACGAAAATTTAAACAAAATCTCAAACTTATATGACGAAAAGAAAAAACACTTGTTGGTCCAGAAATCGCAAAAAAAAATTTAATGCTGGGGTTTCTAGACCTTTTATCGAAAAATGCGTTGGAACAATAAAAATTGACCATGTTACTATGTTTCTCTGACAAATTAGGTGTTTTTTATATATAAAAAAAATGGTTTTACTGCGCAGTTAATAACTGTGCACACAAAGGTGGAATTTCTCTTTCCCAAAATATATATATAAAAGTAGAAGAAAAGACCTTTTATTTGAGTTATTGTCCGTTGAAAATGGATACTTCGGTGCAAAGTCATGACCAATTGATAATACGGTACAAAACGGACGGATTTTCCATTTTTATGCAGAATCTGAGATTTTCGACGAATTATTACCTATTTTGAATTGATCATAATTTGCCTCTAGAGCATCCATTTTCAACGAACAAAAACTTAAATTAAAGGACTTTTCTTCTACTTTTATATACATTTGGAAAACAATTTATTCCATCTATGGGTGCACAGTTATTAACTACACAGTAGAACCCTTTCTTGCTATATATAAAAAACACCCAATTTGCCAGATAAACATAGTCACATGGCCAATTTTCATTATTCAAACGTGTTTTCCTTCATAATTTGGCCCTTAATACAAGATACAAAATTTTTGGAAACCCCAGCATTGAATTCATTTTCTCTACACGTGCGTGAAAAAGACCATATTCCATGCTGGTAAAACGAATGGACAAATGGGTATTCCGAGCGCCTTTGCTGGACCGTGAGGTAATGTACATTCTCTCCCGCTCCAGAAAATCCTTGAAAATAATGTCGAAATTTTATATTTTCCAAAATCTAAACTCAAAATTTAAAAAAAAAGGAAAATTTGAAAAATTTAAAATTATGAAAAAAAGTCAAAATTTTGAAAAAAATTCATAATTTAATATAAATTCAAAATTTTTAAAAAAATTCACAATTTAATAGATGTATTTAAAATTTTGAAAAAAGTTCATAATTTAATATAAATACAAAATTTTTTAAAAAATTCATAATTTAATATAAATTCAAAATTGAAAAAAAAATGCAACATTTTAAAAAATTCATAATTTAATATAAATTCAAAATTGAAAAAAAAATGCAACATTTTAAAAAATTCAAAATTTTGAAAAAAATTCAAAATTTTAAAAATATTTAAAATTCTAAATATATTAAAAATTTTTGAAAAAATGCAACATTGCCAACTTCTTTGGCACTTTGCTTGTTAAAAGACAATTCAATTAAAATTATTATAAATCAGGAAAAGTTTCGCAATACAGTCCATCATGGACAAAACACATATTCCACTCATGTTGCTTTCAGTTTACGAAATACGAGGGTAGTTCAATAAGTCTTTAGAATAAAGTATAAAAACAATTTTTTTTGGGTAAATTTTTTTTTATTTTTCAACATAATCTCCTTGGAGCTCTATACACTTGGTCAATCGCTTTTTAAGTTTTTTTAATCCTTCAGAAAAGTGCGTTTTCGGAAGTTCCTCAAAATAAGCACTTACAGAGGCAATGACGTCTTCGTTGTCCGTAAATCTCTGTCCACCGAGCCATTTTTTCAAGTTTGGAAATAAGAAAAAGTCACTGGGGGCTAAATCTGGTGAATACGGTGGGTGTTCGACCAATTCGAATTTTAGTTCTTCAATTTTAGCCATTGAAACGAAGCATGTGTGAACTCGGGCGTTGTCGTGATGAAAGAGAATTTTTTTTCTCGCCAAATGTGGTCGTTTTTTTTTAATTTCTTCTTTCAGCTGCTCTAATAATGATGCATAATACTCACCAGTAATTGTTTTACCCTTTTCCAAGTAGTCAATAAGTATAATTCCACGTGCATCCCAAAAAACTGTAGCCATAACCTTACCAGCTGACTTTACGGTCTTTGCCTTCTTTGGAGCTGGTTCGCCTGTGGAAATCCACTGTTTGGATTGTTTCTTTGTCTCAGGAGTGTAGTGGTGTATCCATGTTTCATCCACAGTCACAAATCGACGAAAAAATTCCTCAGGATTCCGACTTATGCGCGCCAAAAGAGCCTCAGAGGCGACCACTCTATTGCGTTTATTCTCAGCTGAGAGCAAACGCGGCACCCATCTTGCCGATAGCTTTTTCATGCCTAATTTTTCATGTAGAATTGAAACAACTGTACCTATATATATCCTTGTGGCCTCAGCTAACTCACGCACTTTTAATCTTCTATCCTTCAACACCATATCGTGGATTTTATTGATGATTTCGGGAGTAGTTGCTTCCACGGGCCTTCCTGAACGTGGTTCGTCACTTATTGATGTACGACCACGCTTAAATTCATTTACCCAGTTATAAACCGTTGCTAAGGCAGGGGCAGATGTGCCATGAACTGAGTCCAATTCATTTTTTATCTCATATGGAGTTAAACCCTTTAAATGAAAATGTTTAATTACCGCTCTGAACTCGTTTTTTTCCATTTTTCTTAACAAGCAATTTTTTTTTTCAATTGGTTATAAAAACACGTAAACTCAGAAGATGTGGACTGTGACTGCACCATATATCTAGTCGGGAGTGGTGCTGACTGAAAACAGATGATTTGGAGCGATTCGCGCGCCATCTGTTGGTCATTCTAAAGACTTATTGAACTACCCTCGTACAATACGTACTCAAAGAAAAAATCGTTATTTTCATGGTTAACTATTTTCATCTAGTGATTTGTGCCCTACTGAAAAATGAATATTTTTTTATTATGTATATTATCGTATATCCGGGTGTCTTTGGTCAGCGAGGTATTATTGATTCTATAATTAATTTCTATTTAAAAAAACAAATCAAACTATACCTATAAAAGATTGAATTTATGTTTTTCATTTCACTGCATAAAATGCATGACACAACAACGCAGTATTTTTAAAAATGATTCATTTAGAAATTTTACTTCTATGTAACATATATTAGTTTACAATTTCCATCATCAAAATAGTGTGAAAATTATAATTTTTGTATGCTATATTATAGATAGATACAGATTCAGTGATACAATAATAAATTATATATAATTATTAAATCATTTTTAAAAAATCACAAAATAATATTATTTTTGACATAGCATAATCTTTCCAGTTTTTGGATTTATTGAAGTCAGCTAGAAGTGTACAATAGTAAATCTCATACACAATAATACCTAATATCTACAAGAAAAAGCACAACGATAAAGTTTAGAGATGTTGTAATTACAGCGTGACAAAGTATTCTTTTAAACGAATAATATATAATATCTCAAAAGATTATAAACCAGATCGGCTCGAAAATATTCAGTAAATAAACTGACACCTAAACAATATTCTCTGAAATTTTCAATGTATTATTCAAGTTACCGTTGTCCAAAAAAATGCATTTTTTGACACTATACATTTTCTCTTTGGAAAACTAGTCTGATGATAGCAAACATCTTCGCAAAGTTTGGGAAAGATATATGGCGGATTTCGCGAATGGTGATAGGCCACGTACTAACACGCTCACGAACGCATGCACGCACGCCCGCACGCACGCTCACACGCACTCACGCACGCACACACGCACGCACGCACTCACGCACACACACACGCACGCATGCACGCACGCACACACACCTACACACACACACACACACGTACACAAACACACAAACACACACACGCACACACACGTCGGACTCCTCAAGGCATAAAACATGTTTATAGGGGAAACTGCGGTGTAACGGAGCATGAAGTACTCGTATAACGGAGCATGGGGTACAACTGAGTAGTTGCAATAACTTGGCTTTAGAAATGACATTATTTATTTAATCGCGTGTTAGTGTACTCGTAGCGATTATGCAAGTTAATTTACCCTTTTAAATCAACCGTTACCAGGTAGAACGAACTTTCAAAATAGAACATAGTTTGAGATCGTGAAAAATAGTACTTTTTATAAAAACGGCTTCTTGTTAAACGCGAAAAATTTGTTATTGTTTCCGTTTTCTATGTGTAATAAAAGTGAGTATAATTTATTTAGGTAGCATTTTCTGTAAGTTATAATGACAACAATAATTAGAAAAATTAATAATATGCTCTATATACCGCCCTTGTATTAATAACGTACCGTCATATTATAGGGGAGAGTAGTACACGTTGGATATAGTAAAATTCAAAAGGTCCTCAATTCGGTATTTAGTATAAAATCTTTATAAATAAAGTATATTATAGATAGCTAATTACGTATAGAATATTATATAATTCATAAAAGCTGTGAAAGACTTTATGAATTAGAATAATTAACATTAATAAAAAATGCTACACTATGAACTTTTTGAACTTATCGCGTACACAATGAAGCATTGTCTTAATTTACTATAAATAATATCTTTATAATAGATTTTCTAGGTTGATATTTAAGAAATTAACATAAGGTATTGATTAAAATTGATTTCCTGGAACAATAATGGAAAATTTATCGAAAAATGGCAGATTAAGTTGAATAGAACGCATTTAGCTCTTTGACCTTGAAAAATATCAACGAGAAATCGTACCATGACAATACGGCGATCGAAGAGCTTATAAACGAGTTACTTTAAAAGAACTAAAAAAACAGTTTTAAAATTTCCAGTGCTACCAACATAACTCTCGCTTTTTTGATATTATACATTGTGTACTTTGTATGTATAACCACTGTTAACAGAGGTTTCATCGTATTATAATAATTTATAAATATTAAGGGGATGCCGGATACCGAGATTGCAGTTTTTCATTTTATTCAATGAATAAATAAAATTTTCAAATTTTCGCCAACATACGCAAAATCTGTTTATTATTAAGAATGTGCGTACGTTTGTAAAATTTTATTGAAGTAATAATTGACTGCGTAAAACGAAAAATCGATAATGTTGGTGACTAGGTATAAGGTACAGGACTCCGCTCTTCCCTTAAGCAGTACATTATTTAACACAAGATATTAAAGATCGATTCATAAGGATTATTATCTACCAAGAAAAAAATTCATCAAATACGTATCAACAAATTAATCGAGTTCCCAAGATAAGAAGATATTTTGTAGCAAACTAGAAAAACGCACTTTTATACATTCTCACGTGATAATATTAGGTTTAGATTTCCATAATTCGGGCATAGAGTGTTATTTGTAATATTATTACTGAATCTCGATGATTTTTACACTTAAAATTTTTCAAATTAAAAATAAATCAGAATTTTCATCGTATACGCTGATTTAACGTGTATTACAGTCCACTACCTCAATTAAACGCTCCATTACACCCTAATGATTTTAACATCGTGATTTTCAATGTATTCGGATAATAATTATTAAGTACGTTTATATTATATGAATTTCGGCCGTAACATAGGAAAATATTATTTATGTAGGAAAGAACAGAATGACACTTTTTTTTCATTGAATTACATTTTGCTACGTATTTTAAAGCACATTTCATTTTAGTGGTCCATTATATCCCAGTCTCATCTACGTTGAACAAACACAAACAAAATATTTACTATCTCTCTCTTTCTCTGTGAGAAAGCAAAAAGGGGAGACCGTCTTTCTTCACCTCACAGAGTGATACTTCTGAACCTCCTCAAGATGGTTTCAGCGGTAGGTAGCGTATCTAGCGAGGGACCAATGGGGACTTCGAATATTCTTTTAATTTTGGATCAATTATCTCATTTAAATTTGATTGAAAAACATTGTAAACTACTTCTGAATGTCTATAAAAAAATTATTCTGCTCATTCGTAAAAAAACGATAATATGTTAATTTAGTTTTCAGTGCGCGCAGAAGTATGTTTTACCGTTTAACCTCAATATATTTTTTATTTGATAATTAATATATAATTATGATAACGTCATTAGATTCTGCATAAAAACATCTTTAATTACATATTATCTATAATGTGACTTCTTACAAGTTTAGTTTTTTCAATAATTTGGTTGTTGAACCCTAGATTTTCTTTACACAGTTCAATAGTATAATATTCGAATAACATTTTTGAAAAGTTTCAAAGACATATATATTTTTCTAAGAAGTCGCTGAAGGCACCTTAAGTAAACACTTTAGTCAATTGGACGGTCACTTGAATTAATTGAATTTTAAGTTAATATTTGATTTATTATTTGTGTTTATATTTGAGTTAATATTTGAATTATTCAAATAGCCAATTGGTGAGTTAATCAAAGTTTTAAAAATATTTTGTTTCTTTATTAAATTTAGTTACTTTTGGTAGCTATTATAACTTATTTAAAATTTACTTAACTAGACATAATTTTGCATGTATCTTACATACAGAATGCATGACTTCAGTAGGTGTTTTTTGGTACCTAGAAGTGAAGCTAAGTATAGTTTGATCTAATTCAAGTCTTTTAATCTTTGCGATTTTCTGAAATATCATGCTTTTTGCACTATTTTTGATCGTCAATAATATTTTTAAATATTCGAGTCTCAAATCAAAGCTCTTTCTATCAATCTTTATATAATTTGGGGTCATTGTTTTAGTAAAAATACGTATAGAGTTATAACAGTAAGTAGAGATTTCATTTCTCATTCAAATAATGCATATTTGAAGTAAATTATCTAAAATCTTAAGAATAGGGCCTAATTAGATTAAATTATGGGGTTTTAAGCTTTACTTTTAGGTACTAGAAAACATTTCCTAATAGCTTTCTAAGGCTTGATGGTTTCATTATAAAAAACAAATGCAATAAAAACTATTATGAAAAAAGGGTATTACAGTTGAAAAAAAATTTAAAATGAATAACCTTTCATTTTAGTCGACTCGGCAGGGTTTCCAAAAATTTTTATCTTCATAGAAAGGTATCACTAAAATTATCAAAAATTATAAAAATGATCAAAAATAAATTCCCTGCAATACAAGTACTGTTGGCTAAAATTTAGAGCTTGACTTCTAAACACTCGACGGAACAAAATTTGATCAAATTTGTTTGATTTTCGTTAATACTTTATTGGATCCATTGCTTGTTTCCGCTAATCTCATAGGAGGATTTAAAAAAATTCGAACAAATTTTTGTTTTGTCGAGAGCACTTTCCAAAAGTTACAAATATATTTATTAAGTATATTAAATAATAGTTACACACACTATCATTTAATTAACATATTAAATATTTTTACATTTTTATACAGACAGATAGTTATAACAGACACAAGGGTCAAAGTGATAGTTACACGTATCTACCTATGTATTATGTTTCATCTATCTACTCGAAAAAAGAATATATAGACCGTTATAAAAGTATTTTAATTTATTAATCACTAATGCTAAAATCCAAAGTTAAAGTAACAAAACAAATTGTATGAAACGAATTCTTGGAGTCTGTTTGCTCTCAGCAATAAATCCATTTAACATAAAAACTAACTTCTCATGCAATCCCTTAGAATGCAAGCATTAAATTCTCACAGCTCCAATCATATAATACACGTATCTACCACAGTGACATCCGAATACGAGATGCAACAATAATCTTTCAAATTACAATAGAAAAAGAACAAGAAACAAATAATAAGAACTTTTGAACTGTTTCGCCGTCCTCGTCGTCTAGGTTTTGCCTGATCGCCTTCACGCTGTTCACGCTGGTGGCGACGGTGGCCGTGCTGTTCTCCGCGCCCCACATAATCGTCCAGTAGTCGAGCGCCAGCGAATCCGCTCTCCTCCGCGAGGACGATTACCACCAGCACGACGACCGTGACGAAAAAGAAGAGAGAGCCGACGCCTCGGCTCCCATTCGAGTGAGTACCAGTATACTAATTGTGTACCTATGTGATTGTGCAGCTATATTATGTTAAGTATATGAGCCAGGACCATTCGAGAACTACATTGTCGGTGGTCGTTTGGAGGTGTTTCGTGGTCGACTTTCTCAGAAACCTTAAGATTTAATAATATTTTTTCGTGAGTCTACGCGCAATTAGCCGTGTTGTCTTTAAGTTTGAATTCATTGAAAAGATCTACTTTACAGATTAGTCATTTTACTTAGGTGCTAAATACCATATTTTAGATTCGCTTTTGCCTCACATTATTAGGCTATATTAATTTTGTACGTTTTTCCGAATAAATATTCTTAGTTTACGACCAAAAGTGTGCTGATTACGGAGGTTCTATTGGCATATATATGTTATAAAAATCAAACATCATTTACTGCAATTTAATCTCACATATGGATATGAAAGTCAGTATATTATGAAATAAGGGGTTCTTCTAAAACTGAAATTTTTTTATGGAAATTCCGTTGTAAAATTAGATATCGTCAACTTTAGACTTTAAGAGAGAAAAAGTTGATAAATCAGTGGAGACATTTTGATTTGTTCTCCAATTTGGATTTTGAAGGTCTCATTTTGTTCTTCGAATGATTTCAGGGGAACTTGCCAAGATAAAAATTGAAAACCATCGAAAAACCTGCAAGGTTACAGCTTATAGATTATACTTGTTCACGCTCAAACTTACAAAAATACATGTATGGACTTATAAACAATTGATTGTAACCTGCAGGTTTTTCGATGTTTTTCAATTTTTATATGGGTATTTTTATGGGCATCTGAAATCTTTCAAAGGCGAAAATGAGACCTTTCAAATTAAAATCGGATTACAAATAAAAGTCTCCACTGTTTTGTTAACTTTTTCTCTTTTAAAGTCTGAAGTTGACGATATATTATAATTTTGCAATAACGAAATTTAGATAAAAAAAATTTGTTATTGTAGTTTGACAAAAACCCCTTATTTCCTAATATACTGAATTTCATATCATTATGTGAGATTAAATTATAGTAACAAATATTTGTTTTTTATGACATATATGTACGCATACAACCTCCTCAAATGACCGCTGAGGGAACTGCCAAACACAGTAAACATGATATCTTACCTTTGTCATTAGCTTCATAAAGTTGTGAAAATGAGATTGATGCCCGATTGTGGTGGGTTCTTGTATTTTAAAATCTATTCAAAAGTTGACGTAATACTATATAGATAAATTTAAACTTTACTACACTTACGGTATAATACTATAAACTTATTTGGGTTCTGTAGATCTTATTTGATTTTAAAGATACTGCTTAAAAATTCAAACAGTTTTCAAAAAATGTAGGTTTGGGATCTTTCAGAATATTAGGTAAAAGTGATGTTAACTTATAAAATTAAATAAAATTAATACAATCAGCAATAGTAAAGTTTTAAAAGTAGAAGTACAGTAGAATTTTTATGAGGCTTTGGAAGATATTTTTTTGTACGTAGAAATAAAGAATTTGACTGGTTAGAGCGGCTAACGCTTCCTACATCCTGAGATAGAACGCATTTTCTTAACATGGCTAGTATATCTATATATGTACAATTGTTGCTTTGTCTATATGAGCAATACTAATGTTTTTAGCTGTATCATAGGATTTGAGTAGCGTTAGTCGCTATAATCAGTCAAAGTCTTCATTTTTAGATACCAAAAGACACATCCCAAAGCCTGATAAAAATTCGTGACCTGAAGGTGAGATATTCTCCTTGTAAGCGAGTAGAAATAGAGACCTTTACCTTACTACACAATATTTATTTAAGTAGAATAAAAAATATAAAAGTTAATGTGTTATACTAACATCCATCTGCTGATATCTACAAACTAGTGCTTTTAAAATGTTTTACGTTTCACGTAATTTCTTAACATCAGTGTTAATTATTAATAACATAAAGTTACTGAATACAAATAATGTTATAACTTGAGTTCACTCTATATTTTATTTTATTTTATTTATTTCGATCAAATGGCCAGGGACCTATTATATTGAATTATATATTATATATATATGGAATGTAAAATGTTTGATTATGTTATTAGCTTATATTAATGCCCAAGCTCGAACTACAGTCTGTAGGGTGAAGTTAACTATTAGAAATAGAGCATAGCATTAAAGCACGTAAATTAACATACAAAATTACTTTGCAGTTTCATTAAGTAATTATTGTTTAAAAAATCACTAAAAATTGATTATAATGAAGAACTACTAGTGACTATAGATTCTACGTAAAAAATGACTACAGAAAAAACTATAGCTTTTGTCAAATCACCGTTCAATTTGTTGTTGAACGCCTAAAATCGTCATTTTAATGCTGTGTTTATAAGATTTTTACAACAAATGGGAGGTTGATTTGACAAAAGCAACAATTGTTTCTTTAGTTATTAATTATTTTAAAGTAGAATCGTTTGCAACTAATGTTCAATATTTCGCTTAAACAGTGGTCATATTTAAAGTAATTATTATTATTATTATTATTATTATTATTATAAAGGCCAAGTAGTAATGATGAGCAGCAGCAGTGCTTACAGGGCAGCAGCAATTATATAGTCTTTATGACGGCTGCAGACGTGCTTGCATCATAACCATAGGTATCATAAATAATCGTTGGGACAACCTATCCGTAGCTGTGTAGCCCATAGCCTTGTTCACACAGTCACGCCATCTTTCTCTATTGTTCACGAGTTGCATGAAATCCTCCTCATAACATTCTATTTCTCGTAAGTCAATTTTAATATTGTCCTCCCATCTTCATGTCGGTCTACCTGAGGGTCTTGCGCCGGTCGACTTCCCTACAAGAACTCTAAATGCTATTCTTTCATTTCCCATCCTAGCTACGTGTCCAGCCCATCCTAGTCTTCGAGATATAATCACTCTTGTAATGTTTGACCAACCGTGTAGTTCATGCAATTTTTAGTTGTGTAAAATTCTCCATTCTCCAGAAATCTCATCTATTTTGTTCCCGAATATCTTTGTAAGGACTCTGTTCTGGAACAGTCTAAATCTACTTTCTTTCCATTTGGTTAACGCCCACATTTCGCATCCATATAGAAGTACTGGCATTATGATTTTTCTATATATTTATAACTTAGTCTTTCGCAATACTAGTCGTGATTTTAGTAAGTTATTTACTGAATACAGACATGCATTTCCCGAATGCAGTCTCTTCTTGATTTCTTTGAGCATCTCATTTCTGTAGTCTATTATCGTGCCAAGGTATCTACTATTTTGAAAGTTTTGCCCGAGACTTTCAAGTCGGTATCATCAAACTCGGGCCCTGCTCTGCTAGTGACCATGTACTGGGTTTTCTCTTCGGTTATTTCTAGGCCTATTTCTTTAGATATTTCGATTAGTATTTCTACGTTGTTTATTACGGTTTCTCTGTTCTCTGTTTTCTGTTCTCTGTTTTTTCCTACAATATCTGTCATCTGCGTATGCTAACAATTGCGTTAGGGAGTCACTTATCTCAATTCCCTCATTCCTTTCTTGTACCGCCCTGGCCATATATTCTAAAACTAAGTTAAATAAGAGGGTTGATAGCGCATCATCCTGTTTTAGCTGGTTGTGAATGTCAAATGGTTGTGATAGGCTCTTACCTTACCTGACTATACTCCGACTGTTATCTAGGCACATTCTGATTAAATTAACTATCTTTTATGGTACCGCTAGCAGTACTAAGACGTGGAACATTTTACATCTTATTATTAAGTCATACGCTTTGTTGAAATCAATGAATAATTGTTGTACCGTTTCCCCGTATTTCCATTTCTTTTTTAAAAGCTGCCTAATCATGAACACTACCTCCGCGAGAGGTGTGAGTCTATCTAGCAGTACATTAGAGAGCATTTTGTAGCATGTACGAGGTCTGTCCCAAAAGTATCCGACCTACCTCGATTTCTCGGCGCTTGATTTATTCTTCGTCATCCGGGGGGTGGCATCCTTCAAAGTAGTCCCGATTTGATTGAACAAGACGCTCATATCGATGTTTCCACTTATTAAAGCACTCTTGAAAGTCAGACTTCGGAATCGCCTTTAGTGCATTCGTCGCATTAGTTTCAACAGTCTGTTTATTGTCGAATCGATGTCCTTTAAGCGGCATTTTCAATCGAGGAAACAGCCAAAAATTGCAGGGAACTATATCAGGACTGTATGGAGGCTGGCGGAGCTGTGCAACACTGTGTTTCAATAAATACTGCTGCACAAGGTTTGATGCGTGCGCTGGAGCATTGTCGTGATGAAGAAGCCAGTCACCGGTTTCCCAAAGTTGCGGTCGTTTTCTCCTGATTGCATTACGTAATCTTTTCAAAACTTCAACGTAGTACTCTTTATTGATTGTCTGGCCTGTGGTGCACAATGCCCTCATAATCGAAAAAAACAATCAACTTTGACTTGATGAACGAGGATCACTGTCAACAGATATGCGGCCACTTTTGAACCGCCTATACCACTCTTTTATTTGTGTTTTGCCCATACACTCATCTTTAAAGGCCTTTTGCAACATTTCAATAGTTTCCGCACAACTTTGACCGACATTAAAGCAAAATTTTATGCAAATTAGCTGTTCGGTTCGTTCTGCCATTTTTAGCAATAAGCAAATTGCGACGAACGCAAAAAAGTCGTCGTAAACAAATACACGCTGCGCGGGAACTAAGGCGTTTCATCGGTATCTCAGGCTACTGACGAGAAGGTTAGGAGTTGCTGGTGACGTTCGTACCCTCCAGAGGTCGCCTGAGTCTCTCCGCGCGAAGATATGAACGTAGGTCGGATACTTTTGGGACAGACCTCGTACAGATAAGAGAAATGCCTCTATAGTTATTACACTTTGTTTTATCTCCATTTTTGTGTATTGGGATTACAATTAGGTCTCTCTGTTCTTTGAGAATTGTTTCTTTCCTCCATATGGCGCAAATAAAATTATGAATTATTTTCTTAAGTGCCCACCCCCCCTGTTTAAAAAGTTCGGCCCGTAAACGATCCACTCCTGAGACTCTTATTTTTTAACTTATTGATTACCTTTTAGACCTCATGTAGGCTAGGCTGTTCAATATGTGGTTCAGCAGTGTGGATTTCGTTATAGTCTAAAGCGATTTGTTGTTCGTGGACGTTTAGGAACTCATCGAAATAGTTTTTCTGCCTATTTAGTAATCCATCTGTGTCTATTATAAGGTTCTCATGTTCGACTCTTAGGAAGTTAGTTTTACTTTGGGGTTCTTTTCTTATTAAGTTTATACCTGTATACATTTCCCGAATATTATTTCTATTACTATTTTATTGTATTGATGAGACTTTAATATTTTCCCACTTTCGTTTTTTATTGCGAAAAATTCGTTTAGCTTGTTCCTTTATATTACGGTATTGCGTGGAGGTGATCTCATTCACGTTGTTAAGGCTAAGCATTTTTACATTTTGCCGTCTTTTATTCCACTCCTCGCATTCCTCATCAAACCACGGTTTTTGTTTGTTCATTTACCGCTGACCTAACACCGTCCTTGCAGCTTATCTTATAGAATTTTTGATATTTTGTCAGGTACTTTCGACATAATTCCGGGTCTCCTACCCTACTACTACATTATTGTTACTCACGTCATGTACACGGTCTTTTCCTGTGATCGGTCTAAAATTTTCCTTCTTTCCAATTTTCGCGTTAAACTCTCCAAGCAATAGTTTTGCATCATGGACCGACAATCTGTCAATCATCTGCTCTAGGTTTGTGTAGAAGGACTAAGAAAGGCGTCCTTAGGTGCCCATCTTTTTTCAATCCACGATATAGAATTATGTATCTGTTAATATACTCTCCCTTCGGGCTCCTAATCGTCTAACCTCATGCAGAGCTACATAATATCTAATTTATACCTGTCTGTCTCCCTTATTAGTATTAGAAACTAATTGCAAAGAATAATCTTAACATCAAAATTTACATACTTTAATGCTATGTCTTATTTCCAACAGTTAATTTTGCTTTACAGATTCTATTTTGAGCATGGGTGTTAATGAAATTGATCAAAGTGACAATAATTACAATAATATACATAGT
This sequence comes from Gastracanthus pulcherrimus, assembly GCA_949152435.1. Classification (NCBI taxonomy): domain Eukaryota; kingdom Metazoa; phylum Arthropoda; class Insecta; order Hymenoptera; family Pteromalidae; genus Gastracanthus; species Gastracanthus pulcherrimus. The sequence goes on from OX424572.1 coordinate 43,980,616, forward strand.
ACAGTGAACTCTCAATACAAAACCGTTTGACGTGGATGATTTTACATAAAAAATTGATGCTCGACTGTTGTTATATTACTTTTTGTAATCTAAGTAATATAACATAATATTTCGTTTATAAAAAAGTTATTTTGCATTGATACAAATTTAATTTTTGTTATATATCGCCTATAGACCGAGCGGTTATATATCGAGATACATTCTATCATATAAAATTTTCATTATCATTCTAACTTCAGACTCATTCAATCTTCCTTTACGACCCGCAGAAGCGAAGTCCAGGACGACGACACAGTAACCGCGAGCGGACTACGGCTCAGCCACGGCGTCATCCTCGACTCCTGCTCCTACCACTACGACGCCGCCGACGACGACGACGACGACCGCGCGGTCGACGAGAGAAACGTTGCCTGCTGAGATCGGCGACCGTTATCCGCAATCGAGGAAGCCGATGACGCTTACGATCATCATCCTCGAGAGCTACCTGCGACTCTTGCAAATCACGATTCGAACGAACGCACATATAGAGTACCGCTGCAGCACACGACACACGCACTCACACACACGGTATATACCATGCCACACGAACGAACGAACGTACTTTTAGAGAGAACAGCGTGACGCGCACACGCAACAGACACTGTGCATCTCTCGATATACGTGTGTTGCATAGAAATATATATCGAAGAACCACATCGATGCATCTCTATTTCTCGACTAACATACCGTACGATATACATAATACGCGTTATATCGAATATCTAGTTCATTAAGGAGAAGAATCGAAGTGATTCGGTGCGACATTCGTATCCCTGTTGAAAGATTAGCATGATTTGGCATGTGATTAATCACGTGATTTAAGGCATCATATGTACTGTCATATGATTTGTCACAGAAAATTATCGCGAATCCAGTTATAAATCATATATAAAAGTTATGTGAGAAACCATGAAAAATCATGTGATAAATATTATGTCATATAATCTATCACATGATTTTTCAGTAGCTATAGGTACAAACAAAAATAAACCTACACTCAGCTAAGAGTTGTAATTACCCAAAAGTAGTCGCGTACACCCACCCATAAACATTCACACTTAACATACAGGTGAGCATTGTAACACACACATGAGTAACGTGCTCGTTGCTCGAAAGTCGATACACAGCCATGCGTACAGTGTGACAGAGCGAGTAACGAGTTGGCGCGCATATAAGGGCCATGCCCGGGGATAGACGGGGAAGGGGTCCACTACCTCATTAGGAATTCGAGGCGTTAACGTGTACAAACAGATACGGACACATACAAACACACACACACACACGCACACACACACACACACTCTCACACACACACACACACACACACACACACACACACACACACACACACACACACACAGATACACGCGTATTGTGTAGACATGCACACGTCCAGGTGGAGCTCGCAGCGGAACCGATATAATTGGCTGACGCTAATGAACTTTCGCCGGCCGATTGTTGCACTGCTCCGTACTGGTGAGACGTGGCTGTAGATTGCGTCGCGGAAGATGAGCGATGCACTATCAGCGAGATAGGACGTGTGCGTGTCCGTGTGATGGGCTTGGAACTACCTTTTTTCTCTGTTAGGATATTTGAATTTATCCATACTAAAACATCAGGTGATTAAGTCGGTGTATGATGAGGTGATTTATGACCTGATGTCTTGTCACGATATACCACCTGATTTATCTCTTAAATATATGAGTACTAATCAAATTTGTTCAGTATTGTTACGTATGTCAAACTACCTTAAATTAGATCCAAAGCTCGATATGGGTTATAGCACCTGGATAATACTTTCAATATATTAGTCATATGATAAATCAAGCGATAAATCAGGTGCTACATCAAGTTGAAATATTATCAGTTAGTAAGTTGCTTGATTTTTCAGAGGATTTTCTCCTCCAGGGATGCAACAAAGCCATTATTCAAATCGTTACAATCAGTAGACTATGATCACTATTCGAATAGGCGATGTAATATTCGAATTTCATTTTCGAACGTTTGTATTTTCGAATTCTGTTTCCGCAACTACGTTTGCATAATAGAATTCGGTATACTCGAATGTTCAAATTTTCATTGAGACGTATATATAGTTCCGTAGCCCTAGTCGCACCTAGTATGAATCATCGAATTGAGCATGAATTTACATGAGATGTACTGCAAATGAGATCAGTTACACGGCGTAACGTGCGTTATTTTCGCTGCAATTCCAAATTTACAAACAGTTCTAGATTAAACGTGAATACACCAATAATTACTGGTATAACACAACTGATAAATCCGTTTTCAGAATCTATCGAAAAACCATGAAAAGCACGAATATATATTGCAATTCAAGTAATCCATACAAAGACGACAATTCTTACTCAAGACTCTCGAATATCTTACACAGCAAAAATCTAGTTAATGAAAAATAAAGAAAAAGCACAAAAAAATATCTGCTTCTGGTCATCGACGATAAGCGAGCGAGCGAGCGACAGAGACTGAAACGGCCTTTACTCAACTGCCAAATAACCTCGAGTCCAGGTGATATGTTAGGAGGGATGTGCGTAATCGTTGCCGCAGGATATGGACGTGTCCAATGCACTTTTTTTTCAAACGCGCGCGCGAGCGACAGACGATCAAATCGTTCCTGCGACAAAGCGCGCAAGAGAGAAAATCGACGGACCCGTATGTATGTGTTTATTCAGTTTATTTGTTTTTTCTTTCCATCCTCGATGACCATGGAGCAGCGCACGTATAGTAAATACGCTAGATTCCAATGAAAATAATAAAACTAACTGCCGTAAAAGCAAGAGCTATTGTGTTGATACATACTTTTTTATGCTGCGTGATCTTTCGCAAGAAATAGGCAATTGTTTTTAACGAAATTAAAACGTTATCCTATTCCTCGTGGAAATAAACTTATCATATGCTAACAGAATCTTGCAGAAACTATGAAACATTCTACATATTAGGAAAAAGTTTTTAATATTTGTTAATAATTAACCAAAGGAATCTAATAAACTCTTCATATAAATATGAAAATGTAATCAAATTTAAACATTTACTAATATAATACATGAATTTTTGCAACAGATTATCATAAAAATCATTAGTGAAATAATTTTAAATTATTTTGAATAGTTTATTATACTTTTAAACACATTAATCGATCTTAGCATATGTTTTTCGTTAATAAGAATCAGTTCTTTATGCTTTATAGAATGTATACAATACAGATAGATCTTTGACATTTCATTAACATAACGTTTATTAATAATTTTCAGCATGTGTTTTCACTATATAATTTTCATGCTAATTATGATAAATAGTATTTAGAGAGAAAAATTGATTTTTTAAGATTATGATAAAATTCTAAATATTATCCTCAATAATTTTGTACGTGTACAAACAATTATTACCAGTTTTAATAATTTTTTCACACATACAATTATTGTTCAAAAACTTTTCTCAAACATGAAAAGTTTCCGACAAAACTAGTTTCACCGGTGATCTTAACTTTAACGAAGCCCACAAATTCGCCCGCTCGTCTGTTCGCTCTCAAACGTCGCGGATGCGAGACGCGCTAGTCGAGCTCGACAACGTAAATGTTTCCGGTTAAACCCACAGGATGCGGGATACGTAAACACTCGCGCACACACACAACTACATTTCGACTACGTCTTATCCTATTAATTTTAATGGCTGAGATTAAATCGACGAGTGTACGTACGCGCGCTCTCCTTCTGTGTTGTCTGCTCTGCGTACGGGCGAGGAAGTTAGCGACGTGTTCGAGAGCTCGGACAGTCAATTACCGCATCACCAACAGCGGTAGGAGCGCCAGCAACACAGAGGTGCATCCCCCTAAATCATTCCCGGTTTATCTCTCTCTTGTTTCGCCAGCGAAATTTAATTGTGACGCACGCGCGCTTTTCAGCGTTTTTTCGTAGAAAAAGGAATTAGGAGCTGTTTTTTTTCAAGGATGTTTGTCAAACGGAGTTTTATAAAATAAAATTGCGCGTTGATCAAAAGTCAAAATTTAATTTGCTCGAGCGAGAAGAGTTGTTTATTAGCCTCTGTGCGAAAGGTCACGCAGTTGATGGTGTGTAATTTGATCGGAAGGAAGAATCGGAGAGGGAACTGCGATGCATGCACGGGTTCTCTAAATTTTTCGCTGAAAGCTTTCGTCATTTTTCGTCTCGTTTCATCATTTAATATGATTGTTAAGAAGTGCAGAACAATATTTTAATATGATTATTTTAAATGTATACTTTTTTATTTAAGGATGTGCGAAAATCTATTAAGAAATCCAAATTTTAATCCTTAAATAAAACATAATTCATTAGTACATTATTGAGTATAAAAAGCTTCATATGAAGTACCAACGGTAAATCCAAACTTACCTTAATAAGTTATTGGAATGTAATTTTATTAAAAATTTGGCATAAATCATAGTGTTATCGTTTATTAAGTTACTAATTATGGTTCAGTAGGTAATTCAGAAAATTTACTTACAGACCTCCGTAATCATATATGTTGGAAGATAAAACGAAACAAAGTATATATATGGCAATTTTTAGTCAAAACCAAAATCAACAGCGAAAAATTTAAAGAGAACTTCCAAATAATGCCATGAATCGTCCCGTGAATGATCACGAAGCTCGTACAAAAAAATGACATCTCGAAGTGTTCCAACCCTCTATTCATAGCACTAAAGTATCAAAGCAAAGAAAAAAACGCAAAATAAATCACTTGTACAAAATTCATCAGGGAATAATCGAGGTTGCGTGTCTATTGTTGCGTGTGCGCCGTCGCGTCTGACTTTGCAGCTAATCTGCATGTACAGAGGGCGATACAATCGAATATCGATATATCGCGGTGCTGCGGAGAATACATTCGCAATATTATTGGCAAACAATTTTCTCCACGCGTATATAATTCGTCGGGCGTTCCGCACTACATGAAATAAGGCTATGCTCGTATAACTAAGACGTTTTCAGCGGAACGAATACAATTATTAGCATCCCCTCGTCGAGATTAGTAGATTGCGAAAATCGAAAATCGGTAATCGTGCGAAAGTCCTTCGTTACCGACTGATCATATGTGCTATAAAAAAGCTACAATTTTATCGTTCATAATTCTCTCGAATGAACATTTTTCAATTTAAAAAGAAAAAAGAAATTGCATCGCAATGAACAAAAACTGTCGTCAATTAGTTGGACGTTTGATTTTCGAAGGATGACGAAAAAACTCTACGATTTCGAATCTTCTATATACATGTATTGATGATAGGTCGGTAACTGGACAGACTTTCTTGGTAGACTAACCTAAGAAGATATATAAATAATACATTGCCAATCTGTTGCCACGTTAATCGAGTATAAAGAAATTTTGCATTTTTCAACCAAAGCAAACGCGTCTCTGTATCCCATTGTTAATAAGTGCATTGAACGATGGTTTAGTCGAGACCACGTCACGATCTCGCGCATACATAGTTAAAAGTAGAAAAGAAAACGAACGCATAACGGAAAAAATGACGGATTCATTGTTCAGACCCGTGCGCGTCGCAAGGACAATTGTCGCAAGTCGCCGAGGCGAGCACGGAAGATAATATAACGATATTTAACGACGAGTACATAAGGAGAGCAGCGAAAATAAGAGTCGCAGTGTAAACGAAGAAAAAGAGAGAGAGAGTCGTTGTTGAGTTATAGGCGAAAAAATGTAGGAAAAAAACATAAGCAGTGCTAAAAATAAGTGATATCTGAAATCGCAGAACAAAAAAATATATATATTATATATAAATATTATAAATATATGAATGCATAAAAAAATACATCAATAAACTTTATTGATATAAACGATTGTTTTATATAAAAGAATAATGATGACAGATGAAGTGCGTGTAATGTTGACATAAAAGAAAAACTCATTTATAATTTATATCGCGTGCTCCATTAGAGGAATATATAATCAGTATTAAGTACGCAGTGCGCCATCGTATATAAACACAAAAGGGATTATACATATATACATAATTATTATTATTAATAATGAGTTTAATATAAGGAGAAATCTAAACTAAACGAATGAGATTAAAAAAAGACGTTTATACGTGTAAAGATCCACACCTAAAATGCCTCCCAGGTTATATATATTATAAATATATATTATAAACGTTATTCGATGTAAAAAGGACTCGAACTATATATATACACACACATAGATGTGACGTATGATTAATAACATTATTTATACTATAAAAGTTAAGGTCGAAGTTGTCCGAGCTTCAAATCTGCCGTAAATCATCAAACCTCGTCTGTCGAAATTAAAATGCATTGTTAATTTAACACTTAAATCTTGATTCATATGCAAACATATTTTAAAATATTTTTTTAACACAATCGTAACACGATAGTTATAAATCGCATAATTATTTTCCTTTCGAGTTTCTAACGCGCAAACAACATTTGAGTCGAGCGAACCTGCAAATTCTTGTACATTGTCAAACAATTTTCAGGATTTATGTAAATATTTTTTTCAATAGTACTTACAAAATTATTTACTTGTCTAATGTAAATATTTATCATAAATAAGAATGCCTTTCTTAAATAAATATTTACTATTATGAAATAATGTTTTGTCAAAACTATTTAAAGAAACATAGACTTATATCACGAAGAGTGTTTGTTTTCAGTGCAACAATCTCCCAAATACATCCTAATCAAGAAATAACACTCGAAGACGAAGCAGAAAAGCCTTTAAAACCCTGAGCTCAAAAGCGGCGGGCCGCGCATCTGTTACCCGGGCAATCAACATTCACCTCGGGGAAAATATATAACGAGCTTTGGCGCGTCGCTCGTAAATTTTCGTTTTGCCCGAGTATTAAAACGACGACGTGCGCGCGCGAAAGTGAGAGAGACTACAACACGCGAGGAACAAAGAAGCGCGGGCTTTTGATCGAGGAGAGAGAGCCCACTTAACCCGCCTTCATTTGCCGGTTAATTGCCGGGCGTCAATCTCCCTTCTTCTTCTCTTTTGCACTGGGTATAGTCGTTATTCCTCGCGAAAATGACTCCCGGATTAATGGCTTCTGAAGGGACGCGCCACCCAGCCCACGGCAATTATCGAGAGGTTTTGCCCCTCGGACAATGCGATGAAGTTACACATCTGCGAGACGTCATTTCTCATTATGAATTATTGCGTCCTAATATAGAGAGATTTGTTTGTAGGTTTTTTTAAGAGGATGAGGATGGGAGGAATAGAATCCGCCGTTTTCAGGGGAAAGTTACGCGAGTCACTTTTGGGTTAGAGGTTCTTCTTAATGTGATCCAACAGTAAAATCTATTTAAAAACTTACTAATAATTTATACATAGTTTTGATTCTGTTCTTTAAGATGCACTATTTGCAATAATTCTACGATTATTCTTTAAATAACAACACTTAAAGTGACTTGTGTCATTTTTTATCGAGGATATCAAAATATGCATTGAGAAAAAAATTTGTGGTTACCACGTTATTAAGTAAAATGTATTATATTATATTGCTGTAATGTTAATTACATGCTCTTACTAAAATCAACCAGACATAGCAACTTGATTACTTTAAGTAGGTTAGAGCTCTACGACACCTCAATTTTTTTCTTGCTTAAATATCATCTCTACATATATTTCTAAAACTAAACAAACTATCATTTTATATCGAAATACATTTTCCTTTATAAAATGATGGATTTTCAATTTAAATACAAAAATTTCTAATACATAACTGTGATTTGTTCCATGACAGTATTTTGAAGGTTCAAAATATTCTATGTATCAAAGTTTTTATCGAAGATAAATACACTTTAAGGGTATTTTTCGTTGACAGTAACTTCGTAAATTGGATTTGTAAAAATAAAGAAAACGCTCCAAACATATAAACAGTTGTTAATAACATTCTTTCAATATGCATTAAATTGAGTTTTGTTACATTCAAATTTCAGACAAAAAATATAGATAAACTATAAGCAATTAGTGACAACGAATTTTTACTTTATAATAATATACAAAAGCTGTAAAAGAATTTTGCACACTGTTAGTCATTAAATTTGACCCATGGAATATTTTAACATTTAGTTACATATTTTAAAGATAAATACTGATTTTTACTTATAACTTGATAGTCAAACAAAAATGCATAGAAAGGTTACTTATATTGATTACAAAAATAAGTAAAATTTCACCTCTCCAGAACGAAATCAGAAGAAATTTTAAAATCAACAGAGCTATACTTTAAAACAGAATACGTGCATTTTAATGTCCATTTAAATATTCATGATTACGTACTTTCATATTTTATGTTGCATAAAGAAAATAATAAGTAATACATTCTTCTTGGTATTTGATATCCAATTATACCGATTTTGAATTATTTTTACTGGATCTGTTTAAGTAACAAATTCTCAAAGATTGTTTAAAATTAATTTTTACTGTACCCGTTTTACATTTAAAAAAATATATTTCCTTTTGAGGTACATTCAGTCGATAATAAATTTCCATTTATTTAATTTCTTGCAATAAGCACAAAGAAGATATCATTTATGGATTAGTTATAGAGACTATCGAGCAATTTATATTCAACTTTATCCACTTTTAGTCTCTCAGAGGTATAGACGTGGCTCAAGGGGGGGAAATCTTAACGAAGATAAAAAGACGATACAGCTCCCATTATTTTGTCCCGAGCTGTGAATGAAGTCGTTTTGTGCCTCTGAAAAGACTTTTCTCATTAACAAGTATTTTTTCTGTTCCTTGCTCTTCTTCTTGTTCTTTTTGAAAAAAAACTGCAGAAAAGCATTCTAGAATACGCAGGTTCGCAACGATTCGCAAATTCGCCAAAACGAGTATTCAAACTTTGTTCGCGTTCTTCCATTAACGATATTACTTGTGCGCTAGAGTTTGCAATATTACTAATTTGAGCAAATCGAATTGTAAAACGCTACGAAAAAATTTTTGCTTTGAAATTGTAAATATTACAAAGGAAATAGTCGATACTGCAGCAAATACACATCGGAATTTCGTTGAAGTGCGGTTCCTTTTTTTTGCACGGATTTTTGAATGTATCTCATTGTAGCTTTGTCGAAAGTAAGATGATAAAAATAAACCAGTATGATTAGCCAATTATTCGAAGATATTTATAATACGCGTCTAAGAATGTATATGAGAAAGCCACGTACGCGCATACGCGGAACACATACACATACGTATATTGACACAATATTGAAAAAAAGAACACACTGCACATGCGCATAAATTAAATACGATATACATATTATACATATAAATAGTGCGTATAAATACGTGAATAATAAATAAAAAACGACGATGCATTGTAAAATAAACCGAATCCATTAAAATCGAGTATATAAAAAAAAACAAGAATGCAGGGGAAGAAGAAAATAACGGGCGAGTAATAGACAGTGAGCAGCGTGAATGAGAGGGAAATAAATGCGAGAGATTCGAGTGTGTTTTAAAACTTACGCGATAGTACGAACTGTTGAATACATTGTAAGGTTAACCAATTAATTAATCAATTAAAAAAAACACGAAGGAATTGAATTAGGTTTACACGGGCAACGCGTATAGTCTGTCCCCATCTTCGTCTCTGTTCCTATGAAAAAATGCGTATAAACGAAATCTATATGTTTCTCAAATCTGACGAGAAGGTCCTGGCAATCGAAACACGTTTCTTCGAAATATAATGCGTATATTGCATATTTTCAATGATCACCTTAACCATTGCCTCTATTTGAATTTTACAAATAAATCGATTTTCCATTCTCTCTGTATTCTATATTATAATAGCCTCTACAGAAATGCGTTGAATCGAAGGCCATGAAAGTTTATACACAATAACTTTTTGCACTTATTATTTCTGCATTTATCAGAAAAATCCTATATTTTCATGATAAAAGTACACTCTTTTACTTCAACATATCATTGTGCTATTTAATTTTACAAAATATTTCACAAGACAAATTTAATTTTGATAATTATATATATATAATTGTAAAAAGTATGTACCAAGCATATTTTTGTAATTGTTCATCTATAATTCAACAAACTAAAAGCTTTATCTTTCGATTTCACGCATTTAAATAGGAGTGTTCGGTATACTGAAAAGCAAAATGAATCATTGACATCGTTTTCCACGCTGCCGACGACAGGATAAATGAAAAATTTGGGTCTGCGCACTCGTCCTCGTTATATAAAATAAAGTACCGGCGAATTAATGAATAAATAAAAAAAATACAATGATAAACAAATTTTTTAAAAGCTATAAGAGACACAAGCACACGCACATACTCGACGGAGAGCATAAAAATAAAGTTCGAAACCATTTTTTCTTATATACACCAACTGTTAAGGGTACATCGACGATCATGCAGATATAATTATATTTAAAAAGGAAAAAAAAATTATTAAAAAAATAAAGTAAGCCAAAAAAACATTAATTATAACATAAACACACAAGCACGGAAGCCGCGTGTCATGCTCAAATTCTTAGTAAGGCAGACGTTTTATCGCGTTAGTGCAGATTCTGCGGTGATCCATTGCTTCTGCACGTATACGCATATTTCGTTTAGGAGGAACCAATGTAATGTATTAATGCAAAAAATGTTCAATTTAAGATAAAACAGTAATCTATGAATCTAATTGCATTAATTATATGAATTTATAAGACGCGAAAACTATTAATCATAAATATTTCAAAGGTGGTTTGAAAAATATTTTTTTTTGTTTGAAAACTAATTTTACATATGATTGATGAATTAATTAAAAATGGTTCTTTCCATTTTAATTCGTATAAAAACAGTAAATGCATATAAATTTGTTAAAAATAAGTAAATTTAAAAGTCTCTGAAATACTCAACGTTATAAAAGAATAAAAAAAATTGTGTTAACAAAAACCACTAAGTATAACATAAAAGAGAAAATAAAGTACTAAACGAAAAGCCAAAACTGCAAGCGACGGGCTGTGCCTCAGCTAAAATTCACCGAGTTAACCGCACAGTAATAACGCGATAAATTTTAATTATAAAACTGGAGAAACAAATTATAAATTTAAACTTAACTCTAAAGCTAATGAAATAGATAAAGCAAATAATTAAACGAAAAATACAGCGTGGAGCGTCTCGGCTTTTTGCCTCGATACATGCGTAGTTGGGCTCGAAAAAATGAGACAAAAGAGAATTACTCACAACAACACTTCCTTTCATGTTGTTTTGCCGCGCGCTCGTCTTTTTCTTCTCGCGCGCGAGAGCAGGCACAAAAAGCAGCAGGTGCGAGAACGAAACGAGTCGCGGGAACGCCGAAAAAAGTAGGTACGTATGGACGCGGGAGCATTCGCGCTGTTGAATCTGAACTAAGTATACGGGCGACTTGCAATGAACGTAAATGTCTTTTGACTCGGTAATTAGCAATTTGACTTTACAGTAGGAAACTTTGGTTGACTACCCTCGCGGAAATAAATTTTTAAAGACTATTAAATTCAACTAGAAAATGTAAAAAAATAAGCACATTTAGGAAAAGCTATTAAATTTTGTTAATAATGGTTCAGGTTTGTTGGGAACACTCCTTATTTTGCACGATTTATCATAAAACTAAACAGTTTAAAACAAATTTAAACATTTATAATCATTTCACAATAATTGATTACGAATTTTTGCAAATTCATATTATGAAAAAAAGTCAGTTACAAATTAAATTAACAATTATTACAACTTTTTAAAATAATTTTGTATAAATTTCAACAAATTCTAACAATTTACATTTATTTTAGACTTTACATAACTCTTCGGAATTATGTTGAACAGTTTTTTATATTTTTATCGTAATGTTTAACAAATTCAAAAATTTTTTTAACTTGTACGTTTGTAATTTTACATTTTTTTGCATAAGATTTTTTCCATACGTATTTTTAAAATGCCAGTTTTTAAGTTAATGAAAGCTGTTTACTTTTGTCTAAATTTTTTAAGAAATACTAATCTATTTGCCTTATTAATTTGTAAGGTCTATAAAAATTAATTAACAGTCATCAACAATTTTAAATATTTCGTACACAAGAGTTCATCTGACATTAGTCTTTCTGAAAAAATGTTCTTATTCGTTAAAATTCTTTATGTCTGTGTAAATCAGAGTAAACACGTGGAGATTAAGAAGTTTTCTCAAACATTCATGATTTTTGACAAAAATAACTTTCACCTTCTCCCTAATTTCCCTAAAACGGATAATCTCCAGAAAGAAATATTCCACCAAAGATGTCGTAGATCCACTGCTGCAAGTGGAAAAGTCCGCGCCCGGCCAGGCCAACTCTCTCGCCGATAAACATGGAGACGGGCCAATGGACTCGTCCCCGCCCGCGCAACAGGCTAACAAAATCCGTGCACCGCGAGTATCGCACATGCATCTTTGGAAATGCCGTTTCTAGCGCGCGTATTATATACTTACACACAGCGCGGAGATTCAATAGCGCGAACGAGGGGCCGATAAAGAGGCGCGTGGATATCGCGAGAGCAAAGAGAAGGGATGAACAAACAAGGGTTCAACGGCGCGGCGGAGAGGCAAAAAGCCAAAACGCTATGTCGCGCACCCGCGTCGCGTCTATACACTCGACTATATATTGTACATATGAATTTATCATTTTTATCCGAGATTTACACAAGATTTTATCCGACAGATTTACCGATATGAACGACGATATATATACTTTACGAGAGCTTTTATTGTCCACGAGTACATGGCATACACGTGACGGAGGGGGGGGGGCGTATTATATATATATACATGAAATACGTTTACGCGCGGGGTCGCGGACGCCTTTTTCTCTTTCTCTCGTATCCTTCCGTCTCCTCTTTTTTTCCTGCTTGTTTTCTTCCTTGTTGATTTTTTTGCCTTGTTTTTCTATCGTACGACGCGAGCATGTGCAGGTTACAGTTTGTTTTTCTTTTTTCTTTCTGTTCATCTCGGTTTACTCAGGTCGATTTAGAAAATTAACTCCCACGGTAATTTCGCAGCGCGCGCCCCTCGTCTATTGTTTATGCTGCGCGAGAGGTAATTCGAGACTACACAATATTCTTGTATATACTGTGAAGCGTCGCGTCGACTCTTTCTCTCGGTCGATCGAAGGCCTTCACTGGCCTCGATCTTCCGTCACTCGCTTCGCACATAGTACAAAGGATTACACGTTCTGAGGTCAAATTTTTTCCTTTTAATAAAACTCCATAGATTCTACCCTCAAACACCATACTGGATATTTTTGACTCATAGTCATTTTATTACTTTAAAATCGATATTTCATATTTGTTCATATAATCGATGTTTGGTTTTATTTGTATTCAGTAGCGTGATTCAAATACTATCCAAATTTTAAATTAAATTCAAAATACAATCAAACCATGTAAAATAAAAAAAAAAGTTTTTTTTTAAATAATTAGAATTTGGCAACCTATTTCTGGACGCCAATTACAAATAATTTATGTTTTATTCGTATATATTTACTTTCATAAAATTCCATAATTGTAGGTAAAAAAAATTAATTTTATGTCAACTTTTGTTTTCATTTCTCTTTTATTAATTATCTTTAGTGTAATAAGCTTCTGTATTTATTTCATCATATTTTTGAGATTCTAAGCTATCGATTGAAAAAAACAAAGTTTAGTTTGATGTATTTATTACAGGATAATGTCTACGCGATCAAAGTTTCAAAGGGTATTTCAAACCCTAGTATGGTTTTAGCAATTACTAAACTGGTGTAGTGTTTGAGTGAAGAACTATTTTCTTTATTAAGATCAAATAATTTTTTTTTATTTTATGTCACAATTTTTCTTATCAGTACAATTTTTTTCTCCAAAACATAAGCTTAAAATATCAAGTCATTAAGTGGAATTAATAAATAACGTTCGTTCTAAATATAATTTTTTTTTCTCATTTTTAGAAGATTTACTTGCATTAAGGGGGACTCTACTGCTTTTTTACCAAAAAATAGAAAAAAATTTTATTACATATTTTATAAGTTTGAAATTTCTGAACATTTTGAGACCTGCTGGATGTTAAAACTCTTTATTATACCAAAGTTATATCCAGTTGAGTGAAACAATTAACATTGGATAACATACCAATTTAAAACTTAAAACGCGTTTTTCTTGAAACTTACTTTTCTAACTTCAAAAAGTTCCCTGCATATCCCATGACCATGAATTTTTTTGTTTTGACGTATTTTGATGTTAAATATTTTATTCGTCAATTGTAAGTGTTAAAAAATGTAATTTTTTATGTTTTTATAAGTTCTAAAAATCTTTCACTTATACCAGACCATTAGTTGAGTTTAAGCAATTTCACAAAAATTAACTTTGAATTTTTAAAAATGGAACTTTTCTAAAAACCCTTGTTTTTATTACAAGAATATCTATTCTCTCCTATTACTAGTAAAATGAACTTAGTGACAAATTCTCAAAATTTTTTTACAATCTTCTTCAATCATGATAAAAAATGTTACCGACGTTTTAATATTATAAGACGAAAGGGATAGATGTTTTAAAAATCAGTGGAGTTCCCCCTTAAGTAAAAATATTATCTCGTCAAAAATTAAATTCTTATTTTCTTAACTAGTTTTGAGAATAAAACCATTCTAAGAAGCAACAAAAAATACGTGATCAATTTTACTATGTATAAATATACAACAGTCCTTTGTACTTATTCATGCGCGTATGTATGTACATGTTCAATACGCTGTTTTACCCCCTTATTTCGAGTTTATTCGTGTGAAAATTTCCGCTTAATTATGTGCTTACAGCGAACTTCGATAATTTAAAGTGAGTAGTTCGAAAAAAATAAATGTACCGCGAATTTAGTAAGTAACGAGTTCAAGAAGCAAATAAAGAAAATATGCAGTTATGATTTTGTAAAAATTCATGGTTCTCACAATAAGCAGTTATACACCTCGCGTGCAGAAATACTTTCTGTATTATAAGTAGTAAATCATACGGAATTAAAATACTAGAGGCAGAGAAAATCAATTTTTCTTACTTATTTTGTAACGAAATTTTGCAAAACGTTGATATTTTATCAAAATTAATCGACAGCGCAAATATGAACAGAACAATGCACGTTCGCTACGATTCTGCACTATTATATTCAGCACAGAAACCAATACGCGTCCCACGATTATAATAAAGAAGAAAATATGAATTATAATTAATTATCAGTATAAGGCGTCTATCCGCGTTAATCGCGCGGCAGTTTTTCGAATTACGACAATTTAACACGGGGAATTACGATAATCATTTTTGTAATTCATATTCATATATACATATATATATATAAAAAATTGTTACGGTGATGAGCGAATAAATGATTATGTAATAAAATATATTGATATAAAAACTGAAGGATATAAAGTAAAGGAGCACGAGCAAGAAGATTGTAATAAATAAATGATGATGAGTATAAATAATGATTACTACTAATAAAGAAAACCAAGAACAAATGTTAATAAAAGAAATACTTCATCCGTAAAGCGATTGAACGTGTAAAAGTGTGTATGATATATGAGAAAATGAGGGAGAAAGAAATAAATGCATGAATGCTGAAGCGTATATATAAAGTGAGCATTAACTAATCGTGGGGATAAACGATAAATGAAAAAAATAATTGAATTAAAAATAAATAATAATAATAGATATAAAACGACCCGACGATAAAAAAGCGCGCGTTCGAGCCAAGATTTTATTCGACAAAAATAAACAGGATAAGCAGGTGCAGCGACAGAAAAAAAGTATTTAAAACAATATTACGCGCGAAGTCTAGGGAGAAAAAAGTTGAGATAATTCGTACGGTGTAATAAACAATATATTACATAATGAATATATTATACACATATTACCGCGTAATTTTTCATACGAGTTAGAGAGACTTTAAACTATGATAATATAAATATGCATACTATAAAACAAAACGGAGTACAGACGATGCGTGTAGCGTGGGAGATTCGTGTGCGGAAATACGGGCAATGACGAGAGATGGCGTTAATAATTTATTGAATTAAACAAAATAAAAAGAAAAACATGAAACGACAAATAAAATGATGCCAAAGATAAAAGCAAGTATAAACGATATCCGAGGGATATATAATAATCATTGTATTGTCGATTGCACGCGCGTATTTCGCGAGCGACAACGAGAAATTCCGATCGAATTGGAATTTGAAGCATGATACGTATGTAACATATATTTTCTGCAAAACGAGATATGTCTATTAAAAATCGATACGTCGATGCACGTGTTACATCGTTTGCTTTATCATAAAGATACCATAAATTTTAGAGAAGGTAGAAACATTCGTGTACGATTAGACGAATAATTAAGTTTTAATATTTACTCGTTTCTATAAGAATTAATCCAAAAATAAGTCATTCAATTATTTGTTTGATACTTGCCGTTCAATGCCGCGACCGCGGGTTAATAATCAACGCTCAAATGCCAATGAGAGAAAACGAGCGAGTAAATTAATTTCTATTAATTGGCGACGTAAGTGCGATCAAATTTAGCGCGGCATTTAATCGCGTATATAGCCAAATCCTAGTGCGGCGCAAATTTGTAATCAGTGGTAATCGATAATTATTGTGAAAATGTCCGAAACTGTAATCCATTTCGTTGATATCGTGAATGTGCGTTTAATTTTGCGTTATCGGAAAAAATTTGTAATAAAGGGAAGTTATAATTCGGAACTGCGCGAGCGCAGTTTATTCTTTCCATCGAACTTTCTCGCCGTGTATAATTCAATAATCCAGCCACGAAAAACTTGGCGCGTGTAACGAGCGCAACAAATAATTGTGGGGGGGGGAGGTTCAAAGAAGTAGCGAGAAAAAAAGAACGATGGAGAAAACAGCGAGCGTCATTTTCACGCCGAAGCAAAGAGGGCAGGACAAAAAGAAACGGGGGAAACACGAAGATATAAGCGAGAGTGACTTAGAATTTTTTCTTCGCACAAAGGGAAAAAACTATGAATATATAGAAAAAAAAAATAATTTGCAAAAAAATATGAACAATGCGCGGTTACTTTTGGCCGCGCGAACAATATAGGTTATAGGGGAATCGACACTCTCACGCACACACATAAAGACACACGTACTTACTCACACGTGCACACGCTGTGCGTCGCTATTATTTTTTAAAACCGACGAAGAGACAAACAAAATAAATGATAAACAAGCGAAAAGCGTACAATTTGTACATAGATAAGGGCGTTACCATGTAATATCGATTAATGTTACGTAGATGCGCGAGTCGAGATGCTCGAATTTTTTTGTTGCTCTTCTGGGTTAATAGAACACAAGCGATATGCGATGTTACATCGATGTACGTCGATAGTTTTTTTGATAAACGCGAACGAAAAACCCAACCTAAAAAACAAATAGAGGAAATAAAGGAAACGGAGTACGACTAATATGACGTTTCTTTTCCTCGATTTTGCACAAAGCTACTGTACTTCTCCGTATTGAATTTGCGTTTTCACTTCTTACTCAGCTGTCTATCTTTCGGACCCACCTTTTTATAATAAATGCATGTAGCGCCGCCTGCAATGCGCGCGTCTTTTGATCTTGTGCCAAAGAAGCAACATCCTGCGAATCACGCGCGAGTGGCGCTGTACAATCCGAACCTCAGTCATTTATTAGCCAATTACAGAATTCTATTATTGTTTTAAATTTGATCATCAAGTTCACACTCCTACTGGAATTAAAATTATGCGATAATTCATGTGATTAAGCAAATGAAACTATCTGATAAGTCATTTGATTAATCATATGATGTATCATACGATGGCTAGGATCACATGATCAATTACGTGATCAATCATTTTTCAGTAAGAGCAATAATGTATTATCATCGTAGCATTCAAAATAGCTGTCGTGTTTGTACACATAGGCACACTGCACACACAGCAGTGATAACGATTCCAAAAAAATGAAAAACGAAAATATTGAACGCTTATCATGTCATTATTTTAATTTGCAAATCACTGGAAATACAGTCGATATAACTCTAAAAGTGAAAGAATCGAGAACGATCGCCATTCTGTGTGCGGCGCGCCACGAGCCGCCATTTCGCGAGCTATCAACGCAGGAGCGTTGATAGCAAGAAAAGAAACCCATAGAGGAGACCGCGCACAAAACCGTTGGAGAATCCACACCTGCGACTAGACGTATCATAGCGTATATTTCAAATCTTACATTGCACTGTCTATCGTAGCGAATGCTATAGGCTTAGCTCGGCCGGACTTTCGGATTCTCGAGTGTCGCGCGATCGTATATCGTAATCTTCAAAATAACGCTAATATTGGTCCGGATACATGGAAATGTCCTGCAATCGAACAATGCAATACTGTTTTCTCACGGAAAAATAATCGTGTTGGAGCGGAGACAAATAAAATGTTAGAATCGATGTTTCACACTCGCTAAAGCAGCATTTTGAAAAAAGAGTAGAAACTACCTAAACACAAAGAACACAACCTCAAAGTGTCATTTGATACTATATAAAATTGGAGTTTTTGCTTTTTTCTAAAAGCTGCTTTGACCTATAGATAAGAAAGCTAAAATAGCTTTTTATTTCAGATGGAATCAATGTCAGCATGAGTGGATTCTACGTTTTATTCCTCTCGGAAATGATTGAATTATTTTGAGAATTTGTATAATCCATGTAACTCGGCAATTCTTACGCCCGCACGATGCTGGAGAATCCCTGGCCGTTAATCGTCGTAGAAACTCTATTGAGAAAGAAAAATAACGCAAACAAGTAAATACACGTACACGGACAATTGAACAAATACTACTACCGAATCTTTGTACCCGCTCTTTTTCTCTAGTCTCTTAGCGTATCGTGTACCTTCTGGAGAAAGAGAGGCAGACACACACACGCACACGCACACGCACACGCACAAATTGTTAAACGCCACATGCGTACCACAATACAAACATCGATACACGTAATTAAGCGATCGCGAAAATAATGAGATAAATCGAAGGATACGTTCACAGAGGCTGGGCTCTGCGCGCTTTTTCTCGCAGGACTAATATTTACGGAAGCAAGCGAGAGATATTTCGAGCGCAGAATTATGTGTACATGAGAGATGTATGAAGGATAGAAAAAGGAGCGAAAAGTTTTAAAAAAAAGTACGTTGATCGTGGCTCTCAGTTCCATCCCGAACTCTCGATTTCTATGTCGAAAATAAAGAAAAAAGAAACCTTTAAACTAAGAATTACGTCGCATACTGCTCTAGGGCCTAAGTATAAGGATAACGTTATACCTAACCCTCGACAAGAAGAAAGAGAACAAAAATTTAAAGGAAGCACACACATTTTGTCTTAACGACCCAAAACGATTTAAGCAAAATAAAGTCTGTATGATGATCTGTAGCGACATCTATTTAGATCTCTAGCTCACTTTCTTTCTGCGCCCGTTGTCATAATGCCACATTGAATTTCGTCTTACGTGATTATTTTTTCACGTCAATTATTTGTGTGCTCGTCACGGATGCTTCCGAAAATGCTTGGGATGATTGATTGTCGTGAATTATTTTTGCGTTCATCCGAGAAGCGTTTAAAATCGACGAAGCGTTTTAGTTTTTTAAGCTTTCTTTTGTGTCTTGAAACCTTCATGGATTTCATTCAATTTTATATATCCGTCATGATAATTTTTTTCAGTTAAAATAAAAAAGAAATGCCTAAACGAAAGATAAATCAAACTATTAATAAAATTATAAAATGGTATCTAAAGCATCCTTTCACCACGTTTTGGTTTGTAACGATACCTTGTGTACATTTTCAGTTACCTATTATTTGCATTTCTTGCTTTGCTTTCTAAGAAAAAGAAATCACAAAGATATCTGCACAATCTAGTTTTCTGTGTCTCTCTGCCTCCGTCCAAGAATTTCCTACTTTAATTTGTACTCGCACACTTTTAAGAGAAACCTTTTTAATACAAACTGAATTACTATTTGATAATTTCTTGTAAAACTATACGAATAAACGAAAAAGGAACTCCCTTAAAAGAGAAACGTCTAAATAGTCAGTCGCTAACAAAAGAGAAAAAAACGTTTTACTTGTAACGATTTAACTCCAGCTGGGGTTGAGAATATCAAAAGATAACTTGGTTATATATACCTCTCGTTTTATTCGCCGCGAGAAAGAGACGATTAAAAAAATGTATGAGCATTCGCTAGATCTTGTACTGACATTGTAATTCCCTTATGTAATTACACGCATGCGAAATACAGAAACATATTATTGAAAATAAACTTGTGTTATATTTTTTACCTATCCCTATCACTTACCATAAATGAATTATTCTGTAAATTGTATTATTCTAAAACTTTAGGATATGTTTAAATAATAAACAAAGTAACTTGCGTATAAAGTTTTAAGGCATCAACAGTTTTATATTCTGATTTATTTAGAAAATCCAACCATTTATTAAGAAATACACATCTTGTGTCAACAGCTCCTCGAGCAAGACATTTTATTCTTTTGCTCTGAAAAAAGTTACACTCAATTTTTAATGTCATTTTTTATTTAATATCATATAAATCTTTTACTTTCGATAAATAATTATAGATGCAGTATAGTTCAAATATAACAAGATTTAAGGGGACTAGGTAGTCGTTAATTGTGAAAAAAATATTTCTTTATATTGTGATTGTAATTAGGGAAAGTGAAAAAGAAAATAATTTTTTTTACCCAATGATTATTCATATATTAGATGAAAAAAAAATGCACTAGAAAGAATTACAAAATACACAAAACATAAGTAGATTTGGGCCGAACCACTAATCTAGTCAGTAAAGTTTCGAAAACAAATAATGAATTGTTTTAAAACAACTATTATTTTTTTTAGGTCCTATGCGAAAAGACAGGCCTAAGAAATATATGTATGTCTAGTACGATTTTTTTTCATCTCTAATGTGTTAATGATAATTAGGTAAAAGGATTTACCGCGGTTTTCTCTTCTTCTACAGTCCCGATGCAAAGAAAGATTTTTTCTTCACGATCAACGTCTGCTTAGTCCTTTTAAGGAACCGATAAATTTAGCTCTGTATAGCTGGTCCTTGTTATAAGCAGAGTGAGGAGGACCCAAATTTTGTACAATTATAGAAATAATATATGAAATTTATTAATAAATTTAACACAATATTACACCATGTACAACTGGCTAACTTTTGTAGATAATTTTTTACTCGATTTTTTGTTTTTTAAATGCAATTCATCATCAACATTTTTTAGTTTTTAATAATACTCAAAAAATTGGTAATCTATGTTCTTAGTTTCACAGAAAGCAAACAACAGATAATGACGATATATTGGATACAAATTGTATTACAGCATCTGTTTCCTCATCTTTATTATTAGCAGTGTCACTCTCTTTATGACTTTAATTGTTTACTATTCATAACTGTATAGTCATCAATCTTATATAAAAAAACTGATTGCTGTTTGTAACGCAATTAATCGGAAAAGTACATAATAAGAAAATACAGGGGAAAATAGGAAAGGAGAGGGTAGGTGAGGTGATAAAATTAAAGTAGGCGATACTTATGTATAGTTTACATGTCTAAATACATTATTAGGTGTTTGTCTGTGTAGTTATTATGCTTGATTTGTACGAATATCGAAAAAGTCGTGAAATGCAATAAATCGGAAAAGTGTAAAATTAGTAAAAAGAGGGGAAATAAGGAAAGGGAAATTGGGGTGAGGTCATACAATTAAAGTAGGTGATACTTATGTATAGTACATATGTCTAAATATAGTATTATGCGTTTATATGTGTAGTTGATATGCTTTATTTGTATGACTATCGAAATGATCATATAACAAATAAAATAAAAAAATTATATGAAGCTTAAATAGGGAGAGAGAATGGAGGAAAGGGGGTGAATCGATGAAATTGAAGGAGCGGGCATTTATACATATCAATACATATCGTTTACAATATTAATACATGTGTGTGTATGTGTAGCTATAATGCTCGATTTGTAATTCTCATTCAATAAATATATAACGCAATAAATCGAAAAAGTATATAATGAGAATATAGAGAAAGAAAGAAGGGAGGCATAGACTTAAAAATTAATGATATACGCATCACGCTATGGATTTACGCTGGAATATGCTTGGGTATGTGATTTAGTACGTAAGGACGTGCGTGAGTAAGTGTGCGAGTAAGAACGTCAGCAAATATGGAAGTATGTGTTTATGCGATTGAGAACTCAAGTAGTTAAGTGAGTGAGTGAGTGCATGAATAAGTAATCAAGTCAATAAGTAAGTGAATAATTGCATCATGCTTAAGAAGATCACTGATTTAGTGACGAAGTAAGCGATGAAGTGATCGAATACGAGAGTGAGTGTGAGAACACATACATGAGTGCATGAGTGAGTGTAAGAACGCATGTATGAGTGCGTGAGTGATTAAGTGAGCGAGTGAGCGTGTGAGTATGTCAGATTGTACATTAATAAGTGCATGCGTTAGTGGGTGCGTATGCAAGTAAGTACGTAAATGCAAGATAGATCAAATGGGTGAGTAAATATGGGTGTGAGTGCGTGACTAATGCGTCAGTGAGTTAGGGCGTGTGTAAGTGTATGAGAGAGTAAGTGCAAGTGTTAAGACGTGAGCATGCGTACAATACGTATATGACTGAGTAAGAGTGCACGTGAAGAAACCAAGTGCGAAAGTGAATACGAGATAGTAATAGTACATTATGCATCAAGGGAGTAAAGTGGGCAATGTACGCACTGTGTGACGTTGCCGACCGAGCGAAGCGAGGTCGGCATTTCACACAGTGCATGCTTGCCTACTGTACTCCAGAGGTGCGTATACTACTTTTCACCACACCCCCGTAAAGAAATGACTGTACGCATCTCAGCAGGCCGTACAGTACCCCATGCTCTGCCTAGAAGTAAAGTGACTTGTGTACGCGCGACGCGCTGTTTTACCGCTCGAGACGCAGTCGAGAGCGGAAAAAGGCGCATCGCGCATGCGCAAGTCACTTTATTCCCTAGGCAGTCCATGCGGTACTGTACGGCCTGCTGAGAGGGCGTACAGTCAGCACTTTACGCGCAGTGTGGTGAAAAAGTTAATTATATGCTTCTAATATACACACACTGACCGTGTTACCACGCACCCCACTATCTATGTATCTTATTATCCATACACTCTACTATCCACATATTTCGCTCAAATGAAGAATAAGAAAATGTCACGTAATTGAATAACCACTTATTGACATAAAAAATTTTTGGATATCTGATTTAAAACATTTGTAACTTTTACAGGTTTGGGGTATGCTGATTACAAATAAATTTTTTAATAGATTCACGGATAATATAATTTTTCATTAAAAATACTTTAAATAATAAATCAATTGCGAAAACGTGTTAAAATTCCAGAATATTTTTCACATTATTTTACAATTAAAAATCGTTAGATATTTTCAGTAAGGACCCTTCTATTCACATAATTATTTATCCACATTTTTTCTTATGACACAATTATATAATCTTTTCTTTTTAAGCAAATTGTTAAATACTTAAGTTAAAACTACATAATATCATTAGCAATCATATACTTTATATTATAAGTAATGCATATAAAACTATTGTATACATAAATATTAATATCTTTTTTCTCTAATGGATGGA
This sequence comes from Gastracanthus pulcherrimus, assembly GCA_949152435.1. Lineage (NCBI taxonomy): Eukaryota > Metazoa > Arthropoda > Insecta > Hymenoptera > Pteromalidae > Gastracanthus > Gastracanthus pulcherrimus. Next base: position 44,004,363 of record OX424572.1, read on the forward strand.
TACATAAAAATGTGGTGCGTGTCGCGCCTGACATGCCTAGTATTTTAAATAATTCATTTAAGGCCAGGTTACTCCAAAAAACGTGCTTATTTTCAATAAATTTTATTCATAGTACAAAACATGTTGAGTAATCAATTTTTTTTTACATATAAAAGCACATATATTAAATTACTTGAAAAAATTTTTTTTTGTTCAAAATGGCAGTTTTGAAACTGGCTGCTGAAACTTGTCTGATTAGTAGATGGATGACATCATTTCTTGGAAACGAATTATCTGAAAGCAAAAAACAAAACGGTTTCATGTTTTGTATCGAATTGGCTATGGCCTCAAGCAGAATGAAACATTTTCAATGAAAAAAAAAAAATGGCGGACTTTTGAATTTTTTTACCCTTTTTTTCACTTTTAATTGTTTATAACTTTCTTTTTTAAATAATAATGAATATTTCTGGTTCTGCTTGAGGATATAGCCAGACATCTAAAGAGTAAAATGCCGTTTGGTTCATGCCGATAAGTGCAATAGTTTTGAAATGAGAGTGTCATCCATGCGAAAAAACGTGGTTCGGAGAAAAATCAGTTTAAAGTTTTTATTCGTGCTACCGAAGGCGTTCGAGCGGCCGGATTTACCGCTTGGCGCGCACCGCTCCCCACTCTTTTATACCTGCTTCTCGGTCTTGCTGACCTTCGGGACTAATTCTATACTATTTCTACGAGTATACAGTAGCAATTTATGAAAAAAAAAATTTCGATTTTTTCAAAATTGTTTGGAGTAAGCTGGCCTTAAGGGGTAAAGCCAATCTAAAACCCAAAAGAGAAGGCAGATTTTGGGATTTTTTTTCAACAATATAATCAAAGCTGTAGAAAATGTGGTTTAAGGATTTTATTAGGCATGTATTAAAGTATAAGAAAAAAATTATTTTTTCGTTTTAGTTACAAAATGGCGGTTGTAGCCTACAAAACTGCGAGGCACCTTTTTTTCAAAGATTCAATCGGGAAAAGGGGTTTCTCGGGCAGATTTCCACCTAGATCAAAACCCCATTTTTTTTAAATTATTCGTCAAAAGCTAGTACACTTCGTAGGGAATTTTGAAAATATCATTTTTTCGAAAAATGGTGCATATTACAAGAAAAAAATCATTTTTTGCCAAATATTTTCATAAAAAATTGTGTACAAAAAAATTACAACTTATCGAAAAATGACTACGTTGTATACTAGATAATGTATCTCAGAAGCTACTCTCAAAATTTCAAGTGAATCGATAAAGATTTGTAGAAGTTATCTTTTTGCCCGATTTGAAAAATGCAGTTTTGAGAAAAACACGTTTAGTTTTGGGTAACGATCTATAGTTCAAGCAGCTGCCGACACTAAGCCCAAAATGGGTGATATTTAATGTATAATAAAAGGATTTAATATATTAAGACAATCATTTTTTGTTGATAGTTTTTAGATGTTAGTTTTTAATTTTTAGTTTTAGTTTGCAATTTAAAGTGATATTAACTTATAATATTACTCTTAATTAAAATTAATTATTAAAGTTTAGTTATTGTTTTGGATTTTAAACACGTGTTCTAAAATCTATAAGCAAATATATAATATAATATTAAGATTAACTAGGATTGTGTACAGGTAGTTAAACTACCTCCTGCGATCCTTGATGCTTGCCGCAATGTAAAACATCAAGGTACTCTGTACCTGGTTGAATAATAATAATACACGTTTTGAAACTAAAAATTGATAAATGAAATATTTAATATCAGTATACCCTAAAAGAACACTGCTAATTCATTGGCACTTAGCTTCCTTAAACTAAATTTATTGTTTCAATGTGAAATTCATTGTTTTTATAAATTAATTTTTAATTGCTATATCTTCCCAAAATATAACTGTTTAAAGTAAACATTACGTTTTCGTGTATAATAAAAGAAGGCAAAGAACCTATCAAAAATTGATAATAATATCTCTCATATGTCAAAAAACTCGAAAATCTAAAACTCACAAATCGTAAAATAGAAAAAACGATTAATAAAAAGAGTAGATGAAACTTTAAAGCTCCTTCTAATTTCGAAACTTCATTAAAAACTAAAACAATGAGCCCTATTTGGTAAAAGATGACCGTACCATTCTCGAGATATAACCGATCAAAAAAAAGAATTTTTAACAAATAATACATTATCTTAAATGCTTCGAAATATAAAGGTTGTTGTGATCTGCGAAAAGAACTCGTTCAATAGATAGTAAAAAGCTACCGTTTTTACTCCAGTTATTGTGGTTGATTAAAAATCGACTTTTCCATTACAAAACGATTTTTTCCCATACAAAATAAAAATATGAAGCTTCAAAAATTTTTTCAGAATATTATTCTCAATTAAAAAAAAATGCCGCTGTCAGTTCATTGATACTTAGAGCTTCCTAAGACTAAATTAATTGTTTCAATATGATATTGAAAGAATACTTTGTTCTAATAGATACATTTTAAATTGCTATATCTCTTTCTAAATAATACCTCAAAATGGATGTACATTTTTATCATTGATGGTTTGACTAAAGATAATCTTTTAATAAAATTACAGAACGGTAGGTAATAATCCTTATTACAGCAATTTCTTATCTGTACGTAATTTATTAAAATTATTTAAAATATTTAAATTAACTGTAATCAGATGTTAGTACGTAGATTCACTGAATTCCTAATCATCTAAAATTTTGTGAACGATTTGCCGTCTTAGTTTTCCGAGATATAACCGTTTAAACTAGATATGACTTTTCTCGTGTATAACAAGAGAAGATAAATAGCCAATCTAAAATGTGCGGTTGTAAAAGATAGGTAGTTATATGCTCTATTTAATGCATTTACATTAAATAGATCATAATATTTCTAACAACCAGAAAACTCGAAAAACTAAAACTCAAAAATCCAAAAATCGAAACATTGTTATTGTACTAAAAAAACGAGTCGATGAATGTTTAAATTTCTTTTCCATTTAGAATCTTCATTAAAAATCGAAAAAACTTAGATCTGTTTTGTAAAAAATTATGATGCCATTCGAAATATAAGCGATCAAATAATTTTCAAAATGCATAACCTCAAATATCTCGAAATATAAAGGTCGTTGTGATCTGGGCAAAGAACTCGTTCAACAGATAGTAAAGAGCTACCGATTTGGAAAGTTTCAGATCAAATGCTGTCGATATATTCCAGAATTTGCTACTGAATAAAAATCGATTTCTATTACAGAAAGATATTTTTCTCTTCAAAAGAAAAAGAAAAAGCCTAAAAAATTTTAATGCATTGTCATATCCAAATTCCTAATCATCTAAATTTCTTTCTTTTCTTAAAAACACACACACACATACATCCATACAGACATTGTCTAAAAATAGTGTATTTTGTTTCCCAGTATGTAAAAACACGTTTTTAACAAAACTTTTTTTTATCATCACAAAGCTTTCTCTATGAGGAAAGAAAAGTCATGCATTCGACAAAAAAATCTTACATTGCCGAATATAACTCCACGCTATGAATATTACTGACGCTGACGAATATTATCCTACGTTGACGAATGCCACCTTACGTCCACGAAAATAGTCTTACGTTGACGAATGTGGCTTTACGCTACGGATATTGTCTTACGTTGACGAATATTGCCTCACGTTGACGAATACTACCTTACGTCCACAAAACGGTCTTACGTAGATGAATGTGGCTTCACGCTACGGATATTACCTTACGTTGACGAATATTGCCCTATATAAACGAATACTACCTTACGTCCACGAAATAGGTCTCATGTCAACGAAAGAACAGCTCGCGATAACATGAGCTTTTAAATACACGAAAAACTCATTACGTTGACGAATACATTTTCGTTAACGTATTATATCCACAATGCTCCTCGAATTGCCACTCCGTCTTCAACTAGGTCAATTAATCTCAAAATATGTATTAAAATATCTTAAGAGGATTGATTACTACATAACACTTTTTATAAAATAATTCTATGTTTTACGAGTATTTACTCCAGAATGTACCTTTAAGTAGCTGTTTAAAATATTTACGTGAAATCTGAATGCCAGATTTTTTGAAGTTATTTCTGATTGTTGGTTCAGGTATAGTATTCCATGATTCGGCCATTAAACGTATAGCATCTAATACATAAACTTTACTTTTATTTTTAAAATCTTTATTGTAATCGATACGCTTCAGAATCAATCTCTTTTTGAAGTAACATTTAAAACTTCTGATAATACTGCCCATAGGCCACAAAATTGAAGTAGAATAGATGGAAAGGATGGAAAGGTAACTATTATATTTTAATGTTAGTTAAATTCTCAATACAGTTATGAACTAGGTAGTCATTTAACAAAACTAGAATATGCTTATTTTATAGTCGTCATTCCATATCCTATTCTTTCATTGTTTTTGAGAAAAGTTCCGATGTCATCAAATATCCTGTCCTTTAAATCTCGAAAACCAACTTGACATTTAAGATCATTCTCATCACTTTCTCTTGACAATATTTCAACTTAGAGTTTTCAAATGGGCCATTGCTTGAAATATTTTGACTTCTTTGTATCATGAACTATCTAAAATAGCTACATTAATGTATTTCTTCACGCACGTTCGCATTTTTTAACTTCATATTGTTTTCGTTATAAACACTAAGATACTTTTTAGATTTTTCAAAATTGTTGACACTGTTGATGAGCTGAAATTAAAAGTTTGACAAACATGTGAATTTTAAAGTCCTATTTCCAGTCGGGTAATTATCTCAACTTTATTACCGTCACGGACCCAGTTCCTGATCAGTACCCAGTTCCTGATCATTTGATTACATTTATTACTATTTTGTCTTTAATGTATACAAAATTTGTTTTAAAAAAATAATTAGTAATAATAAACTATTTCGTAGTCATATAAAAGAACTTTAAAAGTGGCTAGTAAAATACATTTTTAAGATAAAAAATGTTAAAGTTAGACGTTGTTGACAACGTCATGCTTGACACCATCTTACTGCAGTTGACTACAAGTGAGCATGCAAAGATATTTACATCATTTCTTTAAAACTTTGTAATATATTGTAGAAAAACTTATGTAATTAAGTTATTCAACAGTTTATTCGTATAAATCACTTAAAACATTCATATAAAATATTATTGATATTTGTAAATACGTGTGATTAGAAATAGGGTCCAAATTCTTATCGTTTACCCAATTCCTGATCAGTATTAATAACATGTTTTATGTGTGTTTAAAAATCTTAGAATACACAAATATTTGTAATAACAATTCTATAAGTAGTTTTAATTCATGCGTAAATAATTTATCATGCAAAAGTCGCAGGAAACGTGACAATAAATCACAACACCATGTGCATTTTATAGGTTATAATATATGCTCGCACGTGAGTTTATATCGTGCAGTAGACAGATTACGAATAACCGAACACTTTTACCTCGCCTAAGTTTCGCATTTATAATCACACAACCAAATAATGTTATATTTTAGTATATCTACTGTATTAGTATTGCTTAATAAGTTTTTGTTTATCATATAAAATACTTATGCGTCAATAATATTTGTGATCAGGAATTGGGTCTTGATATGATCAGAAACTACTCCCATACAAACCTCAAGTGATCAGGAATTGCTCCCACAGCTTTTTTTCTTTGAGGCTTTAGATTTAACTTAATTTTGATTATTTATGTATTTTTTCAATTTTATATTAAAGATTAACAGTTACATTTGTTATTAGAAATTTCATTTTCCATGAATACCTCATCTTTACGCTTTGACACAACAAATAACGTGACGACGTGCCTTAACTGATCAGGAACTGAGTCCTTGACGGTACTGATAGACAATATTTTTCTCTTTCAAATATTATCCATTTTTTACCTATACTTTGATTTGTCTGTTATAATAGTATAAAGTTGATTTGAATGTATATATTTGTCGCTGCTATAAACAACCACATTCAAAAATATTTTATATGGAGACCAAACAAGAAGTTGCAATTTCACACCTACTGAATAAAAAAATAATGTTCGACACTGTTGGATACGTTGTTTTTTAACGCATGTGACTTTTCTCACTCGTTTCGCTCGTGCGAAAAACGTCCCATGCGCTAAAAAACCAACCTACCCAACAGTGTCGGAAAGTACTATTTTTAGTCATGCTAACTTTTCTTCACAATGCTATCACGACTCACGAATATATGTTATTAATTTTTAGAAAGTTAAGAAAATAAATTAATCCGTAATAGATTTATAAAAAAAATTTAGTAAAAACTCCTAACGATTTGACGAATTTAAAATTATACATTTATTTGATTTACTCGCACTGAAATTAAAAAATAAAACAATATGACAAGAAAGAATAATTTACACGAAAGAGTAACCTAATTTGACGATATGAATATAATTCATAAAATTTAATTCATATAAAACGAATATACAAACATAGCAGCAAGAATTTTACGGTGAACGTCTATCTAAAGTTTAGACTCTAAACACAGGTGTGAATTACGAACGGTTTTACCGAACTACCAACAGATGTCGCCGTTAACGTTGATTCCTGTCACGCCTGATCAAGCATGGACCTGAACCACTTGTGGACGCTATTCAATCGACGGAAAGACTATCCTGCAATAGTTATAGTTTTAAGTAGTTATTCATGCAAATTATTATTTTCTTAAGTCTAAATATAAATGCACACTGCAAATAAGACTAGCTATTTGTGTTGCGTTTTTAAATTATTATTGTTTTTAAAATAAAATATGATAAAACATGACTTTTACTTATTATAGGAAGAACTAAATAGATTTCAAGCTACTTGGTTTAAAAAAATACTTTTACGGTAGTTATCTCTTACATAAATCAAAGCAAAACTGAAAAATAAATACCTCAATATTTAAAAATATCTTTCTAAGAAAATTATGTGTAATGAAAAAGAATAAATTTTATGTTTCTTTAATATAATTTAATTGAAAGAATATGAAATATAAAAATATATGAATCAAAACAATATAAAATGCCGAGATATTTCCTTTTGTATAAAGTAAAAAACATAAAAAAAGTTAATTCTCTTAATTGTATTACTCAATGTGAAATAAAATCTGGATTTTTTCAATTTTTTTTTTTTACTGTCCAGATTTGGACAACCTCTAAATAATAGATTTAGTTTTGTACTTTCCCTCGCATCCACTGGCGTGTACTACGTATGCTTAGGCATAGTCCTTTGTTGCATCTTATTTTAGGAAAAATTTGTTCGCTATATAAGGAATCCTTTTTGTTATGAGCATTTTTCTACAAACTGCAGCGGCCCGTCAAAAGCGTCGATACACATATATCTGGCTAAGCATGGACTAGTACCAATTGCACGGTGGATAACATATTACCAGCATTCGATCGCGTACAAACTGTGTAGCGTGAGAGCAGAGTCGGTAGCTTTTCTTCCGAGTCTAGGTAGCAGCTACTATGTACGTGCTATGATTGCTGAATGATAAAGCTGGGATCAGAATAATTCACTACCAGTCGCACTCAGTTAGTTTAATTCAACTACTATGATAAAGTCGATTCTCTTTGCCATGATAAAACAAACTCTGGTGACAGTGCTTTAACGCTCGAGAAGAAGTTACGGTCAGCATAACTATGCAAGTGTACAAAGTAGCTTCTTTATATAAAAATACAATTTTACTTTTACAAATAATAGAATAAGTTCTAATGAACGACTTACCATAATACTTTCTCAAAGAGAAAGATATATGACAATCAAAAAAAAGTTTCTGAAGAACTATGTTAGAAACATTTTTGGGGCATTTAGGTGGGCCTAAACACTTTAGTAGGCTGACTTCCGCAAATAAAGAAAAAGTTAATTTAAAGTTTTTAGTACTGATACTACCGGGCTGAGATGCACTCACTTTATAGGTCTCTAACTATCGAAATCCGAAGAATTCTTTGAATTTAGTTACTAAACTTCTTTAGTATATTATAATAACCGCAAATACTTAGAAAAAACTTAATAAAATACCTTTGAGTTTTTTAAGCCGATGTATAAGAATATCCCCTTAGTAAATTTGTGATTTTTTAGATTTTATTATTATGGGAAAACTTATTTATAACGGCTTTACATTAGAAAATTTGGTTCGTTTTTTAATAATAGGGGAGACTGAGGAGCTTATAACGAGCTACTAAAATATTTATTTAACTATCCAATTAATGAAGTAAACATATATATTTTGTGAAAACATTTAATGTTTCATTTAAATAATAAAGTGCTACTTATAAAATTATTTCGATAATCGTAATTTTAATAGTATTGGGATATAACGAGCCACCCTATTTTGTTATAACAGAACAGAGCATAATTTATCAATCTGTGTACAATTAAGAGCACAGAAATACGAGTACCTTAAGAGAGCAGTATAATGTTTTTATTATTTATACAATACTTTACAACAACTGATAATCAAAGAGAATATTTATTCGCTATGCATTTTTTGTCATTTTCATGACTGTAAGAACTTTTTGTGCCGTCAACATTTTTCTGCTTCGAGGAGAATTGCTTATACAAAGAATATTAAGGTCTATTTATTTTAAATTTTATTTTTCTCAGTATATGTACATATAGTACAGCAGACTGTATATAGACTAATATTAGACAGCAGCACTCGGTATAACGCCGAGCCATTATAATTAATGCTAGCTCTCTCATGGAATTAGGTATTATGAATCTAAATAGACTAATTATAGTCAGAGCTTTGCACAAATGCGAATAATATTCACATAATATACATACAATCGATATAACTATGTTCAATAAATTTGTCTTGAGGTATATTCTTTGCAGCATTAAAGTTCAATCATCAATTGCAATGAAAACAAAATTACTTATTTTGAAAATTAGAAGTTTTCTTACACTGGTTTTGGATTCGAAACGAATAAGAACATTCTTTTTAAGTTATACTTAAATTTTAATATTATAAGTGTTGTATTCTCATTAATGCTTTTTCATATTAATGATGCTTTATGCACATTCGATTTCTTTGAAGTTTGCTGGAATTATAAGATGGGTGTTATTATTGGATTTCAAAACTATTGTAGAAACTACTGTAACATGGAAATTTAATTAGAATTTCTGCTAACCTTATTTACTATAAAAATATACAGTAAATTCGGAAATTTATAATCTTTTTTGTACACAATACTATTTGTTTCTTCTGGGAATGAAATTTATTTAAATAAACGTGAACTCAACAAATTTTCTTTTAAGGAATTTTCGTCCTAATATTTTTATACTAGTAATATTATGTATCTTCCTTTTACTACAGATTTATTATCGTAATTTTTCATAGAAATACTCAAATTTGAGTTATCGTTACACGTTACAAAAACAATAAAAATGTTAAGACAAGAATTCCTCTTTGCCGTATTAAATTTCCAAGAGTCGAATATGCTAAGCCAATCAAAGTAACGCGCAAGAGAGGGAGCAGCCTACATCTTATCTCGTCGACTTCCCGTCGCGTCTCGTCGCCCTTATTCGTTATCGTACACTCCATTATTCCTCATTATTCCCTGCCTCCTTCATTCTTTCACTTCTAGCGATGTATGTCCTCTCCCTCCCTCCCACCGCTTCTAAACTCGATCAGCATCATTCTCCCCTCTTCTCGAGGTTCACTCAGGACGAGCACTGCCGAATAGCAATGGGAGCGCTGTTGACCCGTGTAGTAAAAGGAACGAGCGTCCGATCGCGCATATGTACGTACGTACCTACACTATCCCATATATCGATCGTACTTCTTCCCCCTCCCACCTCTTCACAGTCCGGATGTAATGGATAAGGTTGCGAGCATGCACACGGTATCTCAATGCTACTGTCGCCGAAGCTGCGAGTGGTTGTGGTACGCAGAGTGCAATGTTCCTAGTGTGCGCTTTTCTGTGCGAGCATAGAGAGACGATGAGGGGCGAAGAATGGGGTAATGCCTTGCGCGGGTTGGAATTCCTTTGAACCAGAATCTTTAATAGTATATTATGCACCTAGGGACTAAAGTGAGCCATTAAATGCCTGCGTGTGGTTTGGCGTCGGAGCGGAACGAGGGCGTCGCACATGCTGGCAATCGCTGCTTCACTTTATCCACGCGTGCAATATACAATTTTTTAACGTACCTTCCAAAAAGTTCGTACTCATTCACCGCCGAAGAGGGAAAATAGTGCTACATATTAATTTCCTAACCTCATGCTAGTTTCCGCCGCCACACGCTGTTTGTGCCCAAGCCAAAGGCGAGGGCACATGCGCATCGCGGCGGGGACTAGAGTGAGGGTAGGGATTTAATGTAGCGCTTTATTCCCGGCTCGGCGGAGAAAAAGTACGTACTTTATGGCTAGGTGTGTGAAAAAATTCTAATTATCAAATAATTTTCATTTTTTGATGTGTAATTTTAACGTTTTGATACTAACATACAATTCATAGAAGTAAATTGAATTTGTGGAAATAAAAATTATAAAAAGAGTATTTTTTACGTTGTTTATTATAGGAACTTACAATATATGGACTGGCAAAAACTACACATTTTCAAAAATTTTAAGTTATCAACGTTTGAATTATCAAGACTGCATTAATTTTTAACCAATTGTAATTATGCGCGTTTTTCAGATATATTAAAACAGACTCTCGTTTATAGATTAGAAATTAATAATTTTACATGAGCATAAAACGTTATATTTATGGTTGTAAGGCTGTGAGTCGCTTATAAGTGGTTTTGAGATACTGCAGTTAAATTACTAACATGTATTAAGGAGTCGGGTAAGTGATCCAATTACTGAAGGTTGTACCTATTAATACCCTTTAATGATTTCATTCAAAGAATTATAAAATTATAAAATAACTTGGTAAAAGGGCACTATAATTAGTGCAGTGCACTATATTTGACTCACTTGCTCTAAATAAGATTTTTTACGTTGGGAGAAATTTAAGTTGTAACGGTATAAATTGAGATATAAATTTCGCGCGAATGGTATGAGAGCAAGATACGAGTGATTTCGGAAAATGTGCGAATTTTATGAGTTTAGGACGACGAGAGAATGATATGCGATAATTGAAAGGTCGCGCCGAGGCAAGCGAACGATCGACAACGCCTGCGAGCGTCAGACCGAGATCCTGAGTCCGGCGATGAGCACGGCTCCGCGACGATAAAGTGCAAAATAATACTTGTTTCAGGCTATAAAGTATTTATTTTGGAGGATGTACAAAAATAAATAATATATGATAAATATATAAAAATTAAGAATATATTTTATTATTTCATAAAATGTGAGTATGGGCGTGGGTTCGCCTATCTAACCTATTCATATGATATACACTTTCATACTCGTCCACTTTCGCACTCGCCTATTCATACACGTACTTATATATATGGTGGTTCTTGAAGTCCCTCGATGCTTTCTTTGTTTGCAGTAGCTGAACGGCCGTTCCCTTGATGCTTATTTTCTTGTAACGTTACCTGGGTAGATACCCAAGGAACAGGAGCGTCAGGCTCGTCTGGATATTTCCTGATCCAAGTGAAAATCAAAATACTTATTCCGTAGTCGGCGTTCAGTCGTCGTCGGACGAAAGAGAGAGTAAGGTAGAGGGGGTTAGCCAACTGGTCTGGCCAGCGGCTAAATTGTATCTATCTTCCTCGACTTTTGCCGAACGTTTCCAGAGCTTTGCTCTGTTATCCCCACTCCTCTTTTCTCACATATGATATTTCTCTGTCTCTCTCTTTTATATTCGGAATATTGAAATATCTTATATTACAATATCCCCCTTTTTATGTTGTTTGAAGGATGAAAACTGACATAAAAATCGCCTCAATCCAAGCTTTCCTTTCTCTCTCTAGATATACAAATATATATTTATCTTCCATAGCTATGACACAGCATCTCATTTCTTCTTTGTCACATTCGTCTTCATATACCTATCAACAATAACATTCGATCGCAATCACACATATTCACGAATCGTATCAAATGATTTACCATAATAATAATACGTCCTCGATATAAAATAAGCTTCGGTCAGTTCGTTTAAATTTTCCCTTTTCCGATCATTCATAATAAGTAAACTTCAAAGATTAATACATTAAATATATCCCACGCCACACTCATTTCCTGAATACAAACGCTACATCAATATAACATATACAGTCCTTACATACTACGCAATATATTCAATTACATATAACATTTTTATTTCTAAAGTAAAATATTACATATTACCTGTTCTCTTATTTTTTGTTTTACAAAGTCGTACTAAATCGCAATTATAATTCTCGCTATCTCTCTATTCTACATCAAAATTCTCCTTACATTCTAAATAATACTCATGCAATACGCATCAAAATCATACTTTCACACATGAACATTTATCCAAGCACTCTTACCTACATGTACATAAAAAAAGAGTAAATATACAGGATCTGCCTGCATATCTCACGAACTCGATTTTGAAGCAGTTTATTATTTGTTAGTATCCGGCTGTCGATATACTTTCAAATCCTTACGATTGTAGTGCCCAATTTTTTCATAAGGACGATCGATTCCAACTAATTCATACGCGTTCTCATTAAAAACGCGGCTAACTCGGTATGGTCCGTAGTAAATATGGAAAAACTTAGATATCTTCTTATCAATAGCACTCGACTGCCTTGGAATACGAACGAGAGCCAGATCGCCAATTTTTAGAGGTGGAATTTTGCTAGACTTTTGCTGTGACTTTCGCTGATCGTGTGCCTTTCGTGTACGCTGATTTGCTATCTCCACTTTTATTTCATATGGTACTGGCTTTTCGGGTGGAAAACTAATCATTTCTCTGATTTTTCTAATAGGAGATATTCCGTAGTGCAATTCATGCGGTGTAAACCCGGTAACGCAGTGTTCCTGAATAATTACCATTTCGATATTTTAAAAAGAATCTTTTACAGGGAGGTAAGAAAATCAAATTGGACGCAGTATTAGAATCAAACTTTCATAACGTGCATAAATTATTGCGCATTTCCCCTGTGGAAATTATAAAAGGTGAGGAAATATAAAGAAACGTAAAAAAGTGTAAGAAATCGTAAAAAAACGTATAACAGCGTAATGAAACGTAACAAATCGTAGAAAAGTGTTGGATTTCGGACATTTTATATTATATTTTTATGTTTTGTTATGTTTTTTTACGTTTTCTTACGTTCTATTACTTTAGATTACATTTCCACACTAAAAATTCCGCTTACTAAAGAGACTTCCATAATGTTAAATATTCAAAAGAAATTATTTTCAAAGTTTCAATGCTTCTTAAGTAACTTAAACTTTCTATTTTGTATACGTGAATTTGTTTGTATATGCTTCGCCACCAATCGGTGAAAAATTCAAGCTATATTTTTTTAATGAAATTACGAAACGTAATAAAACGCAATGAAACATAATAAAACATAAAAATATGTATAAAAACGATTTGTTACGTTTATTTTGTTTGTTTACATTTTTTTTACAATTTCTTACGTTCTATTACTTTTTTTTAAATCGGTGAAAAATTCAAGCTATATTTTTTTAATGAAATTACGAAACGTAATAAAACGCAATGAAACATAATAAAACATAAAAATATGTATAAAAACGATTTGTTACGTTTATTTTGTTTGCTTACATTTTTTTACAATTTCTTACGTTCTATTACTTTTTTTATTTTCACTAAGGTTTAACTAGAAGATCTAACCTCAAAATTACCCTTGTTTTCATAATTTACTCCAGCTCGCTTGATATGGTCTTAGCCTACGCCGCAAATACGTGTATGTGTAGCTTGATTCGTTTTCGAAATAGCGGCAACGTATTAAAAAGCGTTTCACTAGAGCGCAACTAAGGCCAATCTACTCTAGAATTGGTCCAAATCATTTATTTTTTATCGAACCAGGCATAAAAATATTTGTACGCATCTGTAGTATGCTATTACATCAGTCATATTAATGCATGTTTATATCTGACATGGCAAAGGGTATATGAAGCTTTTATCTGCACTTTAAGTAACTACTCTTGATTGGTATGTTCGTATACATCAAGTAACAACTTCATCCCGTAGAATTTTAAAGATAAACCAAGCGCTAGACGCTGATATTCGGAAAAAATGACTTTTCGCAATTTTTCTGAGTCATTTGGCCACGGTACTGTGTGTCTTTATAACAGGTAAACCTAATTATAATAATTAATAACTAACAACAATCTGCAGTGATACATGCGCAGTAACTTACGCACCCGCAGTATTTGATGCGTAGTAATTAGGTACTCTGCCGTATTAGACGTACAGTAATACATACAGGTTCTTCGTAATACACGCATGAGACGTTATTCTTAATTACCTGTTTTTATTTAATTAATTACCTTTTTAGACACTATACAAATTTATTTTGTCTTCTTTATGTAATCTATGTCGTAATCGTGCAATATATGCGATAAACGTAAAAAATGTCACGCACATGCGCACGAAGCCTTTTCTGCGCGCGATAATTTCAACTTTTACGTCTAAATAACCTGCAAAAGATTATATTTCATATATTAACAATTAAATGAAAGATTAACTACAAAATCAATAAAACATGCTATAAAGATTTTAAAATGTATACCATTTAATTATTGCAACATTAATTGTAAATAGGAAATTAATATTATGAAATTTGTTGGTTAACAGAACATGTACATCGACATAATAGTAGGTTTGCAACTTGTATACGTATGTATCGCTTTTTTATGTATACGTATCATGCAGTTAACTATTAAATTCAAAGGCTACAATTACTTATTCATGTCGTCCGATTAGTCCACGTTGAAAAGATTAGAAGAGTGTAGTAATATTAAATTATTGGCAAGGATCTATCGTTTACATTGAAATTTAAAAAATTAATAGTAAAATGTAAGAAATAAATATCTACTCAATTCTCAACAGTGAAGTGAATTTTACAGTGAATAATTAAGGAGACGTAACCACAATAATAATTAAATTGGTTATATATTATATGGTCGATTACACGCTAAAGGAATAAAGAGCAATACCATAAGAATAACATTGGTTAGTATAAGGAACAAGAGGAATAAACTGCTTGTTCTTCTTATTCCTCATATATACAGATATTCTAACCAATATTATTCTTATGGTATTGCTCTTTATTCCTTAAACGTGTAACTGACCTATTTTTAGGTAAGAATTAATTATTCATCATATATTACATTTTGTTTTTCAGTAAATTTAAATATTATATATCTAAAAATTATGACTCTATCGACCTCCACGAGGTAGGTAAAATTTCAAACGAATTTGTATTATTGACTGACTACCTTACACATAAATATTAATAATTGTTATAGGAGTATGCCTTGAAACATGTGGTTTTTGTTAAAATAAAAATAACGATTTTTTTTTATATTACTTACTGAATGCTGCAATCATATAATCGTTATTCGACCATAAGGCAAACCAAGTAATTAATTATCGAGAAAAATAAAATAAAGGACCAGAGGTTGTTAAGGAAAAGAGTCGCGGTCCACAAATAAATAATTCTTGATTAATAATCAGAGAGATTTATTTAAGGTAAACTTAGCTAAATAATCTACATAAACCTACCAATACAACGTTATAATTCGAATAAATATGAAATTAAATCGATATGCTAATCACGGATTTTTATACCAATACACGCGAGAATATTTTTTTTTGTGGCATTTCGAACTCGAAAGTTCATCGCCTCATCTACGCAAGCATTCCACGTTTCCCTATTTTGTGCCAACCCCATCCATTTCGCGCCCTCCCGCCCAATTTCAGTTACGTCTGCTTTGACGTTATCTTCCCATCTGCGTCTAGGTCTACCTAGAGGTCGCGTTGCTTTCGGTTTTCCTTTCATTATGCGCGCTGCCGTACGACCATCGCCCATTCTTGCCTCGTGCCCTGCCCATCTTAGTCTCCGTGATTTTATTATTCTGTTAATATTTGGTGACGCGTACAAATTATGTAGCTCGTCATTGTGCAGTTTCCTCAACGCCCAGTTTCCTCATCTTTCTTTGGCCCGTATATTTTTCGCAGAACCTTATTTTCAAATACCCTAAAACGATTTTCTTCCGCTTTAGTGAGCGCCCAGGTTTCGCATCCGTACAAGATTATCGGCATTATTATAGTCCTATATATCCTTATTTTTACATTTTTCGACAGTAGCTTTGACTTAAGTAATCTATTCGCAGCGTAGAAGCAGGCATTGCCCGAATGAAGTCTCTTATTAATCTCGGCTTTAATTTCGTTTCGATCATTTATAGTTGTACCTAAATATCTGAATTCGCTAACCTTTTCAAAAGTGAAATTTCCGACTCTGAGATCCCCCTCTCCTTCGCGAATGCCCAGTTTCTCCATGATCATGTATTTCGTTTTCGATTAGCTCACTTCTAACCCCGTGTCTTTAGCCGCATTTATAAGGATTTCCGCGTTTCTCGCCACCGTTTCACCATTATCTCCCACTATATCCAAGTCATCCGCATAGCCTAAAATCTGCGTTGTTTCGTTGAGTGTTGCGCCTAGCTCGCTTGCCTGCATTTTTCTAACAACATACTCTAGCATCAAGTTAAAGAGTACCGTTGAAAGCCCGTCACCTTGCTTCAAACCGTCGCGTAAAATCCACAAATAGCTGGTGTATAGTTTCGCAATATTCCCACTTTTTCTCTAATAATTGTCTTATAGTAAACATTTGATCGCTCGTCGATCTGTTGCGCCGGAATCCACACTGATAATCTCCTATTATATCTTCCGCAAATGGTGTGAGTCTGGCCTGTATTACGTGTGACAGAACTTTGTAGCAGGTAGCTAAAAGTAAGATTCCCCGATAGTTATTGCAGTCTGTTTTATCTCCCTTTTGAAAGATCGGTATGATGATGGAATCTTTCCAATTTTCTGGTATTGTTTCATTTCTCCAAATAGCATATACTATATAAAAAATTGTAGATGTAAGCACGGTGCCCCCATATTAGAGCAGTGGGATTGAAGCAGGCACATGTTGCTGTAGCAGAGTGTGGCAGGTAGTCGTAGCTCAGGCGGTACATTCCCTTGTAAAAAAATTATATAGAGACTATGTATAAATTATGTATAATCTACAACGTATAGATTATGTATAGGCTCTACATAGAAATGGACTTATATAATCTATACATAGTCTATATATAATCTGTACATAATAAACAATATATGATATATATAAATTTTTAGAGTGAAAATCTCACCCTTGAAATGTCAAATTCCACTCCAAAAGTGTAAAAAAGACAGCCACCAAATACTATAGGAGTAAGATTGTAAATCCAAGAATTTTAGATAGTATATTGGTTATGCTGGAATATTATTTTTATTTATACTAATTTTTTTATATATTTATTATATTTTGAGACTATTTATTTCTGGAAAAATTATAAAGCTTAAGATAAATCATTTAAATCTTTCGTAGCCTTGTACTCTTGCAATAAAGAACGGACACTTGCTTTAACGTATACTATACATAAAGAAATATGTAATTCAAAACCAGTAGATTAAATGAGAGAATTTTCGGATAAAAATTACCGTGAAAATTATAGTAAAGATAAAAGTGTATATGGACTGATGTATATTAACTTCACGAAAAATACTACCATAATTAACGGTGAAAAGTTTCGTAATTTACAATAAAATTTACTCTACTTCTCGGTAAGAAATATAATTAAGGTAATTTTTCAATTTTTTTTAGATAATTTTCAGAATATGTTTATCCGGCATGTCCCGTTAATGGAGTAAAATAACTTTAGTAAAAGAAATAAATGAATAAATAAATCAATAAATTAAAAAATTCTCTCTATTTAATTAATTATGTTTTTTTTTATTTGTAAACTTACTTAGGATTGTTTCAACAGCATTCTTAGGTAGCCCTGGCCTGATATCATATTTTGCATTACCTTTAGGCTTAGCGCCAGTTAAAGAGCAACTTTTTAACGCCTCTTTTTCAAAAATAACTTTAAATAGTTCTCTAGCTAATTCTTATGTTTTGTTCTATTCAAAACATTTACGAGGTTCGCATTGTTAATATACACTTCCAATCCCTTAATAAGTTTTTTTTTTTTTTTTTTTTTATTATTTAACGTCGCCATGTTTGTGCTTCCATGTGGTGCTAATCGACGACGGGGGTCTGCGGTGTGTTTGTAAACAAAGCACATGTAATTTTTACAGAGGTGCTTGTATCAATCGGCAGAGACTAGGATTCGAACCCGGGTCACCGGCGTGGGAATCCGACACTCTACCGACTGAGCCGCCGCAGGCCCCCCTTAATAAGTTCTTTTATCTATGTTTATAAATGTATGGAAACATTTTATTATAATATATGTACATTATAATATGTACTCTAAAAATAAAATTAGTTTTAAATTCAAAAGCTTTGTTAATTAGGATTTGCATAAAATATCATTTTGTGTAAAATTTGCAAGAGAAATTTAATACATTTTATAAACTTTTATAAGTTTTACAAAAGAGAAATAAATTCCTACTTCTTTTATAAGAAATGTTGTATTTCACACAAATTCTTACTTACACAGGATCCTGGTTTTAAATAAATTTATTTAGAGTATATAATAGTACTTTGTCATCTAAATGTTTGAGATACCTTTTCGCCATCTCCGATCACATATTTCATAGCATAGTTTTTTGTACATTCACCAGCTACACTTGGATGTGCCTTTAATATAGCATTCTCTTTTTGCACTACATTTTCTTTTTCTTCATTGTCCGATTCAATTATGCATACTGATTTATGGTAAGATTTTTGTCCAGAACAACCTTTTACGTACTTAAACTGGAAATATATATAAACTTGAAATTATTGTCCTTACCAAGAACAATAGTACATTACGATATTAGTGTCATAAATAGTTCTTTACAACACGGCGTGTATTAGCGCCGACTCGGTACGCTCGGGCGCTAAACGCCGTGCTATGAAGGACGACTTATAGTGGACTACTTATGGCACGGATAGGCGTCACTTAAGTGCGGATTTATGTCATGCAGTGCTATAAAAATCTAAAATTATGTTTGTTAAAACGGATCAACTACAACATTTAGGTTTTTTTAAATAAATACATTTTAATAAAATTTCTTTACTGAATTATTGGTATCCTCTTCTTTTGTAATTTTTTTTTAATGCGGAGAATACGATCTATCACTTGTGTATGATGATGTACTTGGCTCTGCTGACTCTATAGCTAATACTATTATCTTAAAACTCGAAAATTTTATATGTAATTTTAACAAACGTTCGTCGCTTCATCGGTCCAATCATCGAATAGAAAGTCTTGTAAGCTGACTCCTTTTGCACCTGTACCAGATTTTTGTACACTACAGGAAATACCATCATCAAACGATTACTGATAATAAATATATTTTAATTATGGGAATGTATATATGTGTATGTGAGTTTGTATACATGTGTGTATGTGTGTGTGTGAGCTTTTATACATGTCTGTATACAGTATGTGAGTTTGTATATATGTGTCTGTGTGTATATATGCCAGTAGGTATGTACTACTACTAGAAAAACCCTTCTGACCAAATATAACACATATCTACTGTGAAAAAGTTTATAATTAATAATCTACTTACTAAATTGTGTAATTCAATATTATCTTCATCAGAATCAGAGATTCCGTAAGAACGCTTTTTTCTTACAATTACTGGTTTAGTCTATACAAATATAAAAATTAATTATTATTCATAATATTCTTTTATCTTTCATTTCTATCCGAGTGATTACATTTAATAAATATATATTTTATACATGCGTATCTGAGATTGTATAGATGTGTGTGTGTGTGTGCGTGCGTGCGTGCGTGCGTGCGTGTGTGTGTGTATGTAAGTCTGTATAATATATGTGTGTATGCGTATGTGTGTATATATGCAAGTAGATATGTACTACTACTAGAAATACCTGTCTGACCAAATATTACACATATCTACTGTTTAAAAGTTTATAATTTATAATCTACTTACTGAATTATGCGATTCAATATTATCATCATCAGAATCAGCAATTATTCCATAAGAACACTTTTTTCTTACAGTTACTGGTGTAGTCTATACAAATATAAAAATTAATTATTGCTATTCATAATATTCTTTGTCTTTTATTTTTATCCGAGTAATTAAATTTAATAATAGTACATTATGCATCAAGGGAGTAAAGTGGGCAATGTACGCACTGTGTGACGTTGCCGACCGAGCGAAGCGAGGTCGGCATTTCACACAGTGCATGCTTGCCTACTGTACTCCAGAGGTGCGTATACTACTTTTCACCACACCCCCGTAAAGAAATGACTGTACGCATCTCAGCAGGCCGTACAGTACCCCATGCTCTGCCTAGAAGTAAAGTGACTTGTGTACGCGCGACGCGCTGTTTTACCGCTCGAGACGCAGTCGAGAGCGGAAAACGGCGCATCGCGCATGCGCAAGTCACTTTATTCCCTAGGCAGTCCATGCGGTACTGTACGGCCTGCTGAGAGGGCGTACAGTCAGCACTTTACGCGCAGTGTGGTGAAAATATATTTACATTATCACTTGTGCCTAAATCTTTGAATAAAATTTTTTCCGATTCTTTTTTCTCATTAGTGCTAGTTTCGATGTATTCCATTTCTGTGTTACTAGTTATCAGATTTTCTTCTTCAAAATCAATAACCATTCCATAAGATCGTCTTTTCGTTCCAATTAATACTTTACTTTCATTATTTTTATCTGAATTTTCTAACCGACTGGCTTTAGATGCAAATGATTTTTCGTCAAAATTTTCTATCTTGTGATCAATAGAAGTTGATGCAAAACAATTTTTGATAAAATCCAGTTTCTTAAAATATCAAACAGAAAGATATTAATTATATTTTCATTAGTTCTACTTGATCATAATTATTTAGCAGTAGAAATTGTATAAACTTACGTCAAGTAAAATTTTTGAAAATTATTGATTTCTAAAATAACACCAGATTTAATTGTCTCAATTTCATGTGCGATCCAATCGGAATCTTCAGGTACTCGTGATGTGCTAGAAATTTGTTGATTCTTTAACCTTTTAGCGTTAACTTGATCTAACATATGTTTTTGTAATAAACCATCATTTTTTTTCTTTCATGTTGCACAATCTTTCTTCTCACTATTTTTCAAATCCGCATTTTTAACTTTTTTGATATTATCAAATTTCTTTATTGGTCGTTTTTTGACCATGTCTTGCATTAAATTCAATAAAGGTTTTTCATCATCTAGTAAAAAAATATTCATTAGTTATTATTTATCTTTTATTTTACTTGTTAATAAGGGTGCATGTATAAACGGAGAGGGAAGAATTTTACAAAGATTATACGTTATTACAATTATAGGTTATCTCAAACAAAAAATAATACTATTTTTTTAAAATACCGTTAGAACTCGCGTATTAGCGGCAATCAATGAACTCGTATCATGCGCGGCGCAGTCGGGGCAAAGAGATGCAAACCACACCGGTGTGCATGCCCGCTAATAACGAATAGATGTCTGTAAATTTTGAGCCTACTGAAACTATCAACCACGTTTCTCTGCGTCTCATATCTGAATGCCCTATTGGCTTGCTTAGTAAGCTAATATTAGAACCGATATAAATTGATAATTTTGTTATTCGGTTCTCATTAATAGAATTTGCTGTTATCATTTCTAAGTTCAAAATATAAATTTAAGTTGCAATGTAAATAATAATACTACAATTAAATTATAATTTTAAAAATCGCGATATTCGATTAATGGTTATTTTAATAATTACTATTTTAATAATAATACTTATTATAATTGTTATTATCAATATTATTTAATGAAATTTATAATTTTTTAAAATAAAATCATGAGAAATTCATTTAATTTTTTACTTGTTTTAAATTGTATTTAAAAAAGTGTTTTACTTACAGTCTGATGCGATAATTATTCCAAAATATTCTTGCGCTTTGTGAGAATCTTCGGGTCACAAAAATCATTACTTTTTCGCCAACCTTTATCGTCGAGCATTATTCGTCGGGAATAATAGATTGTTTATAAATCACGCACATTGATGCGTCGTCGCAATCTATCAAGTACTGCATTTCGTTTCCATAAATCACCCTTATTTTAGTATACTCTTTATTACGTTGAAAAAGTAACAGAGAAAGCAATTCAGGTTCAGACTTAATAACCTCGTATTGACATTCGAAAAACCATTATGTTTTTTAAACAAATGAATCACTATAGACATTCAAAGAAAATGCGCGACTTGAATTCGCTTCACGCAGTTAAATTACGCAGCATTTCAAAGCGTATAAAAAACCTGTCAACTTTAAAATGAGGCCAAAAAAGTATAAACAAAACTTCGAAGATGCTGTAAGTTAATTTATTTATCTAAAGTTATGTATAGAATAATCACTAAAATTATCATTTTTTTTAATTATAATGTATAAAAATACATAAATGTGTTATGTTGTCAGAATATTGAAGTTCCTGTGTCGACCTTACGTAGATGGAATGTTCAGAACGCAAATGTTCATTAAAATCAAGAAATGTTGACATTGAATGTTTCGGATGAAAATGATTGCGATGACGAACAGCAGGCAGATATCGATGTAAATGAGCTATTGTTGCTGATCGAATGCGAGGAAAGCGAGGTAAATAATACAAAGCTTTTTGATAAAATATATATGATGAGATGTTTTATCACACTGTAGTCCCAGGGTTTTTAGAGCTGTAGAAGCGCCACCGCCACTCGATCCAACTGCGAATCGAGTGCGGAAAAACGCGCCGTTCAGTTAAAAACGGTGATTTTTTTACTATTGTCAATTTAAATTGAGATTTTAATCTAAACTGTGACTGTTACAGTCCAATTTTGCCTTACTTTAGATTTTCAACACTACAAAAATCGCCGATTTATACTGCACGATGCATAACTACGTACGCTAGGTACACTATCCCGTATTCAACGTTATGAACATGTGCCACTCATCGAGGTAGCAGTGCGGCCGCAACGGGCGCATGGTTGGCTTACGGAAAGTGCACGGAGAGGTGGTCTGATTGTATGATGGTGCTGCACGTTCAGTTTTCGTACAGAATCTTACCTTTTAATTCCGTGTAATTTATTCATTGATAATTCTCACATCAAAATTACGTCACGATAAAATTTTTAAACATTAACCTTATTTTAAACATTAACCTTTTTTAACCTTCTTTTTAATGGGAATGTCGTAATATTCTTTTTATTAAATATAAGAAAACAATGTTTTATTTTAGGTACATATGCATCACGTTTAACTATAAGATTTAAAATACTTTTTATTTATAAGTAAATATGATTTTTTTGCAAAACCGCGATTTTTACTAATAATTTTACTAATAAGTATTAGGTAGATAAATACGAAATAATTAATATGCCACTCAATTTTTACCATTTTATGTATCCATAATATGCATTTTTCATCGATTATACTGAGGATGGCTCTCAGGCAAGTTTCCCAGAGCTGAAATATACACATTCACTACTGCATATTCTTTTATCAAAATTCTTTTACTTTGTATACTTTTATGTTATTTATTGTTCTTTGTTAAAATATTGCTTTGTTTATAACTATTACAATTGTAAATTATAATTATTTTATTATATTTATTTGTATTTGTATTATTTTATTATACTTTTATGTTATTTATTGTTCTTTGTTAAAATATTGCTTTGTTTATAACTATTACAATTGTAAATTATAATTATTTTATTATATTTATTTGTTATATCTTTTACTATAAATAAGTTAGAATTTTTTGGTTTGTTTATGCAAAAGATATTATAAAAAAATATATACATTATAAAATATATTTATACTACAAGGTTTCGCTGTGTCACACAAATTTCGACTTACTGTGACAAAGTAATTTTTTTAACTAATTAAAATGAAAAATCTGTCCTTTATCTTTTTACTTAAACTAACAAAATATTAATTAAAATATTCATGTATGGTATCCTTATATTTTTTATTTCTATCTTATTCATAGGGAATACCTTTAGAAGATGGAGATACTGGCTTATTTGAAATCAATTCAATTTTGGGGTCTTCTAGAAGTTCGTCGATCGAGTCTATTCAAACCAATGATGAAACGGTAGAAGAAGAACAGCTGCATAACGAAATATTTATGGAAACCGATACCCATTTGGATTGGATAAACAAGAAGCTGTATGACTCAGCATCATTTACTACTGATGAAACCGTGCATGAAATTTTAAGTTTTTTCTTTGCAAATCTTTTAACGAAGCGATGTTTAGAAATTTTATTGCTACTCTTAGATTTTCTTTTACCGAAACCCAATAATCTTTCTAAAACTAAATATCAGCTTTTAAAACTATTAGATACGTTATTACCCCCTAATGGTGATTTAGTAAAGAAACACCAAATATATGAAAATTGTTCGCATTATTTAGGCCCATTTGTCCCACTAAACCGATCACTGTATGCGATGACTGCAACAGCACAAAAGTATTTGATATTTTTATTGAGTGTAACCTTAAACAACTTTTAAAAAATGCCTTGGAAGTCAGAGATTTAAAAAATTTAATAAATATTCATAACAAACAAATTAAAAATATTGATGAAAATACTATTTGTGATTTTACGTCAGGCATGAAATATACAAAATTCAAGCGTGAAATACTTAAAGGTGAATTTGATCTATGTTTGATATGGAATACTGATGGTGCACCTGTTTCAAAATGTTCAAATGGACAAATATGGTCTATTCAAGTAAAAGTTTTGAATATTCCTCCCAAAAAAAGAAGATCTTATCAATTTTTAACGGCATCATATTACAGCAATGAAAGTAAACCACCAATGAATTCATTTTTAAAACCATTCGCAGATAGTTTAAAAGATCTATATGAAAATGGAATTGAATGGTTTGATAAATCGAGAAACAAAATGGAGCGCAGTATTGTTATTGCACCGATCGCCACTTTAGACTGTCCTGCGCGAGTCAACGTACAAAATATGATGCGGTGCAACGGCGAGTGCGGCTGCACTTTGTGCGAGCATCAGGGTTTTACCTGCCCCACAGGATTAGGTCATAATCGAGTGTATCCCGTATTAGAAAATGCTCCTCTTCTAAGAACACATGGGAGTATAATAGAACAAGCTAATATTGTTATATTGTTATAAACAACGGACTTGAACACGTAAAAGGAGTAAAAGAAGTTTCGATTACATACCCTGCTTTGACTGTGCTTCATCGTTTGTACCCGACTATATGCATGCGACTTTACTTGGAGTGCTTGTTAGTCTCTGGTCTGATGGAAAAAATCATAAAAGAAAAATTTACATAAAAAAATCAGCGAAAATGGAAATAGTTACTTTGATTAGGCACATTTCTCCACCTGATTTCATCGTTCGAACTCCACGGCAATTAAAAGATATAAAATATTGGAAAGCAACAGAAATAAGAGATTTTACTCTTTTTTATTTTCCAATAATTTTAAAAGACAAGTTGTCAAATAAATATTATAAGCATTTTCTACTGTTAGTATATGGAACACGAATGCTGTTGCAAGAAAAAATAAATTTAAATGAAATTAGTATAGCTGAAGAATTATTATCATTATTTGCAGAAAATGTAGTAGAGCTTTATGGGCTAGAAAAGTGCAGTTTTAACGTGCATCAACTAACCCGTATGGCCGAATGTGTTCGAAAATGGGGGCCACTTTGGGCGTGGTCTGCTTTCAGTTTTGAAGATGCCATTGGATATTATAAAAAAATGAATCATGGCCCTAATAAAGTAGATATGGAAGTAGTAAATACGAGCATAGTTCAATAAGTCTTTAGAATAAAGTATAAAAACAATTTTTTTTGGGTAATTTTTTTTTTATTTTTCAACATAATCTCCTTGGAGCTCTATACACTTGGTCAATCGCTTTTTAAGTTTTTTTAATCCTTCAGAAAAGTGCGTTTTCGGAAGTTCCTCAAAAGAAGCACTTACAGAGGCAATGACGTCTTCGTTGTCCGTAAATCTCTGTCCACCGAGCCATTTTTTAAAGTTTGGAAATAAGAAAAAGTCACTGGGGGCTAAATCTGGTGAATACGGTGGGTGTTCGACCAATTCGAATTTTAGTTCTTCAATTTTAGCCATTGAAACGAAGCATGTGTGAACTCAGGCGTTGTCGTGATGAAAGAGAATTTTTTTTCTCGCCAAATGTGGTCGTTTTTTTTAATTTCTTCTTTCAGCTGCTCTAATAATGATGCATAATACTCACCAGTAATTGTTTTACCCTTTTCCAAGTAGTCAATAAGTATAATTCCACGTGCATCCCAAAAAACTGTAGCCATAACCTTACCAGCTGACTTTACGGTCTTTGCCTTCTTTGGAGCTGGTTCGCCTGTGGAAATCCACTGTTTGGATTGTTCCTTTGTCTCAGGAGTGTAGTGGTGTATCCATGTTTCATCCACAGTCACAAATCGACGAAAAAATTCCTCAGGATTCCGACTTATGCGCGCCAAAAGAGCCTCAGAGGCGACCACTCTATTGCGTTTATTCTCAGCTGAGAGCAAACGCGGCACCCATCTTGCCGATAGCTTTTTCATGCCTAATTTTTCATGTAGAATTGAAACAACTGCACCTACAGATATCCTTGTGGCCTCGGCTAACTCACGCACGTTTAATCTTCTATCCTTCAACACCATATCGTGGATTTTATTGATGATTTCGGGAGTAGTTGCTTTTACGGGCCTTCCTGAACGTGGTTCGTCACTTATTGATGTACGACCACGCTTAAATTCATTTACCCAGTTATAAACCGTTGCTAAGGCAGGGGCAGATGTGCCATGAACTGAGTCCAATTCATTTTTTATCTCATATGGAGTTAAACCCTTTAAATGAAAATATTTAATTACCGCTCTGAACTCGTTTTTTTTCATTTTTCTTAACAAGCAATTTTTTTTTTTCAATTGGTTATAAAAACACGTAAACTCAGAAGATGTGGACTGTGACTGCACCATATATCTAGTCGGGAGTGGTGCTGACTGAAAACAGATGATTTGGAGCGATTCGCGCGCCATCTGTTGGTCATTCTAAAGACTTATTGAACTACCCTCGTACTTTAAAAATGTTTAATGCATACTACGTTTTAATAGAAAAATTGAATATTATTTCTTCTAATAAAAATCAAAGAAATAAAGAAACGGTATTAGGTTTCCAAAAAATATGTTTTGAACATGCACGAAATTGAAGCCCTTCAATTTGTGACTTTAGCTAGAGAACCATGTAATCTCAATGGTAATATAAGCTGCATCTTTATTAGAGCTAAAAAGGGTTTACAAGTATTCACCTAAAATTTTTATTCACGGAAAAGAAGTGAATGAATTCAATGGTTTATTGGAATAACAAATCACAGTTTGGAATAATACAATTCTTCATAAACATTAATAACTCAATATTTGCAGTAATAATGGAACTTACTCGAAATTTTATAGAAATAAATTTGATTACTCCGCAATTTCAGTTAAATTTGTGCGATATTCTAATTCCTATGCGACTTACATATTGTTATTATGCTTTACCATTAAGCCTTATCAATGAAAAACTTTTATATGTAAATAGTTATGTATGTATACCTCCTAATTCATATGAAAGAAAAGAAAATAATTTGTCCTAAGCAGTCAACTTTGCGCATTAATTTTTTGTATTTGGTATAGTTATCAAAATTGTTTGTTTTTTATCTTTTACGGCATATCGCACTAATCCTTTTAAAGATCTTACACTGGTGCTCTCAAATAAAGCTCAGCACCCGTAGTTTATTGAATATACTGTATATCTTGAGACATAGCTATAACCGTTAACATTAGCAATATATCTATATACATGATATTCTTAACTTTAAGTGTATGAGCAATGTTAATTTTTTAGCTATAATATCTTGTGATCTATTAGCTATTTAACCAAACTACGGATGTTGGGCTTCATTTTACAATGCCAGGAAAAGGTCTTTAAGTTTCTTAAAAATACAAGATCTAATATTAAAAATATGATTTATATAAAACATTAAAATGATTTTGTACAAATTATATATAACTTATGCATAGATTATATAAGTTCATTTATATGTAGAACCTATACATAATCTATACATAGTAGATTACATATAATTTATTCATAGTCTCTATAAAATTTTTTTACCTGGGTTGTAGTTGGCATACGGGTTTAGTACCGTTACAGCCTAGTGGAACATTTTATTATATACGAAATATAACATATTTGAAACGAAAGTATTCACCGCAATCATAATTTCAAATTTAAATTAAAAGCCCGCTCACCCTTTCTCTTTTTAACCCCCTCTTCTTTTCTTCCTTTTTGGCCTGTGGGAATAAGGCGATAGCCCAAACCTCGGAGTTGGTCCGCCCAAATTTGCCTCTACTAACCTGGGCCCGCAGAGAGTTTAAAAATAAGGTCATGCACCTTCCTCTTCACCGGGAAACTATGATGCCTGTGGCTAATAGATTCCCCAAGGGTGATTAGGTTGCTCTGGGCCCCATCAGTATCATGCCATATTCATCATTAATTGTTCGTGATTCACTAACACATTAACAAATAAAAAGAAAGAACCTTCTTTCTGTGGGGTTCGTGTAACGTAAAGTAAAAGGAATAAACTTGCTTATGTAAAAAAAAATTAATTAGTAAATTTTCTTATGTGAATTAATTGATTACAATTAAATTATATTGTTCATTTGTTTGTTTTATTCTTGTTTATTGGGCCGAGCGTTCAGGCTATCGACGTGACTCAATCTCTTGACTGTCGAGTAACACACGAGTGAAAAGAAAGAAAAAATTGGATACTTTCGTTATATATACTTTTATATGTCTATGAAAATAACATATTTGGTTTTTTAAACGTTTAAATAAAGAAATAAAGGCGAACTGCCAAAATTTCATAATCATTAATACTGTCTTGAAATATTATTGTCTACAATTATTTATCCACTTTCACCACCACTTCCCATCTCGCACACACGTCTAAAATAGTTAACTTAAATAAATTATTTTAAAAAAAATAAGGGTAAAGAACCCACTTCAACCTTCCAGGATGAAATGAAAAATCAAGCCATACAAGGCAAGACAATTGGATATAAGAATAACATTATTTTAGATAATATAAGTTGAAGAAGAAGAGGTAATGTATCAAAATTATAAAAATGCATTTCTTTGTCTTTGACTTGTCTTTGAAGCAAAGGTGGTAAATCGTCAAAGGTAAATCTATAGGATTTAGAATGATAAATTACTAGTGGAAACGGAAAACGCGTTTCCATCTAGCGTATAAATGATGAAGTTAAAATGAAAATAAAATTTTTTTTTCTTCTCACTATAACCAGAGTTGTTGAGAGGCCGCATGAAGAATAAAGTATTAGAATAAAATTTTTCACAAAGAAAATTGTTGGCGCAAATATGAAAAAAAATTGATTCTGACTCAAATTAACACAGTTTTAAAATTTTACATGCAGATATAGATATATCCTAAATGTTAGGATACACTTTGTGTTTTTTTTCAGGTTTAGATATAAGTAGGGATCCGAGCTCCTTTCCCTGCAGTAGTAGTTTGAGTAATAGTGATCAGGATCAATCGCTCAATCTACGAATAAGGGACTGTACGGCTCGCCGAGACAACTATATATATTTTGATTAAAATCTATATCTTTTACTTTACGTTAAAAAAATGAGTTATAAATTAATGTCATAATTGTTGTGCATTTATTTATTAAATAATTAGAATCACCCTCCTTTTTATTCAAGTCTAATAATTTATGTTTCTGGTTCATTATTTTATTCATTTTTGCATTATTTTTTTTATATAATTTTCAATTTAGTAAATTGCCACAACACTATCCTATTTATTAAATTATTAAATATATCACAAAATTACTGAACACAATTTAAACATAGCTAGCAGAAAAAAAACAGTTGTTATCCTAGATACTGGATTTTCACTCACATGCACTTTTCACAAACAACGGGCCAGTAGATTCCGATACTTTCAGGATTCTTGTGCGCGAGAAAAGCCTTTGGCGGTAGAATTTCGGACAATTGATAAGTCTCTCAGTGGATAAATATGACCATTGGAACACAAAGTATTGTGTAAATCAAAGGTGCAAGCCTTCTTCGACCACACGTCTTGTCCCCCTTGACGCATGAGTAATGTGAAAAAATATATATTTTGATAGGTATATGTTTGAGTAAGGTAGAATAAGTAATAGAGTTGCTTGATAATTAGATTATATAAATAAATAATCATTATTATCTAAATAGAAGCAAGTTTAAACGCAAAAGAAATAGGATTGACGAGTCAGTAGTGCGTTATAGGCCAAGACGCAGGCTTCTGGTAATTGAAAATTATGAAAGAAAAAGATAAAAAAATTTACCGCAAAGCAATAGGTCCTACAACATTAAATTAAAATTAATATAGGTGGGAAAATGTAAAAATTAACACTCACCTGATGTTTATATGCGTTAGTAAGGTTGTGTCCAATCCATTTTAAGTTTTTAGTTCCTACACATACCTATAGGCCTTAAAACTTCACACGCGTGTTCCTTGCTATATCACACGGTTCGCTTGAAGCAGGCACAAGTTGACCTAAAATGTGTCCGAAATCGGCTAACGCAGAAAGTTTCTGTATCATCTGGGGATAAAAAATCTGTATAAATGCAAATCCTAGCTGCTCGGTTTCGCAAGTTATGGCCATTTTTCTATTTTAAGTGCAGTTCGCTCGTGAGAGGAAGAGTCAGCCACTTTTGTATGGTCATTTTGTATGGACACAGTCATTTTTCTAAACTCTATTATTGAAAAATTCTTACAAACATGAACTAAAAATTGTTCAAATGTGATTTTTTTTCTCAAATTTACATGTAATTTTGTCAACGGCTCTTTGAATAATGCTGCTGTTCCAATTTTGTTCGCTTTCTTAGTGTAATATAAAAACAGCTTAACTGACTAATTTAAAAAAATTATTTTCTTTGATAAATTTAGTTCATATTTCTCCGCTAGATGTCGCATACCATTTTTCACAACCCTTTATAGAAATTGGTATCTTTAAACTATATGTATAAGAGGATATCTGTAGTAATAGAACTGCGTTAAAAAAATTTTAACGTCACAAATTGGTTGCTACATTTAAGATTATTTTATTAAATAATCTTTATTAAATAATAAAATAATATTATTTTATTAAATAATCTTTAGGTTTTAAAATGCCTTCCAAAAGTTGTCATAATGACAACAGAAAAAAAGTATGCGGCCCAAGTGGGAAAAAAATTGTATTAGGAACTGTAAATCCTCAAAAGTTTTTAATAAATAAAAACACTGAACATCTTATAAAACAGTATATATCAAAAGATTATGATTTGACTGATGAGAAATATCCCTTGAGTATATTTAAATCTTGTTCTGTAACTCTTCTCGAAATTGATAAAGATATTTTTAACAGACAATTGCAAAATATGCCTAAATATAACGAAATTATATTACCAAAAATAACTCGTTTAACTGAAAGTGTCTGTAATTGCTACATTTGTTTGACTGCCAGATTTACAGGGCATGTTAAGAATAAGAGAGGAAAAGGTAAGTTCAAAGATGTGAGCAAGGAAATTGACATTACTGCTGGATATTACGAATCTCAAAAATTAGAGTCACTTTCTTTGAAACAAAAGCTTACATCTACAGAATCGATAAAGTTATGTAGTACGTGTTTTCAAGAAATTGGTAAAGGAAAATCGCATACTTGTAATAATGTAAATAGTAATGTAATGAAAATAGTCGAAAAACTTCCTGAAAAAAGTCAAGAGCAACTTCTTTCTAGTATCATAAAGAAGAAATTTGCTTCTCATGCAGATACGAGTGGAAAATTCAAAAATTCTGATGTAAATGTTTCTACTGGTGGTCGACAAATAAGAATAAAAATAAATCCAGTTGCAAATAAAAATGTTTCATTTGATGAAGAATCTTTAGATAATTTAAAAGTTAAAATAGGAGCTTCTAGTAGTAAGATGAAAAAAATTACAAATTTTATAAGATGTCATGTGGGACGAAAATCTATTCCTGTAGATTACTCGAAGCACATGGCGGAAATGTCGAATTCGCTAAGAGATGTATACAAAACAGGAGTATATGAATTTGAATGTGAAAAGTCGACCAATAAAGCACTGCGACCTGTCGTTTATGCGGACGCCGAAGAACTACTTAATCGTGTCATTGAAAAAAGAAATTTGCAAGGAAATGTAATTGTTAAAGTCATGGCTGATAGTGGTCAAGGCTTTTTCAAAATAAGCTTAACTATCCTTCCCGAAAACTACTCTCCTGTTGAAGACAGCTCTCTAGAAGACTTATAATGATGAAAATTTCCAATACAATCCTGAGGATTTGAATGAAAATAAAAAAAGAAAATTGTATACTGAAGGTGGCAGCATAAGTAAAAAAGGTAAGCTCACCAGTGTCGATGGTTTGATACTTTTATGCATAACTCCTGATATAAAAGAAACACATGCTAATATGAAAACTTTATTTGACATAGCTAATATAAATAATATTCCTTTCAAGTTTTTTGCAGATTTTAAACTTTTATTGATTGTGAATGGACAACAAACTGCTACGTCAGCCTACCCTTGTCCATATTGTTTTATTTCTCTACACGATTTAAGGAGTAAACCCGATTCCAACAGCAGCGATAATGCTAGTAGTTCATATCATCAAATTGGAATGGAGAATAATACTGAACTAAAAACATATGGAAACTTAAGAGCAGATTATGAAAAATACTGCCTTGCAGGGAAAGATAAAAAATATAGCAAAGAATGTCATAGCACTATAAATTCTCCTCTTTTCGATGAAAGCGACGACACTTACGTACTTCAGAAGTGTGTGATTCCTGAGTTACATGTGCAGCAGGGTTTTGTTAATCATTTATTTTGGAAAGGATTAGTTCCTTTATTAGGCGAAAAAAAAGCTTTATTGTGGCCAAAAAAATTAAATTTAATATCTAAAAATTATCATGGAGATGCATTTGAAGGGAACGCGTGTAGAAAGTTACTGAAAAATGCGGATATGCTTAATGATAAAGATATTTACGGAGATGTAGGTATATATAAAATAATGCCCTATATCACAGCTTATAAAGCAATGAATAAAGTAGTAAATTGCTGTTTTACCTCTGGAAAAGTAGGGCCTTCTCTTGATGCTCATATCAACGAGTTAAAGAACGCTTTAAACAGTATTAATAATCTTTCTGAAACTTTAAAAATTCATGTTCTAATTTCACACGTTAAAGAAAGTTTAAAGTTTATAGAAAAGAATAATGGATTAGGGTATTGGTCAGAACAAAGTGGTGAATCAATACACCATGAGTTTTTGAAGTTTTGGGAACGTTATAAAGTCAGCAGTATCCATCATGATGCTTACTTATCAAATTTATTTAAGGCAGTAGTTGAATTTTCATCCCTTCACCTTTAAAGTATTATTATTTAATTATTTATTTTTATTTTAATTCTGTTTTCATTTAAAAGTTTTGTAGTAAAAGATAAAAACCAAAAAGAAAGAAAAAAAATTCCAAAAAAAAAAAAAAAAACATGGGGTCATTCATCCACTACGTCCTCGTCGTTGATCCTGGGTCTCGCTAAAGGTGGATTTATAGATATGTATGAATTATATATAAATAAAAAAGTAGACAATGCATATTTTTTTAATCATTTATGACGCAAATTATATTAAAATTTCTTAAATTCTGCATAAAACTGCACACAATGAATAAAGCGAAAAAAATTGGAAAAGCAGCATTATTCAGAGAGCCGTTGAAAAAATTACATGTAAATTTGAGAAAAAAAACAAATTTGAACAATTTTTAGTTCATGTATGTAAAAATTTTTCAATAATAGAGTTTAGAAAAATGACTGTGTCCATACAATTGTATATATATATATATATATATATATATATATATATATATATATATATATATATATATATATATTAAATACTTTACTTTAAAATTCTTTTATTGTTTGATAGAATTCGATGTTGATGTTGTAAATGGTACAGTAGAGATACAAGAATTGAAATTTTCAATTACCTGGTTGATCAGGAAATCTGAATTGGGGGATACAAATGTATGGAACAGGGTTCTTTTATTGTTTGATAGAATTCGATGTTGATGTTGTAAATGGTACAGTAGAGATACAAGAATTGAAATTTTCAATTACCTGGTTGATCAGGAAATCTGAATTGGGGGATACAAATGTATGGAACAGGGTTCTTTTATTGTTTGATAGAATTCGATGTTGATGTTGTAAATGGTACAGTAGAGATACAAGAATTGAAATTTTCAATTACCTGGTTGATCAGGAAATCTGAATTGGGGGATACAAATGTATGGAACAGGGTTCTTTTATTGTTTGATAGAATTCGATGTTGATGTTGTAAATGGTACAGTAGAGATACAAGAATTGAAATTTTCAATTACCTGGTTGATCAGGAAATCTGAATTGGGGGATACAAATGTATGGAACAGGGTTCTTTTATTGTTTGATAGAATTCGATGTTGATGTTGTAAATGGTACAGTAGAGATACAAGAATTGAAATTTTCAATTACCTGGTTGATCAGGAAATCTGAATTGGGGGATACAAATGTATGGAACAGGGTTCTTTTATTGTTTGATAGAATTCGATGTTGATGTTGTAAATGGTACAGTAGAGATACAAGAATTGAAATTTTCAATTACCTGGTTGATCAGGAAATCTGAATTGGGGGATACAAATGTATGGAACAGGGTTCTTTTATTGTTTGATAGAATTCGATGTTGATGTTGTAAATGGTACAGTAGAGATACAAGAATTGAAATTTTCAATTACTTGGTTGATCATGAAATCTGAATTGGGGGATACAGATTAAGGATCAGGGTTCTTTTATCGTTTGATAGAATTCGATGTTGATGTTGTAAATGGTACAGTAGAGATACAAGAATTGAAATTTTCAATTACTTGGTTGATCAGGAAATCTGAATTGCGGGATACAGATTAAGGATCAGGGTTCTTTTATTGTTTGATAGAATTCGATGTTGATGTTGTAAATGGTACAGTAGAGATACAAGAATGGAAATTTTCAATTACTTGGTTGATCAGGAAATCTGAATTGGGGGATACAGATGTATGGATCAGGGTTCTTTTATTGTTTGATAGAATTCGATGTTGATGTTGTAAATGGTACAGTAGAGATACAAGAATTGAAAATTTCAATTACTTATTCTTTAATTGGTTTAATATAATTATCTAATAAATTAAATGCCTGAATAAAGGGTTATTTTGATAGAATAAATTATATAATATTATTTATTATTTTCAATAATAAATAAAAGGTATACTAAATTTAAGTTATTAGATTCATAATCTAAAGATAAATAATAATTATATTTTAAAGAAAATTTTAGTTTATAAAAATATTTTTATTAAAAAAAAAAGATCAAGTAGTCTTTAAATTTTAATTAAATTTTAATTTGGTTTATTAATTAATTTATAATTTCAAATTTATACTATTTATGTATATATATACATTTATAACTTTAAATAATAGTAAAGTAATATATAATATTTTATATTTAATAATTTATTATAAAGGAATATTAATAATATAGGTGAATATTTGTGCCAGCATCAGCGGTTAAACAAAATATATAAATTAATTAATTTTATTATTATTAAAATAAAATTTAATATATTAATTTATTGATATGTAGGATAAAATAATATTTTATTTTAATTAATATAATAATTAGATAAAAATTAAAAAAATTATTATTATAAACTAGGATTAGATACCCTATTATAATTAAATATAATAACTTAATAAATTAGTAAATTATATTGAAACTTAAAAATTATGCCGGTATTTTAATCTATTTAGAGGAATTTGTTTAATAATTGATACTCCACTATAGGATTGACTTTATATTTATGTTTATGTA
This sequence comes from Gastracanthus pulcherrimus, assembly GCA_949152435.1. Lineage (NCBI taxonomy): Eukaryota > Metazoa > Arthropoda > Insecta > Hymenoptera > Pteromalidae > Gastracanthus > Gastracanthus pulcherrimus. The sequence goes on from OX424572.1 coordinate 44,040,416, forward strand.
TGTTCGTTATAAAAAGATGTATAAAAAAAATCTTTTATAATTTTTATTGAATTTTATTTCAGATCAATATGTAGCTTTTAGTAATAGAATTTAATGAATTACAATAAAATTAATTTATATTTATATAGATTATTAATTTAAAAATTAATATAAAATTTAATTTAATAGTAAATTTATTGAATTAATTAATTAGAATAAAGTTTAAAATATGTACAAATTGCCCGTCACTTCTATTATTAATAGAATATTATTAATAGAAATAAGTCGTAACAAAGTAAATATACTGGAAAGAAAGATTAATTTATTTGTTATATTAGGGATATAGTTAAATCATAATATTTACTTTGCAAGTAAAAGTTATTTAATTGATATAATTAATTATTCTTAAATAAAGATTTTTAAAAAAATATTTTATGAGTTTTATTTATTATCTTTAAAGTATTAATGTAAGGTTAAAATTTAGTTTAAATATTAAAAATTTATAAATTTGATATTGTTAGTATTGTGAAAGAATATGCATATAATTATAGTAAAATAAATATTAATTATTATTTACCTTTTGTATCAGGGTTTATTAATTTATACAAATTTAAAATTTTATATCTCGAAATAAATTGATTTAAATATCTTATATTAATTAGTGTGTAATTATTATTAATAATAAGTATTTAGAAGTGATATGTTTACATAATTTATCACATCTAGTTACTTTATAAATAAATTTAATTCAGGTAAGTATTTTAAATTTAATTAATTACTTATTAATTTAAATTTTTATTAATAATTTAAGGGATAAACTTTAAGTTAATTTTAATATTTTAAATTATAATTAAATTTTTATAGAATTAGAAATTTTTATTTATATATAGTATTTAATAATAAATATATTATTTAAATAATTTTTAAATAATTTATTTAATTATAAAGTTAAAATTTAAAATAATTTAAAATTTATAATTATGATAAAATTAGTAAATAAATTATTAAAAGTATTAAATATATTGATAGATTTAGTTAAGGGATTAGGCAAAAATTTTATTCACCTGTTTATTAAAAACATGATTTATTGAAAATAATTTTAAATCAAATCTGCTCAATGATTGATTTAAATAGCTGCAGTAACAAAGGTAGCATAATCATTTGTCTTTTTATTAAGGTCTGGAATGAATGATTTAATGAAATAAAATCTGTCTCAATTAAATTAAAATTAAAATTTTATTTTAAGTTAAAATTCTTAAATATAATTAAAAGACGAGAAGACCCTATAGAATTTTATATTATTATATTAATTATTATTATATTATTAATAATTAATAATTTTATATTTTATTGGGGTAGTATAAAAATTAAATAAATTTTTTTAGTTAATAAACAAATATAAGTGAATTTATAATCCATTACTAATGAAATTAAAATTTTCTTATTGATAAAAATTTTTGCGACCTCGATGTTGAATTAAAATAAATTATTATTGTAGATAATAATATAATTAAGTCTGTTCGACTTTTAAAATCTTACATGATTTAAGTTTAGATCGGCGTGAGCCAGATCGGATTCTATCTTTAATAAATTTGATGGTTTTTTACGAAAGGACTTAGCATCTATAATAATTATTTAAATTTGAATAAAATTATTATTTTGGCAGATTAATGCTTTAAATTTAGAATTTAATAATAAATATTTATAGTTAAATAATATTGTTAATAAATTTAAATAATTTATTTATTTCTTTAGATATAATAGTAATAATTTTAGTTAGGGTTGCATTTTTAACCTTATTAGAACGAAAAATTTTAGGTTATATTGAAATTTGTAAAGGTCCCAATAAAGTAGGATTTTTAGGTTTACTTCAACCTTTTAGAGATGCTATTAAACTTTTTAGTAAAGAAACACTTTTAATTTTAAAGTCTAATTATTTATTATATATAATAAATTTTTTATAATAAATAAAAGATTTTTAATTATTTTATGTTTAATAAGAATGGGGGTATATTCAATAATAATAGCAGGGTGATCTTCAAATTCGGTATATACCTTAATTGGAAGAATACGAGGAGTGGCTCAAACTATTTCTTATGAGGTCAGAATAATTTTATTAAGTTTAAGATTATTATTTTTAATCGAACGATTTAATTTACTAAATTTTTATATATTTCAAAAAATTTATGATTTATTAGATTTAATTTCCCCCTTTGTTTAATTTTATACACAAGGTTATTAGCTGAATTAAATCGAACTTCTTTTGATCTTGCAGAAGGAGAATCTTAATTAGTTTCTGGATTTAATACCGAATATATAAGAGGTAGATTTGCAATAATTGTTATTGCCGAATACGGAATAATTATGTTAATAATATTTTTATTTTCCTTATTTTTCCTAGGTGGAGCAATTTATATAATATATTTTTATCTAATGTATATGGGAATATTATTTTTAGTAATCTGAATTCGGGGATCTTATCCTCGAATACGGTATAATAATCTTATATATTTAACTTGAAAATGATATCTCCCTATCAGGTTAAATTGATTAATTTATATTATTAGTGTTAAAATTAGATTTTACTATCTAATTTTACAAATGATTGGAAGTTTTTACTTCTTTAGTATGGTTTAGTATGGTTATTAGCTTAATAATTGATTTAAATATTATTATATCATAAATTTTAGCAGTGTAAGGGGAAAATAAGAAATATATAAAGTATATAATAGAAGTAATTTGGCAAATAATAATGTAAGGGTCCTCAACTGGACGAGCTCCAATTCAAGATAAAAGGATAAATAAATAAATAAAAAATCAAAATAAAGTTTTATTAATTAAATAAAATTTAAAGCCTTTTATTTTGTATACTATATTAAAAGCAAGAATTATTAAAATAAGAATTGACAAAAGTAAGGCTACAACTCCTCCTAATTTATTAGGAATTGAACGTAAAATTGCATATTCAAATAAGAAGTATCATTCAGGTTGGACCTTTATGTGGAACTCCTTTTTTATCAGGATTTTATTAAAAAAAGATCAAATTTTAGAGACTATATTTAATAATAATAGGAATCTAATTATTTATTTATTATTAATATTAAGTACAGGGTTAACTATATCTTATAGATTTCGATTAATTTACTATCTTATAAATAGAAATTATAATTTTTTTTGTATACATATAGTTAAAGATTGTAAATTAATAGATTATCCTATAATTATTTTAATATGTATCTCTTTAATCTATGGAAATTTAATAAATTGACTAATATTTAATAATATTGAATTAATTTACTTATTATTTATTGAAAAAATTTCTATCTTAATAATTTGTTTGACATTTTTTTTAGGGATATATATATATATAATAAAAATTAAATTTAAATTTAATTATTTTATAAAATATTTTTTTGGTAAAATATGATTTTTATATAGATTTATTCCAATAATTATTATTAATCCTTTAAATTTAAGTAAAATTTATTCCTTAAGTAATGATAAAGGATGAAGAGAATTTTATGTAAAAAAATCTATGTACTTAATATCAAAAACTAAAATGAATTTAAATTTTAATTATTTAATATTTTTAATAATATTTATTTCTTATTTAATTTTAATAATTATTATACTATATTTAAATAGTTTAATTAAAACGTGATATTGAAGATATCAAAATTATTTTTAATATTTAAATATTTATAAAAAATATTTATTTTTATATTGAAAATATAATGTTTTAATTAAACTATATAAATTTAAATATGAAATTGTGGTTAATATCAACAAATCATAAATATATGGGAATTTTATACTTTATCTTTGGAGCATGAGCTGTTTAGTCCTTTCTTTAAGAATAATTATTCGGTTACAGTTAGGTAATCCAGGATCTTTAATTGGTAATGTTCAAATTTATAACTCAATTGTTACAACTCATGCATTTGTAATTTTTTTTTGTTATACCTGTAATAATAGGGGGATTTGGTAATTTTTTATTACCCTTAATTTTAGGGATTCCTGATATTATATGGCTTTCCCTCGAATAAATAATATAAGGTTTTGATTACTACCTCCAAGATTAATTTTACTAATTTCTAGAATATTTATCGGTAGGGGAACTGGTACAGGATGAACTGATTATCCACCCTTATCTTCTAGATTAGGCCATAATGGACCTTCAGTAGATTTATCTATTTTTTCTTTACATATTGCTGGTATTTCTTCAATTATAGGATCTATTAATTTTATTACTACTATTTTAAATATAAAGATTTATAAATTTGAGAATATTCCTCTTTTAGCTTGAGCTTTACTATTAACAGCGATTTTATTATTATTATCTCTCCCAGTGTTAGCAGGAGCAATTACTATGTTATTATTTGATCGAAATTTAAATACCTCTTTTTTTGATCCTGCTGGTGGTAGGGATCCCATTTTATATCATCATTTATTTTGATTTTGTGGGCATCCTGAAGTATATATTTTAATTTTACCTGGGTTTGGTTTAATTTCTCACATAATCTGTAACGAACGGTTAAAAAAGAAACCTTTGGGGCTATAGGAATAATCTATGCTATAATTTCAATTGGACTTTTAGGGTTTATTGTGTGAGCCCATCATATATTCACTGTTGGTATAGATGTGGATACTCGTGCTTATTTTACTTCAGCTACTATGATTATTGCTATTCCAACTGGAATTAAAATTTTTAGGTGACTAGCTTCAATAAATGGAATAAAAATTAAATTAAATAATACAAATTTATGATTATTAGGATTTATTTTTATATTTACTATTGGATGTTTAACGGGAATTATTTTATCAAATTCTTCAATTGATATTACATTACATGATACTTATTATGTAGTAGCTCATTTTCATTATGTCTTATCAATAGGTTCTGTATTTGCTATTTTTGGAAAATTTATTTATTGATATCCAATAATATTTGGAGTAAGAATAAACAAAAAATGACTAAATCTTGGTAGAAAATTATCTAGTTTTATCGAGGCCCTCGATTATTCCCATGGCAAACTAGATAAATCTACATAGTTCTAGATTAATTTTTCACCAGGGAAGATTCAATTTATTATAGTTTTTAGAGGAGTTAATTTAACTTTTTTCCCTCAAAATTTTTTAGTATTAACAGGAATACCTCGACGTTATTCAGATTATCCTGATTCTTACTTATGTTGAAATTTAATTTCTTCAATTGGGAGAGTAATTTCTTTATTAGGAACTTTATTATTTTATTTTATTTTATGGGGTAGTTTAGTTTAAAATCGAATCTTAATTTTATCAAAAACTTTAAATAATTCTATTGAATGATTAGTTTCATATCCTCCAAGATTTCATTCTTTTAATGAAATTCCAAAAATTTATATTAAATAATTAATTTCTAAAATGGCAGAATAGTGCAATAGATTTAAATTCTATACATATAATTTAAATTATTTTTAGAAAAAATTAAATTTAAATAAATATTATTTCTATTTGAAGACAAATTAAGTTTCAAGATGCAAATTCCCCCATTATAGAAAATATAATTATATTTCACGATCATGCTATGTTAGTAATTATAATACGAGGGTAGTTCAATAAGTCTTTAGAATAAAGTATAAAAACAATTTTTTTTGGGTAAATTTTTTTTTATTTTTCAACATAATCTCCTTGGAGCTCTATACACTTGGTCAATCGCTTTTTAAGTTTTTTTAATCCTTCAGAAAAGTGCGTTTTCGGAAGTTCCTCAAAATAAACACTTACAGAGGCAATGACGTCTTCGTTGTCCGTAAATCTCTGTCCACCGAGCCATTTTTTCAAGTTTGGAAATAAGAAAAAGTCACTGGGGGCTAAATCTGGTGAATACGGTGGGTGTTCGAACAATTCGAATTTTAGTTCTTCAATTTTAGCCATTGAAACGAAGCATGTGTGAACTCGGGCGTTGTCGTGATGAAAGAGAATTTTTTTCTCGCCAAATGTGGTCGTTTTTTTAAATTTCTTCTTTCAGCTGCTCTAATAATGATGCATAATACTCACCAGTAATTGTTTTACCCTTTTCCAAGTAGTCAATAAGTATAATTCCACGTGCATCCCAAAAAACTGTAGCCATAACCTTACCAGCTGACTTTACGGTCTTTGCCTTCTTTGGAGCTGGTTCGCCTGTGGAAATCCACTGTTTGGATTGTTCCTTTGTCTCAGGAGTGTAGTGGTGTATCCATGTTTCATCCACAGTCACAAATCGACGAAAAAATTCCTCAGGATTCCGACTTATGCGCGCCAAAAGAGCCTCAGAGGCGACCACTCTATTGCGTTTATTCTCAGCTGAGAGCAAACGCGGCACCCATCTTGCCGATAGCTTTTTCATGCCTAATTTTTCATGTAGAATTGAAACAACTGCACCTACAGATATCCTTGTGGCCTCGGCTAACTCACGCACGTTTAATCTTCTATCCTTCAACACCATATCGTGGATTTTATTGATGATTTCGGGAGTAGTTGCTTTTACGGGCCTTCCTGAACGTGGTTCGTCACTTATTGATGTACGACCACGCTTAAATTCATTTACCCAGTTATAAACCGTTGCTAAGGCAGGGGCAGATGTGCCATGAACTGAGTCCAATTCATTTTTTATCTCATATGGAGTTAAACCCTTTAAATGAAAATATTTAATTACCGCTCTGAACTCGTTTTTTTTCATTTTTCTTAACAAGCAATTTTTTTTTTTCAATTGGTTATAAAAACACGTAAACTCAGAAGATGTGGACTGTGACTGCACCATATATCTAGTCGGGAGTGGTGCTGACTGAAAACAGATGATTTGGAGCGATTCGCGCGCCATCTGTTGGTCATTCTAAAGACTTATTGAACTACCCTCGTAATTATTATATTAATTATATATATATATATTAAATTTTATACTTTTTAATAAATTAAATAATCGATTTTATTAGAAGGTCAAATTATTGAAATTATTTGAACAGTAAATCCAATTTTTTTTTAATTTTTTTAGTTATTCCTTCTTTAAAAATTTTATACATAACAGATGAAACTAATAAGCCTGATTTATCTATTAAAATTATTGGGCATCAATGATATTGAAGATATGAATATAATGATTTTAATTCAAATATTTCTTTTGATTCTTTTACAATTAAAAATAGTCCTATATTACGATTATTAGAAGTTGATAATCGAATAATTATACCTTCAAATATTCAAATTCGGTTATTAATTAATTCTTTGGATGTAATTCATTCTTTTGCTTTACCTGTTATAGGAATTAAAGTTGATGCAGTTCCAGGATGAATTAATCAGGTTAGGTTAAGTGTTAATAAACTTATAATTAATTATACCTCAGATAAGTCCTATATTATGATTATTTTTCTACCTATATTTTTTATTTTTATTACTAATAGTAATAATTATAATTTATTATTTAAGTCTATACTTAATAATTAATACTAAAATATTAAAAGTAAATCCTTTATATTATAAAATAAAATGATAAATAATTTATTTTCTATTTTTGACCCTTCCACTTCAATTTATTATTCTTTAAATTGATTAAGTTCTTTGTATATTTTATTATTTTTACCTAATTTATATTGATTTATTCCTTCACGAATGAATATAATATATATAATTATATTTAATAGATTAATTAATGAATTTGCTATATTACTTAATATTAAAATTAATCTAATAAATATATTAATGTTTATTAGATTCTTTATGTGAATTATATTAAATAATTTTTTAGGTTTATTCCCCTACATTTTCACTTCTTCAAGACATTTAATTTATAGACTATCTTTATCTTTAATTTTATGAATTAGATTAATATTATTTGGATGATTAAATAATATAAATCATATATTTACTCACTTAGTTCCACAAGGAACTCCAAAAATTTTAATACCTTTTATAGTATTGAAAATCTTTCTTTTTTATTATTATTAATTAATAACAAATAAAATATTGATAAATAAAAGCTAAATTAATAATAAGTCGGAAGGAATATATTAAAAATAAAAGAACCCCACAGAATCGTTATGGGAAATGGCTCTCTGTCAAACGCTCTGAAACTTTGGATTCTGGTAGTCTTTAATGTGAAGATCAAAAATGTCAATGGGCACTAAGTCCTAAAAACTCATGGTGTTAATTAAGATATGGCCCTTTGAAGTTGGACTTTTCGTGCATTTTACAGTAGCGTTGACAACTCCAAACTCCATAACCCTAAACCCCATACCCCATAAACCCAAAACCACATAATCCCAAATCCCATGACCCCAAACTTCATAACCCCAAACGCCATAACCCCAAACCCCATGAACCCAGAATCCCATAACTGCAGACCTCATGACCCCAAACCCTATATCCCCAAACCCTATAACCCTAGACCACATAACCTGAAACCCAATAAGCCTAAATCCCATAAACCTATAAGCCCATAACACCATTACCCCAAATTCCATAACCCCATAACCCCAGACCTCATAAGTCAGAACCCCTTAACTCCAGATCCCATAACATTCCGAATTCTAAATTCCATGTTCATAAATATAGCCCCGCTTCCTACTTCCAAGAGATGTTATTTGTGCCACTCAGTTGTAGAAGCTAAAAGCTTCTGCAGCCTGCCAACAGGTGACGGCGACGGGGTAATCACAAACACTGTATAAAATCAGGATCTTCAGTCCATAAGTAAAGGGCTGATCATGCATGATTACCCTGGACTGTAGATAGGTTCTAGCAGGACTGAATTGGTATACTTATCTTATATTCAATATAAAATTATATACTGTATTCATGTGTTGTTTCTTCTGTTACACAACGTCTGTTAGTGACCGAAAATGGGCGGTAGGGTTGGTAGACCACTGCGTATTCGTTGTTACGTATGTGATCAGGGATTTGAGGGACGATAATTAGTACGCATAAATAGGGATGAAAACTTAATTCAACAGCAAATAGTAGTCGTAAAATGCGATAACCTAAACAATACAATAGATAATAATAAATAATGATACGTATGTAGTGTACAGATATATTTGACGCTTTGTCATGAAGTGAAATTTAGATTCACTCAATTTAGAGTTTAGGGCATATGATTTTATTACTATAATTATTTATTTGCAAAAGCTCAGCTCGGGACAGTGTAGGGATTAGCGTTTAGAAAGTATGGATTAATTATTAAAATTTTTTAATTGCTAAATGCTCTGCTCGAGGTAGTTGGGTTTAGGGTGTAGGGCTTACGATTTTATTACAATTTATTATAATTTTATTATTTACGATATTATTATAATTTTTGTATTGCAAATTGCTAAACTTGGGGCAGTCAGGTTTAGATCTAAGGTTTTGGTTTTGTTATTAAAATTTTACTTATTGCCAAAAGTGGTATTTGGGTTTAATGTTTAACGTTTTAATATTTAAATTTATTTAATGCAAATATTTATAAAGCATTTTCACAGCTTTATTATTAAACGGTTATTTTGATACTTCATGCGATAAGTGCCACTTTTACGTACAATGCTAATGCACGACTTCGTCAAAAAAATGTCAAAAAACCTCAATTTTTAAATTTAGAAAAATGGCTATAAAAACAAAATAAAACGACCATGTTTGTTGAAATTTTAAAGCAACTATTATAAATCAGGTTTAATTGGGAAACATTCAAATGAGCGATATGTATAAAACGTAATTTTTCGGAAAATGCTATTTCGTTCCTCATGTAATATAATGTAGTTTAACGAAAAAAATGTTAAAAAATGTTAAAAAATGTTATGAAGACAATGTTAGTGGGCGTATGTATCTATATACTTGATACATTATCACTGTAACTTTGAAAGAAAAAAATTAAAGTGTTTTAAAATGTCGTTGCGCAACAAAATGCATTTTTTTACATAATACTGTTTACTGAAGAACCAATGATTCTTGCGACTTGAAAATTATTAGAATTATAGTTATATATAAAACTAATATTCAGTAAACAATTTAATTGAATTTTATAACTGTCAAACTTTGCGTAAGTCTTTTTTCATTTCTACATAATTAATAATCTTATTTTAATAACCTAAATTTACGATAATTCGCAAATCTATACATAATAGCTGAGAATTGGATCATATTCAATAATTAATTCTAAAACTTTAATTAAATTTAATAACCAATTATTAATAAAAAATTTCATTTAAAGAAAAATAATCGTTTTAATAAAAAATATTTAATTCATTATCGAAAAATTTATTTTCTTGAATAATTGATTATTAAGGGAATGCCATAAAAATGTAGTATTTCAATTATTTCATTGAATAAATGACATTTTCAAATTTCACGAACGTTCGTACAATCTATTTATCACTAAGAATGTGCGTACCTTCGTAAACTTTCATTAAAGTAAAAATTGACTGCTTAAAATGAAAAATCGATCAAATTGGAAATGATTTAATGGATTATTAAAAAATTAATTATTAAAATTGCTATTAAATTGTATAATTAACCAATTAATCGATTGTTATAAAATTGATTGAATAAAAAATCAATTAATCGATTATTAAAAACTTGATTATTTCAAAATCGATTATTTGAAATAATCAATTAAATCAAATAATCGATTAAAAAAATTCAATTAATCGATATTTGTTCCGTAATCGATTAATCGATTCATCGATTTTCCGATTATTTTTCGTTTAATCGGTGTCCTTGAACAGTGTCAGTAATTGGGATTCTAACCTATCCAGGTACAAGCAATTTTCCGGTTAGTTTATGTATGAGTAATAACACAGTTCAACAAGATCTAATTGCGGTCTAAGTAAACTTTATGACTGTTCACAGATTTTTCGATACTGAATTTAAATCCTGTTATAGAATTGTTTTATATTACACCGGGTAAAATTTTAAAAAAAAAATCAGAAACTACGACACCAATTCTGAATTTGTAGAACAAAAATTTTGTATTTAATGCATAACCCAATATATATTGATCTTCAATGTACACGCATACGTATGTAACACCTGAAGTCTATTGTAGCATCTGTTTTAGATTCAAGACACCTAAATTTACTTAAGGACGCTCCTTACAAAGACAAGCACAACTAGTTTATCTCAGAGATTGAAACCATTTTTTTATAACCTCCATAAAGGTGGAAGTTTTAATTCGAAAATCTGAACATTACTAGATTCTGCAAAAGTTCTCTAAAGAACTAATTGTTTCTTAGAAATCTGCAACGTACTAGTCTTAGTAGAGAGCGTCGATATCTCGTGGTATTTAAAAAAGTTGTATCGGATAGTGTATTTTACGCAGTATCTGACTGAAGTTTTCATTGTTGTTAATTTTTCTTTTATGCGACCAAGGTCGACTAAAATGAATGGGGTGATTCACGATATTACTATTTATTAGTGTTTTCGATGGAAATTATAAATTTTGTATTTTATATAAGAATGTTCACAATATTCCTTTTCCAGGTGACTCCTTTACGATGCCCCGAAATATTTTCAGTCTTTGAGACACAGATCTAATTTTTATATAAGCCGTGTACAGTATTCCTCTTGAACTGCATGTACTATTGCTATGAGTGTACCACGCTGCAGGCACAAGGAACAGTGCGAAGAGTCGAACAATGCCTCATCTTAAATACACCTTAAATACATCTTAAATAAACCTTTCTGCAGAAATGCTAAAATTATGTAATTGTTAATTACTTATGTAAATGAATATATTGAACAGATTTAAAAATTAATCAGACTGAAAATAAAATTATAAATTAGAATGAAAATTAGAATAGAATTTCAATTATCAATTTAAAAGAATAGAACCGACTTAAAGTAAATCGCTTTGTGAATAAACAATTGTTCACTTGAAATGAATTGGTCACTTGAATTCAAAATACAACTTCTTGGAGTCGACGCCAAAAATTGTAGTAAATTACTAAACTTTTGATTACTTCACAAATGATAATATATGCAATGATAAATTATATTCTATCATACAATGTGATTGAACGCAATTATTGATTCTAGTGCCAACCCCAACTAGTTGCATTTTGAATTCCTGAGTATTCGGTGTACATATTTCAAGAAAATAAATAGTTTTTTGTTTGTATTGGCCGTGTACCTCTCCAGTACGGGTCAATTTTTTATGGTATATATATATATATATATATATATATATATATATATATACATACTTATTTTCAGTAACAAAAATTACTGAAAATAAGAAAAAGTGTTGACCGGGAACGCAAAATGTACCATCATTGGTTTCGAAAATAAAACAGTTTCTAAAAATAGTGATTTTATAGATCGAACTCTAAAGGGGTAACTCGGCAGTAATCCATTAAAAAAATTGCAAGTAGATTTTTTAGGTTGTTTGTTACAGTTCCTTGTAGAATTTATATTTGCTTTAAGTTTTAAAGGTATTCAAACTTACATATTTTAACATTTTTTTATCGTTTATACTTAAGAACGGTTGTTTTATTTTTACATTTTTTAAAAATAATATTTTTTGATTCTAAATTATTCAAAACACATTTCTAACGTATTGTTTCAAAACCTTTTGTGTAGTAGAACAAAGCTCTCTGTAGGGTTAGAAAATAGAAACATGTTTTAAAAGGTTAAGGAAATTACTTACTCATGCTGTCCGTTCTTAAATTCATGTTTAATGATGACTGCAGCTAGTTTATATGCATATTTGTTGAATTCTTTACATTTTTGTGTATTGGTTTTATCGTATTCATAGATAGCGTAGATTAAGTCTCCGTCGTAGAGTTTATCAATAATATTAGCAATAAGAAGACAGCTTCTTTGTGCTTCTATTTCATTCCATGTATGTAAATAAAACAAAAATGCGGGAATACGTATCTTGATATGTAAATTCAACACGTAACTATTTTAAGGAGGTACAACAGCTGCAAATCTTAAAAATACTTTCTTTTATGTTATATGGTTGATTTAACTAATATCGAGTACTAACTAATTAATTAGCTACCATGGAGGTGTCTGTGAAACCCCACTAGGATTTCAATTACCTATAACTTTATAATTATTGTAATCTTGGGTTTTCGACCTTTATGTAAATTCGTCAAATATCATTAAAATTATTGTAAAAAAAGTTTGGAGTTGAAAAGTTAATTAATTAGAAAGGTATAAGCAATTTAAGCTAAAAAAGCAAAGAAATAAAAATGGAAAAATAGGAAAAAACTTTTTTTTTTCTGAAAACGGTTTGTTTTAAAGATTTTTATGTATAATGAAAATTAAAAAATCTTCCAATGAAAGTTTTATACACGTTTTCGATTTTATTAATTTTATATGTCACTCATTATTTGACGCGCTTAAATATGGAGAACCATAACCTCTTTAAACAAATAATTTTATATCAAACGTTAAATTACTTTTTTAACAAAATTTTGTTTTTTCCAAATTACTACCTTTTAATTTCATATATCGGGGGCCTGCGGTGGCACAGTCGGTAGAGTGTCGGATTCTCACGCCGGTGATCCGGGTTCGAATCCTAGTCTTTGCTGATTGATAGAAGCACCTCTGTAAAAATTACATGAGCTTTGTTTACAAACACACCGCAGACCCCCGTTGTCGATTAGCACCACATGGGAGCACAAACATGGCGACGTTAATTAAAAAAAAAAAAAAATTTCATATATTATGTATAATGAATTTACCGTTATAAAGCTTTTATTTCATAATGTAAAAAATATAATTTTTAGACCTTTAATTCTAATTTTCTGTACATTTTTAGATGTTAGAAAAAAAAATTGTATAATTTAATTTTACAATGAGAAGATTAAGAATATGAAATTATAACGATTAAGTTCATTCCTTAAAAGTTTAACACCTTGTAAGTGATATTATGTTTATCAGTTCATTTACATATAGAGAATTTTCTGACCAAAATCACTATAAAAATCGCCCTTATTTAACATCATATTCACTGTACTAACTGATAAAAATTATAACGAATAACGTAAATTTTAACCCTTCATTAGGGTAAGTTTTTTCATGATGTCAGCAATCCCACTTTTACAATGATTTTTACGATAATTTTTATCAGAAAATTCTTTCTATTTACAAGTGGATTGTGTATTAGTATTTATTAAAGTAATGTTTAGTACTTTTCATCGACATCGTTTTTTTCGTTATTCATCGTCATAACTATCGTCATTGTTAGTGAATCTCATTTGTGTAGGTTGCATGAACATGAAAATGTGAGGGTATATTATGTGAGTGGATCCACAGAAAAAAATGATTAGTAATGATTACCTACCCGCGTATTAGGTAAAGTAGAGCTGATAGCAAATTTCGTTAATCGAAGTATCATAAATGTTAATATATATTCATATCTTATTAAGTTTCGAATATGTACACTCGTCGGTAAAAAATTCTGGTCAAACTTATTTGAATTTTTTAAAATCCTCCAATGAGATTAGAGAAAACGAGTATTCGATCCAATGAAGTTGCAGCATTTAAAAAAAAATTAAATAATTTCGACTAGAATTTTTTAACGTCGAGTGTACATATATAATCGTATTGTTAAGATATAAAATCATAGATGGTTGTATATGATTAGACATGAAAATTTAATTTGAAGATATGTGTTTATATATGATCCTACATTAAAGATATATGTTTATGAAATCATTTATAAAAGGATAAAGAAATACTTATTTAAGGTAGTATTCTCGGTACTGAACTAGTCTTCTTATTTGTTAATGAGGTGAACTTTGTTTAAATTATCGCATAAATAAACTACACCAAATTATGACTGTACATTGAAATCAAACAAATGGATACATCCTATTAATTTAAAAGATGTAATACAGATTTTTCATGTTGTTCAGATTATTCAGATGCTGATTTGATACTGTTTTTGAGATTAAATACACCTTTTTTGTGTTGAATTAATTTATTTTTAAACTTATAGGTACCTAATCATAGGTTTCAAAAGTGATAAATGTCCGTCAAACAATTTCTCTTACTACAAAAATAGTCCACGAAAACTTAACGGTCACTGCCGTAATATACGTAAATTTTTGTTATTTCCCATAAGACTTCGTGTTAAACGCATGATAATAAAAATGCTAATAACTTTTCTCTCACGTACTCTGGCTTTACAAAAATGTATCTAGGGTGACCTTTTCACCCGCTACTCAAAAGCTCAATGTATATCTATATGCGTACGTGTGCGTGTGTGTATAAATAAAAAATTTTCTAAAATTTTAAAATTTCGGAAAAAATATTATTAATAATTTATTTTGGATTTATATTTATTCTTTTAATATATAGTCTTACACCTATTCGAAAAACAGCCACGATTACAAATTCTTTATTAAAAAACGCAAAATCAAGGCATACACGCCAAAAAGCCCGATGTGTATACACCTTAGATGAAAAGTTTTTCTTGCCCTCGTGTGATTGCAGTACTCGTCTTTGACTCGCAATATGCACTTGCCTTCAGCTCGTGCTTGCTCACCTTGAATCATATGGAAAACCATACGCGGGCAAAAATGATACTTTTCACCAATGGTAGGGGATACCAGGGTAAAGTGAACATAGTGACTCTAAAAGTTGAAAAGAAATTATTTTACAGACTTTTTTTTCAGAAAACAACAGAATATTTGATAAATTATAATAATTTTTTTAAAAATTAATTTATTATTTTTCATAAATAGAATATTGACAGTATTAATAGATAGGCTTGTGTAGAATTAAGATTTTGTAGTTTTACATCGGTAAACATGAATGTTTAGATTAGTATTTATACTATACATTTTTTACAGTTTAACCCAGACTAGAAATGAACCGAATTGAGCTTAGAACCCGTAGATTTTACAGTAAAGAAAACTGCCTGAAAGTTTCTGACAGTAGTCATAAAAAGCTTAAATTTAAAACCTGTAAAGTTAAAAATTTAATTCCGAGACAGTCATTAATAATTGAATATATTATCCGAAAATGCATGAAAGGTCAACGGATTTAAAACGATTAAATTTTCTAGAATATTCATGCATTTTCAGTTGATATATTTCAATTATTAATACAATTATTAATTGAATTATAAATAAGGTCCAAATTAAAGCTTTTTCTGACTACTTTCGGATACTTTAGGGCAGTTTTCTTTAGTGTAAACATGCGGAGTTACGATGACAAATAGCGGAACCATTTTTTAATGAAATAATGTATAATCGGAGTAAAATAGGTGATATCTTAAGGGGGTATGATCCCTATAAATTATAAAAAAGTAAATTTTTTCGGCAATTTCAACCGTTCAGTAAATTTATCCTTCTGCAAATTTATCTTTCGGTATATTTATCCCCACGCGCTTCTGCTATATTTTACACTAGTTGATTATTCTTTATAATATTAGTAGGTCTTATTCGCTGCTACGCTTCTGAAATTTCACTTTCTGTAAGGCCTGGCTGTAAAATAAGCTTGAATAATTAATATAGTTTTAGTATATTATCTAAATATAAATTACTGTTTAAGTATATGTACCCTTTTTACACTTGCGCATATATTTCTCAGGATACGAGATGATGGTAAGAATATAGAAGTATTACTAAACATGGTAGTAAAAATATATTTTTTTATGCATTTCTTCTGGCATTAAGCTATCTAGATATACACTGTACCTTCTGTAAATAATTAAAATGTATATTTTGTACAGTTTATCTTAAGCAAAAAGAAGATCGTAATATTGTTCCTTTTAGTAAATTTTAGCAGCTTTAAAATGGGTACAAAAATTAAGGGTCACAACAATAAATTTCGACCAATATTAATGTAAAGTTGAGAAATTATTTTTGGGGTAAATTTCAGATTAAAATTATTAAAATTAATTCAATTTTTGTATTTAAAATTAGTAATTATTTATCTGTACCACATAATCACAACATATTACTTAGTTAGTGAATATTTTATTAGTAATATTAATTAGATAATTTTGTAGATAACGGTCGCGGGATAAGCCTTACTTACAAGTGTGCGTGTATGTACGTTTTACTAGTTTTCGACATTTTGCGCACGTGACGCCCAAGAGATAGCGGCAAATAATCGGGAGCTTAATCACGAGACCGTCAATCGTGCCGGAAAAGGGATTCGCACGACACTCTGTTCCTGGACGAGTCGATGACTCCTACTCTGGCGAATTCGCGACGAATAAGCAACACGACGCGCTCGATCGACACCACGTATCCGCTCAGGCTCCAGCAACTCACTACTTCCTGCAGCACAGACGCCTGCGAGGATAAAGGAGTAGTGATTTTCCTGTGCGGGAGCTCTCATTGTCTGGGTGCTGTTACATGGCGCTTGGCTCTCTTGCTAACCTTGTGGCTCAAAGTAACTCCGATTTTAACGTAATATAATTGAAATTTTGACAAAGCTAGTAGTAAACATATATGCGAGTTTTTTCTGTCTTGTGGAGGGAGGTTTAAATAAATCATAAGGCACTGATTTTCTCTTTAAATTATATTCTAACCTTACAAATATACAAAGGCCTAAGTAGGCAAATAAAAGTATAGTGTCGTGTATGTATTAGGTGTGGTCGCGTTTGGGTCTCGTTAATTACTGTTGCGGTCGATCTGTAATCGGAAAGAAAATGTGTCGTTGGATGGTGTGAGAGTGTGTGTGTGTGTGTGTTTGTATATGTCTGAATCCAACGGCGGTAGAGGCAACTAGGCAGTTTTCGGAACATCCCGCCAGCCTTCGCCAAATACAGGCGAACAGTCATCCTCTTGAGGCATGATGCACAGTTTAAAAATCGGTCGAGTGTAGCTGGATGTCGCAGTTTTCACCTTCACGACTCGAATTAAGCCGTCTGGGCTTGGGTGAATTGCAGTGACTCGAGCTAGTGGCCACTTGCAAGGTGGGCACAACTCTGAGAGCAGCAGGCAAAAGTCACCAATTTTTACCTGATATTGTTTGCTACGCCACTTTGGTCGTGGTTGTAGGCTCTGAAGATATTCTTCGGACCATCGACTCCAAAAATCTCCATACATGTGACGAATCATTTGCCATTTGTCTAGGCATGATGTTGCACAGTCAAATACAAATGGCTCAGGGACGGTAAGAATAGGCACACCGATTAAGAAATGTCCGGGAGTCAAGGCATTTAGATCTTCTGGATCGTCAGAAATGGGTTGAAGCGGGCGTGAGTTTAGGCACGCTTCAATCTGGGCGAGCAGCGTTGTCATTTCCTCGAAGGTCAAGAGAGCTTCCCCAATAACTCTTTTAAGGTGATACTTAACAGACTTGACGGCTGCTTCCCAGATGCCACCAAAGTGTGGGGCTCCTGGCTGGTTAAATTGCCACTAAGTCCCATCAGTAGCCAGGAGACGGGCAATTTCGTCATGCTGAGCACCTCAACGAAGTTGAGGCCGCAGTCGCTCGTAAGAGAGGCATAGATTCCTCTTTTGGCAGTAAAGCTCTTATAGGCACTCAAGAAATCAGCTGTTGAGTAACCTGAAACGGCTTCCAAGTGAACTGCACGTGTTGAAGGGCACACGAAAACGCAAATATAACCTTTGTAGGCTTTAGCTCCTCTGCCTTTTGAGAAGCGCAGATAGATTGGTCTTGCGTAGTCGACTCCTGAGTGAAGGAAAGGCCTGAATTGTCGAACTCGTTTGAGAGGCAGGTCTCCCATGAGTTGCGTGGTAGGTTGAGCTCGCTATCGCCAACAGCGAAGGCACTTGAAAATGGTCGATTTGACGAGTTGTCGTCCTCGAAGAATCCAGAACTGCTGTCTAAGATAGTTGATGGTGAGTTGTGTCCCTCCATGCAGCGTCTTGATGTGAGCATCTAGAACCAGCAGTTTTGTGAGATTCGACTGTTGAGGCAAGATTAAAGGGTGTTTCTTATCTGGATGTAGTAATGAGTGCCTCAATCTTCCGCCGACTCAAAGATGGCCATGCTCATCTAAAATAGGATAAAGGCGAATTAAAGTATAGGACGAGGCAAGGGTTCAAGCCTTACTAAACAATTGATTTCATTGGTAAAGTAAATGTGTTGCACCCAGTGAATTAGCGCCTTGAGGGCTTGCAATAATCGAGCTGGTGTCAATACGTTAAGTTGCGTGAGTTCCTCGTCAGTAATCTCACGGATTGTAAGACGAGCTCTTGCCCACAGTAAGGGCTGTAGCCACCGAGCAACTTGACGAACAAGTCGATATAATGGGCTGAATCTTGCAATGAAAGCAGGGTCCGATGGTGGTGCTCCTGTTGCAAGGCACGCAGCAGGTCGTCGCTCGAGGGCCTCTTCTTGAAGGTCGTGAATGTTGCAATCGCTTGATGATTTCCAACGTGAAGCAGTGCTGGCTAAAAATGATGGTCCATGTAGCCTAAGTGATGATTTTGTCAAATCTGATGCGGACATGCCTCTTGAAGGCAAGTCAGCTGGATTGTCAGTACCGGAGACATGATGCCATGCGGCACTGGGAAGCGTCGTTTGAATTTCAGAAACTCTTTTCACTACGTACGTCTTCCAAGCAGTGGGCGGCTCCTTTATCCAGGCAAGAGTAATAGTGGAATCCGACCAGCAGTAATACCGTGCATGTTCAAGAGACAAGGTGCGGCGAACTTTATGAGCCAGACGTACGAGCGTTACGGCGCCACAGAGTTCCAGACGAGGTAATGAGACCTTCTTGAGTGGAGCAACTTTTGATTTTGAGGTTAAGAGAATACATTTTACATTACCCTCTTTATCTACGGTGCGTAGATACAGACAAGCTGCGAAGGCACGTTCTGAAGCATCTAAAAACCCATGCAATTCAGCAAGCTCATGGTCACCTGAGAATGCGATCCAGCGAGGCACTGCGAAGCTTTGAAGATAGTGTAAATCTTCTATAAGCAGGCTCCAACGTTTCTGCAAGAGCGACGGCAAGGGGTTGTCCCACGTCACTCCATCAAGCCACAGAGACTGCATAAATATTTTGAATGATGTTGTCACTGGTGTAATCCATCCCAGTGGATCGTATAGCTGGGCGATAACCGATAAGGCATTTCTTTTGGTGACCTTCTCGGACACAGATGAATTAAATTCAAAGCAAAAGGCATCGAGGAGAGGTTGCCATGCTATACCTAGCATTGGAATTGTTTGAGCTTGAGGCCACGAAATGTGCTGAGTAGTGGCTTAGTGATCCTCAGGCACATCAGTCAATAAGCTTGGGTGATTAGCGGTCCATTTGCTAAGGAGGAACCCGCCTGCCTTGAGAAGTTCCACTAGTTCGTGCCTAGTGTTTTTATGGCTTCTTTCAGAGTATCTACTCCAACAAGGATGTCGTCTATGTACGACTGTTTTAGTAACATTTGAGCTGCATGAGGAAATCTAGCACCCTCATCTGTAGCCAGTTGTTGAAGAGTTCTAATGGCTTGATATGGAGAAGGGCCAAGACCATATGTAACCGTGCACAGGTTGAAGATTGTGATGACTGAGTTGATGATCCACAAAATTTGTTGAAACAGTCTATCTTCCTCTGCGATCAGAATTTGCCTAAACATCTTCTCAACATCGGCTGAGAAGACGTAGCGGAAAATTCTCCAGCGCAGCATCACATCAAATGGGCCGAGCTGGAGTTTAGGGCCTATATGAAGGCACTCGTTGACTGAGTGCCCGGAAGGCAGTTTGACTGACCCATTGAAAACGACGCGCAGCTTATTAGTGTCCCCATGAGTCTTAAATACGCCATGATGAGGCAAGAGGAATGATAGCGAACCCTTTGGTGCTGCATCTAGTGTTGAGAACTCCTTCATGTGGCCAAGAGAGATATAATCTTGCATAAAATTGTTATATTTCTCGCAGAATTCAGGCTGTTTCTTGAACCGTTGCTGGGTTCGGTGTAAGGCGTGGATTGCGGCTTCTCTATAATCGCCGAGATCAGGCAGGTTGGAGTTGAAAGGCAGATGAAGTACATACCTGCCATCGGCATTTCTTTTGTGAGTTCTAGCGCAGTAATCTTCACAATCGCGCTCATCCTTGGTAAGAGGCACAGGCTTTTCCGACTCGACTTCTTCTTGTTGCCAAAAGCGAGTAAGAAGGGCTGCTAGATCCAGATCAATGTGGCAAGGGAAACTAAAAACGGTGAGTGAGTCGCTGATTGAAGCGGGAGAAGAGCCGGTGAGAATCCAGCCCAATTCAGTTGCTTGTGCGATGAGGTTACCGTAATGGCTTTTACTTTAATAATTTATTGTCAGCTGCACTTAAACATTCATCGAAACTTTCATCACTGTCACTTTTATCCGTACTTTCATCAGAAAAAATTCTGTCAGAATATTTAAGTTTTATAGGCGTTCTTCTTCAACTTCTATTTCTTTTATTCTTATATTTTCTTCAACATGTAAAGTCTTACTACATTTTCTTTTCATTTTGTTCTAAAATTTCTAAATCTTATCCTATTAAGTTGACGTAATTTGTTACTCATTTTCACTAAATAAAAATTAATCTTGTTAGGTAATTAATTAAAATATTTTCATAAATTAGTTTTAAAAACTTTCAATAATTCACTTATCAAATTCGTCATTATCTTCTTAAATAATTTTTGTATATACAAATAATTAACTGTATAGGTTTCAATCAACCCCTTTAAAACATTATTTATAAATAAGCGAAAAAATTGAATATGTAATATTAAATCATTGAACTACCTTTATCTGTCTTTTTCATTTATCAAAGTATTTAAAATTAAATAAATTCGTAGTTTTATATCAAGTATATTAGTCTATTATTATATATTATATTATTATTACTGTTACTTATCAATTTTGCACAAAGTAAAAAGAATAATATTTTACTATAGATTATGTTGAACATGTATCGTAACAGTTTACATCAGGTGTACATGACAATGCCTGTAAATAAACTAGGTAACATCAGGTATACCTGACTATGCCTATAAATCATATCATAAATTTATTTTATGGTACCATTAAGGTAAAGGTCAGGCTCGCCCTAATTCCGGCTTACTGAGACAGGGCCGGAAGTTTACCTCATTACACCCCTGATCAGGCCTGAAGTTTGACCGTGTCAGGGCCGGATAAGTGGGTACGGCGCGCCATAGCCAATTTCTCCTCGGGATAGCTCCCAAATCCATCTCTCTCTCTCTCTTTCTCTCTCTTATTCGGCACTTTCATGATGTAGAGGTCCTTGTTTTTTGTGACAAACCTTTAGTTTTGGGGATAAGTGAATCGTTCTTAAAACCTGATAAGTCTTCTGAGCACGTACTCATTCCAGAATACGCATTTTTCAGGCATGATCGCTTAAATAAGAACGGAGGAGGGGTTGCTCTGTACGTACACGAATCCGCTCGTAGCAAAGAAGTGGGCGCGTCGGAACGGAAGCCCATATACCGAAAGCGAACCGAATTTTTCCTTGTTGAAATCTCCCTTAGCAGATTAAAATTACTTTGCGTTCTCGTATACAATCCACCAAAATCGGGATTCTGGGGTGCTGTTGAGGACGCCATTCTTAACCACAAATCTACCTACGATCAGCTTGTTCTTATGGGCGACTTCAATATCGAATGGCATGCTAATTCTACTAGCCGCAATATTCTCTCTCAATCCCTGCAGAAGTTCGGATTAACACCGGTCCCTTTTGGCACTACACATCATCTTGAGAACTCGGCATCCACGATTGACTACATATACATTCCAAGCACAGCCTCTACAGTATCTCACTGGCAGCCTCGGCAACCTTGGATCTCCACTCATGACGTGATTTTTGTAGCTATGCACCTAGACACTCCCAAAATTGTGACTCGTCGATCCTTTAAGAATTCGCAGGCTTCTCATCGCGACCTTCAAAATACTGTAGATAAAAAAGTGGAAGTGTTTACCTCTTCTTAGCTTAATCTGTATGATACGCATGCCCCTTTACGTGCTTTCATTATCAAGAAAAAGCCATCTCCTTGGATGACTGCTTCTCTCCGATCTCTCATTTCTGATCGTAATAAAGTTTGGCGTGATTTTAAGCGCACTAAATATCCAATTAAACAGGTAAACTATAAACAGCTGCGTAACAGAGTTAAGACAGAAGTCAGAAATACTAATAATTCTTACTGTCGCAGCAATATACAAGGTCCGCATCACTTGATGATCTTAATAAGCACTTTATTGGCTCCGGCGTACCTGCGCCTCTTCATGATAACAGACCTACGGCCCGTACATCTTCCGATGATCGTTTCTATTTTAGTCACATTACGGTTGACGAGACGCTTTCAGCGATTAGTTCAGCTCGCTCTAAAGCAGTTGGTTGATTTTCCCATATTTCGACTACTGTGTTTTACTCTTCATCGACCTCTCCGATGAGCTCGCCACCAAACTCGAACGGTGTAAGAATGCTGCGCTCCGTTTCGTTGAAGGTATTAATCGTTTTCAACATATTACACCACTCTCTCTCTCTCACTCTCTCTCTCTCTCTCTCTCTCTCTCTCTCTCTCTCTCTCTCTCTCTCTCTCTCTCTCTCTCTCTCTCTCTCTAATAAAGAGATTTTGAGTAAAAGTGTGTATGCTGATTTTAAGAGTTTAAAAGTCATTGCCAAGAATCTTGGCTTCAAATTCGTGTGGCATAAACGCGACAAGTTTCTCGCTCGATGAGAGGAGAGCATGCAAGCTCACGCGTTCCTATCTGCTGCTGACCTTCGCACAATAGCAGACATATACAATGGCATCAATCCGAACCACAATAACAGTAATAGTAACAATAACATTGAAATAGGTAAAAAGACACATCATACACACAATACAGTTAGTAGCAGCAATACCGATAGCAAGAATAACGATAACAATAAAAAGCCTATTCAAGCAGAAATATATTGACTAGATGCGGTGAAAGCTCGTGAAACGGACGAGGCAGTGAAAACGATAGCGGATTTTTTGAATGCAAATTCTATTGGGCATTGCAAAAATATCAAACCGGAAGTACTGCAATCGCTTTTGTTGGAATACGATTGGTTAGTGTTCAATGAACATCACATCGACCTCAACACAGCGTTGAACTGTCTCAACGCTAACTTGCTGGATGCAATTAATAACTTAGCACAATTAAATCGAGCTAAGCCTTGTAAGGGCAGTCCACCCTGGATCGACGCGGAAATTGAACAGCTTAACAAAAAACGTGACCCGACTTACAAGCGATACAAAAGGACTGGTGACGTGCGGTTTAATAATGAATTTCTGGAGTTGCGCAATGAATCCTTAGCTAAGATAGAACAAGTCTGCATCGCATATTATGATTGGAAAGAATTGCGCAACCTAGGACTCCTTCCCAAAACCAGAGGGGGGTTGCATGGATTCACGGCAGAGGAACTCAATACTCACTTTGTGGGAGTGACAATATCAAACGAAGAAGATCCCGTTGAGATTGAAAATCTAGTTACATCTGCGAGTGAGGATGGGTTTAAATTTACCGTCCAGTCACCGCTGCAGATGTCGTGATCACGGTCGCGCACTTCTCTTCTCAAGCGAGGGGCGAGGATGACATCCCGCAGAGTGTAGTTGCGGAAGCAGTGCCATCATCGGGCAGCATGTTGCGAATCTGTTCCACTCTTCTCTGGATAAGGGCGTATTCCCGGACCTGTAGAAGAGAGCACAAGTGGTACCGCTGAACAACTGTACCACACTATCGTCAGCGTCGGATTTTCGTCCGATTGCACTACTGTGTTTTCTCAAAGGTCTTGGAAAAAATCGTGCATGACCAGATAATGGCGTATACAACCAAAGCTAAATTGCTCGACCACATGCAGTTCGGCTGCAAACTGCTCTGCTCAGACTAACGGAAGACAAGGACAGGAATAAATAAAAGTCTAGTAAGTCTACTCCTACTAATCGACTACAGCAAGGCTTTCGATACTATCTCGCCAGCCAAGCTAGAAAAACTGCGAGCCCTGGGGTTCTCCACGCATGCTTTAATTTGGATAAAATCATATATATTAGGTAGAAAACAAGCCGTTGTAATGCGCTATGACACCAAGTCATCTTGGTTGTCAACTAATCTTGGAGTGCCTCAGAGATCAGTGTTGGGACCCGTGTCGTTCTGTCTTTACATCGATGACATCGAAGAGTTTCTAGTCGACCTTAACAAAGATCTAGATGAACAAGACGTGAGACGTATAAGACATCTACTATGTGCTGATGACCTACAGATATATACTCAAATAGAACCAGAAAACATTGCTGATGGTGTGGAGATTCTATCTCGTGCTGCTCGAGCGGTGGCTGATTGAGCTGAGGTTGTCGCCCTCAGACTGAACAAGACCAAGTCTAAGGTCATTGCTTTCGGCTCGTGTAAGTGCATTAATTGTCTTCAGTCACAAGGAATGCTGGAAATCAGTCTGGGAGATGGCGTCTTCGTCCCTTTCTAGCAATCCGTTACGAACCTGGGTGTTATCCTCGATTCTAAACTCACGTGGAAGCTACACGTGGACATGGTCGCTAAAAAGATTAATAGGGTGCTGTATAACTTGAGGTCTTTTAGAAAGTATACTACCCAGAATCTACGCAAACACTTAGAAATGGATCTTGTGTTTCCACACCTTGACTATTGTTCTGGAGTGTATCTCGACACGTCACTAGAACTACGTAGCCGTCTGCAAAGATAGCAAAATTCATGCGTGCGATATGTTGTAGGCGCTGGGGAGGAGCCCCATACAGAGAAAACTTAGGGTGGACACGGATTGACTCTAGCAACGCGGTTTTCATGGCGATTACCACCTACAAAATAATTAATATTAAAGAACCTGTTTCCCTGAGATCGCTATTCAAAAAGAATGAATCTAAACGCCCTGTAAGAGGTGAAAGCGAAAGAACTCTCAATTACACACATGCGCACTGAGACAGGAACAAGATCTTTCCAAGTACAAGTTGCGCTTTTGTGGAATTCACTCCCTTTTGTCATTCGCACTCTAACATCATTAATGACCTTTAAGGCAGCGGTTAAAAAATACTTAGCAAACTTGGATTAAGGGGTAACACCACTCCAGGATTTTCAAAAAATCGATTTTTTTCGGCTTTAACAATACTTTAGGATTATAAAAATAATATGCAATTGGTCCTATAGTGTCAAATAATTTTTAAGAGGTTCAAATATAAATTTGGTGACAGCGCCTCGGACCGCTGGCTGAGCGCGCTAAATGAGAGCGCGCGACGTGTTCTGATGCATCGCTTTTGTATTGATTTCATCTATCGAAATAATAGGAGACCTTGTTACTTACAGAGCCAAAGTTCCTTGAGATTCCTCAGGCATCCTGCAAGGTGCGCTAATACTGAAATTAGCTTGTATCGGTGTGTATATCTGTTAGTTAGTACAGCTGCAAAGCGACGCCGTGCACACGCTTCGATTTGTATTTCTGCTGATTTTTCGTTTTTATATATTTATATATTACAAAATTCGTTGATTTTAAGTGAACAGTGTGAAAATTATAAACAATATGAGTAGTGAAAGACCAGTGTATGATGGCAAGACATCGACGAAGGGGAAAAAGAACAATTTGAAGAGACCGATAATTTCAAAGCGGCGGCCAAGTAACCGTTATGAAATGGAGAATTAAGCGTCGAGGATGACTTTGAAGTAGATGAAGGCTTTGCTTATCGAATTCTGAATTTTTTAGCCGTATTTCCCGCTATATCGCAAGCTGTTGTGTGCAAAAAGTGCAAGTAAGATGTGACATTCACCGTGTGTGGAAAGCGTGGCTTGGGTTTCAAAATTGTTATTTCATGCCAAAACTGCGACAACATTTCTATCCCTTCTTCACCATACATTGAAAAAGCATACGGCATTAATCGTAGAATGATTCTTGCTATGCGACTACTGGGAATAATAAAATTTTACGCATTCATGGAGCTCCCGCGGCCAATTTTTCAATCATTTTACGATAAAGTTGTGCAGAACATTGCTGTCGATGCAAAGGAGGTTTGTGAGCAGAGTATGAAAAATGCAGCTAAGGAAGAAAAGAAAAAAAGTGATGAAAAAGGAAGCACAAGTGGTATTATTGTATCTGGCGATGGTTCGTTGCAAACTTGGCTTCACGTCCCTTTTCGGATTTGTATCACTTATTGGATGGTGTACTGGCAAAGTGGTCGACATTTTAGTAAAATCTAAATATTGTAAGGCATGCGAATTTTGGGAAAAGAAAAGTGACACAAATGTGTATATCTGCCAAGACTCGTTGTCTCGGCAGATATACGCAAAACAGCAACGAGAGTTTCAACTCAATCGTGTGGTGTATGGCTCTGAAATCAGTCTCCAGTGGCAAGCACGTTCTTGACACTGCAGTACATATTGCCGCAGGCATTTACAACGATGGCCTGTCAACCATCATGAAGCTTATGCAGAAATTAGGCCTTAAAATAGGACCAAATTGTTTAAATTTCTGCATTGAAACTGATGAGCGGCGGATCAAGTTTTCCGAGCGGTCGCTTACAGATGCAGCTAAGAAGACCCGATTAGATTCACAATCGATGAGAAAGAAAGAGGAGGAGGCAAATATTAATTTGAATGGACAAATGTATGATTCAGCATAGCAGATTAGAGGTAAACAAAAAATATCGATGATTTAAGTGCATGTAAAACTTTAAACGCGTTTTTCTCGAAACCGGTTTTTTCAAACTGGGAGAACAGATTACTCGTAAACTATTGCATGGATGGGATTGAAAATTTTACTTTAGCTTCACAAATAGATTCTCTAAAGAAGTACGTAGCCGTTTTTCGATAGAATGTGTTTTTTTTATAAACAATTTACATCGTTTTTTTTCGAGAAGAATCGACTTTTTTTCAGAAGTGCGCCATTTCTACAAAAATTGAAATAAAAAAAAACCCTACGTACTTCCAAAGTTAACGTTATATAGATTACGAATTTCTTTGGTTTTTTGTTCCAGGTCTGATACTTTCCGAGAAAAGTGTTCTCCCGTTTGGAGGTTATTTTTGTACCTCAATATATGTATAGTAAACCGTTAAAAACGAAATTTGATCTCTTCTTTCCTACTCTTGTAAAAAATCGTACAAACTAGGCATTTTTTCAGGCCGCTAGAGTGGTGTTACCCCTTAAGGATTTACGCAATTAGTAAAATAACGAGTAAGTGTTCCGATGCCGTTTCCCCTCTCCGAGTTTTACACGGTTTCCTCGGAGGCATTGGTCAAATGCCTGCGATTAGGTGAGTTTGAGTCCGTGTACATGCTTAAAATCACAGGCAGCACTTATAAGAATATTTTTACAATACCGAGTGACCATGTACACTCTAAATTTGTTCGAAATATATTGTAGTTTGTTTCAATAGTGTCGAGGTGAATCTGGTTTATTGTTAATGATCTAACCTTCAATGTATTTTAACGATAATGTGACTCATTAGTCATATTTTATCGATAGGGCGCTTCCAGCTGAAAACCGTGACCTTTAAGGGAGTTTCCCTCCATGGTTGTGAAGGTCCCGTGTGCGGAAAAGCTACTGCAGGGCTTAACCGTAATTGTTTTGGCTGAGAGGCGAGGTCGTGAAATGTGTTCCATTTAGGCATATATCTATTGTTTGTGACGATGACGTTCTGGGCTGGCGAAGCCTCAAAATGTCCCCAGCTAGGAACGAGTCATGAACGTCCTGAGGTTGTTATAGACCCCAAAGGGATCTTGCTCCATAGTATGTGAGGGTCACCCGTGCACAGTAAAGCCGAAAGGCCGAGCTGGGGCCGTCTAGCTGAAAAGTGGAGCCAAAAAGAAGGAACGTCACCTCGGGCTTAAATTGAGCAATGTTTGTTTATGCCACTAACATTCTGGTGAAGTCTTAGTAGCCCTAGCTTAGGACGATCTGTGATCGTCCTGAGGCTTTTAGGGTCTTAATATGGAGTTTACCTCCATGGTATATGTAAGCCTACCTTGCAAAAAGACTGAGTCGAAGGAAACGTCATTTTGGGCTTTAATTGATTTGATAAAGTATAAGATTTAAAATTCGCATTTTTAGATTCACCTCGGGCATTCTCAACGGAGTCTCACGCGGTTTTACGGATATTATCACTTCTACTGTTGGTATAATTTAGCAAAGTTTAATACAGTAAAAGTAGTACAAAATTAAACAGATTTTGTACGAG
This sequence comes from Gastracanthus pulcherrimus, assembly GCA_949152435.1. Classification (NCBI taxonomy): domain Eukaryota; kingdom Metazoa; phylum Arthropoda; class Insecta; order Hymenoptera; family Pteromalidae; genus Gastracanthus; species Gastracanthus pulcherrimus. The sequence goes on from OX424572.1 coordinate 44,069,454, forward strand.
GGGGAGGGATTGTTATGAATAGAATCCATTAGCAAATGCAAAAGGCTTTCAAAATGTTGTTATATGTATAAACGCGATAACGTTCTCGGATGTCTTTGCGACGGCGACTGTTGGCGGCTCGAGAGTGGCTCATTCGAGCACAGAATGAATGACACATATGTCAGATTGATTCTGACCTTCATACGGATTGGTTGCTACGAAGGGCTTTATAATATTCGGAAAATAAATAGTGAATTTCATCGTATAATGTTATTAATTATTATATCCAATTCTTTATATTTATATTGTCCCGAACAATGGATAACATTCAAATTCGAGGATCGGATAAATTATTTATGTTCAAAATACTGTTAGATGGAGGAGTGCCATCTGCTTAGTATGCAGAAGAATTTGAGAATATGCATTTTAAAAGTCTGAAACTATTTATATAATAACACTTTCGAGTTACTTGAGATGATTTTGGTCTTTCTTAAACATTTCGTTATATCTATAAATATTGTTCATAATCAATTTTGCCAATGACATGTACTGAATTCTAAAACATATAAGGGGAAAAACAGTACCAGAAATTTGCAATTTATTCTAACCATTCCTGTTAAGCATGCTACTCCGTAAATGATACGTACTCGGGGCAAAGTGAGAATTGGACGCTATAACATTTTAAAGCATGCAGATAAATAAAAATAAGAATTTTTTCTGTTAATAAAGTAAGTTTTAATTATGTTATCAATTTGACTTTCCTAATTTCATGAATTAATTAGTCAGAATTAAATAAAACCTGTATTTTTTAATTTCTATCAAATTTTCGTTGATTTTGTTTTATAAATGTGTTATGCATGTACCAATATGTTAAAAACATTCTTTTCAAACACATATTTAGAAGAAAATTAATTATATACTATTTGTACTACTTAATATCTTAAAGCTCACTTTACCCCGAGTACGGGGCAAAGTGAACGTAAATGAATTTTTTTATCATATTCAAAATTAAAAGCGGTTCTATTTAATTTAAGAGATTGAAATTTTTAGGTATCATTAATGAAAGTCAAAATTATAGTTTGAAACTAATTGCAATATCATACAATTCATACATGTTATTTATTTCGATCAACAAACTTTTTCAGGCTCACTTTGCTCCGGTCTCTCGTACATAATAAAAAGACAATAACGATAAGAATGCATTGAATATAGAACCTCCTCCTTTTTGAAGTAGGTTAGAAAGAAATGTAATAGAAAATATATATTTATATCTTAAAGAAAACAAAAATATAGTGGTTCAAGAAATTAATTTTATTTTTATTTTCATTTGGCATTCACCAGAATCATTTTTCATAGACGAACATTATCATGTAAAAACCTGTTCACAACACAATTTACTTTCTTGACTAGAATTTTAAATTGACCTATTGAATACAACCTCAGAAAACAGAAAATCGCAACTTTCATGAATTCACGTATATCACCAGCATACACCCTTCTCCTGAAACTCAAAAATCACATATATACAACATCCTTATTCACCGACTGCTCTCGTCAAAATTTTCACAACTCCCTTTCTGAAGAAGCAGATAAAAGCAGAGTAAGGATTCAGACTGCCTCATGCATGCATATCGATCTCTCTCGGCACGTATGGCTCTGCGGGAAGGGACTGCCGAAATACTACCATATACTTCGGCTAGACCTAGGGTTTGCAAATTTTCCTGGTTTGACTATAAATTAACAAAAAGGTAAATTTTAAATTTGTATTTAGCCATCGAACATTCCTAGTAAGAAAAAAAGTAAAAAAAATTCATGACCGGCCGAGCTTCGAACCCAGGTTAGTACGCTGCGACGTTTTTTCACTGTCATACAAACTTTTCTGTAGTGCACTGAGAGAAAGGATTCTTTCTGGCAAAGAATATTTCTTAATTGTTAAGTTTTGTGGATTTGAATATGGTCAAATGAATATTTCTTAACAGTTAAACGCATCGCCTTATTAGTTAAGAACTGAGTTCTTGAGTCGCTTGTCAACGGCTGACCGCCTGACTTTAAGGTTAACTGAATTTTTCATATTTCTAAGATGTTTATATGACCGTTACATGTTATTATAATTTTGCCACAATTATGTCCACGTATAGGATCTTTTTATATTTTAATACTTGAGAAGCATAATTATATGCTAGAAAATCGTCAAATAACCTTTCGTACTCGGTATGTTTACCTTACTCGTGCAGACTTTTCTCAAGTTCGAGTTCTTAACTATTAAGAATTCAACATTTGTGGCAAGTACGTGAGAATTCGATTCCACAAGTACACGATTCATTTTCCAGAAGCAATCCTTTATCTCAGTAGCTGGCCCACACTTTACTTTTCTAACATGTTAAACCTCAGTTTAACAGTCTTTCAGTTAGCCGAAGCAATAGGGCCGGAGGGCGCCGCAGTCGGTATTCTCATTAGCTTGTGACAGAGAGAGAGAGAGAGAGAGAGAGAGAGAGAGAGATTGATTGATAACAAATTTATTTATGCCAAGGTTATCATAACCGTATGGCAAACAAACAATATAATACATTTTAATGATTGTAACATGTATAAAAATATATATAGTAAATAGCTATTATTACAAATTAATACTAATAACAAAAATAGCCTCTCAGTTAACATATTCGCAACGTACATCGCATGAGTATAAAACTAATATTAACAATTATAATTACTTATATTAAATTCTATTCACACCTATGGGTGTTCTAATCCTATAAGACATTCGTATGATGCCATTTTAAACGATTCAACAGTCTTTTTAAGTCTGATAGCGATAGGCAAAGTATCCCATAGTTCCATAGCTTGAATAGAAAATGTGCATTTATAAGTTCTCGTTGTAGCTAGGGGGATTACAAAATTTGAAGATTTCAGTCTTTCAGAACGTCGTGTGTCATCCTTGATTTCCGGAAAAAACTTAAGAAGATATTCCGGTCTCGACACCGTTAATATTTTATAAGTAGTGACTCCTAAAAAATATTTTCGACGCTCAGCAAGGGATAGCCAATTTAGCTGCTTATAATACGGTTTCAATGTCGCATCGCGTCTTAGACTAAATATAAATCGTATGACAACGTTGCACATTCGCTGGAGTTTAACAGCAAGATATTGCGAAAGATCACTAAATACTAGACAAGCATAGTCGAAGTAAGGAAATATTAGTGCATTGACTAGTTGTGTTTTAATCTGACTTGATAAACATCTACCTCTAAATCTTAGTCGATAAAGAACATTGTGAACCCTAGAGCAAATTTGGGATATATGGGCATTCCACGACAGGTCTTCACATAGAATAACACCCAAATTTTTCACTGTGCTTACGAGCGGTATGATTGAACCATCGACTACTATGGCTGGAAGATTGTTCTTATTAATACGCATGTGATATTGCACGGATGCAAAAAGCAAGGCTTTCGTTTTATCTACATTAAGAATAAGTCCGTTCGATTTAACCCAATTTACTACAGCAGCAGCATCCTCATTTAATTTAGAGATCGCAGCTGGCAATTCAGCTGGCTCACATTGTATGTAAAATTGGAAATCGTCCGCAAAAAGTAAGCAATTATCTTTACAATGAACTAAGACTAGTACTAGCATGTTGATAAATATTAGAAAAATAATTGGGCCCGGAGTTGAACCCTGTGGTACGCCTGAAGAGTTTTTCATAAAATCAGATAAACTACCATCAAGATTAATCACAGCTTGGGATCGACCTGTTAAATACGAGTGAAACCAGCTAATAGCTTCATCAGAGAAGTTAAGTTCTCTAAGCTTCTTCAAAAGTAACTCGTGATTTATGGAGTCAAAGGCCCTTTTTAGATCGAAAAGTAGCAGGACTGTAACTAATCCCTTCTCGATCCCACGACGGATATCTTCGGTAAGTTTCAATAATGCCGTTTGCGTACTAAAATTACTTCTAAATCCTGACTGGTATGGAGAAAGAAGTGAATTTATTTCATGAGAGAGTCAAATACTTTAGCAAAATGCGATAAATTAGCAACTGGTCTTGTATTTGCTGGGGAGCCAGGCGAAGGAACTTTACTAAGAGGAACTATGAGTGACTTTTTCCACTCTGTAGGATATGTACAAGATGATATGGACATATTAAAAAGATCAGTAAAAAACGGGACTAATAATAATAGCATTTCTTTGAAATAAGAAAGAGAAAGTCCATCACAGCTACGTCCTTTAGCTTTAGGAAGGCACGACAACATTGTTTGGTGGACTTGTATTCTGTCGACTGGTCTAAAAGAAAAACTAAGCTCGTTGTCACATAACGGTATCGCGAGTATTTCCCGAAGTTTTCTAATTGAACAAGGTGGGTGACAACATGTGACTGAGGAATAATAGCGAATAAGTTCATCGGCAGTAAAAATATGCAAAGGTGATGATAACTGACTCTTCACTAGGCCAAATTTACTTAGTAGATACCAACATTTAGATTTATCCGAAATGGATGCTAATGATCGAGTAATATAGGTATTTCTAGCTAAAGTTATCTCGTTTTTAAGCTGTTTGCGTAATGTTTTATACTCTAAGAGAAGGGATGAGTTTTTCGTGCGTTTAGCCACTTTATATAGTCTATTTCGGTATTTACATTTATCTTTGATTTCTTTAGTTAACCACGGAGCAGCATTTTTGTGAATATGACGGGTTTTAATTGGTGCATGTACATTTAGTGTTTTAACGGCCTTAGATTTGAACTCATCTAACAGAATGTTTACATCATTATTATTACCGAATCTCTCACACATATCCTCCAAACAAGCACATATATCGTTGGAAAATAGATTTGAAGAGAATTTTCTAAAATCTCTCGACGTCACTGTAATGTTCTTATTAATAGGATTATCTAATTTATAATCGATTATTATGAAATCATGGCAATTTATAAATGGTGCTTCAGATTTTTCGAACGAATGAACCTTGCTTGAAGAGTCAGTAAGTATAACATCGAGGCATGTATCCGAACTATCTTTATGATGTGTCGCACCAGTTGGTACAAGAAATAAACAGTTTTCAGAAATAAGATTATGCAAATGCAGCCCATAGAAATTGTTAGTTAACAAATTCGAATTCAAGTCCCCAGCTAGAATAACATTCGAGTAGAGATGTACATATTTTTGAAATGTCTCAAAGAAGCTCGTTAGAACATTACCCTTAGGTCGACGATAAATTGAGGCAAAAAGAACATGCGTATTATTTTTTAAACTAATATCAACAAGTAGGTATTCGGTGTCATTCAAATTATTTATCTGTGGAGCACTAAGTATCTTGTATGAAATTCCATTCCGAATATAGCATGCGACCCCGCCAGCTTGAATATAAGTACGTTTGCCACTAGTCGCTAAGAGGCCTCGATCGTTGCGAACTAGAATAAAATTCAATATGGTAAAGAGAGAATCTTCTTTATTGGGCGTAAGCCAGGACTCGGATATGGACAGTATATCGATATTTTTATTAATAAGAAATATTTCGATTTCATTTAGGTGATCTTTTATTGAATTTTCATTAATTTGAGCGACTCGTAAAAATGAATGTCTACAAAAGGATTGCGCTAGTGAGGTAGAATGTGTGGGCAGTCACAATAATTTATCAAGATCATTTTCGGTTACTATACAAATTCTATCAGAATTATCATTTTTCCGAACATAAATATTGCCTTCACGCGTCCAAACGTAGTTATATTTGCACTGTTTAGCTTTCTCTTTAGTTAGATACAAAAGATTGTGAACAACTGAAGGCAACATTTCATATAAATTTATAATTAGATTATCAGCGTCCTGGTAAAGATCGGAAAATAACAATTCGCCGAATTCTCGCTTAACTTTTAATACATGGTCGCGTATACTAGACGACTTAAATTTAACAATATAAGAAAAGGTCGGTATCTTATCCTTTTTTTTTCCCCCCTTATTTCTCGCATTATTATCACCGCCGCTTGAGTGAACATTTTGTATTTCCATTTTATTAGAGGAGTTTTGGTTTTTTAGTTTAAACTCACGTATTTCTAGAATATCAGTTGTCAATGAACCTAACTCTATATGATGTAAAATTTTGTTAGTGAACTCATGTAATGGTATCTTTGACGTAGTAGGGATACCCGTAATTTTCATTTCCGTGCTTGGGTTAGCTCGGGCACGCAAGTCTTTTAAATCGTCTATTTCATTACGGAGAGTAGCATTTTCTACTTCAAGAGATTTTAAGCGCACATTTTGTTCACTCAAAGATGTAGTGAAAGTATTTATTTTTTCAGTTAATTCATTAAACCGTTCGTTCGTATTGGCATTATTACTATTTATGGCGTTAAAAAGCGCAGAAAATTGTTGTGCCGTAGTAAAATTCTCCCACCCTTGCGGTAAACCTTCCGACATTTTATCGTTGACGCGAGAAAATGATTCAGTGAAAGTGCTTACTTCTATAAGGTATAAGTGCTTACTTCTATCTGCTAAGTTCCGGCGCTGTGTTTTCACTCACACTAGCTATATGGTCACTAACGTTTGATAAGTCCAGATTACCAACGTTAATACCCCTACTAGAATCATAAACTAATGATCGCGCAGTAGAGCTATTATTTAAACCACTCCGCAGAGAGGGCGAAAGATTGCACGGATCTGAAGGTTGACTATGTCGACGAATTGTATCTCGGAAAGAGCGAACACAGCAATGATCAGTTGGCTTATTTACAATAAAACCGAAAATACAACCCGGATGGAATGTACTACGGCATTCAGAACATTGACGATGTTTAAAAACAATTTTTCTTTTACACTTTTTGCACTTATGCATGTGTAATATAGCTAAAATTACCGTACTTTAGTAACAAAAATTTACAAAAATAACTAGGCCTAGCTTATTGTAGTGTGTGAGTTTTCTTAAATTTTCTTAGATATTTTTAATGCTTGGGTCTGGAAGCATGCAACACAAAACTATATAACAAACAGTATGATACAAATCGTAGAGCAATACATATATGCGCGCGGTACTTCGCTGCTATTATCGCTTTTCACAATATTTTACGACGCTTATTTATTTATAGTAGACACGCAAACAATTTGTGTAGCTATACTATGGTAATACACTCTAGTTATGTGAAATTATTATGTACCATAGGTGTTTACCGTAGTTGTTTAACTAAAGCTTTAAAAAACGCAGTCTATCTCGCACTCACTCGGTTCGATGACAGATGTGAAGCAGACAGGTCGGTGGTTCGCCGTCCGCAGATATGTGTGTGCTTCGAGTGTGTTGGTGTCAGCTCCGGTGATGCCAAGTCATGTTCAGAGCTGTGGAGAACGATGCGCTGCTACTGCTGTATATCCACGAATCGAGCCGCAATTCCACGACTCAAGGCCCAATTCCAAGAAGGCGAAGGTCACCGACGCATGCACACCAAGCAATACGTGGAAATGGAACCAAAGCCAAGTCAGATAATAACCTCAAAGCGTTGCAGCGGTTGACAATCAATTGCAGATAAAAATGCAAGCCTTGCACGTCCGAGCTGGATCTTATGTGAGGCAGAAGCTTGGAATCTGGCGCGTACAAGTCAACTAAAACCAATATGCCCGGAAGCAATATGCGGCAGGAGGCAGACTTTTGAAGCGGAGCGATATCTTATGCGTTATGCTGTACTTAGAGAGAGTGAGAGAGAGAGAGAGAGAAAGAGAGAGAGAGAGAGAGAGAAAGAGAGAGAGAAAGAGAGAGAGAGAGAGAGAGAAAGAGAGAGAGAGAGAGAGAAAGAGAGAGAGAAAGAGAGAGAGAGAGAGAGAGAAAGAGAGGGAGAGAAATCGACAAGTGGGTGGAAGAATAATAAACTCTCTCGAGTGCACTCTGGGCTTTCTCAGGATGCTAGATAACACAATGGCGCGAAAGAGGATAGTCTGACTCTTTTTTTATGTTACGAGAGAGTTTTTCTAACGGAGTTTCCGATCGGTAATCAAATCTGGTCCCTATCAGGTATTCTGATCAGGACCCTAATACGGTGTGAAACGTGAGGCATAGTCAGGTCCGGATCAGGCAAACGGATTTAGGGCTGCCTGGATAGGGCCGTATCAGGACCCAATTGAGCATTCGTATTACATTGAAAATTATTATGTTTCTAATTTGTAAAACAAATTGGTTAGTTGTAATTATTTAAGTTCTTCTACTTTTATTATTATTTTATAATAATATTATACTGTTATTATTCTAGATATAGAAATCTAAATTTTACTTAACTTAGACATACGTTAAAGTTCTTACCATCTTCCATACCAATCTACATAGCAATTCTGAAGTATGGAAAATAGCATAGTTTTGACTCACTGATAAAAATAGATAAGAAGAATTATAACAGCAATAACATGTTTTAGGTTATGTTTAAAAAAACTAAACTAGAAACTATTAAGTAATGTTTGATATATGTTTCTGTATCACCTTTTGACAATTTGAGTCAATATTTTTTCTGAATCAACAACTAAATTACAAATATTCATCATTTGATTATATATATTTCATTCAAAATATACAAACTTGATGGATTTAAAACCTATATAGTTTGTATATAGTGCAACAGATGAGCACTAGGCTCTCCGAAGGCGGCTTTGTGAGCAGAGCAACGAAGAGACGGTAGGTATGCTGTAGCTAGTTTATTTCTTGAGGTAGAAGCTCCGCTCCGTGTCGTGGTCGCCGGTGACGTGACTCGTACGATCGCACGGGCAGAAGCAAATACTTTCATTTGACACCTATAAATGAATTAATATTATCTAGGTGACCAGTTTGTACATAATATCTAGTTACGCATAAATAAATCCATTATCCAGATGTATTCGACTAACGAGCTTATCATTGATAATATTATCACCGGTAAGCTATTTATGATTCTAATGCTAAGAAGTGAATTGAAAGTTATTCGCAGGGCTATAATTCTAAAATTAAAATAATTTAATTCTAATGCTAGAATTAAAATAAAGCACAAAATAAAATACAAATTTACATATTATTAATCTAGCATATAAATCTAGTAATACAAACTATAAATAAAATTATGAAGATAATAAGTACATCAGTCGAACTCATGTAGATGGTAAACTTCTTTAAGCGTAACAACTTATTGTGTTCGATCTCACTAACTGATTGATTAATTAAAATTGATTCATATAGATTTAATGAAAATAATAGTTTATAAATGAATAACAAATTTTAATATAAAAATTTGGCATATATTATCAATGTTGTTAATTTCACAAATTAAAATTATCACCTTTCAAGAAACAAATTGAGCAGTACAAATCATATAAGTATTCTGTGATGATTATTTTTCTTATATAATAAAGGTAGATCATTTTCAAATTCTCACTTTTTAGCTCTAAAAATGCTTTTTCTGGCTATTACCTTACCTATAAATAATAGGAGTTTTTAATAATTATAAATGAACACTTGCATGTTAATTAACTTCTATTTAACATTACTTACAATAAAAATTATATACGCTGAACAATGCAACCTCACCATTAGCACATGCAAATATTATTTATTATTAAGGGACTTACATAATGCGATACTACAAAAGAAAAATAAATGTAAGTAATAAAGTTAGGTTATATTTGTCTTTAAGGCGGCCCTATAGTAAATTTTGAAAAGTTTGTTAGTTACATGATACAATTTTTCTAAATTGGTGGTTATATTTCTTACCTAAAAAGAAAGTATTTTGTATATTTTCATAAATTTTTAGACAGTATACCCATAGTTATGTAGGAAAAACTAGCAATTTTCAATGAAAAATGAAAAAAAAATTTGCAATGAAAAAAAATATATATAAATGTAACGTTTGAGGCGATGCGTAGCTTGAGCCTCGCATCGGCCAATATTCAGTGTAGTGCAAGCCACAGTCGCTGACAGCGGAGTTTCTCAAACGACCGAAACTCCAGATTGACGGCATGACGACGCGACTCAACATCAGCAGATTCACATCAGCCCGGGACGGACCCAAACACGAGAGAGAAAGAGAGGAATCTACTATATAGCGAACTAGGACAAAGTCACTGTACCCGACCGCGCCGCGTCACACGTCTCTCTCACCTCTCTCGTAACTACAACGAATAGGGGAGAGTCGTACACGTTGAATCAGCGTACACGATGGAAATTTTGATTTATTTTTATTTTTAAAAATAGTGTAAAAATCATTGAGTTTCAGTAATAATATTTCGAATAACACTCCATACACGAATTTTGAAAATCTAAACTTAAAATTAACACGTGCGAATGTATACAAATGTGTATTTATTGTTTGTTACAAAATATCTTCTTATTTTGGGAATTCGATTAATTTGTTGATACGTATTTGATGAATGTTTTACTTGGATAGATAATAATCCTTATGAATCGCTCTTTAATATACTACTTTTTACCAAGTAAAAATATTCTATACAATTTGTATATAAATTGTATATGACCAATTATATACCAATTATATCACGAAATGATTGTATATAATTTGTATAAAAATTATATACAAATATTCTTTACATAGTCATTTCTATATAAATATATTATAAACAAATTGATGCTTTTTAATACTTTGATTTGATGGTTTTTGATTTTCATTTGATTTTCATCATGATCCTGTCCACACTAAGTATGTGAACCCAACCTTTTTAGACATCGATAAGCTGCTTAGCTACAAGAAGCTGGAAACTTTTCACTGAAAAGACCGCAGTTCTAAACATCTTATATGTAAAAAATGATCTGTAAAATTAAAAAAAAAATTCGTAAAGCCGTAGGTTATAATACTAATTTATTCAATATTTTATGCCTGCTTATTGCAAAAAAAACAGAGTTTGACAACAATGTTATTCAAAATTCAGTCATTATTTGCTCTAAAAAAATTAAGATTATTTTCTGACGAATTAAAAGTAATTCAATTATTTTATAATTTTAAGAATTGATTTTGTTTAGAACTTAGTTTTGATATTAGTTTTTATAAACAAATATAAGAAGAAAGTACAAAACACTTTTAAACACATTTTATAATCAATCATATTATATGTACCTCGAAAACCTCCATCTGAAATAAAGTACAGCGACGCAAGAATGCAGTCGTCCTGCGAGTCATGTGATCTAGGCTGAGTTACAGGCAGTTAACACGGTGGTTCAGGACGCGTCACGCCGCTTAAAGAAATCGATGCACCACCGATACAGAGGTGCGAGTTGCGTTTAGCGTCTCTTAGAGGTCGTCTTGCAGATTTGGAAGCGTTCGGGATACGTGAAAAATATTAGTAGTATAGTTGTACGCTTTATAAAAAGCAAAAGATCTTCATATGTGTTTTGCAATTGCCATCGAACAGCTTTCTTAAATAATGCATAGTTTGCCTCATTGTATTCGTTCAATGAATCTGAAGTAGAAAACTAAAAAACATAAACTACATATCTAAAAGACTAGAGGTTATAATAAAAGGTTACCATAATCCCTAGTAGAAATCTTATCGTGGCGCCCACATTCGCTATAATGGCCTTTATAGGCAAACTAGATAGTACTAGATGTACAAAACTCGATAAATCCACACAGATCTACATAGTTTTCTCAATAATAATATGTACGTATAAAATCTGTGAGGTTATATATTATTTATTGAACATAACTTTTATTGTAAAAATTAATGTTAAAGAAAGTTTAACATGCAAGTTTTTAATTATAATAATAAGATCTACAGTTCTATTCATACTATTTACATATAAAAGTAGTCAGAAAGCATATGTAACCTAAAAAATGAAATTTTAGAAATAATTTTCCTTGCATATGAAAAACAGTGATTACAAAATAACGTTATTGATTGATGTAGTTGTTTCTTGAAAAGTAATATATAAATAATAATATGATATGTACAAATATGTACTTTATGAGATGCTTTATTTAAATACTAGAATTTTAATTTCAGAATTGCAAATAATTTTGTATCCGTATGTGAGTTTTTATAATACATAAACTGCTCGTCCGTGACAACATTTTCAAAGACAAACACATTAGTCGAACACATGTAGACGATAATTTTCTTTATAAGTAACAAATTACTATGTTTTAACTGGCCATAGATGTCAAATGAAAGTGTTTGATTATAACTTAATCACAGTAGGAAATACAAAAATAGAACATATATATATAATAACTCAAATACATTATTTATTTTTAAAAATAGAAAATTAATCAGTTGATAATATATGTATGTGAAAATAGTTTTCCTTACATAAACCATACAGGTTTTGAAACCAAGCATGTATTTAGGATGGAACATAATCAAATATAAGGAAACCAATTTTACACAAAGAAAATAAATATTTGCACTAACACTTCATATAGTTATTCAGATATTCAGATTATTTTCTTATTTTGATTGTTTGATATATATGTGTAACATAATATTGTTATTGAGTTCTTAAGGGGATGTCGGAGCCCCGCCCCCCCCCCTTTTGCTGTCCGACCTATTTTGTATTTCCAATTGTTTGTAAAAACTACAAGTCCGACTGACTTTATCTTGTACAGATCGGTTCATTATAGTAAGTACTACGGTGCTCAGCTCTAAATCTTACTGTAAAATTACATTAAAAGAAGTTATTAGCAAAAGTTTGGTATGATTACAATTTTGAGGTTAGGTTTCAATGCGTAAACACCCTATTGTATTTCCAATTAATCAGAAAAATAACTCATCAGATCAACTTTATCTTGCATGCAAAAGCTTTATTATAAAAAGCACTACGGTGCTCTGCTCTTAAGGTTTCCCTGCATTCTATATTTTAAAAGTAATCACTAAAAGAAAATACACGATTTTAGCTCCGACATCCCCTTAAATACAAAAACTCGATGCATCTAAAATTTGATAACCTTACACTTTAGAGGTTATTTACATTTAGTTACATTGGTAATAGGTGAACAATAACATGTAAATACCTTTAAATCAAAATAATACATAATAAGTTCAATAGATTATGCGTCTGTTTCTTAAAACATAACCTTTAAGTGGTTGTTATTGTCATAATTTTGCTTATCTAGTTTTATCGGGGCAAATAATATGGGAAACTAGAAGGGACGACCGTTACACGCCTTTATAGTAGCTATCTAGTTTGCCTACATAGATCTACACAGCGCGAGATTATTCTACATAGATCTATAAAGTGGACGGGATAAATTTCTACCAGGGATACTTTAGTACGTATTTTGAGTTATTTTTTATATAAAATTAGCACATGATATTTATTACTTATCTGAGGATAGTTTTAAGCGGGCAAAAAGGATTCATTAAAATCAGCAATTCCATGGGCTTTATTATTATTATACTTTTAAAGGAATGTATCACCGAAAACATTTTTCGAAGTTCTGAAACCACTTGAAACTGTCGGTTGTTAGATGAATTATTTGACGACTGTCGAATTATGTTGATAGTTTAATTACAATAGATGAAGAAGAAGCTTCAAGTTAAATTAAAGTTTAAAATATTTTTTCAATAATAATAATGGGCCTTAGCATTGATGGTTTATTAAACCAGCTATCAGAAAAGTAGTAAGTATATCATTATATACGTACTATTACTATACTATACTATACTATATAAAAATAAATAACTTAAGTAAAATATTATTATAACCTTATATTATAACCTCAAGTCTTATCTCCATAGAAATGGGCATGGTGGGAGAAGGTGGGACGCTTATAACCGGGATACGCATATTTCCTCTCATTTCCTGAATTTCACGGGGAGGGACAAGGAAAATTCTCCGTTCCGTACGGAGATGAAATTATAAATTTTTAAATTAGTTTCATCTCATGGCAGCAGCGGTTGTTGACACGATACTAGAATGGCACCACCTTGAGGTAATGTGATAAACGGTACTAGGGTGGGTTTCACCAGAAGAGGAAAGGGGAGGTAGGTTTTAGTGGGTCGGTTTACTATGCAACGGCTGTGTAGTTTTTGCGCGTTTTTGTTTATTTTATTTTTCGTCCTATATTATACACACGGCGGATGCATCCCTAACCAGCTCCACACTGTCCGACTGTGCGGACCTAGTCTGGTGTGCCTTAAATGGCATTTCCTACCCCCTCGAAAAAATAAATAAAAAACCTCAAGTCTTTTAGATGTGTACTTCGTGGTTTTTATTTTATCGTTTCAGATACATTGAACAAATACGATGAGGCTAACTATTTATTCTTTAAGAAAGCTATTGGATGGCAACCGCAAAACACATATAATGGTCTTTTTGCTTTTTATAAAAAGCATGCGACTATACAAAGATTCTTCACGCATCCCGAACGCTGTAAAATCAGCAAGTCGACCTATAAGTCGCAAAACGCAACTCGCCCCTCTGCATCGGTGGTGTGCCATCAACTTCCTTGAGCGGCGTGATGCATCCTGGACCCTGCCATAGTATCAACTTTCTGGAGTTGAGCCTAGATCACATGGATCCTTCCGTGTCTGTACTTTACTTCAGATGGAGGTTTCCGAGGTACATATAATATGATTGTTTATAAAATGTGTTTAAAAGTCATTTGTACTTTTTTCTTATATTTGCTTATGGAAACTACTATCAAATCCAAGTCCTAAACAAATCCAATTTTTAAAATTATAAAATAATTAATTACTTTTAACACGTAAAAAATTAATCTAAATTTTTTTCTAATGTGCAAATAATGTCAGATTAAAATTTGTAATAATATTGATGTCAAAATTTTGTTTTTTTTTTCAATGCGGAGGAATAAAATATTTGGACAAATTAGAATTATAACCTGCGGTTTTACGAATGGTATATGCTATGTATGAACTTTTTTCAATTATATAGATGATTTTTAATGAATAAAACGTTTAGGACTGCTACATTTTCTATGAAATATTTTCAGCTTTTTGTAGATATGCAGCGTAGATGTTTCAAAAAGTTGGACTAGCTTACTTAGTACAGGATCTATGATATACAGGCGACACCAGCACCATCTGGACCACTTTATTTTCTTAAATTCTACCTGGACTAATGTGTATGATGGACACTTCGAACTGTACGAATCCTTTAAAGTGATGCCTTTCGATTTTCATGAAAATTAATAATTTTAATATATTTTAATATATAAAATTTCATAATTCTAATGAAAATCAAAAAGCGTGAAATTAAAGTATTAAACAGCATTAATTTATTTATAAATTTATATACAAATGATACTGCAAAATAAATTTGTATACAATTTTTATACACATTATATAGAGTCATTTCCTGATATAATCTGTATACAATTGGTTCTGTACAATTTAAATACAAATTGTATAAAATATTTTTACTTGGGATACCGATGTGAAAAAAATTTATACAGTTTGTATAAAAACTTTATAAAATATTTTGTGTAAAGTGTTTATAAAAATTGGTCGTATAAAGTTTGAATAAAATCTGTATATGAAAAAATAAAAGTAAATTTAAAAAAAGCGTAGGACCTGCGACATAGGCAACATCAAGGCACTCGAAAACGTTGGTTTATAACAGGTTTGTGTTATTCTTATAAGCTCCTCCCCAAATAATTATCCCATAATTTATCAGATTATGAAAAAACGCATGGAAGATTAACATAAGTGTTTTAGTTCATGATTTATGTTAATTTATAAAATAGGATTACGAGATATTTAAACTTGTTAATTATATAATTTATGTGTTTATTCTCTAAATCTAAATATTTATAACTTTCCACTCTATGTACGCACACATCATTAAAGTTTATTTCCACGTTCGTTGGTACACTATCACAGTAGTTGTCAAATGCAAATACATAGTTTTGTCTATGTTTAGAGTTAGTTTATTTAACTCTAACCATGTAGCAATTTGTTTTAGATAATTAGTCATCTTGTTTATTGCTTCTTTCCATATTGTTTCAGTTGATATAACAGTATCCTCATATGATACAATTGCATTATTTGAAATATTAGTTAGAAGATTCACTTACACAATAAAGAGTAATCGACCTAAAATTGGGCTCTGAGGAACTCCAGTATTTACATCTTTATAATCAATAACTGTGTTGTTAGCCTTAACTCTTTGTCGTCTGTTCGCAAGATAACTAACTAATAGTTTCTGAGCATTTCCTCTAATACCGTAACAATATAATTTATCAAGAAAAATTTTATGGTTGACTGTAACGAATGCTTTAGCTAAATCTAAAAATGTTACATTAATTGGCTTGCTTTTATCTAGGATTTTGTATATTAGGTTAGTTATGTATCTTAGAGCATCTTTGGTTCCTGAAATTTTTACTAAACTGCTTCTGTTAGATTTTCAGTTTATCAATTGTTATCATCAATAATAATGTATTTTATGTCATTTTTTGTTTCCCAGTTTGACCTAAATTAGTGTTAATAATTTTCCACATATGTTTACAATTTTTACAGTTTCTTTCCACTAGTTTTTTTTCATATTTTACTTTTGCATCTTTAATAACTTTATCCAAAATTTTTGCATAATTTTTATACTAATATTTTAATTGTTCATTGTTTGGCTCCATACTTCAGATTCTATATAGTTGTTCTTTTGTAGAATAAGAATTCATAATAGCTTGTGTGATCCATTTATTCTTTGGGATATACTAAGAATTGTTTTTAATACATAATTTATCATATTTTTCCATACTTATACAACTTTTATATCACTTATTAATAGTTCAATAGTTATATTAGGATCTGGCATTAATAATATATTCGAATTTGTTCTACTAGTTATGGTTTTTAGTTTCATGTAATTTATACTACAAAGTAAATTACTATTTTCTTGCTCTTTAATATTATCTATGGAAATAAATAGCGGATTGTGTTCAGTAAAAGTATCAGTCAATTTAATAGACGTGAAATTTAGATATGCTGTTTTGGTAAATATATTATCAATGCAGGTTTCTTTATTCCTATTTTCAGATGGCCTTGTAACATTTTGAAAACTTGGAGTATAACCATTTTCAAGAAAATCGTTCAATAATTCCTGACTTAGGGTGTTTAACTGTAGAAGGTCAATATTAAAATCTCCAATTATTATATGATTTTTAAATTTTTATTACTGTTAAGAAAGGTTTCCAAATTCATAATAAATTCAGTCTTTGGTAGTTCATGTATTGTGATCTATACAAGGTAGAGATTTCAATATTGTTAGTATTCTCTATTTCTATTTTGGAATGTAGAATATTCAGTCTACTAATTTCTACTATATTTGTGATTTCACAAATATTGTCTTTAAATATATGTCACGACTCCATCAGATTTATTTATCATACTGTTATTATAGTACAATTTATATCCTGATAATTGGTAGGACTGTTGGTACTTTAGATTCCAAGTTTCGGCGCAAATAATAACATATGGCTTATTTTTTAGTCTCTCAATAAAAATTTCAAGCTTTGAAAAGTTTGTATTCAAGTTTCTAACATTTACATATAAGATTAGTTTATTATTAATTTGTATATTTTTATTAAGAGAAGATAAGTCCCTGCAAATCATTTATTGCTGTTTCTAGATGGTTAAGATTATTATTCATTATCACTTTCGTTGTTTCTGTCTTTATTTACACTCAAAGTAAAGCATCAATTCGCATTGGTGCTGCCATCCATCTTTGCGGGTGTCGTTCTCTGCTTTCGGTTAGTTATCCTATGTTGCTTTTGCGTTGCTACTAGGCTCCAAGCTGGTAAAGTAGGTATTATTGGATAGTATGTGTTTTCTATGTAATTTGTTTATTTTGTTTTTTTAAATTTCACATGTAGATATATCAGTAGCATAGTGGTTCGTATTATAAATTGTCTTCTATTTTGAGTTACTAAACCAACAGTTAAAATATTTCAGATTACATTTTTACATTTGTTAGCTTTGCTCATTTTTCTGAGCATTTGTGGCATGCTGCAGCATTACAGTTAGCTACACTATGTCTTAATCTACCGAAATTATCACACGGTCTTATATTAATTAGGTCATAAACTTTACAGCTTTGATAGTCAACGAAAATTCTTCTCTTATTTTCCCTGATATACTTGTATATTTCTAGTGTCACTACCACACTATTTAATTTGTCAAAGCCTACAATCATTATTTTGAGATTATTTAACTGCTCAATATTTATGTCTCATGATTTTGACAATTTATTTTTTAATAAATTTTCCGTCACTTCAACACTATCTTTTTTCATACAGATTATAATGATTTCTTCCTTATTTTTCACATATAACTGTTTAGTTTGCATATTTTTCTCTTTTGTCAAGGATCTGGTAACGTGCATTTTAATGTCAATTTGTTCTTCTTTATTAATTTTATGAACAAGTATTATAGGTATTCTCTTTTTTAGTTGTTTATAATTGTCAATTGCTTCGATATATGATTTTTTATTAACTTCCTCTTCTTCTCATTTATTTAAAATTTTTTCTAATAATTCATTCTTATCAATTAGTTCCTTATTAAGCTGTTTTAATACTGTGTTTTCAGTTTTCATAATTTCATATTCCGTAACATGATTTGCGATTGTCGGATTGTATAAGTCTAGAATTTGGTTCTCTAAATCATTTAGGATTTTCTTTCTTATTTCTTCTGATTTCTTCTAAAATTGTTGCTGATTCACTTAGTGTATCTTCTTCAACTTCTGAGGCTATGTTTTTCTGAACATCTTCTGGGCATATTACTAGACTTTCACTGATGAATTTTATATTATTTAATTTCGCAAAGTCACTATAGTGGTATACTCTATCACATATTACATATATCACTGTCGTTACCTTTTGTCTAGGGTGATATCTACATAATTTATCACAGGACCGGTCGGAAGGTTTTTTCTACCCCGGCGCCATCTTGAGTATACATATGGGTCATTCTAATACTTTTCGAACAAACCATATGCACTCATATCAGGAATTTTGCCGGCGATTTTTTATTTGAAGTACTCATCAAAATAAGCTCTCAAAAAAAAGTTTTAGCCCCTAAGGTCCTCTTTACAACCTAGTAGAGTATTCTGAATTTTCAAAACTGGCATAAAAAAGGATATTTTAAAAAATTCCGGACAGCTTCCATTAATACTAATTTGAACGTACTAAAAAAAGGATTTTTAATCTTTTTACGAATTTTAAGAAAAAGAATATTAGACCCCATTGACAGTGTGCGTATGTGTGGACGCGTGTCAGCATTACTCTGTATATATACTATGAAACTTAATGTTTCAGGGCTCATTATTTCGTTTATATTAAAGGAAGGCGGCACAATACGTTTTTTTTTGTTTATCGATGTTTTTCTGTTTGTTAACGTTTTTTCGATTTTTGGGTTTTAGTTTTTCGGGTTTTTGAATACCTTAGGAATAATACCATCGATGCATCAAAAATGCATTTAAAAGAGCATAAAATTACCTAACTTTTCCGACCTGAAAGTTTACATAACGTGATTTCGTTCTTTTGTTATACACAAAAACGTACTTTTTTGTTTAAACTGTTATACTTCTGAAATGTATGACAGATTCTGACAAAATTTTTGAAAAAAATTGAGATGATTTGAAATATAAAGAAGAATATTCAGTCAAATTTTTGAGTCTTGACCTTTTTCTTTTGTCGAGAAAATTATTTTGTAAAAAAATTGATTTTATTTCCCCAACGTTAACTTAAGGTGGGTCTACACTAATTTTTGAACGAAAAATCGAAAAAAAATTTATGACACTTTTTGAAACTCTACATTTGTAAGAACATTTTGGGATTTGATAGAATAAAAAAAATCATAATCAACAAAGTTATAACCATTCAAAGGAAATAATTAACATTGCTTCATATGTAGAACTGAATATTTGAATCCGACTTTCTTGAAACTTATTTTTCGAACTTCAAAAAGTTGCTCGCGCATTTAGAGTCGATGATTCCAGCAGTAACTCGGAGCAAATATTCCTGTAAAGACTATTTAAAGAATTTTTCAAGAATTGCGTACATACAAATTTTTGCTAATTAAATATGTATATAAAGTAATACATAAATTTTTTTTCAAGCTACTTGTGATAGAAAATATAATAAAAAATACTAATTTTTGTTTGTTACGGGTTATAAAGTTGCATTTTGTTCAATGAATTGGGATAATGAAAGTGAAAATTAGTCAAAATTGGTATATATTCCTCTTTTTTGGTTACTGATAAAATATTAAAATTTTGAAATAAAATTCCGCATGTTTAACTATTTTGAAAAAATTAGCGTAAACCCAAATTAAGTAAATCGACAGCATTTTATCTGAAACTTTACAAAAATGCAGCTTTTTACTATCTATGACCTGTATATTTTCAGATCATGAGTTCTTTTACTTTCTGAGATATTGAGGTTATATTTTCTTTTTAATGTTTTTCTTATTGCTTATATCTCGTGAACGGTGCGGGCATTTTTTAGCAAAAAGGGCTCATTTTTTTCCTTTTTAAATGAAGATTCAAAATTGCAAAATTCATCGACTTGTTTTTGTTTTATAATCATTACTTTATTTTATTATTTTTTAGGTTTTTCGTTTTTTTTGGAATGTTTGAAATTTTATGATTAAGTTAGTGTAAATGCATTAAAAAAAGTATAAAGTACCTATCTTCTACAACTGAAAATTTTGAATAGGCTCTTTTCCTTCTTTTTTTAAACACGAAAATATTCATATTTAGTTTAAACGGTTTTATCTCTGAAATCTATGATGGAAAATTGTTTGAAATATGTTAGACGATTAGGAATTCTATTAATTTATGTACCAATATCTAACTACACATAATTTAAATATTTATTAAATTATTCTGAAGTACCTGAATACATATATTAATTATGTCGTCACCAGATAATAGAAATACTAATTCTGATGTAACTAGGGTGTGATCAAGTATCTTCGGAGTTGAATAAGGCCCTACTCAGGTTTCTGAAATATATACTTTAGAGCACGAAACGTTTTAAAAAGTTTTTAAATTGTTTTTTTCAACTTTCTAACGCTTTTTAAGAAAGATATAAATACGTGTTTAAAACGTTTTAAAAACGTGAAAAGTGTCCGAAAGTTTTTTTGTGAAAAATATCGAAAACGTTTATAGAACGTTTATATGACTATAAAATACCCACAATTTTTGAGCTATTAATAAGAAAGAATTATAGCAATTTAAAATAATGTATGAGAATAAAGAATTCATATTGGAACAATTTATTTAGTTTGAGGAAGCTAAGTGCCAATGAATTGGCAGCGGTTTTTAGTTTCATGTTATGTATTGAACTTATGTCATAACTGTAAATCTTTTCTCCCGTTTGCTTTTTTCATCTAATGTAAACGTGCGGCGAACTAGTTATCAATTTCTTCGTCTATTTAGATATCCCAGGCAGTTCAACGAGTCACCTATACAAAGCTGAATATGAACTGGAAATTTTGTGATTGTTAGGTTATGTTTGATCGCTTGCCATTTTACTTAAGGGGGAACACCACCTTTAAAATGTGAAACAAAAAAATTGATTTGAAATTTTTATTTTGATATTTATTTTAATAAGGGTTTTTTTCCTGAAAGTATACATAAAAACCTACTAATTTGTATATTTTTTACCTTCGTTGGACCTTCTATGCCTCCATGGCAAACCAGACTGTTTTCGAAGACTTTAAGCACTGTCCGTAAGATTCCAAGTCTACGCATGGATGGATTGGACTAAAAATTTATGGAGATACTTATTATAGTAGTACTTTTAGTATGAACGTAGAGATTTTGAGTTCAGCGAGTAGAAGTATTTTTTTATATGAACATTGTAAATATAACACTTATTTTTTAATAATTTTATCACTTTCATAGATGTAAAAAATTTTCTCTGTCTCTCTAAGTACAGCATAACGCATAAGATATCGCTCCGCTTCAAAAGTCTGCCTACTGTGGCATATTGCTTCCGGGCATATTGGTTTTAGATGACTTGTACGCGCCAGATTTCAAGCTTCTGCCTCACATAAGATCCAGCTCGGACGTGCAAGGCTTGCATTTTTATCTGCAATTGATTGTCAACCGCTGCAACGCTTTGAGGTTATTTTCTGACTTGGCTTTGGTTCTATTTCCACGTATTGCTTGGTGCGCATGCGTCGGTGACCTTCGCCTTCTTGGAATTGGGCCTTGAGTCGTGGAATTGCGGCTCGATTCGTGGATATACAGCAGTAGCAGCGCATCGTTCTCCACAGCTCTGAACATGACTTGGCATCACCGGAGCTGACACCAACACACTCGAAGCACACACATATCTGCGGACGGCGAACCACCGACCTGTCTGCTTCACAGCTGTCATCGAACCGAGTCAGTGCGAGATAGACTGCGTTTTTTAAAGGTTTAGTTAAACAACTACGGTAAACACCTATGGTACATAATAATTTCACATAACTAAAGTGTATTACCATAGTATAGCTACACAAATTGTTTGCGTGTCTACTATAAATAAATAAGCGTCGTAAAATTTTGTGAAAAGCGATAATAGCAGCGAAGTACCGCGCGCATATATGTATTGCTCTACGATTTGTATCATACTGTTTGTTATATAGTTTTGTGTTGCATGCTTCCAGACCCAAGCATTAAAAATATCTAAGAAAATTTAAGAAAACTCACACACTACAATAAGCTAGGCCTAGTTATTTTTGTAAATTTTTGTTACTAAAGTACGGTAATTTTAGCTATATTACACATGCATAAGTGCAAAAAGTGCAAAAGAAAAATTGTTTTTAAACATCGTCAATGTTCTGAATGCCGTAGTACATTCCATCCGGGTTGTATTTTCGGTTTTATTGTAAATAAGCCAACTGATCATTGCTGTGTTCGCTCTTTCCGAGATACAATTCGTCGACATAGTCAACCTTCAGACCCGTGCAATCTTTCGCCCTCTCTGCGGAGTGGTTTAAATAATAGCTCTACTGCGCGATCATTAGTTTATGATTCTAGTAGGGGTATTAACGTTGGTAATCTGGACTTATCAAACGTTAGCGACCATATAGCTAGTGTGAGTGAAAACACAGCGCCGGAACTTATAGAAATAAGTACTTTCACTGAATCATTTTCTCGCGTCAACGATAAAATGTCGGAAGGTTTACCGCAAGGGTGGGAGAATTTTACTACGGCACAACAATTTTCTGCGCTTTTTAACGCCATAAATAGTAATAATGCCAATTCGAATGAACGGTTTAATGAATTAACTGAAAAAATAAATACTTTCACTACATCTTTGAGTGAACAAAATGTGCGCTTAAAATCTCTTGAAGTAGAAAATGCTACTCTCCGTAATGAAATAAACGATTTAAAAGACTTGCGTGCCCGAGCTAACCCAAGCACGGAAATGAAAATTACGGGTATCCCTACTACGTCAAAGATACCATTACATGAGCTCACTAACAAAATTTTACATCATATAGAGTTAGGTTCATTGACAACTGATATTCTAGAAATACGTGAGTTTAAACTAAAAAACCAAAACTCCTTTAATAAAATGGAAATACAAAATGTTCACTCAAGCGGCGATGATAATAATGCGAGAAATAAGGGGAAAAAAAAAAAGGATAAGATACCGTCTTTTTCTTATATTGTTAAATTTAAGTCGTCTAGTATACGCGACCATGTATTAAAAGTTAAGCGAGAATTCGGCGAATTGTTATTTTCCGATCTTTACCAGGGCGCTGATAATCTAATTATAAATTTATATGAAATGTTGCCTTCAGTTGTTCACAATCTTTTGTATCTAACTAAAGAGAAAGCTAAACAGTGCAAATATAACTACGTTTGGACGCGTGAAGGCAATATTTATGTTCGGAAAAATGATAATTCTGATAGAATTTGTATAGTAACCGAAAATGATCTTGATAAATTATTGTGACTGCCCACACATTCTACCTCACTAGCGCAATCCTTTTGTAGACATTCATTTTTACGAGTCGCTCAAATTAATGAAAATTCAATAAAAGATCACCTAAATGAAATCGAAATATTTCTTATTAATAAAAATATCGATATACTGTCCATATCCGAGTCCTGGCTTACGCCCAATAAAGAAGATTCTCTCTTTACCATATTGAATTTTATTCTAGTTCGCAACGATCGAGGCCTCTTAGCGACTAGTGGCAAACGTACTTATATTCAAGCTGGCGGGGTCGCATGCTATATTCGGAATGGAATTTCATACAAGATACTTAGTGCTCCACAGATAAATAATTTGAATGACACCGAATACCTACTTGTTGATATTAGTTTAAAAAATAATACGCATGTTCTTTTTGCCTCAATTTATCGTCGACCTAAGGGTAATGTTCTAACGAGCTTTTTTGAGACATTTCAAAAATATGTACATCTCTACTCGAATGTTATTCTAGCTGGGGACTTGAATTCGGATTTGTCAACTAACAATTTCTATGGGCTGCATTTGCATAATCTTATTTCTGAAAACTGTTTATTTCTTGTACCAACTGGTGCGACACATCATAAAGATAGTTCGGATACATGGCTCGATGTTATACTTACTGACTCTTCAAGCAAGGTTCATTCGTTCGAAAAATCTGAAGCACCATTTATTAATTGCCACGATTACATAATAATCGATTATAAATTGGATAGTCCTATTAATAAGAACATTACAGTGACGTCGAGAGATTTTAGGAAATTCTCATCAAATTTATTTTCCAACGATATATGTGCTTGTTTGGAGGATATTGTGTGATAGATTCGGTAATAATAATGATGTAAACATTCTGTTAGATGAGTTCAAATCTAAGGCCGTTGAAACACTAAATGTACATGTACCAATTACAACCCGTCATATTCATAAAAATACTGCCCTGTAGTTAATTAAAGAAGTCAAGGATAAATGTAAATACCGAAATCGACTATATAAAGTGGCTAAATGCACGAAAAACTCATCCCTTCTCTTAGAGTATAAAATATTACGCAAACAGCTTAAAAACAAGATAACTTTAGCTAGAGATACCTATATTATTCGATCATTAGCGTCCATTTCGGATAAATCTAAATGTTGGAATCTACTAAGTAAATTTGGCCGAGTGAAGAGTCAGTTATCATCACCTTTGTATATTTTTACTGCCGATGAACTTATTCGCTATTATTCCTCAGTCACATGTTGTCACCCACCTTGTTCAATTAGAAAACTTCAGAAAATACTCGCGATACCGTTATGTGACAACGAGCTTAGCTTTTCTTTTAGACCAGTAGACAGATTACAAGTCCACCAAACAATGTTGTCGTGCCTTCCTAAAGCTAAAGGACGTAGATGTGATGGACTTTCTCTTTCTTACTTCAAAGAAATGGTACTATTATTAGTCCCTTTTTTTACTGATCTATTTAATATGTCCATATCGTCTTGTACATATCCTACAGAATGGAAAAAATCACTCATAGTTCCTCTTAGTAAAGTTCCTTCGTCTGGCTCTCCAGCAAATACAAGACCAGTTGCTAATTTATCGCATTTTGCTAAAGTATTTGACTCTCTCATGACGCAACAGCTTACTGAGTACCTTGAAGTAAATTCACTTTTTTCTCCATACCAGTCAGGTTTTAGAAGTAATTTTAGTACGCAAACGGCACTATTGAAACTTACCGAAGATATCCGTCGTGGAATCGAGAAGGGATTGGTTACAGTACTGCTACTTTTCGATCTCAAAAAGGCCTTTGACTTCATTAATCACGAATTACTTTTGAAGAAGCTTAGAGAACTTAATTTCTCTGATGAAGCTATTAGCTGGTTTCACTCGTATTTAACAGGTCGATCCCAAGCTGTGATTAATCATGATGGTAGTTTGTCTGATTTTATTGAAAACTCTTCAGGCGTACCCAGGGCTCAACTCTGGGCCCAATTATTTTTCTAATATTTATCAACATGCTAGTACTTACTAGTCTTAGTTCATTGTAAAGATAATTGCTTACTTTTTGCGGACGATTTCTAATTTTACATACAATGTGAGCCAGCTAAATTGCCAGCTGCGATCTCTAAATTAAATGAGGATGCTGCTGCTGTAGTAAATTGGGTTAAATTGAACGGACTTATTCTTAATGTAGATAAAACGAAAGCCTTGCTTTTTGCATCCGTGCAATATCACATGCGTATTAATAAGAACAATCTTCCACCCATTGTAGTCGATGGTTCAATCATACCACTCGTAAGCACAGGGAAAAATTTGGGTGTTTTTCTCTGTGAAGACTTGTCGTGGAATGCCCATATATCCCAAATTTGCTCTAGGGTCCACAATGTTCTTTATCGACTAAGATTTAGAGGTAGATGTTTATCAAGTCAGATTAAAACTCAACTAGTCAACGCATTAATATTTCCTTACTTTGACTACGCTTGTCTAGTATTTAGTGATATTTCGCGATATCTTGCTGTTAAACTCCAGCGACAATGCAACACTGTCATACGATTTGTACTTAGTCTAAAACTCGATGCGGTATTGAAACCTTATAAGCAGCTACATTGGCTATCCCTCGCTGAGCGTCGAAAATATTTCTTGCCATACGGTTATGATAACCTTGGCATAAATAAATTTGTTATCAATCAATCAATCTCTCTCTCTCTCTCTCTCTATCCCTTTCGCTCTATGTCTATCTTTCACATATACACACTCTCTGACTCACTCAATCAATCTCTAACTCTAACTCGTTCAATTTCTTACTGTCACTCTATGTGTCTCTCATTCCCTTCATTCTATCGAAATGAAATCGCACACTCACTTACTCACTCACATATATACTCGCTCATGCACTAGTTCGCACTTTACGCACTCATTCTCACATGCACTCACTCACTTATTAACTATCGCATTGAGTCGCTTACTTTTTAACTTACTCACTTACCTACTCACTCGTGCATTAACTCACTTTATCACTGTTCCATTGACTCACTTAATCTCTTACTCTTTGATTCGCGTATGAATTGACCCATTCATTCGCTTATGAAATTGCTCACTCACGCATTGACTCACTTACATACTCACTTACACACTCATGTAATAACTCATGCACCCACACGTACCCACTCACTTACTCCCACAATCACTCTTGCACTTACTCGCACATTTACTAACTCATTCATCACTCACGCACTTACCTACAGACTGACACACTCATGCATTAACTCATGAATTAATAAACACACGAACTACATCCCTCACTGCCGCCCTCACCTATATACTCACTTGTGCATTTTCTCACTCATACGAAAATTGACTTACTCGGTCCCTCACTCACATAAACATGTACTTACTTGCGCATTTATTTGCTCAGCATTCAATTAAAATATGTTTTGCATTTCAAGACCGGAAACTATTTGATATCTGTTGATTTTAATTTATTATACTGTGTGATTAAGATGTTATTTATAGTTCTATAACTCGAAAATTATTTGCTAAATGTCAATAAATTTTTTACTAAATATTAATTTCATATAGAACTATATTCTTGTAAATCTTAAAGTCATAAGATTTACTGCTTTTTAATAAAATAAAATATGTTAAGAAGTTGAGTTTTGTTTTTAAAATAACTCGAGTAATCCTCTCGCTCTCATCACTCCCCGCTGATGCTAGTGTTACGCGCGCAAACCTAGTCATGCGCGTGCATTTCTCCGTGATGTTCCAATTATTCTTTAATAGAGGGGTAGAGGGACAGAGGGGTAGAGGGGTAGAGGGATAGAGAGATATATAGACAAAGTCCTTATAACATTTTTTATTTCTTGATATCTGTTGTTTTTCATTTGTTGTACTGTGTGATTAGGATGTTGTTTATAGTTCTATAAATCGAAAATTAATGCTAAAATTTAATAAAATTATTACTGAATATTTATTTCATATAGAAGTATATTCTCTTTGTACAAAAATAACTCGAATAATCCTCTCGCTCTCATCACTTCTTGCTGATGCTAGTATTACGCGCGTAAACCTAGTTATGAGCGTGGGACTCAGACGATGCGCACGCACCTTAAGGGATGCGTGCGCATTTCTACGTGATGTTACAATCATTGTTTTATGGAGTGTTAGATTGATAGAGGGATAGAGAGATAAAGTCCTTATAATATATTTTATTTCAACACAGGAAACTATTTGATATCTTTTGTTTTTCATTTATTATACTGTGTGATTAAGATCTTTTTTATAGTTCTATAACTCGAGAATTATATGTCCCTTGAGGTGCACGCGCATCGTCTGAGTTCCGCGTAAATTCATAATTATAACTCGTAAATTCATAAGATTTACTGGTTCTTAAAAAAAATTTATATAAAATTATATTCTTGGAAGTCTTGAAGCCATAAGATTTACTGCTTCTTAAAAAAGATGTCAAGAAGTTGAGTTATGTTTGTAAAATAACTCAAGTAATCCTCTCGCTCTCAGCACTCTCCGCTGATGCTAAGGTTATGCGCGAAAATCGAGTCATGCGCGCGCAACTCAGACGATGCGCACGCACCTCAAGGGATGTGCGCATACTTCTGCGTAATCTTATAATCATTATTTTATAGTGGGATAGGTGTTTCTTGGCCATATCTGAAACTTCAGAACTCTCTAGTGGGTCACACAGAGTACCTTAGACGCCAACAACTTGAGTTCCTAAGTGACTAGCATCTTGCGGTCTCTAATTTTGTCACCTAATTTTTTTCAAAATTTTGAATCTATTGTAATTATAATTTTTCATCCTAATATCCTCAATGCTGCTCCGACCACTCAAATTAAAGATTTCAATGCCAGCTTTCTTTTTACTGCACGTAGAATTGTAGAATTCCTTACGTAAATTACGTCAGACTTTAAAAATATGTCGTTTACTTTAGGTGGAAAAAGCAATAAAATAATATACGATACTCGTGTCAAAAGTCGTCCTTCATAGCACGGCTTTTAGCTACTTAGCTACTTAGGTCACACGTATCGGAATGTACTATTTTCTCATACTTGGTAAAAAATACGAAGAAAATCATCCTTAACCGATTTTTGCTGGTTTGACCGATCAATAGAGAATACGTACATATATATATATATATATATATATATATATATATATATATATATATATATATATATATATATATATATATATATATATATATATACTATTGTTTTGTAATAAACATTAATTAAAGTATTATAACTTTATGTACCTAGAAATCTTGAAATACAAATATTATACTTTAATGTAGATCTAATAAACAAGCAAATTTTTCTTTATTAACAAATTATTTTATTTTAAATATTTACTTTATTTTTATTGATTAATTAATTTTTTGACACTCCGTGCGATAAGTGCCACTTTTACGTGCGCTTGCTAACGCAAACGTATGCAACAATGGCACTTATCGCACGAGTGTGAAAAATAATGTTCGATACCCGTAATAAAAATGATTTTCACACGAGTGTGATTGTTACATTCGCTTTGCTCGGGCTACAAACTCGCACTTGTGCAAGAATCATTTTTATCTCACTAGTATCGAAAAGTACTATAATTATGCATCACTGCCATTGAGCAGGTTTTATCTTGGCGCACCGGTAAGTCCGTGTTACTGAACGGATTAATCGTTCAACGATCAAATGTAGTAATATAATACGAGAAGTTGTTTTCTTATAGCGATGTCATTATCTCTCTTCTAATACAGTCATATTCTAAACAATATTTAAATTTGGCCCTTAACTTGTCAATTTCGACTTATTTTTAGTATCGTATAAACAGTTTACCTTAAAATAAATACGTAAAATAGAATACGAACTGTTTCAAGCATCTACAGACTCTAAATGTCAACTTATTATCTCAAAATGCTTTTCACCGTAATGATATAATCTCGTATGGTTGTTAGATACCTAATATTTATTACTGATTTTACAAACAATGCTGTAAATTCGCTACGTAGAACTTTGATCCTTTTATAACATACGCTGAATATAACAATTATACAAAATAATTTTTGTACAGTGTGTATGCTTTCAGTAAAATTAGGTAGCATTCTTTAAATCCATACCACGTTTATATAAGATTTATGTGGTCTGAATATTATTTTAGAGCCAAAAGAACTGATGCGTAATATATCGACGTTGTTACTATCTGAAATATATACAATGTGTGATATACTTGATAAAATGTTGCTATATTAAAATTTTATACACTGAATACAATAAAATATTTTTACATTTTTAAATGCATTACAATTGATTTTAAACATTTTCCCAGCGGTAATGCTCATTGGTTGTTGGGAACGGAGTATGATAAGGAAGATGTGGTAAGGTTTTACTTTGTCAAATTTAATCCAATTAGTATTATATGCTGACAAACCAATGCTTTCAATCTGTAAAAGAAATTTGTGTATATAGATAAGAAATATTTACTTCCCTAAAAGAGCATAGATTACAGGCAAAAAAATGTTTTTTTTAGAAGACAGTTTCAATATAGTGTTTTGTAAAAAATACACAACCTTTTAAAAACGAGATTTGATGAGGCTTTGTGCGGTTTTGGGTAGGTACATGAAAATAAAAACACCTATAGTTTATACCTATAAGCGCTTGTTTTGGAGATAATCCATTATATTCGTAATACCTGTAATTTTAGTGAAAATATGACCTTTCATTCTGCTGATGATAACTCATAACTTTGGAAATTAAGTTACGCTACAAAATAATAAGAAATGAGTAAATAAATAAATTTTAAAAAATGCATCGAAACATCCTCATTTTGTTTGGTTTATATTGATAAGTGATACTTTTTTTAACACAAACAAAGTTATAAATAATTGAAGATAGTGACTCAAAATGCAATTTAATATTTTTGTACAAAACATAGCTCAAATTAAACTTTTGCATTGTTTTGCTTTTTTTTTGTATGATTTATCAATCTTATATAATTGTAGAGTTATGACCGGAAGGAGAGGTGCCATTTTTCACTCAACTAAAGTACTTTTGAGGTACTATGGCTTTTATCCCTATAACAAGAACCCATTAATCATGCACTACGATGGAGAGTTTTCTTTTTAGTTACCAAAAACTTCTCAAAGCCTTATCAAAATATGTTTCCAAAGGATTGGGCACTCTACTTGAAAATACTTTATCAAGAAAAATTTGACCATTCTGACTGGATTTCTTACAACTCAAAAACATGCGAATTCAAATCTAATCAATCCAAATGTCAATCTAGTTGTAATACATGCAAACTGTATTCATAACAGATTTATAATAAACATTTAAACAATTTATGGGTGATTTTCACGAAACTGTCCTTTTTGATGTCTCCTCTATGGTATCACACTGCTTTTATTGCGCAAGCCAGAGCTTATTTATCTGAATTTTTATAAATGCATATTATACCTTTATTAATATTTGATTATAATACATTGGAACAGAGACACTCATTGAGTGATATTTTAAACTAGTAAATTAAACTTTTACAAACTCTGACCGCATACAAAATTTTCATATTAATTTGTACTTTAAGTTGCACAATTTTAAAATTACTCTAATTTTACATAAAGATATTTAATTTACTGCATAAAATGAAACTGAAAGCTTGCCACGGAGGAGGCGATATTTGAGGTATTTCGTCTGCTTACGCTACTTTATTATGCTGAATATGTTATTTAATATCATCGATCTTTTAGTAAAACATATAATAATTCCATAACCACATGATTTGGATTATAAAATGAATCTTCAATAGCATTTATAAGATCGGCCATCAAAAAGGACAGTTTCGTGAAAATCAACCTTATATACTTTAGATTTTAATTTTAAATGATATAAATACCGCCTCCGTTATATGTTGATTTAGAAGGAAAGGCCAGAATGCATTGAAATTTATTGTAACCAAGTAACTAATAAATTCCATTAATCCAGCAGTATTTTGTATATCATAATACTGAAATAAAAAGATGTAAAATAAAGTAAGATAAGTTATTTATTAATTAACAAATGTTAAACAACATAAAACTTTTTTTTGATCACATAGATATTTAATGTAATTTAAAGTATGCATGCTTGGGAGATTCTCTTTGATTGGACATTATATCATATTAAATAGTAGTGATTTCGAATGATTTTCAATATAAATGATATGGCCCTCGTTGGTACACTCGACGTGAAAAATAACTTTGAATTTTGTGTAGAATGTTTTTGGGATTTTGCGCGTTTGTAGTACGATTGCACATGGTTAGATAATGTCAATCATGAAATTTGGACATTTCCGTATCCAAATTTCATGTTTGATCTAACTTAACCATGCGTATCGCACTATACACGCACAAAATCCCAAAAAAAGTCCCAAAATCCCAAAAACATTCGACGCAAAATTCAGAGTGATATCGCGCGGTTATTTCACTACGTATTAACTGGGATTACGGCCGATTTATATATCTCCTAATATCTAACCTTTCGAAATCGTAGTTAACACGAAGAAAAAAGTCCCGCCATATTCAAAGTTATTTTTACCGTTGGGTGTAGATAAAGTTCGTTGCTAGAAATACTTTAAACGCTATTTCGGAGTGATCGAATTATGCCAAAAATAGTTACACTACTTTCCATTTGAATTAGTTAGTTT
The DNA here is from genome assembly GCA_949152435.1 of Gastracanthus pulcherrimus. Lineage (NCBI taxonomy): Eukaryota > Metazoa > Arthropoda > Insecta > Hymenoptera > Pteromalidae > Gastracanthus > Gastracanthus pulcherrimus. The sequence goes on from OX424572.1 coordinate 44,101,968, forward strand.
TTAAAGTACGGTAGTTCATCTAGTATTAAAAAGGACCTGTCGTTTAGTATTTCACAATCCAAGTTTTGAATTTAACGAGTGATTTTGTACCTAAAGTATGCTAAAATTTAATTATATTTATATATATTTTCGTAAACACCTACTTAAATTTCCCGAATAAAAGAATTATTGTAATCGTGACGCTAACTACTGTCCCACAGAAATATTCACGCGTTTATGATGGGGTAGTGCTTAGGAGGTTGATGGTAATGGTAGATAGATAGATAAGGAATTTATTTTGCGCTTGTCAAAAAGATATGGAATGGGGGTGAGAAGGGTTTATATCAGAGCTTAAGGGAAAAAACGGGATAAAGGAGTTGGGCGGGGAAAGAAATATAAGAAATAAGAAGCGTACGTCTGTAGTTCTTGGTTTTATAAGTATCGTAAAATAGAAAAATTGTTATGAAACAAAAATGAATCGAGGAATCTTTATTTTTTTTCTAAATTCGTACCTATATTTATCAAAAAACGAAAAAAATCATTTTAATAAAAAGTGACCAAGACATTCTCAAGATATAAGCAATAAAAATAAAAAAATAAACCTCAAATATCTTGGAAGATAAAAGACCGGACAGATAATAGACTGGACAAAGAGTTTAGCCAACAGATAATAGAAAGCTGCCTATTTGAACTAAATTTATTTTAAAGATTTTCCATCATATGTTTCCGAGATATCGTCAAACAAAAAATTACGTTTTCGTGTATAACAAAAGAAGGGATATAGCTTATAAAAAATGTCGTGTCTGAGAAGATATTTAAATTTTATACTCTTTCAAATGCATTTATACTGAAGCGATCAATTTATTTCTAACATACATAAAATAGTTTACTTCTTCGATTTCAGAATATAGTAAAACAGAGAAATCGTTGTAAAACAAAAACGGGTCAATAAATCTCAAAATTTCCATTCAATTCAAAATCTTCAATAAACTACGATAAAAACGAGCCTCAATTAACAAAAGATGACCCCGCTGTTCTCGAGATATAAGCAAGTAAGAGATATAAAATAACATAACCTCAAATATTTAAAAAAATAAAAGTCCTCATGATCTTCGCAAAGAACTCAGTCAAGAGATAGTTAAAATCTACCTTTAACTGAATGTTCCTCTCGATGTTACTAATCACCAGAAAAATTTCCAATAAATTTGCATGATATATATCCGAGATAAAATCGTTATAAAAAAATTACGTTTTCGTGTATAACAAAATAAGGAAATTACCTTATCCAAAATTTCCGATAGAAATAGATAGGTAATTGTATGCTCCTTCGAACACATTATCACTCAACCAATCATATTATGTCTAAGGTATCAGAAAACTCGAAAAACTGAAACTTAAAAATCGAAAACCGGTGAAAAAATAAAAACGCATCGAAAAAAAAAAATTATTTTTGACCCCCGCAAGTTTGAGAAATAAAGAAATGAGCCCTAAAACAATTAACTTTACCGTGGATTACTTGAGATATAGAGGGATACATATACACAGACAGAGACACACACACATACACACACACACACGCACACAAACACACACATACATAGACATACACACACACGCGCGCGCGCGCACACACACAAACACACACACACGCACATACACGCACACACATACACATATTCACAAACACATACACTCACTCACAAACACACGCACATACATGCGTACGCATGCACGCACGCACACACATGTTCACACACACACACACACACACACACACACGCACATACACGCGTACGCATGCACGCACGCACACACATGTTCACACACACACACACACACACACTCATACACACATACACACACACATCCGTACGGACATGTTCTAAAAATAGAGTATTTTGATTCCAAATGGTCCAAAACATTTTTCTAACATGTTTTTAAGAAAACTTTTTTTTACTATTTCAAAGTTTCCTGTAGAAAATCCTTAGTGACTATTTGAGATCTTTAAAGAGAATTTCGAGATCGTTGAAAATGTATAATTATTTTCTACATTTGATTGTAACTACTTTGAATAATTTAATCAAATAAGATATTGGTATAGGTATTTGTAGTTGTAAACCCTGGTCAAATTACATTTAAAAACTGAATTTCATCATAAAATACAGTTTGTATACTTAAATCAAACTTAGGTGTTCAATACTGTCCGAATCTCCCTTTAATATTGCTCATTTCTATATGGTAAGTAATGCATATGCATACAATTACAAGTGCCATAAATCGTCTACAACATATATATATATATATATATATATATATATATATATATATATATATATATATATATATATATATATATATACAATTATTATAATAACTAATGTTTTTTAAATAAATATCTGATCGTAAATAAGTTTTAAGTAAATAGTAAATTATAAATCTCACCATAACAGAACAATATATCATGATGTAATAACCAAATACATATCTAATTAAATCTACAAGAAGCATTAAATTAAATGTATCTTCAATATAACTGACAAGCCTATAAAAGACAAGTTTAAAATTAAATTTATTTGTATTATTTTAAATACATGTGTACGGTGCGTTATTACCTTGTTACTCTAGCATGCATATCAATGATGCATTTAATACATGTACAAGTGGATAACTTATCACTATTATTTAGTAGAATACTAGTAGATCTATGAGTTTCTCCGTTGTAAGTTCTCAATATATTATGCAAAATTTTTATGTGAGCAATCGCGTGAAGCATAATAATACAAACTAAAGTATCTGCAGTGCCATAAAATATTACGCTCAATTGGCCACCATAGATTTCAGCTATGTATAACAATACTAAATAATATGAATGATTTTTTAAATCCCAAGGCTGAATTGTATTATTTGCACTATCTTCTTTAATTTTTTTTACATCGTAGAAGTTAATAGTGTAAGTAGCATGAAAAACTAAAATCAACAATTATTATTTGTTAATAAATAAACCATGGAAGTATAACTAAACTACTTAGAGTATCCAATGGCGTAGTATTTGTGTTAGAGAAAAAGAAAAAGGTGTCAATTATTAATATTTCTTTTTCGTATGGTTATTGTTGGGTCAGAGATCAAAATAGGATTAAAAACACTGCCAACTGATTTGGCACTCGGTTTTCTCAAAGAGGTATCAATGGTATAGTAATTTTAATCAATAATACTGGATATTACACTTCAATTTGAAATTTCTCTATTATACAGTATATTATATTATTATATGCATGGTTTCAGAAAAATCAATTAGTATAGAACAAATTAGCTCGCGGATTTCATAAGCAACTATTTATGTTACATTATATTATTTGTAACATGTTAAGTTTGATATAAAAAATATCAAAAATCACTCACGATTTTGAGCTTTTTCCCAAGAAGCAAGGAATTTTATAACTTCAAAATTTAGAAAAATATAGTTCTATATAGAGCTAATATTCAGTGAAAATCTAATTGAATTATATTCTATATCTTTCGAGTTAGACAGGTTAAAATAAAATTTTTTATCACGCAGTATAACAAATGAAAAACGTCACATTGGATATCGTTTCTGACTTTAAAGTGAAGTATTTTATAAAGAGTACTTATGTAAAAAATTCGTATCCCAATAACTTTTTTCGCTTAAATTTTCAAGCCCCTCTTAAACATTGATAACAAATATCCATGCAAAATTTGGTTAGGTTTTTTCACCGAAATATTCGAGCAATGTCAAGAAACCGCTGCCAATTTATTGGCACTCATCTTCTTCAAACTGAATAAATTGTTCCAATATGAATTTCTTTATTCTAATACACTAATTTTACATTAAAGATGCTGTATTTCTTTTAAATTCATAGCTGAAAAAAGGTGTGATTTTTAACATTGACTGTTGCCAAAAGATAAATTACAAAAAATTATAAGCTTATGACCATAAATTGCATTATAGATTTCAAAATATCGTAAAATAAAAAAATTATTATAAAACTGAATCGAATCCAGGAATCTTTAATCTTTTTTTTCGTATGCACATAAAAAAATAAATAAAAATTCGTTTGTTTAATCAAAATTGACCGCGATAATCTCAAGATATAAGCAATTAAAATTAAATGCAAAATATAACCTCAAATATCTTGAAAGAGTAAAGACCTCATAGTATGAGTAAAAAGCTCAGCCAAGATAGTGGAAAGCTACCCACGGTGGTCCTCGATGAAAATCAACCTAAAAGTATTTACACCTGTCGGATCTTCGCGAGGGACTTCCGGTAAGAACTAGAATTTATTGAAAATGTATATAATGTACATAATGTACTATTATAATTTTCCTGCAGGCGGCATGTTAGTATAATCATTAATAACGTGCGTAAAAAAGGTTAAAATATAAACAGACTTATAATAGTCAATTAGTTTAATCAAAGTAATGATTTAATTAGTCAGATAATCATTTTTGGCAAAAAAAATACAATATTGGACTTTAAAGAAATAGGAGCTCTACCGAAGATTTTCATTTTCGTCTTAAAGTGTTCGTTAAGTATCCAGGTATAAGAATATGCGAAGATCCAACAGGTGCAAAGAATTTTAGGTTGATTTTCATCGTGAACCACCCTGTACCTTTTTCAGCTCGATTTGAATTAAAGATTTTATATCATATGTTTCCGAGATGACGCCTTTTAAGCAAAAAATGACGTTTTCGAATATAATAAATAAGGGAAATAGATCTTCTATATTTCGTGTCGGAGAAGATAGGTCATTTTATGCTCTTTCAAATGCATTTACACTGAAGCTATCATATTGTTTCTAAAGTACCAAAATAATTTACTATATTGGTTTCAGAAAGACGTGAATCTTGGAATTTTTTTCAATTCCAAATATTCATTAAAATTCGAAAAAATCAGATAAAAAATTACAAAAAACAATCTCAAATAACTCGGTATATAAAGGTAGTATAACTGTATGATCTGGACAAACAACTCAGCCAAGAGATAATGATAAGCTACCTTTTTGGAAATTAGTTTTTTTCTCTTCAAAAGAAACGGATAAAGCCTTGAAAATTTTACAGAATATTCTTCTCCATATTCCCAATCACCTCAAATTTAAAAAAAAACATTTCTATATTATATTTCCCAGCTATCATTATTTAAATTTTAATTTTATGCTATTTCAAATGCATTTAAACTGAATCAATGATATTATTTCTAACATTCAAAAAAACCCGAAAAACTGCAACTCAAAAATCGAAATACCGCACAAAAACAAAAACACATAAAAAAATAAAAATAAATCCTTTTTACCCCACTTCCTTAAAAAAATAAAGAAAAATGAGCGCATAAAAATACTAATACGAACACGTACATACACACGCCCACGCATACACACATACACACACATACATCCATGCAGACATTTTTTAAAAATTGTGTATTTTGATTCCTAATGTCTCAACAAATGTTTATATTATAATGATTTTAGCATATTTTTTTTACCATTACAAAGCTTCCTCTATGAGCAAGCAAGAATATATTTTATCAAATCAAATCTTTCTCTATGAGAATGCAAAAATCATAATAATTATAATACATAATGCTAAATCTTTATCAAAATATAATAGTTCGTTTATTTTTTAACCATCACGCATTAGAGAAGTCGATTAATTAATACAATTTTCTTTCAGTTTCGAAGTTTCAAAATTTAATACCTTGACTGGATTAATAACTTTCACAGTTTTTTTAAACGTATTTCACGTTTATCGCAATAATAATTTATATTTAAGGCGGTTCATGCGTCAATACGTACCTAATATATCAAAATTTATATAATATACTGTATAAATTGATATAATATAAAATAAAGACACTTTAAACACCGAAGAAACAAATTTTCAATAAAATTTCCATATTGCAAAAGTATAAACATCGTCGACTAGAGAAAGATTCGACAAAACACTGGAGACTTTTTTATTTTCAAGAAACAAAATGAGAGCTTCAGAATGGAAATCTGATAGAAAATAAATAAATCTCCAGTGTTTTGTCGAATCTTTCTCTAGTCGACGATATTTATACTTTTGCAATATGGAAATTTGGTTTAAAAATTTTTTTCGTTGTTTAAAGTGACCATCTTTTATATTATATCATTTCTCATAATTGTAATATGAAAACAAATTATTATATAAATTTTTATACTTTAGGTACATATTGATGCATGAGCCACCTTAATAGACCTTAATAGATCGTATGCCTAGCGATCGTTAATACATGTGACATGAAATAGAAAAAAACTGACCGAAAGAAGAATGTTTAGTAACCAGAAGTGTAACACACTAACGTAATTGAAAATATCTAAAATTGTTCTTTATACTACAATTAAATTTTTAACAGTTAAGAAATGTATATCTTACTGTGGTCACTATTTTAATTGTATAAACTATAATAATTAAAATGTAGTTATCATATTTACAAAACGCTGAAATCTGTGTAAATCCAAATCCTATAAAATTGATACACCTTCCAAAATTCATGTAACGAGTAATTATGATTTTGTTTTCAGTTGATTTAAACGAATACTGACTCCAGTCATGCATTACTTCATCCAACAGTCTTTTGAAGTTTTTCTCATTGCACTTATAAATTACCATTTTAATCGTTACGGAACAGCTAAAAACACAATTTGCAATTCTTTTGAACAATTCAGCACGATTAGGGGATATTAATATCGAAAATGCGGTTGATATCGTTGTAAGCAGCGAAAACGATATAGCTAGGAAAAACTTTGTGTAAGAAAAGTAATTATTCGACGGCCAGATTCCCATAAATTTCATAGAATAAATGCAAGTACTCATGGCAAATTCAAAGCTTGTATCAACTATACTTCCAATCATTTTAATTTTACCAAATATTCTTCTAAACATTATGTAACATTAAAAAACAATTTTTAAATTTAGTGTAGAAATAAAGATAATAGCGAGTATATGAGAACCACAAAAACTATTGTAACGATATTACAATGTAACTGATGATGCGACTAATACTTTGATGTAGCGAAGTATTGATAATTACAGAGTTAACAAACTTTAATATTATCGTTAAGCTCATTAGCTCCATGTTCTACGTATTAAGATAAATTAATTATTAAATATATTTGATTTTGGTCATTTTAAACGGTATTAAATATTGTTTCTATGTTATTCTAAATTAATGTTCCCTTAATTATTATTTTATTTTATGTACTTAACATTGCATCTACTACCGAGTCATTAGCGATAATCTTTTCGTAATCGTTGGTATCGTTATTCATAAATAAGAAAGCTGTACTTTATATTTATATAAACGAAGTAATAAATTAGAGTATTTTGATATTTTCAATTATACTTTTTATATGAGCTCCAAGAAATATAAAAGAGTACCTAGATAATCGATACCAACTTAAATGTAAAGTGTTTATTTTAGTATAAGTCACTTTATTCGCAAATAGTCTGATTTTAAATATCAGTAATCAATACCATTTATATGTGTGATACAGACTAGCCAAAATAAACAAATCAGTACGCACCCATGTCTCAGTTTTTTTTATTGATATTTCATACGAAAGTACTCACAAAATAAGTCTCAAATAATTGTTCAGATGTTTCCTGTGGCTCCTGTAACAGCGTGGTGAACTTTAAAAAATAGCTAAACAACTCCTACTTTCACCCATTCAACAGCGATGATATAATTTATATGTGATGATAAATAACGAAGAAAATCAAAAGAAAAATTGTAAGTAAGTTGTCAATTACTCATTAATACATAGACCACTAAAGCATATTCATATGAGCCTTATTTTGGTATATTTTTCGAAATTTTTCGTTATTTTTACATTATTTATTAACTATTTAACGTAGCTTATGTTAATTAACATTATTCTAATTTTGATAGAATGACTTTTGAGAATATTGCCGCCAGATGGAAGCGTCTCTTTTGCTTCACGTAGGCAAAAAAGACGATTCGATTTGACATAAGCGATCCGCCGAACACCAGGGCGGCAGGCGTCTAAGGAAACCAATCAGTGTCTTACTGAGGAGTCAACTCTGATTGGTCGTACGAAACGCCAAATATTGTATTTTGGAAAGGCACGCGCATTTGTAAATACCTCAAACCATAGAGGCCGAGTGTAACATAGCCTGTTAATTCAAAATTAACTTGACTCAGCAAAACCGATTAAAAAATTTGTTTTATTATTCTAATTTAGGTAGTAGTAAATTGTCCCCGGCAATAAATGACCCTTAGAGAAAGGCTTACTGCGTGCACGCTTGCTCTTTATAGGCCTATACGCTGTCAGTTTTTCGGCGAGAAACGATTTATTACAGCAAGGCTTGGTACACTTTGAAGGTCTTCGCGCAGGTGATACTTTTCCAGCAATAAACAACCTTTGAGAAAGGCATACTGCGCGCACGCATTCGAAAATTCTTTTTTCGAGCCAAAATGATGTCAGTTTTTCGGCAAGAAACGATTTATTACAGCAAGGTTTGGTACACGTTGAAGGTCTTCGCGTACGTGGTAGTTCCCAGCAATAAACAAACTTTTGAGAAAGACATACTGCGCGCACGCATTCGAAAATTCTTTTTTCGAGCCAAAATGCTGTCAGTTTTTCGGCAAGAAACGATTTATTACAGCAAGGTTTGGTACACGTTGAAGGTCTTCGCGTACGTGGTAGTTCCCAGCAATAAACAAACTTTTGAGAAAGACATACTGCGCGCACGCATTCGAGCCAAAACGCTGTTAGTTTTTCGGCGGGAAACGATTTATTACAGCAAGGCTTGGTACACGTTAAAGGTCTTCGCGCAGGTGGTAGTTTCCAGCAATAAGCAACCTTTTGAGAAAGGCATACTGCGCGCATGGATTCGAAAAGTCTATTTTGGAGCCAAAACGCTTTCAGCTTTTCTCCGCAATAAATGCTATATTAGAGTACGGCTTGTTGCGCGATGAAGATCCTTGCGCAGGTACAAGTAAATTGTCCCATCAATAAACGACCTTAAGCAAAATTCTCACTGCGCAGACATACGAAAATTTATTTTTCTTCAGGCTAATACGCTGCCAGATTTTTTCCGCTGGAATCGAATTTATTACAGTAAAGCTTGGTGTACGTTGAAGTTTCTCGCGCAGGTGGTAGTAAATTGTTTCCATCAATAAATAACCTTAGGGAAAGACTTACTACTCGCAAGTACTTGAAAATTTTCTTTTCTGTCCGATACGCTGTCAGCATTTTGCTACAAAAGCTTTATTACAGTAAGGCATGGTGTGCATTGAAGAGCCTCGTGCTTCGTTTTCCAGTAACTATCGCTGTGTTAGTGACAATATAACTCCAGCTTCTAGAGATGCACTTTCTCGACATCAAGATTGTAAAAACTTTCACGAAAAAAATGTGTAGACGTAGATATGACCGACAGGGAGGTGGTTCTTAAAAAAATTATGGGAGGAAAATTTCTAATAGGCAGGCGTTTTTCTAATTAAGGGAGGAGAATTTTTAACCAATCGCAGAATTTCTTGAAAAAGTGAAAGAAAGGGTAAGCTCTTCTGTCTATATAAATACTAGGGCACAAACTAGGGTCAGTCAGAAAATTTTCAAATTTCAAATAATACATCAATTTGAAATTCGAAAGAAAAATTCGAGATGGCATCAAATAGCAAGACAAATTTGCAAATGATGCAGGAACGTATCCCGTGGCTTATCTCTAACGGGTCCACATTGCTAATGATGCTTGATCATGTGTCATGGGCAATGGATGCGATACAATTATGTTAGTAGAATTTTATAGAATTTTATTAAAAATAATTAAAATAATATTTATGTTAAATGTTCATTTATTTTCCAGTACCACCACTACCCCCTGTTGCTGCTATGCAACAGTTGTACGAAGGAATAAAACCTCAAGGGAGTGCACTCGAGTTCCAGCTCGAGTTCCAGCTCGAGCTCTAGTTCCAGCTTTAGCTCGAGCACACGTTCAAAGGCGGTGAACAAAAATTACATCGCCGAGCAGCAGCAGCAGCAGCAATAGTAACAACGAGCGAAAGAGGAAAGCTGAAGGTAACTTTTTTTATTCATTTATTAATGCTAAAATTAAATAATAAATAATAAATTTTTACAAAATAATAATCTAATAATTTGTTTTTTCTTTTTTTTATAGATGAAGCTGAAAACCAGCCGAGGCCGAAATCGCCTTCCACGTCACCTCATTTGCGTAAGATGAAGTCACCTTCCAGGTCTACAAAGATTGGTAAGCAATACAACAATTTTAAATTTCATTATATTTTAATATTTATATTATATAATATTTTAAAACTTTGGTTGTTGCAATTTTTATTTTTTTCAGAACAAGTGAAGGATGACAAAGCTTCGCTTCAAAGTAAGCTGCACGCGAAACGTGATTGGCTGCGAATGCATAGCGGAGTGCAGGATAAACCAGCTCAACCGAAGATAGCAGCAGCAGTAGCAGCAGCACCACCACCACCACCATCACCTCCACCACCACCACCACCACCGCGATCATCATTAGCAAAACCTCGCATCGTAGAAGATGTTACATTCATTGATTAATTATTATGTAATAATATATATATATATATATATATATATATATATATATATATATATATATATATATATATATATATATATATATATATACTAGGGGGTACCCCCTGCTCGCTCCGCTCGCCAACCCCCAAAGCATCATGAAATTTTTTGTTTTTATGAAGGTTTTCTATTTTTCCACACCACCCGGGAGGTAAATAGATTGGCGCGTTTGGAGGGCTATGAGGAGGATACAAAGAGGAGAGGCGAGGAGGGGCGAGGAGCTCAGAAAATAAGATCAAAATAACGTATTTTTTGAAACGATATTACCTTGTTTTGAGGAGGAGAATGAGGAGGGCAAAGTGAGGGGCGTGGAGGGGCGAGGAGAGGAGAGGAGGGCGTAAATATTGTAAGATTTACAAACAACTATATAATATAGGAAGATATATATATATATATATATATATATATATATATATATATATATATATATATATATATATATATATATATATATATATATATATATATATATATATATATATATATATGTGTGTGTGTGTGTGCGTGTGTATGTGTGTGTGTGTGTGTGTGTGTGTGTGTGTGTGTGTGTGTGTATGTAAAAAAAAGAATTATTTTATTATATATTAATTTTAATTTGATAAGTTTTTTCTTAATATAATGTAAAAATATTTTTTCAACTTGTATTCTTTTATTCCCCTTGACATTTCCTCCATTTTCCTTCGTTTTCCTTATAAGGTAAATGTAAGCAAACTTCAAAGCATTGTAAATCTGTGTAAATACAACAAATGTTCATTTTTTCTTTTCTTTTTTTTAAATGAAAGACGACTGATAAATATTTACTGTAAAGCCCTTTAAAAAGTTAAATAGAGTAGTCTAAGAAAAATAGTGTTTAGCACATTGATATTGTATATTGTCTTTCTGATGAACAATACTTTATTCTAATTAATGCTTTAACAATCATATTTTATGGCTAAATTTATAAAAAAAAGTTCGTTTTTTTGGTTTTGTAAAATATCCGCAGTAACACCCACATGTACCCTATGTTTGCTATAGATTTTGATCTATTATATTTTAATTTTAATTTTATATTTTTTTTTTCTTTTAATTTTTTTTTATTCAATCATCAAGCTTCTCTTTTTTTTACAGAATATTAATAAAAATTTATTTCCAATATAAACATGAGCATGTATTCGTTTTAGAAATGATATCTACTTCATCTTGGCCAAATTTAGCATCCAAATAATCCAGTACCCATGCTCGTATTGAGATAACGTTATGTACAGCACATATACGTTTTCTTCTAATGCAGAGGATGCGATTAAAGCATACGTAATGCTTATCACTCGATATCGTTTCTAGTGATGGACATCCAAAGTTTTCAACGTTTGAAATTGATCTGTAAATAAAAAAAACGTAAGAAATACGAGCATAGAAAAGTAAAAGTAAAAGTATGAAAAAGTACGAAAAAAGTATGAAAAAGTATGAAAAAGTATGAAAAAGTATGAAATGTATGAAAAAAGTATGAAAGTTGAGTCATATTATATATCACTTACACATTTGATATAAGATTTCTTAGCCATTGCACTTTCTGCTCTCCCTTAACGTATAATTTCTCAATTCCTTGCGAGCAGATTTGGAAAATTCGTTGAAGACGATGATAAGGAATATCTCCAGCGTCCCATGCAATTCCATGATGATACTTTTCCACCCAGTGAGTCATACATTTCTCTTCTGCAGTCAGTTCTTGCAATGTCAGAGGAGGTTTAAAGAGGTATGCAGTCGGTAAAGCAGTTTTCTTTAAATTGAGAAAACTTACTTCTTTGAAAATGAAAGAATCCTCTGCTATTCTTTGGAATCCTTGAATGTCACAAATATAAAACATTCTCTTCTCGAAACGATACCAGAAATATTCATGAATAAAAATATCACCCAAAAAGGCGATAATTCGATGAATGAGAAATCTCAGGGTACAGAAGACTCTTATGATATAACTTGGCAGGAAATTGAGGAGAAATTCCGAAACTGCACAAGTAAAAACAAAAATACAATTGATAGGCTCAAAAACATGATATGGAAGTATAAAAAAGTTTTTTATAAAAAGCCAGGGCGCTTAAACTCTTTTGAGTATGATTTTAAAGTAAAAGATGACTCACCCTTTTATGTCAAACCTTATCCGATCCCTATAAATCACCGAGAAAAGGTGAGGGCGGAAACACACAAAATGTTAGAATGGAATATTATTAGAAAATCTAATAGTGAATATATTAGTCCACTTGTGGCAGTTATAAAGAAGGATGGATCTGTGCGTTTGTGTCTCGACGCACGAGAATTAAACAAAAGATTGGTTATAGACCATGAATCTCCTCAAAATATGGAGGAATTACTGCAAATTTGTGATGAAATTAAAGTCACGACTAGTTTAGATTTGACCAGCAGATTTTGGCAAATCCCTCTTTCAGAGAAAAGTAAAAAATTTACTGCATTTATGCATGAAGGCAAAGTGTATGAATTTGAAGTTTGTCCGTTTGATACCAGCGTTAGTGCGGTAGCACTAGTAAGAGGACTAGATCAGGCGATAAGGGGCACGGTAAAAATATAAAAAATTTTGTTGATGATTTATTGTGTATATCGAAGGATGAAGTCAAGCACCTAGAGCACATCGAAAATCTTTTTAAAGTTTTGATAGAGCATAATTTTACATTAAACTTTAAAAAGACAAATTTTTTACGTTATGAAGTAGAATTTTTGGGGTATATTTTAACAATGGAAGGCATAAAACCTCAGAGTAAAAAAGTGGACTTAATACAAAAGTATCCCGATCCAAGAAATGTGCGATAGTTAAAAGAATTTCTTGGGTTAGTGAATGTTTATGCTAAATTTGCAAATAATTTTTCGGATGCGACGGTACCACTTGTAAAATTGCTGAGGAAAAATGAGAAATGGGGGTGGGGGGGGGGGGGGGGACAGAGAAAAACAAGCCTTTCAAAAGGTCAAAGACTTGTTTATAAAAAACATAATTTTATGTCACCCCGACCCAAGAAAACCTTATATTTTACACACAGATTCAAGCGACTTTGCGGTTGCGGGAGCACTCTCAATTAAATGATCGAGGAGAGGAGATGGTAATCACGTTTATAAGCCGAACGCTCAAGCATAGTGACATTACATATATTACCACTGAAACGGACAAAATATGTGTCCATATGGGAGATGCGTAATCGCGGAGGGTTGGCCCTGTAAAAGATGCGCGGAGTGCACTTGATCCTTTAGAACGTCAGATTACTCCGGCCGAAGCGGAAGTGATCTTCGGTTAGCCCCCTTAGTCTTACAGGTGCCGCGATGCAATGCGTGCAACCTGTTCGAGTTGTTGCCTGGAGGGAGACTCAGAGGTAGGGGGGGGGGGGAGAAAAAGGCTCCAACGACTCTGCACCCTGGTAGCCTGGTAGCAACCTTCAGGGTGCGCGTCCAAGGGTCGAAGAGCCTACCGACGTCACCCCGACTGAGAGTAAATACGTCGACAGGCTCGGCTCGAGAGGTAGGCTTGTCGAGTATCAAACTCCGGTTTGGTAGTGTTAGAAGATGTTTAAAGAAGTGTTAGAATTTATATATTTTTAAAGGGTTTATTATTAATTCAATGCATCTACATAGGATAGCGTTAAGTTTGATTCAATTCTAGGGTGGACTTGGCTATATAGAGTGGGTTAAGATTAGCCCACTCTAATAAGCGTTGCCGCAAGAGAGAGAATGACTGCTCTGCGGCCGCGCGGCTGTTTATACACCCGAGATTGTGCTAACACTTGCGTGTTATATGTCTCGACGCCACCTGTGGGTCGAGTTTGTAACTTTTTGCTTAATTCTTATGGTAACACGTGTGCCGGTATGTCGGTACACGCGTCCCACTCTTACCTCTTATCATTACATGATATGCCGTCTCACCACTGAAAAGGAATTGCTGGCAATAATAGGGAGTCTTATTAAGCTGGATACGTATTTAAGATCGGCAGAAATACATATAAAAACAGATCATCAGGCATTAACTTCTTTATATAAATGTCGATTTACTAGCGCTAGAATACGGAGATAGATTCTAGCTATTCAAGATTTTAATATAAAATTCGAATATGTAAAAGGGAAAGATAATGTTGTACCTGATTTACTATCCAGACATCCTGAATATATGCCAACAGCAAGATGTAAGCTAGGAGAAATTATCATATCTGCAGTTAAACAGCTGAAATTAAGTAAAGAACTGATGACAGTGTTTACAAATTTTCAAAAATATCAAGAAACGGATGAAAATATTTTGAAAATTAGAGAAGAAGCAGTTAAAATAACTACAGAAATTCCTGAGGCGGACGAAAAAAACCTGCTGTAATAGAGAAGGATCGATTGATTTATAAAAGAAATTATATGAATCAGTATGTATTAATTATGCCAGAAAAATATGTAACTCAATTTATAATTGAATTACATGAAATTTATGGGCATATTGGCACAAGAAAGGTACAAAAAATGATAGAAGAAGACTTTTATGTAAAAAATTTAAAACATAAAATAGCTTACTCACTATCTATGTGCGACTTGTGTCAGAGAAATAAGATTTCAACACGCCCAAGTTTTGCCAAAAGACAAACGATTGCACCTGAAAGACCAGGAGAATTACTATCTGTAGATTTCTATGGGCCGCTGCCGACTTCTACGGGCGGTATGAAGTACATTTTTGCGATAATCGATGTATTTAGTAAATTAGTCGTATTGTACGCAATAAAACGGGCAAACACGGAAGCAGTGATAAGAAAGATTTTTAATCACTATATTCCTAATTTTGACAGGCCAAAGAAAATAATATGCGATCATGGTACGCAATTTACCTCGAAAAAATGGCAACAAAAACTTGAGGAGGAAAATATTGGCTTAACCTACTCCTCAATACGCCACCCACATAGTAATATCGTGGAGAGAGTAAATCGTGAACTTGGGCGGTTTTTTAAAACGTTTGATAAAGACAAACATACTGGCTGGGCACCGTATGTTAGTATTATACAAAACATAATTAATGAAACGTATCATGAAACGATTGAAATGAAACCTTTACAACTACATTTTAACATGAAACCTACAAGGACATGGAAAACCTGACTGAGAACTGACATTAGCTCTGCGGGTACAACGCACGAGGAAAAAATATTTCTAGCCAGAGAAAAAATTCAAATAAAAGGCAAAAAAAACGAAACAAAAACTTCAATGAATCTAAACAAAAATTTTTGTTGAATTCAAAATTGGAGATGAAGTGCTCGTAAAAGCCAATAATGTGTCTGATACAGAGCAACAAGAAATTGCAAAGTTTTTTGCGATATATGAAGTCCCGTATCAAGTACAGCGGAAAATAGGGGACGCTATCTATTTTTTAATAGATGAGGAAGCTGGAACAGAACGTGGTAAAGAAAATGTACAAAATGTAAATTAAGTTAAAGTTAATGCAGAGTATTTATTATAAAAAAAAAATAAAAACAAATATATATATTAACAGTAAACATTATAAAAAATAAGTACGAGTAGATAAGTATGGTCTGTAAATAAATAAATAATAAACATGTGAAAAGAACGATTTGGACAGTTTAGTTTAGCTACCTCCAGTTTACTTATTATTATTGGGAATATCTGAGTTAAGCGCAAATGGTTTTTAACACGTGAAAAGAAATAGACAAATATAGAGCACTGAAATTAAAGACCAGAGAGAAGAAAATAAAAAGCTCAAATTTAAAAGGCTAAATATTTGGTAAACAGAACCATATGTATCGAGTATATATACAAAAATTTATATATAGGTATACACAGGTAGAAAGAGACAGAACAACAAGACAGCTCTCAGCCGAAAGTGCGTCAACAGCAAAGGAGCGAGGAATACAGGCAGGACACTAGCTCGAATATTTACACTCGGCCCAGCGAGGGTAATAATCTGGCTTGTAGGCTTAACTTTGATTGGAAAAACAGGAGACCAATTAAGATTGAGTAGGACAATGCCATACGAAGAAAAAAGAATTAGAGGAACAGGGATGTCAGTCTGTTAGTATCTCGCGAGAAAGCAAGGCATTTTCTAAACTGGACAAGTGTGATGATGTTCTGATCCTGTGCGTGGAAGAGCATGATTTACTGGAAGAAAGTATGGAAGAAAGAAGAGGAGAAGGTTTCTTCGAGCTAATGAAAGAAGTGGAGGGTCTAGTGGGTGAATAAATGTTGGAAAGAGAATTTCACAAGGGCTATGCAGTACTGAGACCTGTCAACCCGGAGAGGTTTAAAGGAGTGGAAACAGAGTGTGTAAAGGGAGTGGCATGTCAAACAGGAGAGAGGCTGCATATTGCAGTGCAGGCAACTCCTGGAGTAGCAGATGAGACCAAGGGAGGTGAAAAAATAATTAGGCCGAACGCCACCTTCAAGAGGAGGAAGCGGAATAGATGTGCGGTGCGAGGGCGTGCTACCGATATAACACAAGATGAGGAAATGGGTATATTTATTCGACCAGCAGAGAAGAAAAGTAATATAAACACCTTTTCGGAATATAAAAAAAAATATTTGTTAAAAAGAAAGGAGAAGGAAGAGAGAGAGATGAGAAAGAGATGAAGAGGAGGAAAGTAGTCATAGAGGAAGATATATATGATGAAAAGACTTATAAGAATTATGCAGAAGAGTATACAAGAAAACAAATCAAAGAATTTAATAGATCGTGGGAGCCGCACAAAATAGCTCAATGGCCGGCTACTGCAGGATTCAACATAATTACTCCACCACCGATAATTCGGAAGCTGGTGGACAGAGAAGAACAACTAAAAACTCACAAACAGTGGCAGCAAGAGGAGGAGAAGCCGAAGCATCGTCGCTGGTGAGTGGCACCGTGAATAAGAAAGTGCGCGTTCGCGGAAAACTTTAAAATTCGTACGCTAAATACTTGTGCGCGATGTATGTAGCTTGTTAGGGAGTTCGGAAATAAATTTTAATTTTCTTTGGAAGATATAAATTTATTTCCGCGGGACTATGTGAGCCCCGTTATTTATTGTTCGAAAATAAATCGTTAATTTTTTTTAGATCGGCAACAAAATATAAAAAGTAATAAAAAACTGTGCTGTGCTGAGTAAGAAATAAAAAATAAAAATAAATAAATATTGATTTTTTTGTTTCAATTATATTTTTAGAATTTGTGTTTTTAAATAAAAATACAAATTCATATGAGGGGTCTATGTAACGTCCCAAACTATAGTCTGTTGTAAATTTTAATAATTTGAAATATAATCGAAATTCGCACAGGCTGGTCGATGAAAAGCGAATATCCGCACAAAGAAGAATCGCGGAGAATAAGGATGTGTGCCTACATCCATGTGAGATATGATTGATGGAAAGGGTAAGAAAAGTGGGAGCCTGGTTGCTAGGCGACGTTAACGGTGCGAAGCCGAGCCGTCGAAGAAAGTCGCGAGCGCGAGCAATCGAAAGGATTGAGCTGGCTGCCGATCGAAGGATGGTCAGTCAGCGCACAGCCGCCTAGCAAGCAGGATCTTCACTCCTCCTGCTCTTATAAAACGATTTGGTCAGCTTAAATTCAGCTACTTCCAGTTTGCTTATTATTATAGGAAGTATCAGATTTAAGCGCAAATCGTTTTGATGGTATGGAACTGTGAAGCTAAATAAATGCGAGTCCTGAACTTGATATTTTATACAAATAATATATATATATATATATATATATATATATATATATATATATATATATATATATATATATATATATATATATATATATATTCTTATTTATATACCTATACAAAATACACATAAACACTCATTCTATATTTTATTATTCCTTATATCATGTTAGGCACCTTGGGGAAAAGATAAATACTTAAATGTTATGATAAAAAGGTATAATATTTAAATTGAATATTAATAACAAAATACGAATCCTTACAATCTCATAATAAGGAGAAATATATTTCGTTCACGAAATACATAGATGATTGCGACATCAGCTTTAGATTCATAGATTCTTGGCGTTTTCTACCATCATCATTGGAAAAGCTCGTATCATATCTACAAAACGTGCCGATAGCGGTGAAAGAGTTTCAATCAGATGGATTCACAGATGAAATGATAGATCTTCTCAGACGAAAACGTATATTTCTATATGATTATGTAGACACATTTGATAAGCTATCGTCTACAAAATTGCCAAAAAGAATGAGTTTTATAATAAACTAATCCCATATTGCTGAAGACTACAAGCATGCTGTTCGAGTCTGGGATAAGTTCAATATAAAAACATTGAGAGAGTATTCAGATCTTTACTTAGAAACAGATGTTCTACTATTGGCTGACATTTTCGAAAGTTTTCGAGAGACATCTCTTAAAGTAGACTTGGAGTATCCTGAGGAAATACATGATGAACATCGAGACTTCCCTTTCTGCGCAGAGCACCATGCACCAGCTGGCTCAAAGCAGAACAAACTTCTCACTATTCTGAACGATAAGAAAAGGTATGTGATTCACTATTGAACACTTAAACAGGCGCTGGATAATGGACTTTTTTTAAAAAGGTGCATAGAATTCTGAGTTTCGAGCAGAAGGCCTGGCTTAAACCTTCTGTCGAATTAAATACTCAGAAGAGAAAGCAAGCGAAGAATGAGTTTGAAAAACTCTTCTATAAATTATTAATTAACGCTGTCTATGGAAAGTGTATCGAGCGAGAGCGGTCTCGTGTTGATGTACGATTAGTAAATAAATTCACAGGCAGATATGCGGCAGAAGCACGCATAGCTCAACCGCATTTTCACAGATCTGCAATCTTTGATGAAAATTTAGTTGCTATTCAGCTAAAGAGAACAAGTATCACAATCAAAAAACCGATATACGTTGGTCTTTGTATCCTTGATTTGTCCAAGACATTTGTTTATGATTTCCATTACTCGTATATGAAACAGCGAGTACGAGAAAAATGTAAACTTCTTTATACAGATACTGAAAGTTTGATATATGAAGTTGAGGACATTGATATGTATAAAATAATAAAAGAAGACATTCACAGGTTTGATACTTCTGATTATGATGCAAATAATCAGTTTAACATTCCACGTGTCAATAAAAAAGTTCCAGGATTAATGAAAGATGAATGATGTGGCAAGATCATGATGGAATTTATAGGTTTACGGAGGAAAATGTACAGTATTTTAGTTGATGGCGGAGAGACAGTAAAAAAAGGCAAAGGTATAAAATCCAGCATTGTGAGAGAGGGAGAAATACGTGGTGGGGGTGAAGCAGCCAATGAAAATGGTGTAAGGCGAGAGGGGATGACACTTTATGATAATGAAGGTGAACAAATCATAATTGAATATGATGTGTTAGAGGAGTTTATGCATGACTGGGATCTATCAATGGAGGGGATACACTCTGAGAGAGGAGAGAGAAGGGATATATTACAAGAGGCAATGGAAGGGGCAGAAATTGTGGTGGGAAATGGGCTATATCAACAGACAGACCACGACGAGGAGCACATTCGAGCAATGGAAGAGTTCGAGAATTACCAATTACCAACCAAGACTCAACTAAATTTCTAAGTAAGTTCACAGTTAATTCTCACCAATTTTTTAATGGATCTATTTACACTTAATAAGATTGCTGAACACGACTTCTTGCCAAGGAAGAAAGTAACAGACTTGGAAAAAGATCATCAGTACATGGTGACACCACTTAAGGAGGTGAAGAGGAGATTCGGTACAAGGGTCGTAGCCGACGAAAGTTTTCAAATCTTTTTACCAGAAAATTTTTCATCACCCATCCTAAGAGATCAAGAGTTTTTTGACACACTCTCCCCTACTACAAATAAAATGAATTTATTTGTGACATATCAGGGTGTATCTTCCTTTAAGTTTGAATGAAATACGCAGCTTCCTCTGTTTATAATATTTATTTATTCAGATTAAAACTTGTACATAATAATACATAAATAAATACAATAACATAATATGATTGCTTCCTTATTTACTAGTACCTACATTATTGATATTACGTTTACATTAATATTTTTGGTTAAATCATGGTTAAATCAAATAATTTCTTTTTTATCTTACTTATCCGCACTTTATCTCCTACTTTAAATTTCGGTTTTTTCACTGGTAACTTTTTATTTGGAAAATGCTTCTTGACCTCTCTTTCATTTGCCTGCGTAACATTTTTAGGCTCAATTCCTATTGTCCGATGTTTTCTTGAATTGTAAGCTTTCACGAACTTGGGCAGGATACCCCACCATTTACAGCTCCCTTGTTTGCTGAACTCTATCCATATGGCATTTTTAATGTTCTATTAAAACGCTCACATATGCTTGCATGAAGATTACTATGTGAAAAGTAGGTTGATCTTGTACTTCTTTATGAGTTTCTGAAAATTTGAATTGTAAAATTCTTTTCCTTGGTCAGTTTGTAGATTTGATTAGGATGGCCCATGCATACTTTGAAAATGTATCTATGACAGTAAGTAAGTAGCGAAAACCTTTGTTTTCGTTGGCATATGAAATCATTTCTACAAGATCAGCTTGCCAAGTCTCATCTATTCCACGTATATCATATTTTCTTCGCTTGTAGAGACGGCGAGCTGGTTTGTGCAACTTTTCAGCTATTTTTTGTCGCTCCATTTTTCGATAATATGTTTAAGGATTAAGAAAAATTCGTGATTATGAAACTTTTATTGAGTCAGAATTTTTTTTTTCAAAGCATTCTTTCAATTTAGTCTGAAGATTATCTAATCGAATTTTAAGATGGGAAAGAACATTATTGATTTTATTAAATTCAGTGTTTATGGGAATCTCCAAGTCAACTTTCATTACAGCTATTATGTTAGTTAGATTTCTAACTTCTTTACTTACAGTTTTCAGAAGCACTTTCAAGGTAACTGCATCATTAGGCTGACTTGGATAAGCAAGGTTACATAACCTTCTATTTTGTAAATAGAAAATTACCATCTAATGTAAGATTATAACCAATGCCTGGTGGACCGCGACTCACTTCTTGTGTTGCTCTCAAGTTTTCTTCCGAACACGTTGAGACTCATGATGCTACTGATCTTATAAGAAAAGATGCATTTCAATATATATGTCCTGCTTCACGTAGTTCCTCGATCGATTGTATTTCATTGTCGTGATTGTTATTTCCAGCAGATCGTTCCGTAACTAATAATCGCAGTCGCTCGATAAGCTCGTTTGGATCATCCCAGTAGATTAGATCTATAGAAAAATTTTTCTTTGTTATTTTATATTTAGGTATGAAGTGGTGGATTTATTTTTACGATCGCTGCGGAACATGGGTCCTATGATATTCATATATTTTCTACTCTTCGAAGTGCGTATACTCTAATCTTGGTTGTATCTTGTCCGATGAGCATTTGATGCTTCCAGGATGCTGCGATAATTTTTGCGATCTGTTGAACTTATAAGATTGTCATCTGGTTATTTCTTGGAGAGTAATTCCATTAGACCCCCACTTTTAAGATAACTTTTATCTCTCATTTTTACCAATTTATCATGAAATTGAATTTCTGAATCGCCAATCATATACACTCCATTGACGTTCCGCACTCCGTATATGTTGTCGATTTTGCTGCGGCTTTCATTTAACAATGATAAAAAGTCACTTGACTCATTTCCTTCAAGCGCAGAGTTCAATGTTGAATTCATCATTGTGCCATCTATCGAAGAAAAATCTGCATCATCATCATCATCATCATATGCGGAACCCGACTCATTTATATCGTTTACTATATAACTTGATCGATCAAATCTCAATCTTTCGAATCGACGAGCTTCTCCAGTGGTATAATGACTGGTTTCAATGTCTCACCAATAACTTTTTCAAAATCTTCTCTCGCCTTTTTCAATAAAGAGTATTTTTGTTTAATAGCCTCACGCTCTCGCAAGAGCTCGCTGAGAATATTCTTTTCTTTCTTGAAGTCTGACATGCTAACGAGATGATGTCTACAATTGAACTGTAAGTAATTCTCCATGACGCTTCCTTCTCTTCTGTTTTCCGAAATCAAAGTTTGTGACGGGGAGTTTGACGTTTTGCTCGCTAAAATTCATGTTCACGTGATAAAGTTTAGTTTGACATTGAACTATGGAAATATAAACGCAGGATTTATATTTTGATCTTTAGTTGTAAAACATCACTCGAAGAGAGATGATCGTACATAAATCTCGGAAACAACCAAAAGGTTATGGATTGCTTGATAAAGTGATCAATAACTTACCTATTGAAATGCATCTTCCTGGATATCAATACTGTGACCCCGGAACTAAATTGAAAAAACGATTGAAAAGAGGTGATCCTGGAATTAATCCGCTTGATCAGGCATGCAAAGAACATGACATAGCTTACTCTAATAAAAATGGAGATCGTAAAGCTGACATGAAGCACGCTAATAAAGCTTGGCAACGTGTCAAAGCCAAGGATTCCAGTCTTGCTGAAACAGCATATGCTTTTGCAGTTACGAATGCTATGCAATTAAAAGGAAAAGCTGGAATGGGTCTGAACTTAAGTAAGCTAGTGACGGCTGCTAAGAAATCAAAGTAACCAAGTAAATGTTCCCGCAAGGTTATTCAATCCGCCTTGAAAGGTGTACATCAAGCTGTTAAGAAAGTTGGTTGTAAGTGGAAAGTTATCATTCCACGTGTTCTTCCAATTCCATAAAAAATTGGTGGAGTTCTTCCGTTTCTCATACCGCTATTCGCAGGACTAAGTGCGACCGGTACTCTGGTAGTGGGAGCTGCAGGAATAGCTAAAGCAGTAAATGATGCTAAAGCTGCACAGAAAAACCATGAAGAAAGTAAGAGACATAGTAAGGCAATGGAAGCTATTGCTTTAGACGAAGGTCTCTATCTTAAATCATATAAAACTGGAATGGGATTATTTAAGAAACCACATATCGGTCATGGTCAAGTCAATAAAAAAAAACTTCGATTTAATTTTGCCAAATCGTCTACTGACTGACTATTATCTTCTAAAATATGCTCGTATGTTGCAAATTCCTTATTTCCGAGGTGTTTTTATGAGAAATAATCTGCCTTCCGATGGTCCATGGTGTAATGAATCTGCTATTGTTAACTTGAATGACATGAAAAATAAAAGCAGTCACTGGGTGTATTATCGAAAACATGGTTCCAGTTTTGGGTTTACTTGAACTTTTAACATTCAACTCGATTCCCAATGTGAACTATTCGAATAATAAACTACATTTGAATGGAAATATTATCACTATTGGCAGTTGCGAGATTAATGATATTAATAAATTTTTACAATAAACTTTGAAATCTAATGGAATTGAAATTTCTTTGAAGCTAACAACAATACTCTCACAAGTGAAATTAATTGCAGTTATCCGTTAGATCTCACACCTCACGATTCAATAGGTCGTCTTCTTGGCTTCACTCCTCGCATTCTCAAGGAAAAAATTCATCACAGTTCTGATTTACCTGTGAAAATATTGAAAATCAACGCATTCAGACTGGAGTGCAATATTACCGCAGCTGCTTAGATCAACAACAAAAAAGTTCATACTATCCATGAGTTCTTTCCCAGAGTTCCACCAGGATATAAAATCTTGAAAGTTCCATCTCATGTCATATATCCACCACTCAGTGTCAAGTGCACAGATCATCTTTAAATTGAAATCGTAGATCAAGATGGAAATTTAGTGAATTTCCGTGGAGAAGAAATCACTATTAGACTCCTCAAATTTGTATAATGAGTATCGTTTACAATTCTAGAGTGCATATAAGTCAACCAACATGTCAATCGGTCATCAGTCGACCGAAGAAACTCAAACCATTAACACGGAAGAGCATTCAGTTCCTCAGTAGTCTAGGTCTAACAGTTCGTGGAGAAAATTCACGTGTATAATTCTCTGCTGCTTCCAGAAAAATTAACAAAATTCTAAGCATTCAATCAAGTTTTTCATTACGACGTTCACGCACATCAACCATACTCGACACTAAGCTTTGATAATAGTGATGAAATTCGTAT
This sequence comes from Gastracanthus pulcherrimus, assembly GCA_949152435.1. Taxonomy (NCBI): domain Eukaryota; kingdom Metazoa; phylum Arthropoda; class Insecta; order Hymenoptera; family Pteromalidae; genus Gastracanthus; species Gastracanthus pulcherrimus. The sequence goes on from OX424572.1 coordinate 44,126,584, forward strand.
TTCTATCCAACATCAAGATTTATATCTCTTACCATCGCGCAGTTCTATCCATGTATGTGGAAAACTGCAAAAACCAGATGGAACAGCACTAACTAAAACTAAATTCGTGAACAATGGCATTTGCCATCTGCTTAATGAAATTCGTTACGAAATTAATGCTGTGGAGATAGATAAAAGTAAAAATGTTGGTTTAAGCAGTTTCATGAAAGGTTGGACATCATTCAATCCGAATCAGACTCTCACGTTAGAAAATGCAGGCTGGCTTGACGTTAGAGAAGAAAGCAAAACTTTCGTAGAAGCACACGGCAACTTTGACGTTTCCATTCCTCTGAGCATGATCTTGGGCTTTGTAGAAGACTATACAAAAATTATAGTTAATGTAAAGCATGAACTCATTCTCAAAAGATCAAGAAATGACTTGAATGCAATAATTCAAGAAGGTACTGTAACAAATAGTGTAACTACATATGAAGACTACCAGATAAAAATAACGAAGATAAAGTGGTTAATGCCATATGTTATTGCATCTGATAAACGAAAGATCCAGCTGCTGAATTTCATTGGCAAAGATAATCCTATCTCTATGTGTTATCGATCTTGGGAGTTATTTGAATATCCTCTACTTCCGAGCACGAATAAACATATCTTGACAGTGAAAACTTCAAATCAATTAGAGAAACTTCGTTTTGTCATTCTCGGACTACAAACCAAGAAAAAAATTTTGAAAACTGAAAATGCCAGTCGATTTGACTATTGTGAGATTAGTAATGTGAGACTTTTCTTGAATTCTCAATATTATCCATATAACAATATGCAATCCCATTAGTGGGAATATCAAGAAACTTGTCTAAACAGCATATTATCCAACACACTTTCGTTTCAACACTCATTCCAAGATGGAGTATGCAGTAGACATGATTGGTTTCAAGCAAATGAGAGATGATTATGTTTTAAAAGAAATAGCTATCATTCCTCTCAATGAAAGTAGTGATCCTATCGTTCGTCTATTCAAGAAACCCTTTTCATGGAAAAGACTCTTTGACAAATTGCAAAGGAAAAATATTTGGCTGTAACATCATTATCATGGAATAGCCTGGAACACGGGTGGGCTTGACTACTCACAAATTGGATTATTACTCCGTGGCTCTTTACACGATGCTACCAAAATTTTTGTCATGAACGAATTTAAACAGAATTAGCTGCAACGATTCAAGTTTTCTGCAGTTCATAACATTCAGCAATACGGCTATCCGTCAAAAACCTATATAGTCAAGTGCGTTACAGTATGTACAAATCATAATCCCATCTACAAGACCGCCTGCGCACTTCACACCGTCAAACTCATAAAATTATCCTATCACTCCTGTAAACATTTGCAAAGAAAATAAAGAAAAAAAATAGTAGAAAACGCTATAGGCATTCTGGTTCACGTGAGAGAAAGGGAAGCTCTCCCACTCTCTCCATATCGGATTCTGGATCATTCTGGGTGATATAAAATCCGAACGGGTTCTGGATCACTTTGAGAAGGGAGGTGGTGATCCAGAACCCGCATTAGCCAGTATGCCTATAACTTACCTACTCTTTGCATTGAAGTTGCCACCGTACTCGACAAAACTAACTAGTCTAACAACTTGAACGTATCGTTTGGACTTTCTGAATATTTCTAGGCCATCATTGGTCGCAAAATGTCAACGACTTGCGCCCCTAAATGGCCGGCATTTCACTGCCTCCCATTTTGCCATCTAAGATTTTCACAATTTTGTATCTATCGTAATTTTTCATCCAAATATCCTTAATGATGTTCCGACCGCTCAAATTAAAGGTTTTAATGTCAGTTTTCTTTTACATATATATGTATATATATCTGATTTTTATCATTGCCCATATGAGCAATGCTAATGTTTTTTGGCTCTGTCTCAGATTTAAAGACGCACTGGATAAAACTATGGGTACTGTGCTTTAATTCTAAGTTTCAAAAGTCCAGAACTTCACGGTCTCCCCTTATAAGTTAGTATCATTACTTCTAAATATTATTATTTTGCAAACAACAAATAATATATGCATACATATTATTTCATAGCTAAGGGCGTTGCATTAAAAATTTTAAGTAATAACAGTACTGTAACAAAGCGAATTGATATCGTTCATTACGGTCACTTGTTAGTACGTGAAGGACCAGTTCAAATGAAAATTTGGCACAAGTAACTATAAGGATAATCCCTCTATCTCTGATCACAGGCCTCTCGCAATTGTGGAACATTTTTTTATTTTTTTTATTATTTTTCATGCGATCATATATGGAATCTTCGCGCACATTTCTTCGGACCAGCATATTTAGTGTATTTCAGGATCAATATCTGTTCAACATCTATAAGCCACGCGCTCTACGTCACCTCCACACTGTTTAAACTCACTTTGCTATACTCTCCGAGTAACGTCATCAATGCCTACGGTACCAGCCTGCATACGATGGTTCGTAAAATTGATGACTGTACGTGCATTGTTATCATCGACCAACCTCTACGGCAATGTTTGAGTTACGCATATTTTTTGTAATTCTTTTTGTTCTGTCATATTCTCTCTAATTTTTTGCATTCCTTTTAATTAATCGTGCTTGCGCATATAAATTGCTCTCCGAGCAAAAGCAATTTGAGTTTCTAATAATTTAAAATTATGGAAATTTCCACAAAACAATACTGCTTGCCCCTGTAATTTTTAGTGATGGATCGTATCCAGAGAGAAAGAGATAATGAACAATTTTATTGCGAGTGCTTAACTAAGAGAAGACGATGACGACGACTGAGGTATGGTTTATGAGCCAATGAGCGGCGCCCGTATTGCAGGACACAAGAAGCGCTAGTCAATTATCCTTCCTGCCAACCGCATCATCCACAAGATCAACCACGTCGCGAAGTTTGAGAACTGGTTCGTCATAAATTACATTTTAATATCAATTTGATTATTATTGTTTTTGTTAGTTTATTATTAGATATCGAGGCTTTTTCGACATGGTGAGACTCGTATCGTCGCAGTAAGATATTATATATACAATAATAATATATATGCTTTATATATATGGATATTATATATGCTTTTGCCTGCGTTAAGACAGTAGATTTGGGCATTCGCGTATCTCTTCCTCTCGCATCGAATTAGATTTAAATTTAAATTCTTAAGTCGTTACATAAACTCAGCTTAAAATTACAATCACGTGCCTATTAGCACGCTTTAACCGCGTATTAATTAAGATGGCGTTGTAATTAATTAATACAATTAGTGTAGAATTAAGCTATCCATTTTCTAACCCAAAACTGTCTTTTTCAAGGCAGGTGTTTACTGTGCTTCAGGAAAAAACATACTCACTGCCAACGACTTGTTTAAAAGGACAAAATGTCATTGGCAAAGAAAACTACCACCGCGTCTAAAGCAGCACTGCTGTTCTCCATAATAAAACAGCGAAAAACATGACTGCCGCCGGAAATATTTCCTATAAGATGAACATGGGGAACATATTTATGAATGAATTTATGGATTTTATTTGAGATTTTGCTACGGTTATACAGTAGTACCCGGTTATATCGCGTCCTTTTATAACGCCGTGCGAGCTACCTCTCCTTCACTAGTACATACACTCATATAAACGCCGCGTTCCCCGCCACAAGTGACAGCACTACCACGCGGCCGACCTGCATGCATGCGCAATGGAAGGCAAGACGGAACTTGTCTTTCGAGTGCTCTCGAGTGAGGTAGTGGGGGGCCCTAATACAACGCGGATTCTCTCCCGTACAGCCCTGTGCGGCGGCGTTATAACCGGGTTTCACTGTATATGCTACAAGAACGTATAGGTACTATGTCGAACGGTAGAAACAAGTTTTTCTGTCAGAAATTTCGTCGCATGTTATTTTTATCCGTGCGCGCATGAAGCAATACGCGATTCTCGGTCAGCCTCCCAGATTCCTGGTTCGGGGCACTTCTCGGCCAGGATCCTGACGTCACTGGTGCCGGTATACTCAAGTGTATACGCATGATATCAAGTCGAAGTGCTCCTCGCTTGAGGTTTAGCTATACATATATATGCGTATACACTTGCACCAGTTATTGAATCCTGTTACTGTTCCCATCGATACAGTAAACAGGATCTCTGGGTTTACTATTAGAATTAGTTGCGGCCATGTCTCGAAGCGCTCTTCGGACGTGAGCAATTAGTTATTAATTAGTATTAAGTAGATTAGGGATACACTGGTCAGACTTAGGGGGGCTCACGTATCTGGCGCACTGTTGAACGCCATCTCGAGGCGCTCCTCGACTGGTGATTCAGCGCGTACAGTGCACGTACATAGTATAAATTATAGATATACTCTACACATACACACATACACATGAGATATATAAAATACTAATTACGTAGTCTGATTATTTTGTGTCAAATAAACTTATATTACAGATTTTTTAGAAGCCATAGATTTATTTCTGAATCATATATTATCAAGATCTTTTACTACTTATTAATTATTACTATTAATTTTACCATAATTATTTTTTGTTAATATCAGTTGGTTAATAAATAAATATCTATTGTTATTAATTTTCCTAAAACTAGCTTCTATTTATTTAAGAATCCTTCCTGACCCCGAATCGAATCCTGGTTTAGCACTTGAGCATCCGGCGGGGGGTTCTATTGCTACAAATATTATGGAGAAGCATCTCCCGCGTTAGGCATGTTCAGTAGTTCATCTAGAATTCGCTGGTATCGTATTGCAAATTTAAACTACCAATTGGGTTATAAAAATTTATTTTTTATCTGTTGACATGAATTTATTTAGTATAAATCGTAAGTCGATGTATAATGCATTTTGAATTTTTGAAATTGAATTTTATTTCAGAAAGTTATAGCGTTATAAAGTTTCTTTATTACGTCACGATCATAACAACATCAAGGTGCAGCAGTATGATCGTGACGTCACCAAAAAATTTGGAGCGCGATATCTCTTTCAAAGTGAGATATATATACTCTACGATTAATATTCATGCCAGTCGCGCAGCTTCAAGTATTGCTGGCGCTTGGGAGGTCGCATTGGTTAGCATGTATTTTTTCATACATAAAGAAATAAGTTCTATTTTTTATTAACATTTTTTTAGTGTAAAAACCTCAGCTTTCTATTAAAAATGCTTTTAAAATGTAAAAATTGGACAAGAGAGAAAGTAGAAATTTTAATTTACGTTTCAAAATTTAAAGGTCACTTTCCAAAAATTTTGACAAACTCTCATCACTGTCGGAAAGCTCGTGTAAAAACCTAAAACATAATTTATGACATTTTTTAGACCGCTTTTGAGATATCTTAATCAGCTGCAAAAAGATACTATTTCATGGATGATTTTTGGCCTGTGTGTATATGTGTGTATGTGTGTGTATCTGTGTGTGGTTCGGTGTGTATATATACGTATATGTATATGTGCGTGTGTGTATTTGTAGTTCATCGATAATACCATTTTGAAATCAGCTATTTTTTAAGCCATGTTTAAGGAGGTGTCGGTGCTATTGTGATTGGTAGAAGTTAGATCTATCCTCTAAAACTTGCATCTCAAAAATAAAAATTTGTAGTCATTTGTACTACTAAAATGTCGTTGTCCACTATTCTTTACATAATAATAAATGATTATCATAGTCGTTATGTACGATTTTTTATGAAATCTCGACGTGTAACGAAAAATACGACGCGAGATGAAGCCGCCGATGAGGTTAAGAAACTGTAAGATGACCGTCAGTTGGATCATTTTCTATTGGTCAATTATAATAATATTTCATAATAAAAAACTTTTGAAGCTATTAATAAACAAAAACGCTGTTGTCCACTGTTCTTTACACAATAACAAATCATTATCACCCTCGATTTTGATGTTACTATGTAAATTTTAGACGTATAACGAAAAATTCTGCGCGAGGTGGAGGTTACAATGGTAAAGTTCGCTCCGACCTCTACTTAAGGTACTTTTCAGATATCTTCAGTAAAAATGGAACATTTTCGGGATATAACCTCTCATTTTTGTACGTTTTTTATTTAAAATCGAATAAAAATGGTTCCAAAAGCTATAGTGAGGAATTATAGAAAATAGATTTTCGATCAGACAGCACCCTTAAAGACAAACTTATTTTTAACTCGGCGAAATAATTACATTGAATATTAATGTACATTAAAGACTAGGTTATTTATTTTCCCATAGCATATGTGCCCATCATACTGCACTTAAAATAATTTCACAGTTAATGATTGTACCAGTAAATGACATAAGATTGCGCTCTTGCATAAGTTAATAAATAATCGTTGCCGAGGAAGAGATGTATATTATGCACTCATAGTATAACAAACGGAATTAGTTTTCGGCAGACAAAGGCTCTAAGCTATTTGGAATTTCTTTGCATATATCCAATGATATGCTCATAACGTTTCTAATTTTATATCAGCAAACTTATATGTAGATTAAACGCAAACGAACTTAATTTGTTATCTAGGTGTAACGGTCTAATCATATAATTATCGTTTTTATTTTTCTAATTATATATATAATCAGTCATAGGCACGTATCTAGGTATATAATTAATTTCATAAACTATATTTTTTGAAAACGAAAATGGCAAGCATTTAAATATATTTACAGAAAATTACAAGACTTATTTAATCAATTATCTATAAACATACAGAAGCTTTTGTTCTAAAATTACGGTTTAACCCGAGGTAGACTTGGAGTAAATTCTGCGATTTTGTCTTGCACTTTAAAACATAACTATAGAGGTTCATATTTTAACTGGTTGATAAATTATACTTGGTTCAAAGTAAGTACATACTCAAAAATAAATCGAACCACACGGTGGAGGGGGGGGGGGGGGGGCGAGTATGAAAAAACATGTTTTGAAACGTAAGAAATCAAAATACACTATTTGTTAGAAATTGTCTGAATTAAAGGGGTATATGTGTGTGTGTATGCGTGTGTGTGTACATGTGTGTGTGTGTGTGTGTGTTCGTACATGTGTGATGTGTGCGTGTGTGTGTACATGTAACCAAAATTTGTATCCACCATATAACTCTTCAAGGGAAATATATTACGTAGGCATATTACATATGTTTGAACTTAGAACTGATTAGATTTTGGAACTAAATGGATAATATTAAATACAATTTTTAGCGAAAATATTAATTTTAAAATAATTGAAACAACAAAAAAAAATTGTTGTTTTCTTATACGTTACCATTTTCCGAAATATGTACGTTTTATTAGTAGGCATCATTTTCTTTCGATTGATGTGTCTAAAAGTAACTTTAAAGTTATTCTTGTAAAATAATAACAAAATTTTAGATTAAAAGAATTTTGTCAATTTCTTTTGCAATTTTTAGATTTTTCAGTTTTAGTTTATCGGGTTTTTTGATACCTTAGAAATAATATCATCGATTGAGTGATAATGCATTTGAAAGAACATAAAATCCTATTTTTTCCTACCCGAAATTTTGAATAATCTATTTTCTTTACTTTGTTATACTCCTAATCGTCATTTTTTTATAACGGTTAATAATAAAAATAAAAATAATCTGTAAAATATAAGAAGGAAATTTCTTTGAAAAAATTGAGATGATTAGGAATATGAATACGTAAATTTAGTACATTTTTCAAGGCATTATCTTTTCTTCAGAAGAGAAAAAATCATTTTATAAAAAAAATTTAATGTTTGTTACCTTTGATAACTGGAGTAAATCGATAGCATTTGATTTGAAACTTTTCAAAAAGTTAGCTTTTTATTATCTCTTGGTTGAATTTTTGATCGCTTATATTTCGAAAATGGCACTGCCATATGTTAGGAAACAATTCACTTTGCTAAGTGTGAAAACTTACCTCAGCGATTGGACGAAGTTGCATTAGTCACGCGGTTTCCGGGCGGGCACATAACCAAGTACTAGCCGCGTCTTACGATGCTTAACTTCTCCGATCGCCGGAGGTGTGATTCTGCCACCCTGCCAGAGTGTCGGTGCAAGCGTACATACATACATATATATTACCTATCTTTTACAACTGCAAATTTTGGATAGGCTCATTCCCTTCTTTTGTTATACACGAAGAAAGTCATATTTAGCTGAAACGGTTAATCTTAAGTCAGATTGCATATAATTTAAATGTTTAAATAATTTTAATGAATTACGTACAAAGAAAAAATTGCTGTGATTATTACTTATCGCTGTGTAATTTTAGTAAAAGAATATCTTTGGCAAAATTATCAGTGATAAAAAAGCAGACCTTTTTGAGCTATTAATTAGAAAGAAATATAACGATTTAAAATTAATTTATTAGAACAAAGAATTTCATATTGGAACAATTAATTTACTTTGAGGAAGCTAAGTGCCAATGAATTGGCAGCGGCTATTTATATCTTGATGCATGCATTCTTTTTGCCTTTCGTACACCTCCTGAACCATATCAGCTAGGAAAAACGCTAAAGCTTGAATACTTATGACGGTTAATGCTAATTCATCGTTGTTTTTATGTTATCTGAAAGGGGCTTTAGTCTCCCATGTACAGCCTTAAAATAATAAAATGTCCATGAGTACGCCTTAGAAGAAAAGAAAGCTAAATCGTGGAAAATCACATATAGCATACATATTCAAGATACAAAATTTTCATTATCTTATATTAATTCAACTTATTTATGCAGTCTATAGGTAATGATTTTTTGCAGATTTTGACGTTGGCTGACTCCCTTAACGCGATATACGATTCTTTATAAGAGTGTGTATATATGAGGGATTGTGCGTATGTGTGTGTTAATATTGGGGAATAAGCAAGGGTTTGTTTTTGTGGAGGTGTGTGCATGATAAGTGTTTTATTGAAGAGATGTTTGCGTGGGTGTGTATAAATGTCGAAGTATCTGCGTGGATGTGTGAGAGCAGAAATATGTGTATGGGCGCGTAAATTTGGGGATATGTGTTAATATGGAGATGAGCGTGCGCATATTTGTATTAATGTGAAGATGTATGTGTATGAGTGTGTTAATTTAATAGTAGCGAATTTGAACTTTCTTATTAAATAACCCCATTACAATTGGTCGAATAACAGCTCCAAGAGATGCCCCTCGTGGTTATATTTGAAGCTATGAAAGAAATACGCTTTTTTATGGCAACAGTGCCAACAATAGCCCCTGTTGGCGATATTTAAACTTATGACAGAAAGCATTCTCAGAGTAGTTCAATTACAAGGGGTATGGATACGTGTGTAAGAATGAGTTGGTGGATGCGCTACCATGAATAAGTGTAATTGAGATAACTTAAAATACAAATAGCGATCGAAATTCGACAAAATTAGTTATTAAAACTTATTATTAAATGGTTGAATTGTAACCTTCCGACGTTTTCCTTTTTTAAAATATTAATATTTTCTATTATATTAAGCTTTTTCATAAATCGAATTCTTATCAATAAAATAAAAGTTACACCCGACGCACTGTGCATTTAAGCATGAGTCAGATATACTATTCTATAAAAGGAATTTAAAATCACTTAGTATCATATACAAGCTTTCGAACGAATATATTTCGAACATGTGATTAAACACTGCAAAGTACGCATTTTTTGTCCGTTTTGACATTACTCCGCGGAATATTGATATTGAAAATTTAAGGTTTATGTAACGTAAAATTAATTTAAAAGAGAATGAACATAATTTTTTTTATAAAACTATAACTATCACTTACATTGATTTTTAAAAATAAACGATTTAACTCTTGTTTAAATAATGACTTGGAACTTACTTAACCTAGATATATCCCTAAGCGTGCAGTGTTCAACTCCTCCGGAGCAATTGCGGAAATTGAGCCTGAGCCAGTATGCGCCCGGCCTTTTACGCACCGTAGGTCGGCCACCCCTCTCTCGATCCGCGCTATGTTTCGGAACTGCACGCGTACGTGTCGTCGCGTCGGCGCGCTCGCCGCCGCGCTACTCCTGTACGCACTTTGGGTACATGCCGTCTCATTACCCCCCAAATAATAATTTTTAATTTACTTTGTAACCCTTATCAGAGAAGAAACAATGAACTAAGCATATTGAATAAAAGAAAAACAAAATAAAGTAATGGTAACTGAATAAGAAATCAATATCGCATAATAATAATAAAAAAATAGATTAAAAATAATAGTAATAAAAATTTTATTTTATTGCCCGAAGGCTTGTATCCAGGTGAGGGTTGTATCGTAGATCGCAATAAAAAGAGCAACGCAAACATCTTCTTTTTTAAGGGGAAGTTGTATTTTATTGCATTATTAAAATTTATATAACAAAAATAACACAAATTTCGCAGAGTTATGCGCGCTGTGAAAAATAATAATAATAATAACCTAATAACAGTAACAATTTCCCTTAGCTATATCAAAATTAGAGAACAACTTGGTACCAACAATAACAAACAAAAAACTTCTTTTCCTTTCATAATAGTAAAACAAATTATCTCCGTTTTTATATATAAAATAGTAAAAAAGGATCACACACACAAACACTTTCATTTATTCTTCCATACTAGGTATAGAGTCTAACCAGATGTCGTATTCCCCGACTCTTCAGGTAGAGAGTAGTCCCACTCTCTACCGCCGGGCACTCCTTAAGAATTTTTTTCATCTCGTCTTCTGGAGCGAATAGCCAGGGGTCATCGTCCACGGATCCAGCTCGGGACGTTTTCAGCCATTCCACGCCCGGTATTATCGTAAGCACATCTATACCAGGGTCGAAAATCGAAACCTGCATCAAAGTGCTGTCGATGGTGTGGTGAGTATCGGCGTTGTCGGTGTGGGGTGCGGCTGGGATCTTGAGTGCCGCCCCCACTGCTCGCTGGTTCTCTTGAGATCGCGCTACGCCTGCTTCAACTACGCTGTCATGGGAGATAGTGCATGACCCGTCGACTCACTTCCGAGTTTCGGTGGGCAGTCGGTCCTCTCGTCGAACAGCCACCAGTCCGACTTCCCTGTGATCTCGGGCTAGTCCGGCAGGGACGAGAACCCATTCGCCTCGTGAATCGCAGTTATCTCCGGCATGGAAAAAATCCCTGGTGGCCTTCTGACTCCGCGTCTGGATGGTTACCCACTGCGCCCTGGCTCTCTCGATTACCATTGAGATGCGCCCAGCTACCGTGCGCTTCTGTGACCGGGAGTAAATGCTGGTTTTCCCGGTTGGCCCCTCGACCTTCTCTCCTGTCGGATGTGGGTTGGGCCTCAAGCGTCTTGATCTTGGCTGCGATGTCGGGCGGAGACTCCAGACTGATGCTTACCATCTCGAGGTCCTTTTTCGATTGCGGAAAATTACCCGGTATGTATATAGCTAGTGGTGGGTAGGTTACCTCGCATCTGCTAGTTCGTCCATGATTGCAACGCTTGTACCTGACGTCGCGCATCACCGATTTGCGTACGTAATGGCGAGGGGCGATCAGCAGCTCGCTACACTGCAAGCTCGCATCGCAGGCTCGGACGGGCTCCGTCTGGCAGCTATAGCTGACGCTTCGGATTTTCACTTACATGGAAAATGGCGGACGCTCCTTATCCCATGAGCTTTCACAAACGTAATGAGCGGATTCTACCTTCAACTCTCCACCAGTTCGCACGCGTCTTAAATCAAGCTCTCTAAACGTAAAATCTTTCCATCTCACCAGTAGGCTACACGGTGACACATACTCGCATACGTCTTAATCCTGGCTCTTAAATCTTACAGCTTCACCTCGGAGGTCCGATTGCTCGACAAAGCCTCTCCGCTTTCACGCCGACTCCGCGTCCATCGACAACTTCCATCATCGGCTGAGCATCTACCATCGGTAGCTCTAGAGCATCAACGCTATCCTACGCACACCATTACTACATTTACACAACGGGAAGACGTCCATCTTGAATTTCACAAAGCATCAATTTTTATAAAAATACCGAATTGCCACTCTTATTAGATCGTGTATATTTCTGTACTGAAAATTCTCTCTCTTAACCATTGACTTAACTCCATATAGTAGACAAACAGGCATTTTACACAACGTAAATTAAGCCAAGCAGGGCAATCGCAAAGTAAAGTCCAGTCAAATGGTTTATACGCTCCACCAAATTTCAACTATCAAAAGTGCGGGAAAGTAAATCTTTAAAAATTACTACACATGGAATTAAGTCATATTTAATCGAGAAGTCCGAGATAGGGTTGGGAGCAATCGCGTACTGTCTAAGCTATAGCTGCTAACTTGCATAACCTCAACGAGACCACGTTTTTTTTCACGCTTAAAGCGTTAACGCACAAATCACATACTAACAGTCACCGCAATCACCTTCTAACAGACACCACAGGTTTAATTAAAATCAACAATTATACTAGTTATATTCTGTCTCTACATAATTTATTTATTAGTACAGTGTATTAAACAATACACACTTTGGATAATTGTTGATTTTAAATTGCACTGAGGCTTCGTAGTCAATACCCATCACACCCCTTGAAATTCAAGATATAAATAAATCCTACGAACACAAAATTATGAAAAACTATATAATATAGATAAACGGCACTTCAAGAGCATATAGCATTCAAACCCCCCTATTCAGCTATCTTAAGGCCATATAGTAGCAAATTATTGATTATTTATTTTGCAAGCATAGTTTATCTTTTGAATAGTTAAATTGGCCAATAACAACATACCAATGATTGAATGAGCGTTGCGCAAGGAGTTGAACCTTTTGCGGGGAATAAAAGGGGGAGAAAAAAAAAGCAAGGTAATGGAAATAAAATTGCCAGCGAATTTTTAAAAACAAGATTCACACACATACATAACCGCTAAGATATAACAGTTTAGATTTTGTAAACAGTAGCAAGATATTGATTAGTTATTTTACAAGCCTAATTGCACAGATACACGTATGTTAGAGGCTTGTCCTTCATATTTTATTTTCGAGTAGTTAAATTACCAAGTAGCAACATACTAATAATTAAATGAATGCAGCGTAAGGATTTGAACCTTTTGAAGGTAATGGGGAAAAATCATCAGCGTATTTTAAAAATAATACTCACACGCATACATAACCCCTACGATATTACAATTCTTATTTTGTAAACGAACCCATACAGATACTATTAAGCCCCCCTAGTAAACAAACCCAACAAATAAACTATCAGGCAGAGTAAAAGTTAACAACGAATAAACATAAATAACAACACTTCTTACAAGGAAAATAATACTGGCACTAAACACGCACGCAACGTTCTCCATCAGATGAGGGATTTCAAATCTCAACAACATCAACAGAGACTCTTCGAAACACCTAACTATACAAGTAGTACAAATTTTGGCACAACAAATGCCTTTCAGCAATCTTAACACAGCGTAATAATAAAACCACAATTTATTCACGGATTAAACTATAATCGTATAACCTATCCATTGGCATACACTGGCTCATAGGCAGTCAATAATAGTATATTATGCACCTAGGGACTAAAGTGAGCCATTAAATGCCTGCGTGTGGTTTGGCGCCCGAGACGAACGAGGGCGTCACACGCGCTGGCAATCGCTGGTTCACTGTATTCACGCGTGCAATATACAATTTTTTAACATACCAACCAAAAAGTTCGTACTCGTTCACCGCCGAAGAGGGAAAATAGTGCTACATATTAATTTCTAAAGCGCTACATTAAATCCCTACCCCCACGCTATTTCCTGCCGCGACGCGCATGTGCCCTCGCCTTCGGCTTGGGCACAAACAGTGGGGGTAGAGATTTAATGTAGCGCTTTATTCCCGGCTCGGCGGGGAAAAGTACGCACTTTATGGCTGGGTGTGTTAAAAAGTAAATTAAGATATGCACAAACCACTTCTAGATTAATTCGCGTCTAACGGCTATATATAAATGTTTTACCATCACCTTTTTATTAATTCTTCTATCTAATTTATTCTAAACCATTACCCAGGTTTTCAAGGACAAGTAATTACAAACTAAAATAAACAACATATACAAAAGTACTACCTAAAAGAAATAATTTTCTGTATAAAAAAAACCCCTTTAAAAAAAATTAAATTTAAAAAAAAAATTGTTACCTTAAAAAAGAAACAATAACAAACTTCTCGCTTAAATGATGATATATCGAAAAATTTTACTGACTACATAGATTTTAACTAAATACGGACAACCGCATGCAAATTTTATACACTATCATTGTAACTGCATACCAGATAAACTTACCTATAACTAATTACAATAACTGCAAGCTGTCTACATTAATCGTGATAATAACGTAGACCCGGTCTACGTATCCATCCATATTAGTCAAAAAACCACAACAGCGAAGATAACATTACAATCTATTTTTAAAATAAACAATATTAAGACACCGTAATTAATCCTAATAAAACCATCGCTCTGCTACCATACCAATAAACTTAAGATAAATTCTTTCCATAACCCTTAACCTTAACTACCTTTACACTAACCCAAACAAACTCAGTCGGAAAAATCCTACGGATAGCCCTGCTTTGATGGGCGACATTAATTAAACAATATTAGACTCTACTTTATACCATCAATTACCCACCGCGAGGATTGAACTACACATATTCTATTAAACCACCCACCCCCCCCCCCCTACGATCAATGCTGTACCGCCGTAATCACATTACAATAGTAATTAGTACTCTACACAATACAAATCCAGGAGATGGTGATGAAGACTGACACCCACCCAGAAACCCAGGGGAATCATACCCTAGCAGAAACAGGGCATTTAAACCCTCCCCACACCCCAACCCCAGTTATACAACTACAATTAACTACTCGAGAAAACTCAAACCCCCAAGATATAATTAACTATTTAGCATTATATGACAGACAAAAATCAAACCGGTACATCGAAGAATCAGAGGCTCCATTCATAGTCCATATACATGACTCTATAGAGGACCAAAATCTAGGGAACATACACATTACAGAAATTGGTCTCAAAATACACAAGGCTGGTATTAAACTAACAAATCTAAGCCCTGCAGGAATCAAAAGATTTTGTCTAACCTTCAACTCCCACCAAGAAGCCAACAATTTTGTCGAAACAAACCCCAGAATTATCGATCCAAATTGGCAATCCTTTATCCCAGACCAAGAGCGCTTCAAGATCGGGATAATACATAATGTAGGAATAAGTGCTACAGTTGAGGATATTCAGGAATGGTTAGACGATGAAAGTAACGAAAATATTATTAAAATAGAACGCATAACCCAAAAAATCAACTCTACAAATTCTTAACAACGCTCAATCCTTTTACCTCTCTACAGAGGAACTTCGACTTCATAAAAAAATACAAAAATAGGTTCTACCAAAACAAAATCAATTCAATTGACGAACATCAAATCGAAAACAACCCCAAGCTGATCGCTGAATGGCCCGGAGAATCAACTGAGAGCCTCGCTCTTAGATATCATCATATCCTCCAGGAAGAAACAGGATCAAGAAAAAATACAGATAATATATGAGGATGCAAACAGCATCACAGGGTTGTGGGTAGCACAGAAGAGATCCTCTCTATCCGGAAATTGGAAAAAATAAACGTCATTAGCGACGAAGGCGCGTAAGAACGGGGCATAAGACGCGCTGACGATGACGCTTGTATAGAATGGGCATTAGGACGAACTGTCGCAGCTTCCAGGAACGGTGCACGAGAAGCGCTGCCGATGGCTCTCTTAAATGTTCGTCACGACTAACTATCTCTCCTCATACGCTGTCACCTTTCGAGGCAGACATGTAAACAGATTATCCTGCTGCTCTCAAGGTGTTTAAGGATGCATTAATGGTGCCATTGCTTTCAGCGTAATTCAAAAATTGATCTCTAGATAACTTGTCACATTTAATTAATTACTACACACAATTTTTATTAACGAATTGATACACATAATCAAGTGCAATTTAGAAAAAAACTTTTGCTATATTTAATAATAACTGAACGTATTGGTATCAACACTCAATATATATCTTCTTGACAAAAATTATATTATTAAAAGTGCTAGCTTAAAATTTTATAGAAAATAATCTGTTGTGATATATTAAGTGATATATTAAGTTTTTAACACACCCAGCCATAAAGTACGTACTTTATCCCCGCCGAGCCGGGAATAAAGCGCTACATTAAATCCCTACCCCAACTCTAGTTTCCGCCGCTACGCGCATGTGCCCTCGCCTTCGGCTCGGGCACAAACAGCACGTGACGCGGCGGGGACTAGAGTGAGGTTAGGGAGTTAATATGTAGCACTATTTTCCCTTGTCGGCGGTGAACGAGTACTAACTTTTTGATAGATATGTTAAAAAATTGTATATTGCACGCGTGAATAAAGTGAGCCAGCGATTGCCAGCGTGTATTAAGCCCTCGCTCCGCTCGGGCGCCGAACCACACGCAGGCATTTACTGGCTCACTTTATTCCCTACGTGCATAATATACTATTTACTATTGCAAAACTTTTCCAAGATACATGACCATTAATGTTTCGAGTTTACATTATAGGTTATAACCTACAAATAGGTTTAGAAGTCTCATAGAAATAGAAGATTCTATTTTTATGTATTTGTTAAATTTAGTTTTGCAAATTCAAACTTTAAGCTTTATTTTAAAAGAAAGTAATTCTGATGTTTAAAACAAAAAAACTCTTCTATATTGTAAGAACAATAAACTGTATTAAAATACACTATAAGAAGAATTTTTGATTATAACAAATCTATTGTGCATAATTTCAAATACGAATTTTATTTAAAAGTTATATAGCTCTATTAAACAAATTCATTCATATTCAATTCCATGTCATTATGCATAAATTTAGAAGTAAATTAATAAGTGAGTAACATTAAACTTATTGCCATCAATTATTTCAAACTAATAATTGCAATATAACTACTTCAACAATTTTCGAGTATAACTGGAATATTTAAACCATATTCTGCAGTATAAAATAGATGTTCATGCACGAGAGGAGCTCGCCCTTATCAAGCTTGCTGCTCTTGAAGCAATAGTGCGGGATATGTTCGTTTGCTGTATTTCTTTGTCGATAATAGCATATCGGGTGCATCTGATGCATCGCCGTCATAGCCGGGTTGCTGGTATGCCCCGTTGTGGTTAGGCAACAGTTGCGAAGGTACTCGTACGTCGCCGCGTTTAGATATAGCCGATGGCTCGGCCACTGACGTACGCCGTCGTTGAGTAGGCAGTTACCGGTACGCGCCGCTGTCAAAAAGGAAGTGCCGAATCTGCCCAGTTCTCCTCCGTGAAAGAAACGTTCTTTGAATTGAGCGTAAAAACGCTCCCGGGTTTCGACACCAAAATGTATCTGCCACAGGCAGCTTTACACGGCAGGAGATATTAGAAACTCAAACACTTTTTACATTAATTTCACTTTATTTTGTCGAATCGCGAACACTATAACATGCTTATGTATCTATGTCTAAAACAATACTGAATCGTATTTAAATGAATAGCAGACAAATCTGTCTCGTAACGCTATTCATTTGTACACGTTCACGATATATTAACATAAGTCGAAACTCGAAAAATGTTCTAATTGATATTTGAATTTTTAAGATTCGTGAAATTTTGGAACATAAATATTTTAACAATTATTATTGAACTAGGTTATTCATTTACTAAAAATATATTATGTCTGTCTGTAACACTTTTATTCTGATTTCGTATGTTCATCAAAAAACAGATAAAAATTCATCCAATTATTATAATTAGTAAAACATGTAAGTTTTTGGAAAGTTAATTTATTATATCACTACAAGAAAAAGTATGGATTATAAAAATCGTTATAAAGAAAAACAAATTGACGAAATTGAAACAGTATTTCTAATTTTAAATCTTTATTAATAAACAAAAAAAATAAACTTTGAATAGAGAAAAATTACCGCTTTAGGGGGCAGGCCTAATTTAAACTCAAAAAAGAGAATTTTTTACTAGGCCAGGAAAATTTTTATGTTTAAAAACAATTATTCTGAAAATATTTGTGCTATATAGACTTAGAAATACCTTACATCTTACCGTTGTAAAGCCTCAAAATCTTGATTCTACACGTGACAATAAATCACTATATTCAAGATCATATTTATTAAAGTTGCTGTATTCCTCACGCGATTGAAGGTGACATGTTGAACGACATTTTCTTTTCGACGGTTATTCGATTCCTCTTGACATGTAGTACAAAAAGAGCGAAGTACTTTTTTGTTAACATTTGTTTTATTATTTTTTATCGGAGACACATCCGATTTTTTTTTTAATATTTTATTTTATCTTAGTTATTTTAAATCGGTTGGGTCTCCGAAAAAAGATAATAAAAAATATTTTAATGAAAACAAAAGGAGTCAAATAACCGTGAAAAAATATATTTTCTTTCATCATGTCACCTGTAATTGTGTGAGGAACACAGTAATTTTAATAAATAGGATACTGAAAATATTGATTTATTGTAACGTGTAAGATCAAGATTTTGAGATTTTACAACGGTAAAATTTAAGATATTACTAAGTACTTATAGCATAAAAATTTTCAGAATGATTGCTTTTAACCCCCCAGCGCAGAGAGCTGAGTATACTCGTCCAAACCGCACGTCATTTTTGTATACATTTTGTATCACAAATTTAAATCTTTACTTTGTTGGGACATCTACAATCTCTCAAATTGAAGCTAAATAGTATAGCTATTATTTAGAAAATGTTACGAATTTGCAGAAAATATTGTTGCATACTTACATTCGATCTAGTCCATATACACGAAAATAAACTTCTGCGCAGAAGGGTTAAACATAACTCAAAATTTTGTAAAGGTTATGGACCACGAAATCAAAGGATACGGGCCGCGGTGTATCCCCGAAAGCTTCATATCGTAGCTACACAGAAGTAAAGATATTGCTCGAGTATCCAGATTCTGGTTGATCGAACTAAACTACGTATTGCTGCTGCAACAATAATTTGTTATAGTTCTCACATCAATATTATACACATTCCTTTTTCTCACTATAGTGCTCATACTTGCCATCGTGGCGCTACCGCGCCCCTTGATGCGACATATGTAAAAGTTGTTTTCTGAGCAAAAATATATATATCAAAAAAGCATTTAGCGACGTATATTGTTGTATTTGATAGTTTATGTGAAATAAATAATTAAATAAATTCATTAATAAAAATAAATTGGGATATAATATTGATTGTGAAAAAATAAATAGATTGTGTTGATGTATTTCACTTCTATGCTCATTTACTTTTCTTAGACATTTATGAGTCCTTTAATTAAAACATAATTGTTCAAATAAATAAAGGTTGAGAACCTTACAATAAATCCTTACGAAAACGAATTGCGTTAATTTTTTTTTAATTTATGAAAGGGGAATAATAAAACTTATACTTGCCAACGTATTACTTTTTTAAATTCCTTTTAAAGAGATTTCACAAATTTAAAAAAAAAAGAAAGGGTCTGCAGTAGCCAAGTGTGTAAGGCACTGCTCTGGCAAAGCAGAAATCGTGAGTTTGACTCTCTCCTGCAGACTTTCTTTCTCAAATTAAAAAATAATCGTTCTCGACTTTCTCTATGAAGTAATCATTAAAAAGACTCCATGCTATAAGTACATACGAATGTCTGATCGATATCTAATTCGTGTGACCGTATTTAGTCGTTAATTTGTACCCATACATTTATAAGACATCATTTGTTGTAACAAATTCATAAAAGTCAAAATTGAATGCAGAATTGCAGTATTGTTTGGAATTATGAAACTAATAGCTGCAAAGAATTAACATTTTAAAAGCACTGTATAAGTATAGATTTAAAATTAGATACAAAATTTTAGTATCTCAGATAGAAAATTATCAAGTTTTATTGAGCTCCCCGATTATTTAGCATGGCAAACTAGACAGATCTATAAAGTTCTAGATTATTTTTCACCAGTGATATTCCATATTTATAAACTCTCTAAGACCCAAGCAAATAAGTGGTTATAAAAAATTTCTGAAAAAATTCAGGAATCATTGTTCGACTGAAAAAATACATAATTACTCCTGCCCCCTTCATTATGATTATTAACATTTGCTACATTAATAGTATATTGTATACCTAGGGCGCAAAGTGGGCTTTTTTAGACCGAGTACTGCAACCACACGAGGTCAAAAAGCCCACTTTGCCCTTGGTGCACACCATATTTTTTGAAACGCATGTATTGATTTTTGCGTATTTCTGGCATATTAAGCGGGGCTAAATATATATATATACAGGGTGTCAATTAAGTCCCGGGACGGCTGAATATTTTCTAAAGTACTGCTTTTCTAGAAGAGGTCAAGATCATTCCTTAAGTAACTTTGAACAAGGAACCCAACGGTGACCTTGGATTTGACCTTGAACCTCATTTTCAAGGTTATTTTGAGGTCAACCTCATTTTTTCAAACGGGAACCCCTATTTTTTATAGCGGAATCGGAAAGAGCGGAAAATTTTACATCCGGATATGTATTGAGGTATGGGGTTGAGGTAACCCCTAGAGGTCAAATAGAGGTCAAATAATGACTTCTATAAATCTCGCGAGTTCAGTGGTAAAACAAAACAAACAAAGGTCATACCCTAGGTAAATCTTTACGGGGACCCGACGGTGACCTTGGATTTGACCTTGAACCTCATTTTCAAGGTTGTTTCTAGGTCGACCTCATATTTTCAAATGGAAACCCTTATTTTTGATACCGGATTCGGAAGGAGCGAGAAATTTCAAGTATGGATGTGTTGAACAAGGGATGTAATTGTGACCTTCAATTTGACTTTGGACTTGACCTTGAAGGAAACAGATCTTACTACGTCCACATCGTTGTTTCTGGGTAACGCTAAAAGTGATAATAAGGACTGAATGTGAAATTTCTCGCTCTATCGGTTTCAGGTATTATTACTGAGATTTCCGATTAAAAAAACCAGTTGACCTTCAAATGACCTTCAAGGTCAAGTTCAAAGTCAAATTGAAGGTCACAATTACATCCCTTGTTCAACACATCCATACTTGAAATTTCTCGCTCCTTCCGAATCCGGTGTCAAAAATAAGGGTTTCCATTTGGAAATATGAGGTTAACCTCGAAACAACCTTGAAAATGAGGTTCAAGGTCAAATCCAAGGTCACCGTCGGGTACTCCGTAAAGATTTACCTAGGGTATGACCTTTGTTTGTTTTGTTTTACCACTGAACTCGCGAGATTTATAAGAAGTCATTATTTGACCTCTATTTGACCTCTAGGGGTTACCTCAACCCCATACCTCAATACATATCCGGATGTAAAATTTTCCGCTCTTTCTGATTCCGCTATAAAAAATAGGGGTTCCCGTTTGAAAAAATGAGGTTGACCTCAAATTAACCTTGAAAATGAGGTTCAAGGTCAAATCCAAGGTCACCGTTGGGTTCCCTGTTCAAAGTTACTTAAGGAATGACCTTGACCTCTTCCAGAAAAGCAGTACTTTAGAAAATATTCAGCCGTCCCGGGACTTAATTGACACCCTGTATATATATATATATATATATATTGTAACACCACATTTTGTGTGCGTTACACAATGTGAACGACAGCACATTACCTACCCATTTCACTCACTATACACGTACACACACACATACACTATCCCCCTGGACGACACAGAGCAATCGAGCTCTCTTGCCCTGAAGCAGCTGAAGAGGACGCACAGCTGCCATCTCATAGAGCCTCACCTAGGTGGGAGCTGGCTGGTCTCGGCTGGGGTGCGCTGAGCATGTCCTGGCGTCTCCTCTCCTTACTCCTGTCCCTTCGAACCAACCTAAGGAAACACACAAGAGATTAGAAACCAAGAAAATAAGTAAAATGGTATTAGAATGATACCCACCTGATTTTATGCCTTGAAAGGCATGAATAGATCCACCTCGGGCGGAGCGGCTGCTTCTCTAGACATGAAGGAGACCTGCAGCATACACCCTAGAAAACATAAAGAACAGTTAGTCTACAGCAGACATGCACATCAAATTGGAACCCTCTTACCTGGTCTGGAGGGTTTGCAGAGGCAGGGTGGTCCCTTAGGTACAGCAACGTAGCTCAACTCGTAGCCCACTCCCCCATAACAGCAGCAACAGCCTCTGAAGAACTCGCCAGACACCTAGAAACAACACTAATCTCACCTGATAATAGTGGCAGTGGATGAATGCAGTAGGAAGCTGTATTTAAACATAACCTCTTCGAGGTTAACCGTGCTGACTGCACCTGCTGCAAGTACGCCGTCCTGGGCCTTGCAGCTCTCGTCTTCATGCCCCTTCGTCGGCACCGTTGCCCAGATACCCCTCCTGCTACATCCCTCGTCGCACTTCCTCGTCCTGGCCACTCGTCCTTCCTCGTCCTATCCAACGCCATCTGCAAGCCGTCGACTGCCTGCCACATAGCGTGACGTCACCGCGAGCAGACGCTCCCCTTTCCTCCTTCTCACTTCTCTTTCTCCCTCGCCAAAGCATGCGCTGCGCCTTCAGGCGGGCTCGGTCCGCACTACCGAAACCCGAGGGTAGCGTCGCGGGAACGAAGGGACAACGAATCCACTTCGTACTGAGCCACATACACAGACGCTTCGTTTTTCCTGTATCAGCTCCGTGTGAATACCAAAACCGCTCGTTCCGCTCGCATAGATATATAAATAAACCGTTTACCGTGTATGCCGACCAACTTGTATTGTCGAAGGAGGCCGCACCAGATTCGAAAAAAGGAGTAAGATGCACAGATTATTTCTGTGCTTAGTGCATACCCATAAATACATATATATATATATAGTTATATAGGTAATATTTAGTAAAGCTTGCGCCGCGTGCGTGTCGAGCATCGCGTTGCCGCCTTTCCACGTGTATTTCGTCGCCGGATATTACTTGAATTCGCGTCCCTGAGAAGTAGCTTCCTCCCCTCCCGACCATTTACCGTTTCCCACCGTACCGCGTGCTCACCATAGTTAGTTTATTGTATAAGTAATTTTATGTGTCGGTAGAATACTTGTAAAATCGTGCTGCGATTTCACGCAGCTGGCGCTCAACTCTTATATTTAGATTGAATAAAACCACAAGTGTTCATAGTATTACCCTAAATTCCCGTGCACGATTTATTTCAATCCTCGAATAAAACTATGTTAAAGCCTGCATGAGCGGCGCAATAATGTTCGCTGAATTAGCTAAAATTATTGTCATAATATATATAATAGCAATTTTTCGAAAAATTTTAGTGGGCGCAAAAGTTACTTTTGCTTTCGCTTATTAATTTTGCGCCCGCTTATGCGTATTAGCGCCCGCCGGTCTGAAAAATGGTCCTTTAGGCCCGCTTAATAGGTACAAAAAAACGCGAAAATCGTGCTTGTGTTGTGTTACAAAAATACATTTTTTACGTATATTGTAGAAAATTCGACTTAACGGAATGAACCCATCACTGTTTACAACCGTATAATATAGACAGATAAATATTTTATGTACAATATATTATACTATGTTCATCGATTACTGAAGCTTGGCAGCTTGGCCTATATTTTAAATTCTTTTTGCATACAATAGAGGATTAGTCTGGAGTCATCCTGATTTCTTGAAAATCGCTTGACCGATTTTAATAATTCTTTTCTGATTTAACCGAGGGTATAATGCCAGCATTTGCAAAATATCATAAGAAACTGTTGGATTTCGGAGATATTTTACGTTTTATTACGTTTTCATACATTTTCTTACGTTTTTTACGTTTCCTTACGTTTCCTTACATTTTATTTCTTTAGATTACATTTTCACATTGAAAATTTCGCTCATTTAAAAGACTTCTATAGTCTCCAATATTCAAGAAAAATATTTTCTAAGTGCCAATGCTTCTTAAGTAACTTAAAGTTTCTATTTTGAACACGTGAATTGGTTTTTGTATATGCCTCGCCACCTATCGGTAGAAAATTCTTGCTATATGTTTTTTCATGTAAGTGCGAAACGTAATATAACGTACGAAACCGGAATAGAGTATAACAATCCATAGGAAACCGTAAAAAAACGTAAATATGTCTGTAATCCAACAGAATCTTACGTTTTCTTACAATTTTTTACATTTTCTTAATTTTTCTTATTTTTTCTTCCGTTTTATTACTTTTTTTTATTTCTACAGGGGTGCATATAAAATTTACAACTCTTTAAAAACATATATATAAATATAAATATATGGAATATTCTACATAACTTCTAACTTTTAAGAAATTGCACATATTCAACGCTTTTCTATCATAAAGGACCTCGCACATATATAATAGAAAATTGGCTACCCGTCGAACTGACTGAAAATGCAATACATTATATTTAATGTAATGTTCTCTATTAATGTTCTCCTGATCAAAAGTTCTAAATCAATCTGACAGCCAAGAATAAACAACAATTCATAAAAATTCAACTGACATTAAGAAGTAACGTTTAAAAAAGTAAAAAATACGTTTTTGTATAATTGTATTGAAAATTTAATGAGCTAACAATCATACTTTTAATAAATTAATTTAGTAAAAAGCCAATGATGTGATTATTTGAAGTAAAACTACACTTTTTGGAGTCGGCGCTAGAATAAGTATTTTAATTTAATTGCAACAGT
Organism: Gastracanthus pulcherrimus; assembly: GCA_949152435.1. Lineage (NCBI taxonomy): Eukaryota > Metazoa > Arthropoda > Insecta > Hymenoptera > Pteromalidae > Gastracanthus > Gastracanthus pulcherrimus. The sequence goes on from OX424572.1 coordinate 44,151,217, forward strand.
ATATACAGATGATGCTATGTATTGGTGTGATTCATCAGGTATTTCATGTTGCAAAAAGATAGTAATTTGCTTGTAGCTTAAATTTCGGGCGCCGATTCTAAACAGTCGTAGTTTTAATTGTAACTATAAACAAAACATTAAGTTTATCTAATTTTGATCATGATTCATAATAACTATTTAGCTGTTTATACTGTAGATATTTAAAAAATTAATGTAGGTATATTACCTTCCCTTATATTAAAATCCATCGCGATGATTCCAAAAAGAAATATCGATTCGATTTCTAATTTCGATATTTTGATTAACAAAGTAAATGGAACTTGTGGGAAGATAACCTTGACGCGCGGAGCGCGCCATCATCTTTTCTAGTGAAATCTTAAAATATACATGATTTGAATTTAACTTTAAGAATATATCTAGAAAGAGTACGATTTTGCATCTTGTATATGATGCGCTCAAATTTTGCAGATATATTGGGCTTTTTACTTCTCCGTCCCCCTAATAAGAGTTCTTTGAATCACCTAATTAAAATTTTCAATCGAAATCCAAAAAAAAATTAATGTCAGGTTATGCAGATCCGAGATGGCAGATGAAAATACAACAAATTGGCTACTTTTTCTATGCACAACTTTCAAATAATCGAAAAAAATATAAAAACTATCATGCACTTTTAATCATCTTTTTCTTTTATTCTTAAAAACTGTTTACATAATAGCTTCAAATTGTTTCGATTTCAGATAATCGATTCAGCGCCAGGAAAAACGGGCAGTCCGAGTTCGCGGACAAGGTCGACGAAGTCATCGGGGCTGCAGCAGTAGGTGAAACCTCGCTCGGGCCTCGCGAGCCGCGGGTGCAGCCGATGGCACGACGGTCTGGGACGACAGAGCGGTTTCGGCTGTGATTGGTCACGATCGGTGATGAGTAGGCGCGGGTCGTTGACAGTTAGTAGAGCCAGGCCGCGATGACGCCTACCATCGTATACGAACTTGAAGAGGAGTTTTGGCACAGGGATCAGCGACTGACCTGCGGAGATTCAGGGATTTTAAAATTTATTGTGATATTAGTATTAGGTTCTAGAAGTGAATTCAATTAGTTGTACGTGATGGGTGAGATATTCATGAAGTATGTTAAGGGGGCAAGCCTGAGTTATGCTTTAAGGTGGAGTTCTTTTGATTTAAGACAAAAAACTCGATTTTTTCTTATACACTTTTCTTATAGTTTGTAATAAAAGAAAAATTTTAAGATTAGGTAGATGACATTTTCTGGACCGAATTTACAAAAGCGAAATTAGAATAACAGCGAGCCCTCTAGAATTCAGAAATCTAGATGGTTACTCCGAAGGTGCATTCAGATTGAACTCTATTCTTACTTAGCATCGACGTTATAACAAGTCAGCTTTCATAGCACTGATGGACTTAATGTAGTCGCTTGACTCTGTCTCACATGATATTTTTTATGACTACTTGGAGTCGACGAGAGTTCTACTGGTTTTTATTACATTTATTTACTTATTACTGCAAAGTGCAGTCAATGGTCGTTTTGTAGGTTAGTAATTGCAATAGATAAATCGAAATAATAGAGTTTGTACGGTAGGCGTGGACTATTCCGCGTCGATTCAAGGGGGGCACTTGTTTACGTTAAAGGGTTAAGGTATCTGAGGGGTAAAATCCTTCGGAATGTTCAGTGCATGAGAAGGGTTCTATGGAAATGTTGCGAAGTCAGGAAGCAACCAACCCGTATTCTAATGGGCGGTCCTGCAAACATAATGTACGGGTCGGGTATCTGATATGAATTAATGACGTATAAATATGTGCGGACTGAATTGAATGTATGTCAACGATCTGTCATATATGCATGTGTGAATGTGTGCGATATGGTGTCCACGGAAGCCATGCGTAGGATCTGAAATGTCTGAAGAGAGTAAATGTGTAGAAGGTGAGTCAAGATCTTAGAATTAATGATTTGAATGTAGTTACGAATGCCGAAGTGAATGAACTGGGATAACAGAATATGGGATGGGATGCACGTGACAAAGGATAAGTGACTTATAGGTTTATTAGGAATATACGTTTTGCAATCAAGCCGTACGAGTTTGAGCCGGACCTAAAGGTATGTTTCATACTGGCAGGCCAAGCCCTTCAAACAAGTTTTTGTTCAATAGAAATATGCGGCAGTTCCCGTCTTGCGTATGTGGCCATGGAAGTAAACAATGGTTGCTTCTGTTGTGTACGTGCGAAATGTATGAAGTTTTAGAAACCTGGAGGGAATGAGTACAAGTTTGTTGAATAATAATTATAATGTATTTGAGGTGAGCGATGTTCTTAGTACGGAATAGAATAATGAATGCTTACATACATTTGTAGATCATAGATTGTTCCCATCATTTTGTATTTCACGACAGGTAGTTGCATTGGTGCAAGGGGGTATTATCCCTAAAATATGTGATTTAGAGTACGTATGCAAAGTTGCAGGTCCCAAATTGATGTGATAGAAAAGTTATAGGTCTCAGGAGAATGAAGAAATATCAAAAAATAATTCCGTCAAAATGAATTTATTACAAAATGTGTTTAAACTCATTTTAAAATTGGTTTTAAAAGAAGCATATATTAATTTCTGGAATTCATTTTCCGCTCCGGAAATTCTTAGTAGACGACTCGTTTCCATTTCCCCATTTTATTTGCAAACATGAAAAAGGCCCTATTCACACACTTATTAAAAAAATACAATGTGTAACATGGGTGGAAAAGGCTTTTTCAGACTCGGATGACTATTTGGGCACAAGTGGGAGTCGAGGGCGCCGACGGCTAGTTGCACAAAAGGTACTACCCAGATTGGCATAAAATACTTTTATGCGCATCTGAACGGAAATGGCCACTTTTTTCCCTGAAAAGCGAGACCAACGTAACACTTTTTCCATGCAAAAAGGATTAGGCTTCCCTAGAAACTAGTTCAAATTCCTTTATTTCATCAAGTTCTACCAATAACCCTGATTTTCGATTGTCTTTTAACAATATAAGTTATGTTTTACCCAATAAAATTAAAACATAAACATTTTATACAAAATTTATTAGAATATTCAATATTTAATACGAAAAACTATTACTTAGAAAGTACAGCAACGCTGTCCACACCTCGCGCCGACCACAATTTCAAACATTCTACGTCAGTCCAATAGTCCCGCTTTCCAAGTCAAAAAGTTTCCACAGTTGAAATGGGCATAAAGTATTATATGTAACTCGAGAAAAAAGTCGATTTTTCCCTCGGATGATGCTACCCTCCCTTCGTTTCGCTCGCTTGGGTAGTAAACTCACCCACGGGAAAAATATTCAACTTTTTGCCCTTGTTACATAATGTACCATTAATTTGAAGTATGTCGAAAATGGCATTTTTTACGCAAATCGACAAGAGTAACAGATGACTAGAACATTCATATTTCTTAGTAATATCATTTACGGTCAAAAATAACTGTACAGGTACAATTAATTAAGTGAAAATATTAAGAATAAATTAAAAAATTACAAAGAAAATTGCAATTTTATAGAAAATTTTTTCTCGTCTAAGAAATGGATAATATGATTTCAAACTACATTTTAAGTCAATAAAAAGCTTGATTTAAGTAAAATACTAGACATCAACAGCATAGAAATTCTTTTTGTAAAATTTTGAAGAAATGAAAAATTGTTTTCAGACTAGAATTAGGAACTCTATTTTTACCGCCAGATTTTTTTATATTTCTGAAATATATTTAATTTCTGAACAATAAATAAATTTGTATAAATAAATCTCATAAATGAGATTCAAGCGAACTTTTTTCCCAAGTCTCCATATAGTACTCTAAACCACAAACTTTAGACCAAATAAAATTCTCATTCTGTTTCCTACCATATCGTCCCACGGTCAGGTAAATCCTCCTAGTGCCTCCTCGATAGTCCGGTAGCTCGAGGACGCCAATCGCGCCCGACCAGACGTACAGTGCGTCCTCATGTAATGTCTCAGCCGCGATCTCGCGCACAATTTCACCTGCCAGCTCCCAGTTACCCGCGGCGACGCCGCGCCAGACTGGGACCGTGTTCTCGTGAAAGGAGGCAGAGGCCTGCTGCGACCTAAAGAAGAAGTCGCGTTCCGAGATTAGCTGGGCCTCAGTCAGGTAGTTGTCACCTATGGACAGGGCAGATTGATATGGTAGAGTGAAATTATTAAAGAAATTGAAGATAGTTTTCCATAATCTTTATAAAGTTATTCAATAATAATTTTTTACAATAAATTGAATGACTCATACTACTAATTTGATTGTCATTTTTGTTATTTTAGCTGCTAATTAAGTTTGCCGAAAGTACGCCAAAAACATGGATTATTAGATAATTGTTTAGCTTTTGTTAGTGGAAAAATGTTTTCTGTTCTTACAAAAGTAATATTGATTAAAAAATGTAAATTCCAGCAAATTTATAATGTGATTGATGTGAAAATCTGATAAAAAAGATTTGGATACATTTAAGTGATTGACGCATGGGATATTTTAAAATGATATTAAATAATAACTGAATTTAGTTCTAAAATATATTTTTTATTCATGACTTTTAAAGGATCTTATAGAAAGTTTGAAAATTTTTTAAAAACATCTTTTTTATGTTGAACACACCATCAAATTATTAAACCTCATAAAAAGCTGTGAATTTTTGCTTTTTTCAAGAGAAATCTTTGTAACGATGATAATTTTATTATACAAGATTTGTATGAATTTCGAGGTTATCGAGGATGCTTATAAGCATAAAAAATAGGGTGTATATGTGTGTATCTGCGTGTCCGTATGGATATGTATGTATGCGCGCGCGCGCGTGTGTGTGTGTGTATCTCTGTGTATCTGTATCTCTCTATATCTGGAGTAATCAACGGTAAAAATTAATTGTTCAAAGTTCATTTTTTTGTTTTTCTTATAGAATGGCGGCTCAAATAGTACATTATGCAACTAGGTGAAAAATGGGCTTTTTCGCAGCTAAGATGATGATTGAGCACGAGAAGAAGTCGAGGACGACGAAGGCGCCCGAGACCTACACGAGTGCTCAAAACATTATCCGAGTCTGAAAAAGCCCTTTCCAGCCGTGCTAGATATCATATATTTTTTATTAAGTATCTGAATTGGGCCTTTTTCATGCATGCAAAGAGAATGGGGATATGAGCACTTCGAGTCATGCACTAGACCTAAGAAATAAAAAGAATAAATTTTAAATGCCAAAATTTGAAAAACATATTGAAATTTTGAAAAAAAATTAAAAATTTATTAAACAAATGATTCTTTTTTTATTTTTTGATGATCATACGAAATTAGAAAAAAATATAAAGGTTTCTATAAGTACACGATTCGTTTTTGTTTTATAACTATTTTTTTTATTTTACGATATTTTTAAATCTATAATGCAATTTATGATCATAAGCTTATAATTTTTTTGTATTTTATCTTTTAACAAACAATTAATGACCGACATTCTTTGAGCTATTAATTAGAAAGAAATATATCAATTTCAAATTAATGTATTAGAATAACGAAATTTATATTGGAATAATTTATTTAGCTTGAGGAAGCTAAGTGCCAATGCATTGGCAGCGGTTTATAATTTTGTACAATGATCATAGTTGTCCGACGATGTTTAGAAGATTGTGATCACCGGACAAGTGAAGTTTTTAACTTATATGAAACATTAAAATAGAACAATGTAAAATTTAATGAAGAAATATGTAATCGGCTATGACTTCCCTTTAGGCAATGGATGCATGTTCTTTGATGTTGATTTTGTCTTATTTATTGATATTTTTTCCATTATTCTAGGGACCTGCTTTTAACGAGGTTTAGCTTTAGTTATCATTTCAGCATAAGTTTTTTATTATATTTTTATTGTCTTTTTCTTTAGCTAGTAATTCTTTCAATAGAGACCTTTTATCTCGTAGTTCAGTGTTGAGTTCCCTATTGCAAATTGTTCATAAGATCTTCCATAAAATCATATATATGATCTTATGCAAGATCTCATATAAGTACCTATGTAATATCTTATGTCAGATCCAATCATCGAAATTTACCCCAGAACTAGCATAAGTTCTTACATTAGGTCTTACGTAAGATCTTGTGTAAGATCTTATGTAAAACAAATTAAGTAAATTCCTGAAAATTATTAAAATTTTGTAAATATTCGTTATTCATATAAATAATGCTATTTTTGGACGTACCAATCTGGATGATACCCCAAGTTTAGAGGGGCCTAGACTTGTTTTAAGCCATTCTTAATACTTTAATAAACAGTTGTACTTACATTACGTAAGACCTTATTTAAGAATTTACATCAAAATTTGCATAAGGACTTACATAAGAATTTTCGTAAGAATTATTAATTTTGTAGATTCATATGCAAATTCTAATGTAAATTCTTAAATAAGCTGTATGTAATTTCATATGCAAATTCTTATTTCAATTCTTAAATAAGTTTGTATGTAAGTTCATATGCAAATTCTTATGTAAATTCTTAAATAAGTTTGTATGTAAGTTCATATGCAAATTCTTATGTAAATTCTTAAATAAGTTTTTACGTAATGTTGTACTGCAAAAAATGTAAAATATGGTAAATTAGCTCAAAACATGTCTAGGTAACTCTAAGCTTGAGGTATCATCCAGATGGTACGTCCAAAAATGGCATTATTTATATGAATAATAAATATTTACAATATTTTAATAATTTTTAGAAATGTACTCAATGTGTCTTACATATGATTTTACATAAGATCTTATGTAAGAACTTATACCAGTTCTGGGTTGAATTTCGCTGGTTGGATCTGACATAAGATTTTACATAAGTACTTATATAAGATCTTACATAAGATCATATATTCGATCTTATGGAAGATCTTATGCAAAATTTTCAATAGGGTTGTTTTAGAATAAATCTCTATTTATTATTTTAAATCCTTACGATGTCTATTTCAACATTATCTTCATTATAATGTTTTGTTTTTGTCATCTCTAGTTTCATCATAGATTTATTTTACAATTTCTAATTTTCGTCTGGGAAATAATAATTATCACCATCGTCACTGCCACATTTTAAGGTTATATTCAGATTCACATGTTCTGGACAAATTATTAAAGTACCACTAATGAGATTTGCCTCAGTTAGTTGCTTAATTACTGTAGCCACTCTTTGTCTTCAGTAGCATTCATAGAATTTTTCTTTTATTGTATGGTGCCTTTACGTATGACGTCATCTTGGCATTTTAAACTCCTGATTTTGCAGCGATCATTTAATATAACTAGAAACAGAATTATGCCGCTTAGTCCTCATCTCATGGGTCTTTGGGCAATGTTGGAAAACGTGGTTCAACGTTTCCGAGTCATTACATCCAGCTCTGAACCGCCTGACAGCATACGTTTCTCTTGACGTTCTTTCTTTTAATAATAGAGCATCGAGATTCATATTCGAACTATCAAAAACAAATTCATTAAATGAGATAAGTATCAAAATGTATTTACTAATCTAAAACCAATATAAATAAAGTAAATGCTAAGAGTAAAGAATAAATAACCGTTTTCCTAGAGAAAGTTTACATAGAAAGACATTTTACTAAGGAAATTACACAGCTTTGATAGGTTAGTCTTAAAGTGTTGTATATGTGAATTATATTCACAATTTGTTTGTATAGCTTTTTTTTACAATGTATTTATGTGATATCAAGTTTTTCAGGTCATCTGAGTGTAGAATTACATATTTTATGTCAAAATAATTATTTGAATGAATAAGAATGGTATAGATATTAATGAGATATGCCAGTTAAATGTATTCGTACATTTTCACGTACTATAAGTTTTTCCCGCTCTTACTCAACTTTATATTTTCAGATCCTGCGCACAGCCTCCTGATTAGCCAAAAGCATGAAATAAAGTCTTTGTAGCTGATACCTCTATAGGATAATGTTATTTGGAATACCCTAAAATATGATTAACATGTAAGTATTATAAGATTAATGGTATAAATGTGAATTTTCAATTGTTTTTTGTTTTCAGAAATGGTTAATCGCTTCAGATATTGGTGCAAGTGAAAAATTAGAACTCTGTATAGCTTCATCCTACAAAGATACATACTATAATTAGTTCAAAACCCGTAAAACTTCATATTGTAATTTTGAGTAACCAGAAGCCTGCGTGCAGGAAAATAAAGGTGCTGGTCAATTATCTAAGAGGCATCATGGCAAAGGGGACTTATTTAAAGGTAAAATGTGTTAAAATAGTAAATATACTTGTGAGAAATATTATTTACAAAATTATGAACCGTGCATTTCTTGTTTTTCAGCTATAAATCATATTTAAAGCCAAATGAGGTACATACCCCCTTAACACACTTTCTCTCATTCGGCACCCATGTTCAATGAAAGTGCACAAACTCACATAATTTTCTTTTGCAATAAGAACACCGCTCATGTCAAAAGTATTATCATTCATTATTCGCAGACCTATCCCCTCAAGAGTCCTGAATTCCTTATATATTTCACATGTACACAGCATATGCAGCAAGTCTTCCCTGTCTGAGCCACATACGCAATACGAGGACTCACGCATATTTCTTTTAAATATAAACTTATTTAGTGTAAAAAATATCAATTTGAATGTTTTCTTTTGTTTTTACGTAATTTAAGCTACAAAATCGCAAAGAGCGACCCCAAATCCCTATAGTTTTCTATATATTTTTTACTTAAATAAAACATTTGTACTAATTTCACTTATATAATTAAATCATTGATATATTGGACAATATTATTCGCAGACCTATAAGAAATTATATAAGAAATTATTATAAGAAAAAATTATCATAACAAATTATTATATAAGAAATTAGTACAAAAGTTTTATATATGTCCGAAATTTATAGAAAGCTCACTTTACCCCTAGGCTCGCTTTGCTCCGCTTTCCCATATATCTCCAAAATATGAAACAAATTGATCAACAATAAGCTAATTAAAAATGCACACAAAAATGAAAAATTCTTTTTGAACTCCTCGAAGCTTTTTTTTCTTAATCAATGCACCATAAGTGCTCTTGACATTTAGCCTGTATCCGAGTCCAGGCTTCCGACTACCTTCGAGTTCTTGCGCTTCGCCTCTTCAACCGATGTCTTGATTTGCTGGTCCTCTTGCTGGTATCCTGGATGCTGCTGGTCCTTTTAATGATCTTGACGTCCGCCGGTTAAAGTAGTGGAAGATTGTCATTCCACCTACTAACACAACTAACCAACCTTTAATCGCTGTTCTCAGAAGGAAAAATATATATAAATAACTATTAAGTTCATTAAAATAATTTCTATGGACTATATTGCCAATACAAAATCATTTTCTGGTCTAAAAATGTACAAAGTATCAGAAAATAAAATAATAATAAAATCGAGTTTTTCGTCAAATTGTACTGTAGGACCACCTTAAGGCTTTGGTGTTAAAGCCTTCTGTCTCAAGTTGTTCAAACTCGTTAATCGTTCTGCGCAATTGTTCATCCATATCAGCATTGTCATTCACTTCAGGAGGTTATTCCGTTCCGAACAACTCCCGCCTCACTCTGGTTAGATGATTCATAATCCTTTGCTTATACGCGTCAAGTGTTCTTTCTCCCTTAACGCCCTCGATAGTCCGACCCATTTATTTACGAAGTTGTTCATTGATAAATCGGATACTTTGTAATGTAAGTTTCACTTCCTTGAGGGCCATTAAGGACTGGTCTACTTTGATCCATCTTCTATTCTTTACATCAACGTTCTGGCGGCCCTAATACCAGTTTTTGTGAACCCGTTGTTGATGGACCCCTATTCTAATCTCGGTGGTAAACGATCTATCGCAACCAGGAAACTCGCTTTTAAATTCGTCCAGATTTTGCTGTGGTCGACTCGGGATTGCGCGACTTCTCGGATTTGCCGCGGCGCGCGAGCTGGAGGGTCCCTGGCCATTTGATTGTATATTTGTTTGTCTAGTCCTGCCGGTATAAAGACGGCCCATCGTCAGTTCATCCCATGTTTCGGGGAAAGTATCCAGCTCCACCAACTTGGAGGCGATGGTTACTCCCGTCATTTTCCCGCGCTTGCTTGAATTTCTTTACGTTGACAATTAGAGTACAGAACAGAAATCAAATTACGTCATCGCCCACGAGGGCTATTCCAATGATTTGTGTAGTGTATAACCAAGACATATCTGTTATGCCAAATTACACACACACACACACACACACACACACACACACACACACACACACACACATACACACACGCACGCATGTACGCACGCACGCACGCCTGCACGCACGCACACACATACACACACGCATACACACACACACACACACACGTACATTTTTTTAAAAAACATGTTTTTCTCAGTCAGGAATCTTGAAAACATAAAAAAAACATCTAAATCTCTGATAAAAATATTTTCATTGTCAAAAAGCTGTATCTTTCAGATAGAAAAGGAACAATTTTGAAAAAAAAGGATAATAAGCTATGTGTGTAATAAGCTTAAAATGGTAATTAAAAGAAGTTTAAATAAATTTTCTTGTATTTCCACAGCCGAATGCGTTACTATATCAACGACGCTCTCGATACCCCACTTAGTAAATCAATCTTATTTATATGGACTCTCAAAGTGTACTTGATAGTCTTAGAAACCCAAAAATACATACAAAAAACAATCATTACGTGTTAGAAATTAAAAATAAACTTCAACAATCCCTTCAGCTGAAAGCTAATAGTGGTCATATTCAATTTCATTTGATGACCTGCCCATATAGGAATAACTGGCTATGAACAGGCAGACTGTATAGCTAAGAAATCAACTCAACCACATCATGATAAGTCTATATGTATTCTATTTGAAGATATCAGACAATATTTCAAAGACAATATGTTTAAAAATCCTAGAACTCATATAACTCAATTAGCTTTAGTTAAACGAAAATAATTCATTTAAAACTTTTACACTCATACAATGTCTAAACTGTGGTTTCACAATAAAAATCTACCGCGAGACCTTATTGTCACGATTTACCGGAGCCGAGCAAATTACTATAACCTTGACGTACGTTACGCTAGAGTAGCACAGAAAAAGCACAACGATAAAGCTTACAGACGTCGTGACATATCGGGTGAAAAAGTATTGTTTCAATTGAATAATCTCTAATATTTCAGAAGATTATGAACAAAATCGGCTAAAAAATATTCAGCCAAGAACTTGACATCTAACAAATATTCTCTGAAAATTTCAAGGCATCACATCAAGTATTACTCAAGTTATCGTTGTACAAAAAGAATTCATTTATTGACATTTTATTTTTTCTCTCCGAAAATAAACCGTATTATTATCCAAAAATTTACAGGAATATACCCGCATATGAAATAAGTATTCAGTAAACATTTCACTGACTTTTATTGTATAGTCTTCGAGTAATAAATGTTAAAAAGAAAATTTGTCACAAAGTATAACAACTGAAAAACGACTCATACAAAATCGTCTTTGGTTCTAAAATGAATGATTTATGAGTACATTATTCTATAAATAATTCGCTCCCCAAAAACTATTCCGCGATTAAAAAAAATAAAAAAAAAAATTTTTATTTTGCAAAATGGACATAAACATCAATTTAATTCGACCATTTTCAACGTTTGGGAAAGTTATACCGCGGATTGATTGAATGGTGATATTCCACGCACGCATACACACACACACACGCGCGCGCGCGCACACACGCGCACACACACACGTATACATACACACACATACACACATACAAACTTTTTTAAGATTAGTGTATTCGGACTCCCCCAGGTATATAAACATGTTTATATGTTAAAATAACACAAGAAAGAAAATTTTACCATCACAAATCTTTCTTTTTGAGTTTAAAAAAAATCCGTACGTACTGTTCTTCATTTTGTACATCCGAATATATATACCTCAGGACTTTTCACCAAAATCAGTATTTCATCGTCAATTACATTTTCATAATAGCTAATTTTTAAGTAATTTTTAAGCAATTTTTATATTTTCTCAAGTATATAGCGGTATTTTTGGGTTGAAAACTAAATTGTGCTTGTGGCATATATAATCAGCCACAAATTAGTAACAAAATATCCACTAGTGCTTTAGTTGCTATGTAAGCTTTTCCTAGTTTGGTTGTTCTGTTATATAATGCGGGTTGCTTTCGATGGTTAGGGGTTGATTCTGGGTATTAACAACTGCAATATCTTGTAGCAATAAATTAGCAACAAAATATGCCGTTGAGTTTTTCCGGATATGTTGAATAGTTTAAAAGTTAGAAACGTTGCTACGCTAGCGTATTTTTACGGTAATGTATCCATTGTATCACGGTAACGACAAGACCAACAAAATCAATTCAAGAGTAACAAATTAGCAAAAAATTAGCAAAAAAATATGTATATGATTTGATTGCGGCCTTATGAGGTGGCTACGCTAGCGTAATGTACGTATAATCTTGCAACGTCTCTTATTCGCGTAGTCTTAGTACCTAACCCGACATGTTCTTGTAAAAGAGGCATCAAAGATATCGATCACGTCGTCTGGCAATGCTCTCTTCATTATACTCAAAGACTTTTATTAAAGCAACAATTATGCGCTATCAATGTTCGTTTACCTATAGAAATAAAAACTTTACATATTGAACCAAACCCAACTGCGTTCTTGCATGTACTATTGTTTCTTAAAACATGTAAAATTACTGTATTATCTTATTACAAAGTACAGCTGTTAACATTAATATGTAATATGCAAAATCCAATGTATATAATTTTGAACCAATGTATGTAGTGTAATACATGTATGTAAACATTTTTCTTTGCTAAGGAATAAAAAGGATAATTTACCTATAGAAAGTAATATTTAAATAATAAAGTATCTAGATAATAATTATAATCTAGTTATAATTATTTAACTAAAAGTTTAAACAAATACATCTACTCTTATTGGATAACATGTTATTGTTTAAATATTCTTGATGCAGAAAAAGTATGTAGATAGCACTGTACTATTAACATATTTTCAATATAAATATGTATCTATCTTCTTTTAGACAAAATTAAACATTTATAAGTTAGTATAGATAAATACTCTATCCTTTAGTTTTAAATTGTTATATAAATATAATTTTTATTTTATCGAAACGTAAGTATCTTTATATTGTACAGATAGATAGTTTTCTCATAAAGACAGTTTTTATATCTAGATTTACATCTTAATGAACTTATCTAGATAATGGCCCACGACTGATGGTAATTCATCGAGTTACAAAATCGTTTTTAAATATTCATTATAAACACTACGATTTTATTTATAAGCGCATATAGACATTGCACATTGAGATACTTGAATTTATCATGAACACAATCGTCGCATAACTCAGAGATAAAAACAAATCAAACCTTTTGTTATTCTACACTCGTATCGCTGAGTTTATATTGGATACAAAATAAAAATTATAATTCCAATGATCGAAGAAGTATATCACGAGAGAGCGAAGTTGAATGTTAATCTCGCTAATGACTCAATTAATTACTTTTTCGAGACAAAGGCAACGCGACTTTGTTTGCTTAATCAAATTAGCTGGACCAATTTGCACGCGGACGCGCATCGCGGAATTAATATTATTGACTGTACTGTATACAGAAATAGAATACGAAAAAAACATCTAGCTCGTCTTGGTCAATTAAAGCTTGTTATAAATGGCATTAATGAACTATTGATTTTTTTTTCATGTAAGAATTATTTTCTTTATCAATGCAAAAGAAAGATCGGTAGTGTGGTGGAAATAAAAAAAAAGAGAGTTTCATCGAATCAATTAAAGAACGAGATCGAATATCTGAGAGCACGCCAGGTTGACCTTCTTCTATAATTGCTTGTCCTTGTTCTCGTTTTAAGGTATATAGAGACTATATACTGCACTGCGCTGCAAAAATCGAAAGCGCAAAAACGTATAAATTGTTAAATAACTTTTGTTATACGAAGAATTTTATCGATAGAGTGTCTCATCTGTCACTGCTCCTTTCAACGAGCTATATTACATAAAACTATAATGAAATAGAATACAATGGAGTCATATTGGGACGAAGAGGTAATGGCACATGCAAACAAAATTTATATCCATTCTTCCAGACTTTTTTTCTTCTTATTCAATTTGTTAAGCTTTCCCAATAAACTACTTTGAGTTCACAATTGTTGATACGGAAGAAGTCGGGTTTTTGATTTCCCTCCGGTCATCGAAATCGTGACTCAGCGCTTTTTAAAAGTCTGGAATTTCATAAATTTCAACCGTTATTGACGTTATTCGGCTCAAATAGGGTATTGTAGTTAATAATTTAGGAACAAACAAAATTATGTGTCGTCAGTCACGGCATGACATCAGCACTTTAAAAAAAAACCGTTGTCAATTCATTGGTACTTAGCTTCCTCCAACCTTATTAATTGTTTCAATATGAAATTATTTGTTTTATTTAATTCTGTGATTAAAGGACAAAACAACAACTCCATTTTCTTTAAATGGCGAGATACATAGATTTGAAATCTTTAAATTCATCTATTAAAGGAATTTCATTTAATAACCATATTAATCATTTGTCAGATTTTAAAAATTCCTTATGACAAATCCAATATCGTGGACCTAAAAATTTCAAAGCGAGCCCGAAAGCTCCCGATTCGTCCCGATTAATAAATTTCAAGTAATTCCGATTGATTTTGAAATTTTTGTGCACCATATTGATTCCCACATTTTGAATTTTGTATTTTTTTCAGCGAATTCATAATCAGCGACCCCAGAAACACACAATTAGCAAATTTCAATCAAATACAGTTGATTTTACAAAAATTAAAAGCAACGGGGCGGTCGATGGTTTAAGAAACATGTTTTGAGATGTCCGTGTCCGTGTCCGAGTCCGTGTCCATGTCCGTGTCCGTGTCCATGCCGCGATCGTGTATGCGTCCGTGTCCGCGCCCGTGTCCGTATCCGTGACGGTGTCCGTGTCCGTGTCCGTGTCCGTGTCCGTGTCCGTGACCGTGTCCGTGTCCGTATCCGTGTCCGTGACCGTGCGTGTGCGTGTGTATGTGCATGTGCGTGTGTGTTTGTGCCTGTGTGTGTATATGTGTGCGTCCGTGCGTGTGGATGGACGTGGATCAGTATTAGTCCGTATATAAACGGTGAAACTATGTTTGAGGACTCATTTTTTTAGAGGATAGAGTGACAGAAATAATTATTTGATTTTTGGGTGTATTTACTTTTTAATTTTTGTCTTTTAGTTTTCTGAGAATTTTAATCAAATTACCTAACTTTTCCGACCTGAATGTTTGGATAAGGTCATTGGCTTGTTTTATTATACACGAATTTTTTGTTTAAACGGTTATATCTCGGAACCGCATGATGGAAAATGGTTGAAAAAAAATTATATGAATCGGAATTTGGAGAGGAATATTCAGTACAATTTTTTAGTTATGATCTTTTTCTTTTCAAGAAAAAACTACTATTGTAAAAAAATCGATTTTCTTTATCACACGATAACTAAAGTAAATCGGCAGCATTTAGTCTGAAACTTTATAAAAAGGTAGCTTTTTACTATCTCATGACCTGCATGTTTTGCTTTCTCAAAGAGGAAACTTTGTGATCATGAAAATTTTTAAAAATATGTTTAACGTAAATAAAATACATATAAAATATACATATTTTTAATATGTTTGACATATAAGAAACAAATTTTTTTTTTTGAAATTACTATTTTTTATAAACAAATGTACTTTCTATTATCCAATCAGCTCCAAAATCTAATCAGTTCTAAGTTAAGCTATAACTCATATGTCTGCAAAATTTCAGGTTATAACATGCTTCCCATAAAGAATTATCGTGACACCATTTTTTTACAATACCAATTTTTCTTAAAATATACATATTTTACTTGCAACTTATATATCTAGCCATTACCTGAACGCTATTTTAATGGAAGAGACAAAATCTAATTTTGAATACATATTTTTCTAAAAATGGTAATTTTAGCAAAGTTGGGGGGGTCTCTAAGGCCGGTATTTGACTCAAATTAGATTTGAGTCATAAAATTTTATCAAAATTCCTACAGTCTACTAAAAATAAGAAGTCGATTCAACCCTAAACGGACCAACCCCACCATTCACCCCCACCAAAAACCACCCTTCCCAAAAACTTATATATGTATTTCTCAGGATTTTTCATTGGCTTTTTTACAGTTTGACCTTCAAATGACCTTGAACATGATGTGATGGAGGTCAGCGGACCTCGGATTCGGATTCAACAATCCAAAAACCTATGGAAGTATTTTTCTGGATTTTTCATCGGCTTTTTTACAGTTTGACCTTCAAATGACCTTAAACCTGATGTGATGGAGGTCAAAAGACCTCGGATTCGGAGTCAGCGATTCCAAAAACCCCAGGATACCCTAGTCAAATCTGGTGATCTAGCTTACATATTTTGTATTTACATACCCTGCACATAAATAATGAATAAAACCACCCCCTCCACCCTCCTTAAGGGGGGGGGGCGAGGGGGGGGGGGTAAAAAGGCTAAAAATGGTGAATAAGAGTAAAGGTAGTACATAGAGAAATCATAGTGTACTTTATTAAGCAAATACAAGTTTGACAGTGTCAAATCTTTCCAACAAAGGTGTATACAAGCGGTGAAGTTTTCATTGTTTGAAGGGGTGGTGCGGTGAATAAAAGGGCTGGGGTTGGTCCGTTTAGGGTAGAATTGACTTTTTATTTTTGGTAGACGCTGTAGGAATTTTTTTCGAATTGTTTGGTTCAAATCTAATTCGGGTCAAACAGCGGCCTTAGAGACCTCCCACCTTTAGAAATAATTGTTTATTTTGATAGACCTCAACAATATTATATACCGTTAAATATCAGTACTGTATTATTTTTTAATGAACTATATAAAGTAAAAAGTAACTATATATAAGAAATTTTCTTGGAGAGATATAGTGAAAATTATTTTGATTAAGTTTTAAGATTATCTAAGACTGGCACTGGTGGTCATATAGTAAATTTTGAAAAATTTGCTAGTTACAAGATAACAGTTTTTTTATAAATTTTAATAAACTGTTAGTCAGTATATCGATAGTTATATAGGATAAACTAACTATTTTCAATGATTTTTCAAAACTGTCCTTGCGCATGGGAATGCAAGTATAGCTTTTGAAAAATATTATATAATATCTAACACCTGTACCACACAGAACTGTGAACTCCAAACTTTTAAAAACACAATTATAAAGAAGAGTTTATAGTTGTGATGCACATAAGTTGAATAAGATATCCTTAAAGTTTTAAATTGATTCATTGTAATCCTATGCGCATAAGACTTGCTGAACATTGGAAAACCGTAAATGGAGAAAGCCACACTTGTGTAAAAATAAGAAATAATTTTCTCATGAATTTAAAACAGTTTTCCTATCGCAGAATATCGATCAAATTTTTTTTTTAATTCGGATTCGGTTAATGTAAGAACACGCTGGATTGTGTGCAATAAAGATCGGAGGAAAGATACGTATAAATAACAATAGTACATTCAAATGATTTCTATGGCCAAAATTGTCAATACAAAATTATTTTCTGTTCTAAATATGTACAAAATATCAGAAAATTAAATAAAAAAAATCGAGTTTTTCGTCAAATTTTACTATAGGGCCACCTTAACCTTTGCCTAATGAGTTAATTTTACTTTATTTAATGCGATTATCCATTATTAAATTCTCACACTTGATTAAATAGGATCTCTTTTTGAGAAATCATCCTGCTAAAGCAATTAGCAGCGGATTTCTTCAGATCATGAGATATTATATATCGAGAACGACGCGGTCATTTTTTTCTAAATACAGCTCATTTTTTTCGTTTTAAATGAAGAATCAAAACTCAAAAGAAATTTCGAAATTCATAGACTCGTTTATGTTTTATATTAATTTTTCGATTATTGTGTTTACGATTATCGGGATTTTTGGTATGTTAGAAATATTATGATCAATCTAGTGTACCTAAATGTGTTATAAAGAGCGTAAAATTATCTTTATTTTAAAACCGCAATTTTTGGTTAGGCTCTTACCTATCTTATAAATAATTTTTGGTCCTAAGCTTATAATTTTTTGTAATTTATCTTTTGACAACAATCAATGATAAAAAATACACCTTTTTGAGATATTAATGAAAGAAATAGAGCAATTTAAAAAATGTATTAGAATAAAGAATTTCATATTGGAACAATTCATTTATTTTGAGGAAGCTAATAAGGGGAGAGACCATGGAGTCCGGGTCTTGGATTTTGATGAAACTTTGGGGATCGAATTTTGGAACCTAAAAATGAACCACGGTACCCGTAGTTTTATCCAATGAGTCTTTAAATCTGAGATGCCAAAAACATTAGCTTTGTCATATGGGCAATACTAAAAATCAAATATATATAGAAATACTGTCAACGTTCATTAAATAGGCCGTATCTACTATACAAAGGCCCATTGGATAAAACCACGAGTATTGGGTTTAATTTTTAGTTATCAGAAAACGATCCCTAAAGATTCATCAAAATCGGTGACCCGGACTCCGTGGTCTCTCCTTGTTAGTTCTATCGAATCGATAGAACATAGTGTTCTATGTTGTTCATTCTATCGAACGATAGGACATATCGTTCTATGTTTTTATTCTTCTCGCTCCGCTCGGGCGCCGAACCACACACAGGCATTTACTGACTCACTTTATTCACGCGTGCAATATACGATTTTTTAACATCGTATACATTTTATCTATCAAAAAGTACGCACTTTATGGTGGGGTGTGTTAAAAATACACATAAAAGTTGCTCCTCTTTTTTTGCCTCGTGTATGCCTCAGAAGTTACTATAGTAGAATGAAGTTCGACTCTTAAAAATACTTTAATTTCCTTCAAATTAAAATTATTTAATTAACAAAATCGTTCTAAAACAAATAATTCGTTTTCTATTAATGAGGATTAACAGGTTTTCTTAATGGTCTACTTTCACAATCAGTATCGCCAAACTTTAAAATATTCAATATATACTTTAATATTTTATGAGCATTTAAAATTTGAAGTGTATTTGCGATTTCAATATCTAATTTGTTACAACCAGGAACAATTCTTTTCATATATCCGTTACAATCTTCAAACTCACTTCACTTTATTCCCTAGGTGCATAATATACTATTAAATGATTCTTTGTTCCGAAAAGCGTTATATTTTCTTCATATATCCGTTAAAATTTTCAAATGGAAAAGCAGTCTAAGCTGTAAATGAGTTAATTGATACACGTTGAAGGAGCACTTTTTAAGTCCATAAAGTTGTTCTACATTTGAAGCAAATTTGCAGTAATAACCTCGTTGCATATACTAAATATAAAAAATGCTCGTAATGTTTTTTGTTTAACAGGTATTTTAACAGAATAGGGAAATAGTTTAGGAGACACTCTCTTAATTCAGAGACTGTCCAAAATTTTATATACGAGGGTAGTTCAATAAGTCTTTAGAATAAAGTATAAAAACAATTTTTTTTGGGTAAATTTTTTTTTATTTTTCAACATAATCTCCTTGGAGCTCTATACACTTGGTCAATCGCTTTTTAAGTTTTTTTAATCCTTCAGAAAAGTGCGTTTTCGGAAGTTCCTCAAAATAAGCACTTACAGAGGCAATGACGTCTTCGTTGTCCGTAAATCTCTGTCCACCGAGCCATTTTTTCAAGTTTGGAAATAAGAAAAAGTCACTGGGGGCTAAATCTGGTGAATACGGTGGGTGTTCGACCAATTCGAATTTTAGTTCTTCAATTTTAGCCATTGAAACGAAGCATGTGTGAACTCGGGCGTTGTCGTGATGAAAGAGAATTTTTTTTCTCGCCAAATGTGGTCGTTTTTTTTTAATTTCTTCTTTCAGCTGCTCTAATAATGATGCATAATACTCACCAGTAATTGTTTTACCCTTTTCCAAGTAGTCAATAAGTATAATTCCACGTGCATCCCAAAAAACTGTAGCCATAACCTTACCAGCTGACTTTACGGTCTTTGCCTTCTTTGGAGCTGGTTCGCCTGTGGAAATCCACTGTTTGGATTGTTCCTTTGTCTCAGGAGTGTAGTAGTGTATCCATGTTTCATCCACAGTCACAAATCGACGAAAAAATTCCTCAGGATTCCGACTTATGCGCGCCAAAAGAGCATCAGAGGCGACCACTCTATTGCGTTTATTCTCAGCTGAGAGCAAACGCGGCACCCATCTTGCCGATAGCTTTTTCATGGCTAATTTTTCATGTAGAATTGAAACAACTGCACCTATAGATATCCTTGTGGCCTCAGCTAACTCACGCACTTTTAATCTTCTATCCTTCAACACCATATCGTGGATTTTATTGATGATTTCGGGAGTAGTTGCTTCTACGGGCCTTCCTGAACGTGGTTCGTCACTTATTGATGTACGACCACGCTTAAATTCATTTACCCAGTTATAAACCGTTGCTAAGGCAGGGGCAGATGTGCCATGAACTGAGTCCAATTCATTTTTTATCTCATATGGAGTTAAACCCTTTAAATGAAAATGTTTAATTACCGCTCTGAACTCGTTTTTTTCCATTTTTCTTAACAAGCAATTTTTTTTTTCAATTGGTTATAAAAACACGTAAACTCAGAAGATGTGGACTGTGACTGCACCATATATCTAGTCGGGAGTGGTGCTGACTGAAAACAGATGATTTGGAGCGATTCGCGCGCCATCTGTTGGTCATTCTAAAGACTTATTGAACTACCCTCGTATTTAAGAACCCAACCCTTGGTGTACGCGTTACAAAGTCAGGAAGGTAAATTTCTTGATGAGTAACGTCCATTTCATCACAAAATGATTTCTTTACGTAGAAAACACGATCTTTGTATTTAGAATTAAACCGTAAATCAAACAGCATAAGGGAAACACCAAGTAAAATGGAATGCATACAATCTGGTACGTATGATTCAGCAACGTCAAAAAACGGTATTATAGCTGCCACAGAACGTTTTTTCTATTATATAAATTCAAATTCTGAGCCGCGGCACTCACAACAGCATCTAAAGTAGCAATTGGAGTAATTACAGTACTGCGCTGCATTTTATTTTCTTCTGGATCATACCAATCGATTCCAACTTCATTTAAGTATATCAAAGATAAACAAAAGGAAACAAAAACGATTGCATATTCGGCTTTTTAACAGTACTGTAGTAAATACCACATACAAATTGATAATTTCTATTTCGTGGAAGTATATTCGCGATTTGCGCTTGGACAAGCCATAATTGTCCATTAGAACTGTTTGCAATAGGCACACCATATATGTACGCATATAGGTGCGCCATATTAGCAAATATCATATTTTTCTTTAAGGTGATGCTAAAGCCACCAGTCACCGACAAATACCAGGAACCACTTTTCTAATTTTATTTTCAATTTAGAGTAAATATTTCTATGAAACGTTATTGTCCTACTAAAAAACAACTTTCCAGAGAGATATTTTGTCACAATTAAAAATTGAATGAAAAAAGCGGTTCCTCGTATGTAACGGTAACAAGAGGGTTTAGCATCACCTTAATAACTGTTTGTTTAAATTATTGATATTTGGTTCCTGATGTTATATCGCACACGAAATTTGCATCTACTACATTAGTTCTCTCAAATTGATCGATTAGAAATTTAAGATTCCTAAATTCAAGAGCGTCTTTTACTACTGACATTAAATCGTATTCAACAAAAAGTCCATTTACTGTCGAACTTTTACAACTGACACATAAAGAGACTGGCGATTGCCTTTCCCAAATTCCTAAATACTCACTACAATTTTCACATATACGGTGCTTTTCAATTATCTATTTACTGTCAGGAGAAATTGAATCTATTTGTTTCATTAAAAAATAATTGATCTTCTGCAGATTATTTGGTTTTGGTAAAAAAGATTAATAAGTATTAATAGATCATAGAGCGCCGTTTTTGTCAAATTATTTTGAAGGTAGAAATCTAGAATCTTATGTATACGATCTCCTGCGTTCACATATGTAGTACTATGTATCTTTTTTTTAATAATATTCAATTATTCACTTTTATCGACATTCTATTCTGACGGACGAGCGCGGGGCTCTCCGGTAGCATCTCCGATGGCTGCTGCCGGAGGCGTACTAGACGCACCGTCAGCAGGGAACACCGCGGCCGAGAGTTCGCGCGTGCAGAAGGTGCAGCGTATGCACCTATGCACGCGCGACCGCTCGCCGCCGACCAGTCGCGTCGACGGCAGAGTGGGCAGACTACCTGCGACCACCGTAGGAGACGTTGCTCCCCAGCTGAATAAAGAGTATAATCCACAGATTGCCTTGCTTTCCTCTCCCTGCAGAGAGGACCACCTTCCTTCCGTCACACTATAAAGTTTCTATCAAGGGGAGCGATAGCGCCCGATAGCCAGTATAAGTGTAAAACGG
This sequence comes from Gastracanthus pulcherrimus, assembly GCA_949152435.1. NCBI lineage: Eukaryota > Metazoa > Arthropoda > Insecta > Hymenoptera > Pteromalidae > Gastracanthus > Gastracanthus pulcherrimus. The sequence continues at coordinate 44,173,733 of OX424572.1, forward strand.
TACGAAGCTGAGAGGGCGCTCCAACGCCTTAATATACATCTCATTGTGCATTGTTAACCTCTTCAAAATTTTCAAATATCAATATCTAAACTCTGATTAATAAATGTGCAGTCTATTAGCACTTGCTTAAGAGATAATAATTTAATCTATCACGTACAAAAAGTTTATGTTAAGAAAAAAATCGTCTAATAACGATATAAAGCGTCAATTATTTGCTCAGTTCGATTCATATCGTTTTGTTCTCCGTTCTTCCGTTTTCTCTTCTCTGATATATATATGACTTTCCATTTTCTCTACGGCATTACTATATATATAGATATACATATTTGTGCTATCGCGCTAGAGAAGAAGAGATGAGCGAGAGATAGAAAGGCAAATTCTACAACAGCTGGGGCTCCATTGAGGTTAAGGCGAAAATTAGTTTAAAACTCCGGTGGTAACCACCATTTTTGTCTTTTTTTTTGTAAAATCGAATGAAAAAATATGTAAAAACGGTATTAGGGTCCGTGTACATATTACGTAAGGGTCTATATATGCATACAAAAATACACACATTTTAGTAATTTATTAATTCTTTTTTATATTTGACTGGTAACTTGGTATTTTTTATAAATAATCGAAATATATAATTAAAAAATTGTTGCCAATTCATTGGCATTTAGCTTTCTCAAACTAAATTAATTGTTCTAATATAAAATTTTGTATTCTAATAAATTAATTTTAAATTGCTATTTTTTTTTTAAGTGGTACTTGGAACTTGTAAGTTTATCGCCTCATCTATGCAAGCCTTCCACGCATCCCTATCTTGTGATAAACCCACCCATGAAACACCCTCCCGCCCGATTTCTATTAGATCGACTTTCACGTTGTTTTCCCATCAGCGTCTAGGTCTACCTAGAAGTCGTGTTACATTTGGCTTGCCCTTCATAATCCGCGCTGCCGTACGGTCGTCTCCCATTCTTGCTACGTGTCCTGCCCATCCTAACCTGTGCGATTTTGTTATTCCGTTAATATTCGGTGACGCGTACCGATTGTGCAACTCATCATTGTGCAGTTTCCTCATCTTCCTTCGGCCCGTATATTTTTCGCAGAAACTTATTTTCGATAATCCTAAAACGGTTTTCCTCCGCTGTAGTGAGTGCCCACGTTTCGCACCCGTACCAGACCACCGGCAGTATTATAGTACTATATATCCTAATTTTAACGTTTTTTGACATCAGCCTTGACTTTAGTAATTTACTCACGGCGTAGAAGCAGGCATTACCCGAATGGAATCTCTTGTTTATCTCGGCTTTAATCTCGTTTCTATCATTTATATTTGCGCCTAGATAGAATTAGCTAACCTTTTCAAAAGTAAAATTTCCAACTCAAAGATCCCCCTCCCCTTCGCAGATGCATAGTCTATCCATAGCCATATATTTTGTTTTAGATTCACCCACTTCTAGCCCTGTCTCCTCTGCCGCGTTTATGAGGATTTCCGCGTTTCTTGCCACCGTTTCCCTATCATCCCCCACTATATCTAAAACGTCTGCATAGCCTAGTATCTGCGTTGTTCCATTAAGTGTTGTGGCTAGTTCGTTAACCTGTATTTTTCTAACAACATACTCTAACGTTAAGGTGATTCTAAAGCCAATGTCACCGAGAAATACGAGGAACCATTTTTCTCATTTAATTTTCAATTTTTAGCAGATATCTTTATGAAACGTTATTCATCTAATCAAAAACAACAACTTACCATAGAGATATTTTCTCAAAATTGAAAATTAAATGAAATAAGTGGTTCCCCGTATTTGACGGTGACGGGGGGTTTAACATCACCTTAAGTTAAAAAGCACCTTGGAGAGCCCGTCACCATGTTTCAAACAGTCGCATATCGTGATGGATTCGGATACATTACCGTCTATTCGGATTTTTTCTCTGCTTCTGCTGAAACATATTTCAATTAGTTTCACGAGTTTTTTCGGTACACCGAGAAGCACAAGGAATTGGGACATTTTGCTTCGCTAAACATTTCCTCCCTCCCTATTTTAGCATTGAAATTGGCTACTACTATTTTTGTGTCGTAAGACGCGAACTGATCGATTAGCAGCTCTAGAGTTTCGTAATATAGGTCTTTGGCTTCGTCCACCTTCTCCTCCGTAGGACACTGTACATTAATTACTACATACCTATACCATTTCCCTTCGATAATAATATACGAGAGCCTGTCGTTCACGAATTTGTATCTTTTAACCGAATGTACGATAGTTTTGCTTATGAGAAATCCTGTATCTCGGACATGTTTGCTCGACAAGTAACCCGTCACCTTCCCACCGAGTTTCCTGTATTGATACCAAATCTAAATCGTACTTATCAGCTTCCTTTGTGATTTCTCGAAACGTGCCCGTTCTGTGTAGACTCCAAACATTTCAGGTTATTGAGTCCACCATCCCAGGGGTAATAACCCTCATACCTCCCTAGGTCTAAGTATGAGATTTCCGACTTTGGCGAGGACAAAGTCAACTCGTCGTCGGACGCGACTACGGGTTCATTCTCGCATCCTAAACGCCTCCCTGCAAGGAAGCTTGCCTCCGCTGGCTTCATTGCCGTGTGAGGTCGGATAGTGAATCATTCTACACATCCCCTTTCGATCCCCTTTCAATTGTCATCGCTCCCGTATCCTCCAGGACAGCAGGATTTTTGGACAATTTTTTGTAATATGTGATAAAAGAGATAAAAACCAGATAAAGTGTTGCAAGAGAAGAATAAGATAAGAGATAAGCACAGTGCTCATTGTCGTGGTGTCTGCGTAGTGTTTCTAGATGAATGCTTTCGCAAGTGTGGGCTCATCACTCCCACGCCTGGGATGAATGCGTTCGCCAGTGTGGGCTCATCAAACCCACTCCTCGTCTTGGTCCTATCGGCTGTCCGCGGCTGCTTATTCGGTTTATTCGCAGCTAGCCTCTTTCTCAAGGGCCGTTCCTTCGTCCGCAACCTCGGGACGCTCTGTGTAGTGGCTATAGGTACCCACCCACTTGTAGATGACCTTTTTTTTGTTTTCTTTTGTTTTTAATATTAGGGATTGATACTAGGATTAATATTAGGGATTAATACAGTAGGGGTATATTCGGATAGTGGCCCTTAAATCCTGAGAACAGTACCGAAGCTTATAGTAGAATTAGATCGGATTTGAATATTAAATAAAAAAATAAAATAAACGAAAAATATGATACCGTAGACTGTAAATAAGTTACGTAAATTAGTTATTATGCTTAGAATACCGTAGCTGTTTCTTTACTTTTAAATTGCTATATCTTTTTTAATTAGAATCTCAAAAAATGTGTGCTGATTTATCATTGAATCCAACCTCGGATTCGTAATCAGCTATCCTCAAAACCCCCTAGTAATAAGTTTTAGCCAATTTGTTAACATTTTCATAAATACAATCCAATATCTTGAATCCGCCATTTCAAATTTTACCAAACCGACTTCGAAATCGTAATCAGCAACCTCGAAAATCGTTATACCATTCCCTGCAAATATATTTACCTTCGAAGAAAAATTTGTACCTGTAAGGATTAATATTCTTTTTATTTTCAATTTTTCATAAAAATATAAAATTAATAAAAAATGTGTATAAATTTAAATATTTTGAAAATTAAAGAACTTCATGGTCTAAAAACATAAATCAGTTAAGCGATAGGATAAAGTTACTTTTTCTGAAAATTTTACATATAATGCTGCTGTTTTGCTACATCATACATTTCCGAGATTTAACCTTTGAAAATAAATATGATGTTATCGTTTATAACAAAAGAAAAGAAAGTGTTGATTCAAAATTTGCAATTAAAATATGTAGGTAATTTGATGCTCTTTTAAAAGTAATTAGACTAAATTTATCATAATATTTCTAGCATATCCAAAAACTTGAAAAATTAAAATTCGAAAATCGAAAAATCGTTATAAAGTAAAAACAATTCGATTAATTTTAAATCTAAAAGTAAGAAAAAAGAAGACTTTTTCAGGAATTAACTGAATTATTAGCTACACTACGGCAATTTCTACCACTTTCACGTAAAAGGGGGTTACTTATAATGGTGAAATCTAGTGTAAACCCAAAATTAAGAAAAGTGAACTGAAGACGTTTTCCAGGTTTGCCACAGATTTATATTTTATGAATTATAAATTTAGTAAACAATTTTATTTGAGTATAATGATATAATTATTCACAGCTTCAAGATCGAATTGCTATTGGAATTGATTGATTTTTATTATTAATGGAGTACTAAATTATTTTAAAAATATTCTATAATTGTTTAGAAATATAAATTGTATAAGAATAACCAACGTATTTCCATGCTGTTATTAACAATAACGAAATAAAACATTATTTATAAAATAAAAAATTTTTTAATAAAAATTATTTATATAAAAAGATATTTTAAGTTAAAATTTATGAACATATGTTTAATACATAATAATAAATTAAATAAATGTGTTTATTATTATTTATAACTACTTGTAATATCAAAATGTTCTATGAATGTCATTACTATATATTATTTAGGGGCCTGCGGCGGCTCAGTCGGTAGAGTGTCGGATTCCCACGCCGGTGACCCGGGTTCGAATCCTAGTCTCTGCCGATTGATACAAGCACCTTCTGTAAAAATTATATTTGCTTTGTTTACAAACACACCGCAGACCCCCCTCGTCGATTAGCACCGCATGGGAGCACAAACATGGCGACGTTAATTAAAAAAATATATATATATATATTATTTGATTTTATTGCATAGTTAAAAAAAATAATGTTATAAAGAAAGCCAACGTCATTCAGTTTACTAATTGTCGTAAAAGTCATAATAATGTGACTTTTTTTCCATATTTTGATAACCCTATTATTACTGAAAAATGTCTGTCTGAAAATCAGCTTGTCTTGCAGTGCTACGCGTACACCCCTAGAATGTTTTAGTGGAATGGACTTTTATAGGTAAAACATTTTTTCTGTTATATAGAATATTTAAAATTTCTAATTTTGTAAAATTATTAATAAAATTATATTAGTAATAATTATGAATTAACATCATAACTTTGTTCATTTTAGAGACTACATAATCTTAATAATATGTCAAACAGATCTAGTTTTGAAACAGTAAATGAAACGACATTTTATTCTGATAATGTAAACCTAAAGGGGTCTATTTCCGAGATGGCAAATTTAAAGGCATCTATTTCTCAGAATTGTAGAAGGTGTTTCTATAATATGGCTTTATCTAATATCGATAAAAGAAGTGATCAAAATATTAAGACTTATGCTCATAACACACAAAGCATTGAATCATTGGATTCCTCAACACAGTCAGTGCACAGAGCACAGTCTAGCAGTGCAGATCGTACAACATGCCGAAGTTTAATAAACTAGAAATTCAAACTTGTTTAGGTAGCGACTTCGAGTCTGAATATGATGAAGTTATGAAAGATAATGTATTAGTTAATAAACCTGTTTTTACCTTATGATTTCACCCAAAAAATTAAAAAATATTTATTAAGTATATCCTATTTTTCTAGTCATCTCCTATAAAACCGATAACCTCAAATATAAAGATACGTTTATTTGACGACTCTGATGACGAAAACGAGAAAATTCCACCTGTACTCTCAGTAGTAGTGTATCTTGCAATCAATATAAAAAAAATGCAATTGAAATTAAAATCTATTTTAATAAACATGAAATCGAAAAAATGACATAAGAGTTCAATAAATTTCAGCCTCATTTTTTCAATGAGCAGCGTAAAACAAAACTTTCAACAACCCTACCTAGCATGGATAAAGATTCATAAGAAAATTAATTTGATTTGACTGATGCGGAGAAAACTGATAATTGAAGGGTTCGATGCTAAGAGGTCCTGAGTACTCGGCTGGACTTTTTGCAGCGAAAAATTGACGTCAACGTGACCGATTTTCGAAATTTACCAAAATGATGTTTAAACAATGCCATCGTGTAGAGGATGAAAATAGGAAACTTTTTTCTCTTTACACTTTTCTTCTACAATCAATATTTTCCGAGAAAATCAACGATAACCGGCAAATTGCGAAGCGCCTTTGAACCACGTTTTTCAAACTTAAATCGCTCTAGCTTCGAAAAATATCAACGGATCTTTTTGATTTTTGGTATGACATCGTAAAATACCCTACCGCTGCAGATAAAATCGATAAAAGTTAATAATTATATATTTTTCATTAATAATTTAGTTGTAAACAAGCAAACAACTTTTTATAGCGTTATGTATGTTCGACGGAAAAAAGTGTGTGAGCAAGTTTAAGCCTCAGAAAATTTTCAGCGAGAGATTTGTTCGTCTACACTTCAAGAAGTTTTCCAGAAATTTTCAGACCAATTGAATGAGAATTGGCAGAGATATAGCGATTTTTCCAACTTCCGTGGTCAATTTGTAGCCAACATTTACACCACAAGTTGACCATAATATGAGTAAAGATAAATGTATAACCTCAATCTTCAAATACATGTAAAAAGTTTAAATTCACACAATGTTTTTTGGTTTAAACGAATTTATAATATAAAATTTAGTTTACTGATGCGATGAGATATATAAGCGAAGTTGCAGTATTCATACATTCTACAAGTTTCAACACTGATTCTATACGTAAAATATATGCCCATGATGCCTAGTATAGTATAGTATAAGTCCATGTGCACGCGAACGGCGTCGGGCGCTTAGGTTATAAAAGCATATAAGAACATAAGACGCAAGAATAACATTGATTAGTATATATATATATACACCAGAAATATACAGATACAATAGAAATAAGTTTGTATCCATCTTATTTATCGTATATACAATAAACATAAACATAAGAATAACAATATTGGTATATATATATACCAATCAATGTTATTCTTATGCTTATGTCCTTATTCTATTAACGGACAGCGCCCTTCCCAACGTCCCAACACACATGCAGACATGCATACATTCGTTGTGAGCAGTTTAGCAGATTTTGCTTAAAAAGTTGAGCAGGATTGCTGAGTAAAATGTGCCCAATAGAATCAAGTAAATGTTACGTAGCCACTAAATAAATGTTTACTTAAGTCGTTGAGCTAGAGCAGTTCGACAAATTCAACGCAAATAAATAAGCAGTATTTGTTCCAATTTATATATTTATTTGTTAATTAATATATATTTATTAATGCAGACGATTAAATTAAACTAAAATTTACCGTACATATCTTAAGGCATAGCGCGTTTCTTACATATAAGAATTATACACATCATTATTGTACACAATTTAGCATTGATCAAATTATATATAGATATATTTGATCAATGCTAAATTGTGCACAATAATTACGTGTATAATTCTTATGTGTAAGAAACGCACTATGCCTATCTTAATAAGAAATATAAGAATAACTATTTGTAGGTTAGGTTTCAATATTTTCAGCATGTAGACTCGGTGTGCAACATACTAGTATAATTTTTTAATTATTTGTTCTCTTTTAAATATCTAATTCGTATTGAATTATTTTAGGATCATTAAATTTTATTTATAAATAATTCTATAAATTACACCACCATTTTGGTTGTTGACCATAATATATAGGCCATAAATTGACCACACACAATAAAATTAGGCATTATATGGCGAATAGTTAGTCAACGTTTCTACCAGGGAAAACAATGGTACATTTTCTTTTCAGCTCATGCACGTCGATTTGCTACAAAGCATAATTGGAAGTTAAGTGAGGAACGAACAGTTTTTTTAACATGAGGCAGAATTCCAACGTGATGAAAGATAAAAAAATATTGAATGCAAGACGTAACCAATAATTAACCTGTTTATTTCCCATTACATATGTTATAAAAAATGTTAGAGAAGTAATGTTTCGAATATCTAAACTTCAAATGTGTTATTTTATAATGTCGAGATAATTATTTAAATAAACCAATTCACTGGTTTTATTTTATATAAATTTTAAAAAGTTCTTATATTCATAATTGTTTATATTCTCACTTTATATAAATTTTATAAAGTTTTTATGTTCACGATTGTTTATATTCTAACTTTATATAAAGTTTTTATGTTCACCATAATTGCTTATATTCTAACTTTATATAAGTTGTATACAGTTTTTACAAAACCATTTATTTATAAAATCTTTGTAAAATTATATATTGTCTCCTGCATACAATTTTGATAACATTTTTATAAAATTGTTTTACTTGGATCGAGTTTGGACTCTCTCTCTCTCGGACGGTTGGCAATAGAGGTGGTTTTAAAAAATAAATGACGCTAGGTTTGAAAGGCTGGCATGGTGATGAATAAATAAGAATAAAATAGATGAAGTTTTCGAGCGAGACAGGCGAGACAATAGCAGTTCTTTTGTTCATTCGGAGAGTCGACTTCAAGCAAGCAACATTCATTGCGTGAATAACATTTATATAATTATGTATTTGTCGATATATATCGTAAAGAAATTATCATGACATATCCGTCTGGAACAAGCCCACTCACCTATTTCTGGAACATACATATTCGCTAACTGTACATCTTCGAAGATCTCCAAGAACCTCCTCCTCTGATACTCCCTTCTGTAAACCTCCATCAACCTTACACGATCCAGATCCTTAAAAATCGGACCCCTCCCGGGTGTCCAAGAGCCTCTACCTCTGTGCCGGTGGCCGATAACCGGCACCAGTCGTGCGTGCGCAACCAGCGGCTGCAGCGTACGCGCATCCACTGCGATATACTCGATCGTCGGTAGAAAATCATCGTGGTTTAGCTGGAAGCCGATTTCCACGCAGCGGATGGAAGCACGCTGCGAGCAGGCTCGAGGAAATGGAGATCGCCGGGTCGATACGAGCAACCGAGCTTCGGGCAGCTGTTGGCGCACGCAGCCGATTTCCGAGAAGGAGGCGGCTTCCTGCAAATTGGATTTGTGTCATGATTGGCGTGAGGTTGCTCCTGGCGAGCGGTTTTCGACTATAATACTCGTATCATAACACTCAAGAATAGTAAAAATGGAAATTTTCATAATAACTAATGCCGCATTATAGATAATTTATATAGAATGAGAATAATGAAGGCGTAAGATAAAAGGCCCTATTGCGGGACAATGTCCTGTTTTATGAGACACTAGAAGAAAATATTAAATTATAATACTATTATTAGGCATATTGATATAAGAAAATTATGCATAAATTATGAAATATCTATATTTATGAATACATCTATTTGCATGCTGTTCCAAAGTATTAAACGTTTAAAAAATGTTTTAATAAGTCTTATATAAGGATTCAATGCAAAGTGCCTGCTTTTCCATTGCAACAGAAGGTATAATTTATTTTTTGTTTCGTGAAGTATAATAAATTTCAGAGTTTTTCAAACATGTAAGATAGTTTGTTTGAAAGCTCAAAGGTCATAGATTTAAAGTTAATTACAAATTTGATGAATTTTAATATAATTTTATACATTATTTAGCTATTTCAAAATACGTACATTCCCTTTTCCGAGGTCCGTATTTATGGTATAGTAACTCGTGTGTTCCATGTTCAAGGGATGTGTCGTTTACAGCTTGTACCACCTTCCTTATGAGACGCGCGATGCGAGATCTGCCTTTGGTTTTATTTTTTAGCAAAAACGGTTTTAATCTTAAGTTTTTCCTATTCCTAATGGAGTAGTCACTGTGATTCACCTTTATTTTCATCAGTTATTTGTATAAGTAAGTGAATTATAAAGTTTGAATTGAAAATTGTAAAACTAACCTAAAATTAACCTATAAAATTTAGCTTGCTTAAATAAATTGATTTCAATTAACATTGATGTATAAAATATTTGTTTTAGGCATCAAAATAACTGCTTATTGCATTAAGGATGAAAGCTGCGAAGAAAAGAGACAGAAAAGTGGGAAAGAAAAAGATTAAGAGCCGTGCAGTGAAAAAAGGTGAACAGAATCTGAACGCACGCGTACTGTGATAGTGAATAACAGTAGAAAAAAGAAGAAAGTTCAAAAAAAGAACGGCAGTGTTATATGTACGACAGATTTCTCTATTTCCCCCTCTTCTGTCATAGCTTAGTTCCATCCGTAGAAAATGTCCCTATGCATGAAAACGCTATCTCAGATATTCTTATACTCCCTGCTCATTTGCCGAGGAATAGTTAGATGCGCTAGTTCTGTTTATTTTTGTTCATCAAACGATTTAATTAAATCTATACGATCACCAGTAGAGAAAAGTGTCTTGTGTATATTAAACATGTTTTTATTTAAAAACTGCTGCGATATTGAGCAGAGTGAAGCGTTCTGTGTGTATAGATCCTGTTCGTAAACGTAAGTAGCAGTGATTATTATTAAAAATTCTCAATTTTGAAAAAAATTCAAAATTTTAAAAAATGCAAAATTTAGAAAAAATTTTTTTTTTTTATTTTGTTGGTCTGGTGAATGACTCGAAATGTAAATTTCCCCATTCCCTTTGTACGCATGAAAAAGGTCCTATTCACACACTTGTTATAAAAAAATGCGGTGTGTAACACGGGTGGAGAGTGTTTTTCAGACTCTGAAGATTTGATGATTTGAGCACGAGTGGAAGTGTACGGCGCCGAAGGCGAAATCTGGTTTAGAAATAGACCATTTTCCCCTATAGTTGCACAATATACTATTCCCTGAATATGTTTATGTTTTTAAAATCCAACCATAGTTATTTTGAAATTTTATAAATGTTCATTTCAGCTATTTTTAAATACACATTTTAAATTTTCCATGATATCATAAAACCTTTAATTTATTTGTTCATCGAAGTATTACATTTTTATTTATATTGTCAACTATATTTGTTTTCTCCGAATTTTTGGTTTCGTGAAGTTAAGTTATCATAGTAGATTTTTATAAATTTAGGTATTTAATCTAGGAATGGAAATTCACCCACTTTCTTTAGTTATCTTCTCTAGACAGTTGATTCGTAATAGAATTTTTTCAAAGGTGAGGTATTCCAACAGAATTTGACTCTGTCTCCTTTCTCCCCCTTTACCTGGTTTTATATTTTCCACAGATTCACGTGTAAAAGTTATCATTTAATTTTATGCATTCCAGCAAAGTTTGACAATTTCCTAGTTCTGTTTTTTTCTTTTATCAGTAGTAATTCATGAATATGCCTTGTATTAGATGAGGGCTTCAGTAGACTAAGAAAATCCTCCCCCCTCCCCCTCATCTTGTTTTATCTTTCGTTATTTTTTCACAAAGGATATTTTTAATAAAGTTAAGATATTTTCATAGAATATGTCCCCCCTTCTACCTGGTTTTATATTTTTAACTGAATTAATTGGAAAAGTTATTCTTTACAGTCTGAGGTATTTCAGCAAAGTTTGAATCCTTTTTCTAGTTTTTTTTCTTTCATAAGTTCAATTCAAGTATGTTTGTCGTGTAAGATGAGGTGATTCCAATGCCCCCCCCCCCCCACACCTGTTTTTTTTATATATTATAATTTAATTAGTCATATAAAGTTCAGATATTTTCATAGAGTAATTCCCCCCCCCCTGGTTTTATATTTTTAATTCATTTAATTGGAAAAGTTATTCTTTACATTCTGAGGTATTGCAACAAAGTTTGAATCTTTTTCTTGTTTTTTTTCTTTTATACGAGGGTAGTTCAATAAGTCTTTAGAATAAAGTATAAAAACAATTTTTTTTGGGTAAATTTTTTTTTATTTTTCAACATAATCTCCTTGGAGCTCTATACACTTGGTCAATCGCTTTTTAAGTTTTTTTAATCCTTCAGAAAAGTGCGTTTTCGGAAGTTCCTCAAAATGAGCACTTACAGAGGCAATGACGTCTTCGTTGTCCGTAAATCTCTGTCCACCGAGCCATTTTTTCAAGTTTGGAAATAAGAAAAAGTCACTGGGGGCTAAATCTGGTGAATACGGTGGGTGTTCGACCAATTCGAATTTTAGTTCTTCAATTTTAGCCATTGAAACGAAGCATGTGTGAACTCGGGCGTTGTCGTGATGAAAGAGAATTTTTTTTCTCGCCAAATGTGGTCGTTTTTTTTTAATTTCTTCTTTCAGCTGCTCTAATAATGATGCATAATACTCACCAGTAATTGTTTTATCCTTTTCCAAGTAGTCAATAAGTATAATTCCACGTGCATCCCAAAAAACTGTAGCCATAACCTTACCAGCTGACTTTACGGTCTTTGCCTTCTTTGGAGCTGGTTCGCCTGTGGAAATCCACTGTTTGGATTGTTCCTTTGTCTCAGAAGTGTAGTGGTGTATCCATGTTTCATCCACAGTCACAAATCGACGAAAAAATTCCTCAGGATTCCGACTTATGTGCGCCAAAAGAGCCTCAGAGGCGACCACTCTATTGCGTTTATTCTCAGCTGAGAGCAAACGCGGCACCCATCTTGCCGATAGCTTTTTCATGCCTAATTTTTCATGTAGAATTGAAACAACTGCACCTATAGATATCCTTGTGGCCTCAGCTAACTCACGCACTTTTAATCTTCTATCCTTCAACACCATATCGTGGATTTTATTGATGATTTCGGGAGTAGTTGCTTCTACGGGCCTTCCTGAACGTGGTTCGTCACTTATTGATGTACGACCACGCTTAAATTCATTTACCCAGTTATAAACCATTGCTAAGGCAGGGGCAGATGTGCCATGAACTGAGTCCAATTCATTTTTTATCTCATATGGAGTTAAACCCTTTAAATGAAAATGTTTAATTACCGCTCTGAACTCGTTTTTTTTCCATTTTTCTTAACAAGCAATTTTTTTTTTCAATTGGTTATAAAAACACGTAAACTCAGAAGATGTGGACTGTGACTGCACCATATATCTAGTCGGGAGTGGTGCTGACTGAAAACAGATGATTTGGAGCGATTCGCGCGCCATCTGTTGGTCATTCTAAAGACTTATTGAACTACCCTCGTAAGTTCAATTCAAGTATGTTTTTCGTGTATGATGAGGTAATTCTAATGACCCCCTCCCCCTCTCTCTCTCATACCTTGTTTTCTTTTTTATATAATATAATTTAAGTAGTCATATTTAATGTTACGTTGTTCTCTTGACGGACATAATGTTTCAAGCTTATCACTAATTTAAGATAATTATCTAATGCAGGTTGTAGTCGATAATACTTTCCAATAAACCACCAATGGGACATTTTTGACATTTATTACAAAGGAGTTATTTGTGTAATTCAACTGTTGAAACTTAAAAAGCAATTCAATATGTACAGTTTATTTACTTTTTTAAAGCATGAACTATAATACATAAGGTGAGATATACCTATTCGTTGTCTAGGGACATTTTTTCCCTCAGTTGTAATGGTAGGAGGAGGATGGAAGGGGTATCTATCGTACGTATAATAGAGGCTCACGGTAACCTCAAATTTTTCTTATCACGAGAAAACATCGTTTTTATTGAAATTAATAAGTTTTAAGTGTATAAATGTTTATATCCAGTGCAAATGATAATTTTTACGACAGATTACTCTAAAAGTGCGGTGATTTACGTGATTTTACCACAAATACACGTGATTTAATGATCTGGAGTACATATAACATCGGCCAAAAAAGAATTATTCTCCTGAGGATCTTCAGCATGCGATTAAAGCTTTAGTCACTGGCATTTCACTTAGAAAAGCTGAGAGAGCATATGGAGTCCCAGTGGCTACGTTAGATAGATGAAAAGATAATCGTACTGTATCAAACACAAAAACAGGACCGCCAACCATTCTATCAGAAACTGGAGTACAGGAAATTCAGAATTGGAATTATACAGAGCGGAAAGAGAATACTCAGAGACAAAGATGGAGTTATTGGATTATGTACAAAAATATATTGAGTTCTTATGCGGCGTCCACATTTATCAATCAGAACTGTCCAACACTTAAGTCTGACTAGAGCTTCAGTAACAAAAGAAGATTTACAAGAATGGTTTCAACCACAACAAAATTATTTGACACATAACAATTTGATCAATATTTCTCCAAACAGAGTATTCAACGGCGATGAAACAAATATTTTATTATGCCAAAAAAGTGGTGCAATATACTCAAAAAGGCTGAGGGATAGGAATTTCAGAAAATGGATGACAAATGTGTTCTATCCATGGCTTCTGGCGGAAAACATAATGTTTCCTATAATAATGTATTTGGATAACCACTCATCTCATATTAATATACCTCTTGTAAACTTTTGTCGAGAGAAACTGATTGAGATCATCGTAGTTTATCCTAATTCAAACAAGCCTGGAAAAGAACTGTATCAAAGTGGAAAAGTAAAAACAGTATTACACAGTTGAAGAAAGAAAATTTTCCAATTATTTTAAAAAATGGCACTAGATGATATAAAGGAAAAAAAGAATATTCTTGTAAATGGATTGAAGGCAACTGGAATTATGCATTTCAATTCTAATGCCATAGACTATGATATTTTGCAAAAAAGGAAAAAGAAAGAAAGCGTTTCTACTCAGAATAGTAAAGCTATGAGAGAACAGCAAGTTATACGCGACAGCTTGGAGACTCAGACACAATATTTTGAACAGAATATGTATGTTGAATTACTGCAAGAATTCAAAGATTCTCTGGCAAATGGATCATGGATTGGTGACGTCGAGAAAAAACTTTTTGAGTACTCGGTTTATATTAACAACAAATCTCTTAGTATACACGTTAATGAAGTTTTACAGTTACATCTTTAAAATCTATGTTCATTTTTAATTTAATTTTATATTTACATATATTTACGTATATTTACTAATTTTTAAAAATTTTAATTAATTTTATATTTACAAATTTTATTAAATTTTAATTCATTTTATATTTACAAATTTTTTTAAATTTTAAATAGTTTAATATGTAAAAATTATTTTTTACACTAGTATATTTGTATACCTAATTATACAATAATTCCACTAATTTTTACAAATAAAATTTTACATTCAAATCAATTTTCTATTTTTTAATTCATATGTAGATGATAGTTTAAAATTTAAACCTACGATCAAGAATGTTGAAGTAGACGATAGTTTAAAATCACAATGTATATTCAAGAGTGTTGAAATAGATAAAAGACTAAAACCAAAACCTATCGTAAAGAATGTTGAAACTCTAGCTGGTAAAGTTACGTTAACAAGTTCAGGGTTTCAAGACATGAGAGATGATATGACTTTGGTCTTCGATAACAGTTTGCCAGAAACATTTTTTAGCACTAACACTACTATATTAGAGATAATAGATGTATCAGATAACAGTTTTCAAGAAGATGTAGATCCATTCGCAGAGATATTGGATGATATTTCATTGGATGCATCATTGATACAAAATTCATCAATCAATAATAATAACTTCTGCTCGAGCAGCAGTGAAACCTTTCAGTCGACAGATTTTCAGCTTGTGCAAGAACTACAACAATCAACTTTAGTAGTAATTCATTAAAAAGTTGAAGTTGAAACTAATAAAGCAGGTATGTAAAAAATCTTGTAAATGTTTATTTATGCTAATCAAAAAAATTCTTAAAATTAATTTAGTTTTAGAGATTAACAGAGAAGAAGGTCTGATTGTTGGATCTAATGAAGCTTCATATATAAATGGAATAAACAATAACAAAACGAACAAAGGGAATACTGCTGAAATGGCTAACCAAGATTTGCCGAATAAATCAATTAATACAAAGTAATCATTCAAGTACTAATACGATATTTATAATTTATTTTAAAATCCAGAACAGTCCTTAATGAAAGTTTTTCAAAAGCATTTACGATGCCTACTAAGTATTTGCCAAAAAAGAAAAGGATAAAACTAGAAGCTTTTGGTAAAGCTAAATTGCCAGCTGCTGGTACATCTGACGAACGGTTACAGCATCACCTAGAAAAGGAAGAGAAATAAAAATAAAAGAAGGAAAGATCACTAGAAACAAGGAACTACGAAAGCAAAAAATATTATTAGCAGAAGAAAAGAAAAAATTAGATGCAAAATTGAAAAAATTGAAAAAAACAAATAAATAAGAAGTAAATTAATTTGTTAGTTCTAAAAACGTTGATTTTTGAATAGTTTATTTAATAATTTATTCAAAACATTATCAAAGCTAGTAGTTTTCATATTTATTTCACCTGACTCATAACTAGGACCTGATGTATGACACAGGGGACAAAGCTATATATAACTGTCTCATAATATGGACGTATACATCCCTGTTATTTTTTAATTATATAATTATTTTTTAAATTTATATTAACATTATAAAACATATTTCCTGATTAGAAAGCATAACATCATTGAATAATATAGTAATCAACATTATTTGTGCGTTCATTAATTTGAAATCATTGTTAATATATAATCGTCCTTAGGTAACTGTCTCACACTACGTCCATTTACCTTAGGAGAATTGTGAGAAGTGCACATCGATTTAAACGCCGCAATTTCAGTTGCTCGAAAATCTATCGTTGTGAGACGAACACCACGTCTCTAGTTCAATCTAGTCTGAACATCAAAATGAATTGAAGTTTTGTCATCAAAGTTAACTATAATGCATAAAGGAGGAAAGAAGGATGAAGATATATGTATGAGTGTGAGTGAATTTTAAATATTGTAAAACAAAAGGATTAATTAATTTGTAGTTGACCCAGGCCCTAACAAATATAGTTTGTAATATTTTATTTATTTCAAATGTATTATTATTTACTATTCTCAGTCTCTATTTTATAACATTAAAAATTCAAAAACTTACATTCTTATTAATTATAAAAAATAGCTTGCGTAATTAGGAACTCTCCAAAATTTGGCATTCGTAACAATAAATTTTTCATATTATAAACTTCAAGACTCTAAAAAAATACAATCAAGGGGCGGGATAGTGCCCGATAGCAAGTATAAATGTAAAACGGTACGAAGCTGAGCGGGCGTTCCGACGCCCTAATATACGTCTCATTGTGCTTTTTTAACCTCTTCAAAATTTTCAAATATCAATATCTAAACTCTGATTAACAACTGTGCAGTCTATTAGCACTTGTTTAGGAGATAATAATTTAGTCTATTAAATAACGTTTCTGTTAAGAAAAAATTCATCTAATAACGATATAAAGCGTTAAATATTTGCTCAGTTTTTTTTATATCGTTTTGTTATCCGCACTTTCGTTTTCTCTCCTCTGATATATATATATATATATATATATATATATATATATATATATATATATATATATATATATATATATATATATATATATATATATAGCAATGTTGTGGATAAAATGGAAAGTCATATATATAATAATCTCTTAGATAAAATGGAAAGTCATATTATATGTATGACTTTCCATTTTATCCACAACATTGCTATATATAGATATACATATGTGTGTCATCGCGCTAGAGGAGAAGAGATGAGCGAGAGATATAAAGGCAACTTCTACAACAACTGGGGCTCCATTGAGGTTAAGGCGAAAATTAGTTTAAAACTCCGGCAATAACCACCATTTTTGTTTTCTTTGGGTAAAATCAAATGATAAAATATGTAAATACGTTGTTTGTTTACCACCGAGGTTTTCGGAGAGTAGCAGAAGGATCGAAAGTTGAAGTGTATCAAGCGGACACATACATGTTATATATTTGAAGGTTAAACATATAATTTCGATTTGTTTTGATCTTTGTTGTTATTAGGATAATGGGAGTGATTCTAATAATAAAACCTGAAGTGAACAATAAACAAGTGAAGTGTGCATCAAAAAAGTAATTGTGTAATTAAAAAATGTGAACATATTAAAAGTATAAAATATGTAAGAAGTTTAACTACTATTATTTGAAGAGTTTACTTAAAATATTGGTTCCGCTAAACTTTATCTAAGAATTAATTCCTGTTTGACAAATTATTGATAAATATAAACATTTTAATATAAATTCAGATATATAATTAATAGAATGGAAATTTAAACACTGTGATAATATTTAAACAACAGGAAATGGTGCAATATAAATATTATTAGCTATTTTTTGTAGTTAAATTTGTCCAATTTTATGAATCGACTATAATTAACTTAAAATATCGTAATGCTCATATTATGTATTCCAGTTTTCTCAATTCTCAATCAACGTAGACCATATTCTGAGTTTAATTCAGTTATTTGTCATATCATACGGGAACTAAATTATTTTGAAGTTTTTTTCAAAAACCATTTTGCAGATTTTGATTGTAGAATAAGAAGAGTGTACAATATGTGAATATACAAAAGTAATTACCTGCATTGACTATTATCACGTAACTGAATTAAAATTAATCTTAAAATGTTGTTTACATATAAATCAATAATTCAGCAAGCTGGAATGAATCCTGAATAATGTCACAAGGAGAAGATCATACCTTTCAGTCGTGGGATTTTATTAAGCTTTGGGAAATGTCCTTTGGTACCTAATAATAAAGCCCAGAACTCATAGTTTGATCTCATATGCTCCAGAACGCGAGATACAATTAAAAACATTAGCATTGCTCATATGTATATGTAATATTAAAATAGTATATTATGACACTGTTGTGGGAGATGGTTTTCTACCTTGCTCGAGGGTTTTCGCACGAGCGAAGCGAGTGAGAAAATCGAGCAAGGTAGAAAAATACCTCCCACAACAGTCTCATACGATATTTTATAGCACAACAACCTCAAAATCGACAATAAAGTTGGCATTTTGAGGTTAGTGTGCTATAAATATTATATGTATATGGGTAGGTATACTAGCAATATAGAAATGAGACACACTGTATCTTTTGCACAGTAGTTTATGCGATCAAACTGGGTACTGAGCATCATATTTAGGTACCAAAATACACCTTGCACAGCTTCACCAAAATTCGTGATCTGCAGCTACGATGCTTTTCTTGTCAGTGTCAATAATATTAAACATTGCATAATAGTGTAAATAAACATTATTAGTTATTTTCTAGAATCTAGATTGAAATATGCATTTACAGATTTTTATTGTTTTTAAGCTAAGAACAATCGGAAGCATGTCAGAATTGTGACTATCATTTTATACAAGACTTTTTCTAGTTTTCTAAGTTTTCGATCAATATGGACAACGTTCTAACAAAAGTTTAATTCTGATATTTGATAATAATTCATTTAAAACTTTTCACACAAAGTACATTCTCTTATTCTGTTAATTAAAATGTATCGTAACTTACTAACAATAATTTTTAATCTGAGAATGGAAACTGACAATATTCATATTCACATCTCGATTATCATGATCATGAATACAATTACGAATTATTTTATTAATTTCTAAACAATATTTTAGTGGTACACTATGTACGACGATCGAGGTATAAATTATTAATATGGTTAGCTTGAATTTTTAAAAAGCAGATTCAAACAAATTATTTGCAATTTTTAATGGTTGTAGAATACAAGAGATGCAATATTTGAATATATCAGAATGATTACCCACATTTACTAACATCATAATATATCTGAACTAGTCGTAAAATATTGTACCATATTAATTAAAAGTTTAGTTGACGTATCATCATTTTAACATTTCTTAAATATTATATTCTTATCTTAATACAATCAAAATCTGTAAAAATTCATTTCAATCTGAATTCTAAAAAGTAAATCTAATGAAATTTTATATATTTCACTACTTTATAATATTTTTATATTATTTTAAACTTCATGCAGAACGTGCACATTCTATTTTTGTTATTTGTATATTTTATTATGAAATACTAGCGCGCCACACGCGGCCCTCGGCCGTATGTGACTTGCCTGCTTTGGAGCTTCAGAACAACCGCTTCGCATTCGCTCTTAAGCTCCTCCGCACCTTGCATCGCGAAGCTTCGCGGTTTGCATTAGAGGCACGACCGAACTAAGCTCGCGCTTCGCGCTCGCTTGCCTTCCCGATACTCGCGCTACGCGTTCGCTTGATTGCCTGACACTCGCGCGAAGCGCTAAACTAAAGCTTACATTTAACGCTGACACTATTATCTGTTTGTATTTAGTAAAAAAAAATACTATCGTGTTTATGTGGTCGTACTTTCGATATAAAACGTTTATTGAAAAGGGGACATCTTTAAAATTTTTAAGATCGATTGGGCGTGCTGCATCGAAATTATTATTAAATGATGTGTATGAAAAATCGTCTTTTAGGCTGTTCCTTGTGTAAAAGCATTTTTTTTAAATATTTGCTACCATAAAAAGTTATGTTTTTTTGAGACCAGCAAAGTTTTATAGTAAAAAACTACATTTTTCGATGTCAAAAATCGTTTTTGGACTATTAACTTGATTTAAAAGCATTTTCACGTCTTGGTGTCAAAAAAAGAAGTTGTATTTTTCAAAGATATACAACTGTTCCATTTCACTTTTTTATGTAAAATGCATAGCTGTAAAGTTATATGGTAAAAACCTGTTTTATCGATGTTAAAATTCGTTTTTAGCCTATTAACTCGAGTTAAAAGTATTTTCATAAATAGATGTCAACGGGAAAAAGTTGTATTTTTCAAAGATATACAACTTTTCTCTGTAACTTTTTTTCTTATAACGCTTAGTTTTCAAGTTATTGCCCAAGAACCGTTTTTAGCGATTTTTTATAGTCGCCGCATTCAGCGTATATTTGCAGGATCAATCCCAAAATAGAACCGTCAGGTTGTTATACTTAGGAGAGTTCCCAAACAAATTTTGAGCCTGATCAGCTAAGATTTCGCGGAGATAATCATGTAACCTGAATTTAAAAAAATAACACGTAAAACCACGTAAAAATAAGCAAAAAGTGCTAGCAATTTAAAAACTACGTACAGGATCGGGATAAAAAAAAATAGAATTTCATACTGTGCTAGAGGAAATCTCTCCTAAAATTTCAGCCGGATTAGTAAAAAATTGCGTGAGATATCCTATCTCACACATTTTTCGCTAACGAAAATATAAGGGACTTCCGTGTCGCGGTCGTGTCTAAAAACTAAAATTAGATATTTATATTGTTATGCTAAGACAGATTAGTATATGAAACATTTATAATATTTGTTACACTATTGTTTAATAACTACTACAATTCAAAATAACTTTTTCTCTTTATTATTAAATAATAAAAATGATAAATAAATGTTTTCATCAATGGTGAATAATTTACAAATAAAGTTTTCTGAACACTTTTATTTACAATAACTTATTTACACTTTTAAATCACTATATTTTTTGTATGCACTAATTACTGTATATTGTTGTTTATTTCAGTTTTATTATTATAATCACTTTCACAGTATAAACTAATTTCCTTATTAATGACAAGACGCAACAAACCAGAATTGTATATTTATTTTTAAAACTTACTGTAACATTTTGTAACTCTTTGTAAATGATTGAAATTTTTTGTAATTTTTATTAATTATTTGCAACTTTTCGTAAGTTTTTGTAGTTTCCTTGTAACTATTCGACTGAATTCAGACGATGTCACAAAGAATTATCAAAAAATGTCAAGAAGTTATACAAATTTCTAAAGAGTTACAATAAGTATAAAAAGTTGAAGAATTACAATATGGCAAATGTAATTTAAATTTATATGGATAATCAGGTAAAGGGGGTATCAAAGTCAATTTTTATCCTCCCTACTTTACCGACCTGAGAATTCTAAAATATTGGCTATTATTAAAATCTAAACAGATTTATGAAAAACTAGATCATTGCCCTTCGTTTTGTAATTATCTACTACTGTGCAAAGTTTCAAATAAAAATTTTACGGTTTGTGTCAATAGCATTTGAACGAAATTTGGTGATAAAACAGAGATCTACGAAAGGTGATCCAAAATTTCGTTCAAATGCCATTTATATATCTAATGATATTCTTACTTGAACTTAACACAGTAGTATGATACAAAAGAAAGGACAATGATGTTTTGGTTGTTCATAATTCTGTTTATTTATTAATTATTGTAATCAGTTATTCATATCTGAGTTAAATATTTGAGGTTAAAGATTTCGGCGGGAAATTTTAATGGTGTGACACCCCGTTCCTCCATTGCATAGTTCCGTATTTACTCAGGGCTCCATGGAGGCACACAATTTTTCTTTTCACCAACACAATTCCTATAAAAATGATTTAGTATTAATTGTCATACTTACTGATTTAAATGTATGTTATAATATATGAAAAGTAATAACAGTAAGAATACATTTATTTCATATTTTATAACATATATTTAGGTCAATAAGTATGACTTTATTCACTAATTGTAGTTATTTATTAATTATTATATTTGACTGTTAGCTGGAGTTTTTATTAAAATAATCGAAATATTCAATTAAAAAAGTACAATCTTCTTGCGGGTTTATAAAGAAATCATGATTTTACAGGCGAAAATGCTGCTTTGCCAGAAGAGCACATGCAAAAATTTCTAATTTAAAAAAAAAATTCTATTCATCTCACCTAGCAACTTCACGGATTCAAAGTATCGATAGAATGCTTCAAACGCACACATTCACTGTGATTTCATTTAGTTTTTGTTCATGATGGAAAAGAACAAAAAGTAATTTTAATTTTTTTTGTGTATTATTGAAATTATTTAGCAAGTATTAACATTTTAAGTCTAGGTGGGTCCTCCAGAACACATACATTTTTTCGTTTTTTTTTAAATTTCATGTGATAAACTTGAAATTACTGTTGGAACGCCGTTACCCTAAGCGGGTCCTGGACGTAGTCGTCCAGAGCGAAAGGGTGGGTACCTATCACCACCACACAGCGCGTCCTCAGGTTGCGGATAGAGGAACGACCTCTGAAAAAGAGGTTAGCTGAGAATAAACTGAATAAGTAGTCGCGGACAGCCGATAGGTCCAGGCGTGGGTGTGGTGAGCCCGCAACGATGAACGCATTCATCTAGAAACACTACGCAAGCACCACAACAACTACAAACACTATACAAAATCTCCTATCTTACTTTCTTTTTCTACCTTACTCTGTAATCTATCTCTTTCACCACACATTTCAAACAAAAAATGGGCCAAAAATCCTGCTGTCGTGGAGAATGCGGGAGCGATGACAACTACCCTGAGAGGGGATGTGTAGAATGATTCGCCACCTGGTCTTACACGGCAACGAAGCCAGCGAAGGCGCGCTGCCTTGCAGGGGGGGCGTTAGGATATGAGAATGAAACCGAGTGTGTCTGACGACGAGTTAACTATGTCCTCGCCAAACTCGGAAAGCTCTCATACTTAGTTCTACGGAGGTATGAGGGTTATCACCCCTAGACGAATTAAATCACCTGCGATCGGAACAGGATCCAAAACGCGCGAGTTTAACTTACTATCATGGCTCAAAGAAAACAAAACCAAACCAAAACCAAAATGAACTTAAGGATGGGAACCTGGAATGTACGCAGTCTACACAGAGCGGGCGCGTTCCGGGAAATCATAAATGAAACTAAGAGGTACAAGTTAGATTTAGTAGCAATATAAGAAACCCGATGGAAAGATAACGCGATGCTAAGATCCGGTAACTACACCTTTTTATATGGGGGCGCGAGCGGGCATTCCCTAGGCACCGGATTTCTTGTTAACAAAAGCATCATACATTCCGTTAAAAGTTGCAATTTCGTGAATGACCGACTCTCGTATATCATCATCGAAGGAGCGTGGTATAATTACGTGGTTATTAACGTCCACTGTCCTACGGAGGACAAAGTGGAAGAAGTTAAAGATCTTTATTATGAAACTTTAGAGCAATTAATCGATCAATTCACGTCTAACGACACCAAAATAGTAGTGGGGGATTTCAATGCTAAAATAGGGAGAGAGGAAATATTTAGGCCTACTATAGGCAAAGAAAGTCTGCACGAAACCAGCAACGATAATGATATTAGGGTCATACATTTCGCGGCCGCAAAATATCTTATAGTCAAGACCACGTGCTTCAAGCACAAGGGTATGCACAAGGCAACGTGGACATCGCCGGACGGAGCTACGCACAATCAAATCGATCATTTTCTTATTGATAAGAGGCGCGACACTTATGTACTCGACGTAAGGACCTATAGGGGGGCGGATTGCGACTCGGATCATTATCTAGTAGTGGCCAAATTAAGAGCCAGATTAGTAGCCGGTCAAAATAGTAAGCGAGCGAACAAAGTAGAAACCTTTGATATTGGAAAACTACGAAGTGGGGTAGAGCGAATCAAGTACCAAGTAGAAGTTAGCAACCGATTTCAGGTGCTCGAGGAAACGGATACACAGACGGGAGTAGATCGTATAAACTATAAAAGGGGCCACGAACAAAGTACTGGGTAAGAAAAAAAGGCCGAAGAGCAAACCATGGTTTGACGAAGAGTACAAACTCTGGTTTGAAAGGCGCAAGAAGGCTAAATTAAATAGCGTACACAATGAAAGCGGTAGGGCCGTGGAAGTATACCATAAAATAAGAAAGCAAGTGGGTGTGATTTACAGAAAAAAGAAGCGCGAGTATCAGAAAAATGAAATTAGAAAAATAGAAACTAATAGTAAGGAAAATAATCCGTGCGAGTTGTACAAAGGAATAAACGCTATTAGGAAGGGTTTTCAGAGTAGATCGCAGTTAATGAAAGATAAGGACGGAAACCTCGTGACAAGCGAAAATGAACTATTCAAATTATGGAAAGACTATTTCGATAAGTTATTAAACGTAGATAAAAATTTCGAGGAAATGGGTGACGAAATCCACACTGCTGAACTCCATATGGACGAACCGACCTACAAAGAAGTAGAGGCCGCTATCAAAAAGCTAAAAAACAATAAGGCTGCAGGAAACGATTCTATACCAGCTGAACTACTTAAATATGGGGGCACCGCGCTTACATCTAACATGTTTGATCTAGTATGTGCTATTTGGAGAAATGAAACAATACCAGAAAATTGGAAAGAATCCATCATCATACCGATCTTTAAAAAGAGAGATAAAACAGACTGCAATAACTACCGTGGAATCTCACTTTTAGCTACCTGCTACAAAGTTCTGTGAAACGTAATACAGGCCAGACTCATACCATTCGCGGAAGATATAATAGGAGATTATCAGTGTGGATTCCGGCGCAACTGGTCGACGAGCGATCAAATGTTTACCATAAGACAATTATTAGAGAATAAGTGGGAATATTGCAAAACTATACACCAGCTATTTGTGGACTTTAAGAAAGCGTACGACTCTGTCAAACGAACCAAAATGTATCAAATCCTAGTGCTCCTTGGCGTACCAAAAAAACTCGTAAAATTAATTCAAATTTGTCTGAACGGAAGCACTGGAAAGGTCCGAGTAGGCGGTAATGTATACGAATCGTTCATGATACGCGACGGTTTGAAGCAAGGTGACGGGCTTTCGATGGTACTCTTTAACTTGACGCTAGAGTATGTTGTTAGAAAAATGCAGGCAGCGAGCTAGGCGCAACACTCAACAGACAACGCAGATTTTAGGCTATGCGGATAACTTGGATATACTGGGAGATAATGGTAAAACGGTGGCGAGAAACGCGGAAATCCTTATAAATGCGGCTAAAGACACGGGGTTAGAAGTGAGCGAATCGAAAACGAAATATATGATCATGGAGAAACTGGGCATTCGCGAAGGAGATGGGGATCTCAGAGTCGGAAATTTCACTTTCGAAAAGGTTAGCGAATTCAGATATTTAGCTACAACTGTAAATGATTCATTCGGGTAATACCTGCTTCTACGCTGTGAATAGATTACTTAAGTCAAAGCTACTGTCGAAAAATGTCAAAATAAGGATATATAGGACTATAATAATGCCGGTAATCTTGTACGGGTACGAAAATCGTTTTAGGGTATTTGAAAATAAGGTTCTGCGGAAAATATACGGGCCAAAGAAAGATGAGGAAACTGGGGAGTGGAGGAAACTGTACAATGACGAGCTACATAATTTATACGCGTCACCAAATATTAACAGAATAATACAATCACGGAGACTAAGATGGGCAGGGCACGTGGCAAGAATGGGCGATGATCGTACGGCGGCGCGCATAATGAAGGAAAACCGAAAGCAATGCGATCTCTAGGTAGACCTAGACGCAGATGGGAGGATGATGTAAAAGCAGACGTAACTAAATGGTTGGGGTTAGCACAAAATAAATAAATGGATGGGGTTAGCACAAAATAGGGAAACGTGAAAGGATTGCGTAGATGAGGCGATAAACTTTCGAGTTCAAAATGCCACTTAAAAAAAAAAACTTGAAATTATGCAAATTAATAGATATATACATTAGATCAAAGTTGACTATTTTCGATATCGTAATAGGGGACTGACCTATTTTAACGACAAAGAAGCTGAGATAAATACAAATTTTTTTTAATTTATATTATATATCCGAATCCTAAGACTCAATAATGATCCCTGAATTTTTTCATAAATTTTTAACAATAACTTATATGCCTGGGACATGGAGGGTTAATAAAAATGGAACTTAGTAACATTTGATGCCTAATTTTAAGTCTATACCCATAAAGAACTTTTAAATATTTAAAAAATTCCAAATAATACCGCAAAACATTTAATGAATTGAAAGTAAACGTATTACATTTAATTCTTAATTTTATGAATCAAATCCAACAAAGAAACAAGCACAGTAAGATTAAATTTTCAGTCTCTAGAAAAGTTGTGAAATCTCTGTAAAAAATACCTTTCCAAAAAGTGAAATTTTGGCAAGTATAAGTTTCATTATTACCCAGAATATAAATTAAAAGAAATATGTTATTACCGAAATAAGTCGTTCAATTATGAATTTCATGAATAAACTCGAATTAAAATAGTAAAAAGAAACTAATATTCTATTTAAAAAACATTATAGTTTAAAATATTTCTATTTTTTACTAATTCCGATAATCTCAAATGGACGCTAAATAAATTAATGGAATCGATTAATGAGTTGTCAAGTATTGTATTTTTATTTGTAAATCAATTTCCTAATTTTATTAATTAGTATGACGTATATAAATTACCTTTCAAATTTAATATTGTCAGACATTAAATTTGCCGTAAATAAATGTTGATAAGAAATAGGTCATACTGTCGAACCTCGATCGAACACTGATCTATAATAGCCTCGCTACATTACACTCACGTTACATGTAATGCACATATAGTAATTAATTTCTATTGTAGGTAAGCTAAATGATATTTTTTGCAATCAAGCCAATATAATATTAGGGACACACAGTTTATATCTTATTTGCGGTTATACTCATACATACCTATTGTTGGACATATTTAGGCATAATTTAGCAAATTTCAGCACGTTAGAAAACAATTTGGCATATTTTCGGATACAGATTTAGTAACATATAAGTTTATAATAGTCCACCAATGAACTATCGGTCAACGGGCCCGTATTTTTGTAGTTATTTTCTATAATTGATGACATTGTACGAAATTTTAAATAAATACAAAATTATGGTAAAGCGGAAATTACAATATTGCACATTTGATACGATCATGTATGTACAGACACTTTTCTGAAGATACAATAATTCATTTATTTACTTAACCATTTGTTGGTTGTTTTTAGAATTTTCTTTAGGATAATTTTGTATTGATTATTTATCACTCTGACAGCGTGTGAAAAATAAATAAAAATTATGATGAATAATATTTTATAAATATTTCTATTATTACTAAATTAATTTTTTTTATCTTTTGTAGATATGATTTATGAATTAATATGGAAGAAGAACTTATACTTGCCTAGGTTGTACGTTTGTAAACGTAAGTTTTAGGGAGATTTTATAACTTTCTTAATAACTGAATAAAGTAGTATTTGAAAATAAATATAATATAATTTTCAAAGAATTATTACAATTTTCGGCAAATAATTATTACCTTTTTTTACTATTTACATCAATTTTTATTAAAAAATGTACCTGATTTAACATATAACGAATTAAGGGAATGCATCAGACTTTGTGGTTTACTGACCGCATATCATGAACTCGAATTTTTGATTTTGCGAAAATAAAGGGCAGAAAAGTTAAAGTTTAAAAAGAGAAGAGTTTAGAATCGCTTTGTCTTGTAAAAATAAAGGGCTAATTAGTACACTGTAAAAAGGATTTTGGCTTAATTCGGATTATTTTAGCACAAATAGGCACATTCTGGCATACTCTGAAATATTTCGTCACATCATAGCAAATTTCAATATATAGATTTATAAATGTGTAATTGTGTAATTTGAATAACATAAAACAAAACATGATAATACAACAGTGTCGTAGTAATACTTATTTTCTGTATTACTTCTCTAATTAGCCGTTATAATAAATACAATAGCGCATTGTTATATAATGACTCACTAATTGCAAATATTTCAAAAGTTCATCAACTCACTGCAGATGGTTCTGATAAATTAAAGCTCTATTAATAATATTAACTTCATCAACAGTAGGCCAATTATTCTTCAAAATATACAGACCTCGAACGACCCCTCTCCAAACGGCCTAGGAATGAAATATGTTATAGTGGGCTTGAAATAAGTAGATACGTATTTTTTTGTTTTGCTATTGGACAAAAATTGCATTTTTTATACGTCTTTGAAAACTGCATCCTGAAAATCCATTTTTCAAAAACTCAATAACAAAACTTTTCAAAACGCTGTAATTCAGTCAATTTTGAAGATTTAACCTTAATTAATTTTTGATGTAGTCAATTTTCAACAACTATTTAAGAAAAATTTAAATAATAAAAATCAAAGAAGTTATGGACGTTTAAAAAAAAACTAAAAGTTCGGTTATTTCAAAAACCCCATGTGTTTGTAGCTAAAATTATTTTTATTTACCCCGAGCGTAAGCGTTTTACCCGACTTCTCCGTCCCCGAATAGATATTTCTTTTTTACACGTTCGGAAAATGGATAACATCTCTCTTTATATTTTCGAAGTCGCTTAAAAATCGAATGCCGAACCAAGCTTATCATAAAGAGCAAGTTGTCAGCTTTAATTTGCGTGGTGTTGTAGGTACTCTGAAAGTGTGCCAGTCAAAAGTTATGATAAAAAGTGTCAAGACGAAATATCTCGTCCTCCTAACTACGGTAAAAACCTCGTTTAGACGAGATATCTCGGGATACAGCGCCAGAGGGATAAAAACTGACCATGTTTCCTAACTTTTGACTGGTATGAGAGTTTCCATTTCTTTGTTGTTATATTTATATAATATTTATATAAATATAAATAAAAAAAATAATCGGCCAATAATAACCACAATAATGATTATAATATCAATCACGAAGACGATAACTGAAGCAGTAATAATAACAATAACAATAATAATAACAATTATTACAACAATAAACATAACCACACCAACAACAATAATAACATTTACCATTAGAATAAGAAAAACAATAATGACAGTCATAATAGCAACAATAACGGTAACTACAACAATTACCATATAAGTAACCTTACCATTCACTATAATAATAACTAGTTTTTAAAGCTAACGGGGGTCTGCGGCCCGCAAGACCCATAACAAATTTTAAACATTTCTAAACGCCAATATTTTTCGTTTTCTCTAGTGATGTCGGTTTTAGTTATATTATTTTGAAAAGTGTTGCATGCAGAAAAGTTTTATTTCTTTGAAATCTGTAACTATACCGTAGAATATTTGGTAAAAATATGAAATTTATTAAAGATATAGCTGAAATTCGATTTTTTGTGCCTTTTATGTGATTTTTTTTCGATTTTCTTCAAAACCTTTGTTTAAATGACGTTATCGCAAAAAATGGTAAATACAAAAAAGTTGTATTTTTTCATGATCTACAAGCATACTGTAGAAAATTTTTGCGCATAATGTATTAGTATCCAATGGTGGCATAAGAATCGACTTCTTATGCCTTTTTGCGCTTTAGTTTTTGTTTTTCTCTACAATCTTTGTTAAAATGACATTTGCGTAAAAAATGTTGAATACAAATAAGTTGTATTTTTTTGAGATCTACAACTTTAACGTGAAGAACCTAATGGAAAAATGAAATTTATTTTTAGATACAACTAAAATTCGATTTTTCAATATTTTTAAATATACTCCTATATGAAAATATACTCATCGAATATGGCTCAAAATAGATGCTTCAGCTTCTTATAATGTGACAAGTAGCCTCTATAAATTTCAGCCGGTCTTACCGCAGCCTCGCTGAGTTATTGATTACGTACACACATCCATACTCTAGTCTACTATATCTATTGCCATGGGTCCGATTGGGGACGCCAATGTGCCACTATACATCATATATTCATACATACATCTACGGTGATACTCGAAATGTGCTCATATGTCGTTGAAACATGTTTTTATGCAATAATTTGTTAGTTTTAAAGATATTACACTTTTTGCGATGACGAAAATATAAGACTCTCCCTTGGAGCGATCGTGCCTAGAAATGATAGATAGATAGATATACTTTTTATCCATCTCCAATACAAAATTTACAACTGTATGTACATTTAGTTAAAATTAGTTATCACATTATCAGTCATTAATTGCGTTTTTAAAAGTGTTGGTTCGCTATCACAGGTCGTCAATCTATAATCTAACATAACATGATGTAGTCAGTTATATCACATATCGTTTCATCAACTTAATAAGATAAAAATAAATAGATAACAAGTAAAATACATACATATGATAAGGGAGACTGGGGTGTAAAGGAGTACTAGAATGAAATGTGCACTAAACTACGTAAAAAATGTAATTCAATAAAAAAATATCTTTCTGTTTATTGCTATGCAAAGAACATTGTCCTACGTTACTGCTGGAATTAATATAATATAAACATACTTCATAATTATTATCCGAATACATAAAAAATCCCGATATTCAAAATCATTGTGGTAAAATGTAATGGTACCTTTCTATTACCAGGACGGTACATAGAGCACATTATTATTTTTTTAAATTATTGTTATTATTATAACTTACATAAATTGCTGCCTAAATAAATTACACTAATATTTATTACACATTTTTCGCATTTTAATAAAATGTCATTTTTACAAAATTTTCTGTTTTTCAGAATCTTAAATTATGATATATATTTCAAATTTATTCTGCATGATAATGGTCGATGAACAGAACCAGAACAATTAAAATGTACGATTTCATCTATCTCTCTTAGTCAAGTAGAGTTTCATTATGAAAATAAAGCTAAATTATAAAAACTTCATTTAATTTACCTTCCTTTCAATAAGGAACGATTAAGGAAAAAAAGTTATTTAGTAGTGAGCGTGAGCCAGTATACTGCCTCTTAGTGGCCCTTTGAAACCCAGGAGGGATCCAACCTGGGATGGTATCACTTTCACATTGCCTCTGATTGAGCCCGATTAACCATGAATATATTCAGCCATCTTCTTCCTTTCGCCATTTCTATACGTACCTCATCCACATTTCAGTGATGAAGGATTAAGGAAATACTATCAACTATTAGTCGTTATTATCATCGGGGAGCCGTCGGGGGTCTTGCTTCATTATTTGCAGCCTCCAAAGCTTCTCTGAAGACTTTGGGGCCCCGGATCCCGCGATATGGTTGCATTTTCTTCCGTCTCCATTAACTTCTTCACATCGGTAGCAATGGTTATATTTTGTGCAGTTAGCTAGGAGTATTTGGTTCATCCGCATTTGAAGCAGAGGCCTGATCTGTCAGTTCCCTAACAGTCTCTGCTTAGATGCACGTATCTCAGGCATATATGGCAGCGCACTACCATAATTCTACTTCTGATCCTGTAACTCAGCATTCTCACTCTGATGTGCTTTATCTGTTCGAGTTTGTCTGCACCCCTTAGGACCTCCTTTACTTCTCCTTGCTTGGTTAGCGAGTCCAGGTCCCTGATTTCCATGGTGACCCTTCTTTCGGTGGCTTTACAGATCCAATTCCCTTCACTACTTTTCGAAGATGAGCCTCTCCATTCCACTATTTCCCACGTTGAAGGAGAATGTCCCTTTTACCCGTCGGTCTAACGCTTAGAACTTTCGTATAGCTGGTGTCCGGGTTGATCTCCTTGCGGATTTCTCCCACAATATCAGCGTTTATCCGCTGACGTATCTAAACTAACATCCGGTTCGGTTGCCCGTCCTGAATGTCAGGCCTGACCACTTCCTGCTGTTATGTATCGACATGTCTTTTTTTCTTGTGCTTCTTCCTCGACTGCCAACTTTCAAAATTCTTTTCGGGATTTCCGTGTGCTCTCCTATCTCTCTTATTATTAGCATTATTCAGGACGACCTGTCGAACTATATCTACTTACATACGTTGTCTCGTCCTCTTTCTGCGAGCGCGCTGCTCTTCGGAGACGTTTAAGCCCTACAACTTACTTTTATTCCTCTTCTTTCTTGTCGACTTCTTCATGTTTGGCCTTCATTCCTACTATCCATCCACACACATTCTCTAGTCCATTATATTGCCTGTTTGCTTGTTACAAGCTTCAAACATTTATTTGAGCTCATTCTCGATGAGCGCCAAGTATTCTGCGTTCTGCTGGCATATCCTTTTGCACTATGAAGAAGCCCTTACTGGTTGCTAACATCCGAGTCAGATGGTACCCGGATTATTTCTTACCAGGTTGTAATTCATTATCCTCTTCACCTACAAGGCGATACAATAGGATAGGCACCTACAATAGGATCAACACAGCGGAGTTACAATAACTATAATAATCACATAAATAGCAGAAACAGCAACTACAACAATAACTGTAACAACAAAATAATAATGGCTACGATAATATCAATGGTCTAGAAGAATAACGATAGAAAAACAATAACAATAAATATAACAATAACTATAATATTAATCATAACAATATCAATAATTGTAACAATAACAATAATAGTAACAATAACAACAATAGTAACAATAATAACCGCAACAGTAACAATAATTATAACCAGAACAATAACAATAACAATAGCAATAATAAAACAATGGCAACCACAATTATAGACTATTGGCCAATAATTGATAGTGAGCTAAAGTATGCAAAAGTTTGCTAAATGTCGAAAATCTATATTCTCGAGAATATTCTGGTATATTTCTGTATATTTTGTAGCCTATACCAAATTATAGTCAATACGCGGGCATTGAATGTTCGGGCGTTGAAAGGTTGACTGGCGTTGACGGATCATATCCCCTAATTTTGAAAGGTTACCGTAAGGAGCGTTCACAACAGGTAGTGTGAATTATGTTATGAGTATATATGTTTATTATTCTAGCCGTTATATCAAACTTCAAACATACGAGTATTAGGTATTTAAGGGCACTACTGACGAGGTCCAGGTATACTATAATACACTTTGTAATATACTTTCAAAAAAGCTATTTTTCATCCCAACAAATTGAAATACAAATTTAGTGTTTAAAAACACATTTTGTACATTGAAATATACTGATTACACAAGATTTCAAGAGATTTTTATTAAAAACACAGGTGTGCCATAAGAAATGTCATTTTTTTAAAAAGTTTCGCGAAAAATATTACGACTAATCTATTCATAATTTACTTAGTTTTAGAGGCACATCCCTTTTACACCTCTAGATATTTTTGGTTTTGTGTAAAGATAACATATACTCTGAAAAAGTAGCAGTTCAGAAAACGCTAAAACTTCTAGAATCAAAAAACTGTTACAATTGAAAGTTACAAAAAAATTTGGCACACCAATTCAAGCAGCCGCCATTTTGTTTTTAAAGCTAACACAGTTTTTTATGCATATGCAATATATTTGGATAACTAATGGCTAATACCTGTCAAATTTTCAAATTAATATTTTAAAAGCTAAAAAAGTTATGACATAAATGGTGTGTGCATTTAATAAATGGGACACGTAAAATGAGTGAATTTTTAAGTGATTTTTAATTTTTAAATTATACTCGTATTTTTCTCATTTAATATGTTCTACTGAATGTTCTTAAATAGTATACAATTTTAAAATGTTGCATTCACTATTATTAACATTAAAATAATTACGCGGGACACTAAAAATAAAGTTCTTGAGATTTGCTTGTATAATCTCGGACACATTTCGGCACGATATCTATTTTACTAGGATTGGTCTTAATCATTTATATTTTCACGACTGAGACCGTAACTAGAGGCCAAATAAAATTATAAAACTATTTTTTATGAAACGTCTTAAAATTGAATACATTAGTTAGTAAACTGATGTAAAACGCAATAAAAAGTATCTGTTGATACCGCCGAGCGGGGTGATTTTGGACCACTTTGAAACTTTACACTACTCAGGTTTGCTTCCTGAAAAAATTAAGTACTAAAACAAGTGTCAAAAGTTTAGTCTTGAACTATAGTATATATTCACACCCTAGGAATAATAGTACATTATGCAACAAGGGGCGAAAGTTGCAGATTTTTCCCGCGGGTGGGTTTACTGCCCGAGCGAAAAGATTTGTCCGAGGAGGTGTTTGCACGAGCGAAGCGAGGGCAGTAATCACCCGAGGGAAAAATCTTCTCTCGAGGGCAGTAATCACCCTAGGCAAAATTCTACTTTCGTCCCGAGTTGCATATAGTATGTTATTCCACTCTCGACCGTGGCGACTTATTGACCCTGAAAAGTAGGGCTGACGAATTTTTTTTTACATTTTTCTAGGTTGATCTAGAAGAATGCGTATGTGCGCGCTCAAATAGAAAATATGTAAATAAAGATTTTGTTTATTTTGAAATTATAATTTCTTTATTTTTTGTAAAAAAAACCACTAGATGTAGTTCGATTTAATATACAACGAATTATATTGTAAAAAAAAATTTTAATAGAAAAAAATTTCAATTTTACTTTTGCCCCGCTAATTTTACTTTTGCCCCGCAAATTTTACTTTCGCCCCGCAAATTTTACTTTTGCCCCGTGAATTTTACTTTTGTCCCGCAAATTTTATTTTTGCCTCGCAAATGGGTTTACGGGAAATATATGCTACTTTCGCCCCGATTTTCAGAGGCTAAAAGTGGCCACATCGGTCGAGTGTGGAATAAAATTTCAAATTTTGTATCTAAAGGATTTAACCTTAAAATCTAAATACCTCTGATCGCTTAAAGACGCATACTATCTGTGGTACTGGGTATAAAACCATATTTTTTTCATTTGGCCCAAAGTCGCCCCACCGGCCTAAAGTCACCCCGCTCTACGGTACCACGAATAAATATTCGAAAAAAGTTAAACTAAAATGTGATTTATCTTTACTGCTGAGACTACACGTGGAGGAACGACTCACTAATTCTTATTAAAGGGGGTCTTTCGCTAGATATAGGGCATAAAACAAAAAATCACATGAGAGTTTATAAAGGTCTTATGATAAAACTAATGAAACGTACTTAATAATAGTGCGTAACTACATGAAAAAAAAATTATTCCAAAAAATTTAGTTAAACCCCAATTTTGTTTTTTATTTCTTAACCAATTTTAATGTTTCTGGGCTTATTCTGGACTTTTTTCCTTAAACAATTATCTACAAAGTTAAGGAAATAACATTTTAAAGTAATATATCTGTTATTAGAGAAAGCCAATTGTTTAAAAAATTTTACGCGTTTACTTAAACGACTTTTATAGCAAGTTGAAGTGATTTTTTTGTCAAAAAGCACTTTTTTTAAAGCTGGAAAAAGTTAGGTTTTCATAATTTTTTCCAGTTTTTCATATTTCACCCAGAAGAAAACTACATGAAAATTAAAATTCTTTTTTGTAACACAAGCACGATTTTTGCGTCTTCGGCTAGCAAACGTACTCGCCTTCGGCTCGTGCTAGCTCGCCTTCGACTCGTACTGCAATCTCCACACTTGGTCTAAAAAAGCTCACTTTGCGCCCTAGGTACACAATATACTATTTGATGTTTCTGTTTCAGACAAGAATTACGAGCTGCATCTTTCCCACCAATTGGAGACTTCAGCGGCGAGGCGCTCTACGAATGTGCTTATAAATCGGCTGTAATTCCGTGTTTCATGTTAAAAAAATGTGTTTGTAAAGTTCAAATATACATGAAAACATCTCAAAAAGTTCGCTGGGCTCAGTTCTATTTTTCTCTTCCAAAGAAATTTACGAACAGACGCTTCCTTTAGGCCTTCTAAAGCTCGAACCCCCCTTAAAAGTATCGTAGTCAGTTGCAAAATATTACAAAGTTTTAGAGGTTAGATTTTCTGAGTCGAGACTGGTTTACTAAAATATTTACGAGAATTTTATAAGTAAGTACGTAAAATTTACTTTCAAAAATAGTATTTTGAAAAGATAAAGAATATTACTATAATTTCTAGTACGCTTTGCTGTAATATTCAGCACATATTACTATTTTTTTGTAAATTCTAGAAGTTGACATTTTTTACTGTAGTAGATAGTAAAGATTCGTAAAAATACAGTAAATAGCAGGAGAATGCAAGTAAATCCCGCCATTCCTACATTAAATAGTAATTTTCATACAGTATCGTAACATTTTTTCGAGCACTAAATCAACAATCAGAATTAAAAAGAAAAATTAGACAATTTATACTTCACCCCTAAGGTCACGTTGCACCGACATCCCGAGCTCCTTCTATTATCATGCAACTGATCATCGAATAGTTGAAATCTCGTGATTCTGTAATCGTTACGACGGTGACTACATTCTAACAATGCCGAGCGGGCGTTCAAACGGTGAAAATTGACCGCGAGAGAGTCATCCCCTTCTGGACAGACGAGTCGAACACTTGTCGTCTCTATCATTCCTGGACTGTCGATTCTCGGATAGAGAAATTTTGGAGGGTAAGGTCGAGACTGTAGCAGAAGCGGCTGGAACTCATTGACTTCGCGCTGACTCGTTGGAATTCGACAGGAGGTTATATCGTTATGATCTGTACTTACAATTGAATTGGAAAATTTTGTTATGCCTAAGTGATAAAATGTTTGCATAATGTTCGAAAGTGTCGAAAGTGAAAAATGTATATAAATATGAACAAATTTAAATTTTGAAATTTGGGACATAATACAATTTATTTTGATGATTTTTTCATAATTTAGCAATATTCCAAAGAATTGTGAAATCCGAAAAAAACTAAAAATAAATTACGATTACGTTCCAAATTCAAAGTTTAAGAGAGTGTAAATCATGTTGCGAACTAATTTGGCACACTGCTTTCTGAAAGAGATATTAATTATATAGAGAAGAGTGGTACACAATGGATAGTGATACATAATAGATAATCTTAATTTGTTGTCGAATAGAATAACGAAAACAATAAAATAATTCGGAATTAATAACTGCTGCGTAGATAATTTCATGCGGCAACATTTCAGTTAGATATAAATTAAATGGACAGAGTAAAAGAAAAGTATTTTGTATAGTTTAATAAATTTTTTTGTGACTGAGCATTTGATTCTGATATATTAAAAAAGTAAAAATGTTTTATTCGATATAATGACCACTTTATCGACCAGAAAAGCTGGACGTAAATGGCACTTAATTCCCAAAAATTTACTTTATTGCCGCATTCGCCTTCGGTTCACCTCGGGCTTCTCGCATTGCATCGGCTATAGGCCTGCAACGCCCTCGCGGTAATCGCCAACTGTCCACTCTTCATACACAATATACTACTTTCATCTTTTAGCCAAATTTCAGGCAAAAATTTGTCTACCCCTAAATACTTAAAGGCTCATTTTGGTAAGCAATAATACGCATGCACATTTATCTGCTTCTCAGATAATGTTCAAACTTTTACCATATCTACAGATTTTAGTCTTATCAGGTTATTCTTATAAGGTTGAGTCATAGCGGTTTGAACTTTTTTAACCCTTTCAGTCACGCAATTCAATTCATTTGGTTATGGAAGTGCAAATATATGTTTCCAATGTATTTTTGAACGAAGAATCCAAATCAAGTGTCAAAAATTGAATAAATATAAAAACAACCCCTCAAATGGGGTGAAAACCACCCTTTTAGTTAAAAAATGCAATTTGTTTGGTAATGGAAGTGCAATATATGTCCACAATGCATTTTTGAATGCAGAATCCAAATCTACCTGAAAAAGATTTAGAAAATAAAAAAAAAATTATAAAAAAAAAAAGAAAAAAAAACGAAAAAAAAAAATAAAAAAGAAAAAAAGAAAAAAAGAGAAAAAGAAAAAAAAAGAAAAAAAGAAAAAAAGAAAAACAAAAAAAAAAGAAAAAAACATAACTCTGCCACAGACGGTCCCAAGCCCGTGTTCTAATGAGGAGGGGGTTTTTTTACTTTCATAACCAAACGAATTCAATTTCATGACTAAAAGGGTGGTTTTCACCCCATTTGAAGGGTTGTTTTTATATTTATAAAATTATTGATATCAGATTCGTATTCTACGATCAAAAATACATAGAAAACGTATATTTGTACTGCGATAACAATAGAAATCAAATTTTGTGACTAAAAACAATAGGGAGCCGATATATCGGCTTCTGTGACTGAAAGGGTTAATATGTCATGTTTTTAGCCAATTTCAAAAATTCAAAAAATTATAAAAATCGATTTTTATGCCATTTTTGCTTCATTTTTCATTTATCTCGATAAATATTGTGCAAAAGACGTTTTCGTAAAAAATATTACGAAGGAAAAAACTTGTATTTTTTTTATCTATAACTCTACATTGAAAAATTTTTGCGTATAATCTTATATAATCCAAATGTGACCTAAATATCGATTATATATGTCTTTACTGCTGTTAATTTTTCGGTTTTTTCGACAAGCTTTGTTTAAATGACATTTTCATAAAAAATGTTCCATACAAAAAAGTTATGTTTTTCTAAGATATACAACCTTACCGTGAATAATATAATAAAAAATACAAACTCTATTTAAAATGCAGCTAAAATTCAATTCAAAACGGCCTGCAGTGTATCATTTGTAGTTACAATAGATAGGTAGATATCCGACCGAGTCATGTTGCATTCTGTTCCACTGCAAAAATGTCACCTTTTCTTGCAGGTTTTTTAAAATAATTGTGGTAGACTGGTATTACAGTGTTGAAAATGTAGTGAATTTTAATAAAACGGTTAAATTTCAAACAGCTGCAAGTCCGTTCATACTGAACTTTTTTTCAAGAGAGGATTTAAAGGTTTTTTTGAGAAGAAAATGAGACGTCGCAGGATTCATAAGACAGAAATTTGTAGAAATGACGAAAGACTGAACATTGCCTAAAAATTATAAAAATGCGCATGTGCATCGGTGCTTACCAAAATGGGCCTTAAAGTATTTACGGGCTGTCATATGTTGGCCAATTTAAAAAAATCAAAAAATTCTAGGGGGTACCATAGTGAATAAAAAATACTGAAAATGTATTGGGGGCTTCTTTCAACATGATCTTTTATCTAAAACATTGGCGAAAATTTTCGTAAACCCCCTACGCAGCTTTTTTTTAAAATCCTCTAGATTGACCCATATATATATACATAAATATACATATAATATTGAACCTAAAGATTTCAAAAATGTGAAGTAATGCACATACATTCTACATACCAAGATAAACATTTTTACCGAAGACATAAAAAAACTGTTTTTTATCTCGATTTCCCAAAGAATCACCCATATATATATATATATATATATATACTAGGGGGGTACCCCCCTGCTCGCTCCGCTCGCCAACCCCTAAAACATCATGAAATTTTTTGTTTTTATGAAGGTTTTCTATTTTTCCACACCACCCGGGAGGTAAATAGATTGGCGCGTTTAATAGAAATAAGTAAATGAGGAGGGCTGGGAGGAGGGCTATGAGGAGGACAGAAAGAGGAGGGGCGAGGAGGGCGTAAATCTTATAAGATTTACAAACAACTATATAATATAGGAAGATATGTATATACACATATTTATATATTGATGATTTTCTGGGAAATAGAAATCAATAAAAAATATTTTTATTTCTTCAGTGAAAATGAATCTCTTGGTATGTAGAATGTATGTGAATTTTTTAATTTTTTGAAACCCTTAGATTCAATGTTGATCAAGACTAAATATGAGCATGTAGTGATTTTTCACATTTGATTAGCAGATTTAAACCTTCATTTACTCAACAAAATTAAATCTGTTTAAAAAATAGCATCATAGGAGTTTTTGAAAATTTTTTGAATTTTCATAAAAAAAGGGTCAAAACATTTTAATGCCTCTTTCGATCAATTACACTCATTTTAAAACTTAAAATCCTGAAAAATGTGGGTTTCATCAGTTGAACCATTACACCAAAAAATCATTAAGATAGCTTTTTTCAGTTCATAAGTGGCCGCCCACAGTCAAAAAATTCAGAAGTTCAATATTTATATAAAAAAAATCAAAATAAAATGAAATATGGTTAAAAAAATTATTAAATGTACATTTTGGCAATAAATTTAAATTTGACTTCAAACAATTTTAAATATATGGGTTTTAAAAAATCTAAAAAATTCAAGACTATTTTACTTACTATAGGGAACATTTTTGCTGAAATAAATTTTTCTTTATTTTTATTCTCGATTACCCAGAGAAATATCCATATATATATATATATATATATATATATATATATATATATATATATATATATATATATATATATATATATATGAAAATACGGTCATATTTAGCACTGAACAACTTTAAACCTATCGGCTTAAAAAAGTCTGACAAAAATTACAAGCGTTCTACATACTAAAAGGAACTTTTTCTCTTAAACCTAATATATATGGATGATTTACTGGGA
Source organism: Gastracanthus pulcherrimus (assembly GCA_949152435.1). Taxonomy (NCBI): domain Eukaryota; kingdom Metazoa; phylum Arthropoda; class Insecta; order Hymenoptera; family Pteromalidae; genus Gastracanthus; species Gastracanthus pulcherrimus. The sequence goes on from OX424572.1 coordinate 44,214,399, forward strand.
TATCCAAATAAAAAAATTTATTTTTATTTCTTTGCCGGTAAAAATATTCCTCGTGGTATGTAGAATATATGTGAATTTATACAGATTTGTTTAAACCCTTAGCTTCAATGTTGATCAAGTCTAAATATAAGCATGTAGTCATTTTTCACGTATGTTTAGTAAATTTCAACCTCCATTTACTCAACAAAATTAATTCAGTTTAAAAAATAACACCATAAGAATTGTTACAAAGTTTTCTAAATTTTTCATAAAAAATGATTCCAAAATCAATTACTGCCCCTTTCGATTAATTAAACTCATTTTAAAACTTAAAATCTTGAAAAATGTGGGTTTGATCACTGGAACGATTACACCAAAAATCATAATGATAGCTCTCTTCAGTACAAAAGTGGCTGTCAGACTCGCAAAATAGCAGAAGTGTAATATTTATATAAAAAGATCAAAATAACATGAAATATTGTTAAAATAATTATTAAAATGCACATTTTGATAATAAAGTCATATTTAGCTTCAAACCACTTTAAATATATGGGCTTTAAAATATGCGAAAAAATTGATGACTATTTTATATTCCAAAATCCACATTCTTGCCGAAATAAAAAGAATTTTGTTTTTCTCGATTTCTCAGAGAATTATTTCCATATATATATATATATGGAAATAAGGTAATATTTAGCCCTAAACAACTTTAAATCTATTGGCTTAAAAAAATCTGAAAAAAATTACAAGCATTCTACGTATCTATGGATAATTTGCTGGGAAATCAAAACAAAAAAATATTTATTTTTAATTTCGGAAAAAATATTCCATTTAGTATGTAAAATGCATGTAAATCCCTGAACAACTTTAAACCTATCATCATAAAAATATCTGAAAAAATTTACATGCATTTTACATACTAAATGGAATATTTTTTCCGAAATTAAAAAGAAATATTTTTTTTTATTTCATTTCCCAGAAAATTATCCATAGATACGTATCTTCTCGTTTTTTGGAAAATAACCTGTATTTTTATATATACATTAATATCTCTCAGAGAAATCGAGAAAAACAAAATTCTTTTTATTTCGACAAGAATGTGCCTTTTGGTATATAAAATAGTCATGAACTTTTTCGCATATTTTGAAGCCCATATATTTAAAGTGGTTTGAAGCTAAATGTGACTTTATTATCAAAATGTGCATTTTAATAATATTTAACAATATTTCATGTTATTTTGATCTTTTTTATATAAATATTGCAATTCTGCAATAGCTATCTATATGATTTTTGATGTAATCGTTCTAGTGATCAAACCCACATTTTTCAGGATTTTAAGTTTTAAAATGAGTTTAATTAATCGAAATGAGCAATAATAGATTTTGGAATCACTTTTTATGAAAAATTTAGAAATCTTTCGAAAAATTTTTATGTTGTTATTTTTTAAACTGATTTAATTTTGTTGAGTAAATGGAGGTTGAAATTTGCTTAACATGTGTGAAAATAATTACATGCTTATATTTAGACTTGATCAATTTTGAATCTAAGGGTTTCAAATAATCTGTATAAATTCACATATATTCTACATACCACGAGGAATATTTTTACCGACAAATAAAAAAAAATAAAATCTTTTATGGATTTCCCAGAGAATCATCAATATATAAACATGCATATATAGTATGTAGAAAATTATGTGCATTACTTCACATTTTTGAAATCTTATGTTCAATATTATATATATGGGTCAATCTAGCGGATTTTTAAAAAAAGGTGCGTAGGGGGTTTACGAAAATTTTTGCCAATGTTTTAGATGAAAGATCATGTTGAAAGAAGCCCCCAATAAATTTTCAGTATTTTTTATTCACTATGATACCCCCTAGAATTTTTTGATTTTTTAAATTGGCCAACATATGACAGCCCGTAAATACTTTAAGGCTCATTTTGGTAAGCACCAATGCACATGCGCATTTTTGTAATTTTTAGGCAATGTTCAGTCTTTCGACATTTCTACAAATTTCTGTCTTATGAATCCTGCGACGTCTCATTTTCTTCTCACGAAAACTTTTAAATCTTCTCTTGAAAATTTATAAAAAGTTCAGTATGAACGGACTTGTAGCTGTTTGAAGTTTAACTGTTTTTTTTAAATTCACTAATTTTTCAACACTGTAATACCAGTCTAACACCATTTTTTTTACAAAACTTGCAAGAAAAGGTGACATTTTTGTAGTAGAACAGAATGCGACATGACTCGGTCGGATATCTACCTATCTATTAATACTACAAATTATACACTGCAGGCTATTTTTAATTGAATTTTAGCTGCATTTTGAATAGAGTTTATATTTTTTATTATATTATTCACGGTACGGTTGTATATCTTAGAAAAACATAACTTTTATGTATGGAACATTTTTTATGAAAATGTCATTTAAACAAAGCTTGTCAATATTGTATATAACAAAGTCATATTTAGCTTCAAACAACTTTAAATATATGAGCTTAAAAAAATGTGAAAAAATTCACGACCATTTTACAGACCATAATAGGCATATGATATGTTAAATGGTCGTGAATTTTTTCACATTTTTTTAAGCCCATATATTTAAAGTTGTTTGAAGCTAAATATGACCTTATTATCAAAATGTACATTTTAACAATTTTTTAAAGAATTTTTCATGTTATTTTAATTTTCTTTATATAAATATAGTACTTCTGCCATTTTACGACTACAGCAGTCACTTTTGTACTGAAAAATGTTATCTTCATGATTTTTGGTGTAATGTGTCGAGTGATGAAAACCACTTTTTTTATGATTTTAAATTTTAAAATAAGTTTAATTAATCGAAAGGGGCATTAAAAGGTTTTGAAACCTTTTTTTATGAAAACGTCAGAAATTAATTTTTTTAAAGAAATGTAAGTTATAATTTGCTAACAAATTTTAAAAATGACTACATGCTCATTTGAACCGAACGGTTTAAAAAATCTGAAAAAATTCACGTATATTCTGCATACGAAGAGGAACAATTTTACCGAAGAAATAAATTTTTCTTTTTATTTCGATTTCCCAGCGTAGCACACACACACACACACATATATATATATATATATATATATATATATATATATATATATATATATATATATATATATATATATATATATATATATATATATATATATATATATATATATATATATATATATATATATATATATATATATATATATATATATATATATATATATATATGTGTGTGTGATACTCTGGGAAATCGAAAAAAAAATTGTTATTTCTTCGGTAAAATTGTTCTTCTTCGTATGCTTGGAGAAAGCAATCTGATAAAACAGTTAACAACCGCTTTTTACTTCCACTAGAGATAAAGACTATAAAATTTATTAATAACAAGCGATTTACTTACCTTCTCCACAAATACTTAAGTTAACGTAATTATAAAGAAAAAGAAGGTATATGCCTTTATACACGATTTTATTCGATCGCATGTTAATAGAATAAAGAAGTTAATGTAATGATAATCCTAATATATTATTGCCCACTTGCATGTAGAATTGTATACAACCAAAGACTGAGAAGTTATAAATATAAATTCAGTAGCGGAAATAGTCTTTGCAACATCGCGTATTAAAAAAAATATGTTTAACATCTAGTACACAATGCACACTGCTTGTATATGAATTATGATTTATTTGACGTTATTTTTCTGACCTTGTTATATAATTAAATTTTGTTTAAAAAAGTAACGGAAAGCGTGAGAAAATACTTAAAAAAGAAGAATTTTATGAAATCTCTTGATGAGTATGGGTTAACAAAAGTAAATAATTTATTATTTAATAATAAATAAGAAAAAATAAATACTTTATTTTACATTTGCAAACGAACTGTCTTTATTTTTTAACCTCCAAATCCTTAAATAACTACGTTACGCAATTTTGTTTTTATTAAATATTCTTAAATATTTCGTTTTATATCGCGTTTTTAGTAACTTTTAATCCCTTTGCTGTATTAGCGATTTTTTCCATTAAAATTGTTTGTATAACGCTATAAAAGTCATTGGGTAAAGTGCGTTTATGCACATAAGAATTATACGCATTTTAATTCTGCACAATTTAGTATTGGTCAAATATATCTATATATAATTTGACCAATGCTAAATTGCGTACAATTAATATGTGCACGATTCTTATATGCTTGCAAAGCACTATGCTATTCATGGCCAGTTACTAGGATATCAAAAGTTAGACACTGGAACAGGTCGATTTTGGGTAGTAATGTACTGCTCGAGTAAAAATGACATATATAATTATATATAATTATATATAAATCGTTTTTACTGGAATAATAAATTAATGCAAAATTAACATAATAAATAATAAATAAATTCAATAATTGTTTTTATTGGAAATTATTGATGTTTTATACATCGCAATACAATAATTAATTATTTTCAAAAAAACATTTGTCCTAAATGGGATTTGAACACAAAACTTCCATGTGGTAAGCCATTACCTTAACCACTAACCCAACAGTATTGTTGTAAGAGTAGTATCTAAAATACATCATAAACTGTACCGGTAGTCACCTAATATATAATTATATATAGTTAAATATAGTTATATACAATTATAAATAAATGGACTTAGAAATTTTTTCAAAAGAAAGTAAAATATTGTCAGTAAAAAAATAAAAATCTAGATATAATTATGAGTATTTGGTTATATTTACTCCTATATAAAATGTTATATATAAACATGTATATATGTAGGTTCCTGGAAAACCGACTGAAGTCCATGTTTTTGAAAATTGAATTTTGAGCGATTTTGATATCCTTACATAGTATATTTTCTGATAATAATGCAAATAATCGGAAAACGTGAGAAAACAAATGACGATATCTACTACTTATGATTTTCTAATATTAGTTTAAATCGAAAATATAAATTTTAAACCTTAATATCTCAATAACATAACAAGTGGACTTAAGTCGTTTTCCCGGGACCCCAAAGATATATGCTTATATAAAGTTATATACAGTTACGTTACAATTCTATTTTTGAGAAAAATTATAATTTTAAGCTGAGAGAGGCACAAATCAAGTTAAATAATTTACACGATTTAGATAAATAAAAACTAGAAGAATTAGCATTCGATCTCAATTTTATAGGAGTATATGCATTAAACGAAATCTAGTTCGACACTGTACATGTAGTATTAAAAAACCATAATCAACTATATGGCGAAGTCAAATTTTATTTTATACAAAATCAAAGTTCATACATGTACCTTCAGTCATTTGGGATTGAACAATACCGGATTATTTTTCATAGTCATACATATTTCTCGGGTCTAATTATATATCCCTATACATTACATATAATTATATATAAGTATATATAATAATATATTTCATTTTTATTCTGGTGTTACATCGGACTATCTAACGTTTTGATTTATAATTTACTTAATGACGTGAGATATACTGTTCTTGAACTTTATTTTGAGAGATAATAGTAATATGTTTTAGTAAGTAAAAGTTTTTTCGGTATAAATTTGATTTTAATGCTCTATATTTTAGATAAACTATCTTCTTGTTACTAGGTGGCTAGTTACTGGTACATTTACCTTATATTGTGTACCAAGGACTAAAATCCCACTCTCCCGATGTGGACATCATATTTTTTTGTATCATATGTCTGGATTGCACGTGTTTCTTATGCCTATAGAGCAGAACTAAAGTGTGCCGTTTTTCGAGACGGCGCAAACGCGGGCCTGTTAGACTAGAAAATTAAAAACATATGTATGATCTATTTTATACAAATCAAGCTACTACAGTATTTAGGCATCCTGAAACACATGGTATCATCTGGATGGTACCCCTTGTTTAGGGGTGCCTAAACACTTTTTGGCTAAAGTTTTGTCTTGTTTGCTCAGCGAGCTACACTGAGAGACAGCAATTGTTATTGTCAATAAAATTTATTAAGCATTAATAAATGGTTGACTGGAATATGGCGAAATAAAAATGCGAGTTATAATTAACAAATTATTTATTTGCTTGCATTTTATTGGACTAAGAAAATGATTTGTTAATAGTTAATAAATCATTTATTGTTTATCATATTTGTGCTACAATAAATTTCGATTCAATACTTAAACTTTAGATGATTTATTCACAGCACATATAAGAAAATAATTTCACTTTAGTGTCTTTTAATTACGTCTATGTCTAATACAGTATCAAAGTTTAATTTTAAGTTCAATTATAGTATTATTTTTACTGCACGTTTGGAGTTAACCTTTATGCGGTGACATGCGAATCGATCATCAATTGTTTAAGATATCGGCATAACAAATAACATTTGTTAATAGTTAAGAAATAATTATTTTCTCATACGATTTATTCGCAGAAGAAATTCTTTTTCTCAGTAACTCAGTAAAAGTAACTTTTGCACCCGCTAAAATTTTTCTGAAAATTGCTATTATATATATATATATATATATATATATATATATAATAGCAATATATATATATATATATATATATATATATATATATATATATATATATATAATAGCAATATATATATTTAGCCCCGCTTAATATGCTAGAAAAATGCTAAAATCAATACATGCGTTACAAAAAATATGGTGTGCACCAAGGGCAAAGTGGGCTTTTTCACCTCGTGTGGTTGCAGTACTCGTCTTCGGCTGACAAACACACTCGCCTTCGGCTCGTGCTAGCTCGCCTTTGACTCGTACTGCAATATCTACACTCGGTCTAAAAAAAGCTCACTTTGCGCCCTAGGTACACAATATACTATTATGGTCTAAGTTACCTATAAACTTTTTTATTCACAGCATAAAACGTAAAACATTTTTTATTTACACCATAAAATGTAAAACATTTTTTATTCACACTATAAAACGTAAAACATTTTATATTCACACCATAAAATGTAAAACATTTTTTAGTAAAATTTTTCTCGTAAAACATTATTCGATGATTGTGTTTTTTATACATATTTGAGCTATATTTTTTTCGATGAATTATAATACGTGTACAATATGACTATATGGATAACCACCAAAGGTCAGTGAATTGCCATGTTACGTGACACTATTATAAGTTTACAAGTAAATTTTTAATTCATCTAATCAATTCATAAAGTGAATTTTTGTGCTTGTTAAAGTACTTAATTTCTCAAGAATTTTCTCTGCCCTGCTTACAACTATAGCACAAAATTGTTATATATTACTATTTTAAATACTGTCAATCTTGCTGGTGCCTGGTTATTCACTGCTGCAGTATTTCCTAAGTATTAGATAAAATATCAACGCACTACCCAAATCTCAAAATAAACTTTTTCACTCTCACATATTTGCATCTTGAATTCTTGGAATAATCATATCTCTATTTCACGGTAGCACACGTTGCCATTTATAGTAAAGAAATTCCTAACTGTACGACGATCGTATTGTTTGGATCGAGCTTATTCTTGAGCTTATACAATATGCCGGACTCGTGGATCCTTCGCTGAATGTCGGCAAACCTCTCGACGTAGGGCGATGCGGGCTCGGTGCTAATGATTAACCTGTCGCAGTTGAGCACGGGCTTGCCGATCTTCATGATGGGTGAGCCGTCGGCACTGCGGAACCTGGCAATGTTCAACTCAGCTTTCCTGTCGCTCACGATGCAGCCAACGTACCCATAATTTCTGAGCCAGTTCACTCAGGCGTCAAACATCGTTACGTTTGCCTTTAGCGTGTTCTGCATGATTCTTTTGACGACTGGTTCTGAATCGTCGAAAAAGATTTGAACGTAGTCCAGGCATAATACACAAAGGAGGAAAGGATACTTGGCCAGGTCATAGTAGCTGTTGTACAGCAACTCGCCCTGTTCCATGTTGATGCCCAAGATGCTGGAGTAGAGGTTGTTGGCGTATCCCATGAATACGAGTATTACACTCAGGTAAGTCAATGTATTTACAGCGCTCAGAGACCTTATGTCAGCGGGTACTCCCATGAGGATTTTGACGATATCGAAGGCTCACCACTGCTTGTCGATCAAATTCAGGTGATACAACGTGTAGGTCAGGATGAGTACGACTGCAGGGATGATGACAACGTAGGATACCAGCTCAAGATGAATGTTCATAGTAACAACCCTAATAGCACAATCTGCTGCACTCGCGGTTGCGCAAAGCATGCGTGGTCTGCTTCTTAATTCTGTTGAAATTCTGATGATAGGCGAGTTCGGCAGGTTCTACGTAACAGAATTGCATAAGTCTTACGGAAGCTCAAGTGCAAGTTTTGGGTTCCGATAACGCATGCGCAAGTGTAGCAAAATTTGCCCAAGAATTGCAGAGACGAACTTGCAGTAAGTCCAATGCGATAAAATTGCGCAAGTCTTGTGGAAGCTCGAGTACAAATATCCAAGTCTCTTTTTATTTAAATAAACGTATAAATTATTTGTGAAAAAATGATTTAGTATATAATATACATTGTTAATTATTAGAAAAGAATTATGAAGTACAAAAAAAGTAAAAAAAATGGATGTAACGGAGATTTGAACCTGAGCTCCCAAAGTTACATCCGAAACCAAAAAAAGTAAAGAGAAACAAAAAGCGTGCCTTAACCACAATGACCATGCTTTTGTACGGGAACACACGGCATGAAATGGCATATACTCATCGACGTTAGCGATAATTATTTATAATTTATATTGAATATTTTATTTGAAATAATAAAAGATATTTAAAGTTCTTTTTATAGTCTACATTCAATTCAGATATTACCGAAAAGAATATATTATCTCTATCATTATCGATGAAAGCATATCTAATAAAAATATATTTTGTACGTTTATCATATAATTAATATGGTAAACGTACAAAATAATATTGCAATTTTATATTATTTATTTGATTTTAATTATTAAGGTTTAGTATTTTATTTTTAATATGTATTTAATAATTGTTTGATTCTAAAACTTTTATGTATTATTTAGAAACGTTTATAAGCTTTAACAATGAAAATAATTAAATAATTAAAATATATTTTATTACAACATTAACTGTAAAAATATTAATATTGTTTTAAATGTGTAAAAAATACTTGTTATTCATATTTTTGTTTGTTTATATTGCTTGTTAATGTTGTTTATCTATATTATGAATCTCAGAGGTACCCACGCGCGTGTTATTGTAGAATAGAAACGTGTTACTAGTAGTGGGTTAAAATATTTTTTAAATATTTATTTGTTTATAAATTCATTAATATTTTTGTTCACATTGAAACGTATATTCTGATTGTATATTCTTTCAACAATGTTACCAGAATTTAATGTAGATGTATACGTTGTTAAACCAATTTATTTTTCGAAGTCTATTTGGTGGTAAATAATCTCTTTACTGTTCTATAACTATTATACATATCTATTTCATAAGTAAATCAATAATGTTTTATAATTTAAATATGTATAAAATATAAATTGACTCAATATATTAAGGGGTATATATGTGGATTCAGATTTATACTCTGGCTGACGGAAGTTTGGCGTAATTCTGCTACATGGCGCTTGCATCGTGTAAACCTATTAAGAACGTGTCACAATCATATACTGCAATTCTGCCGTAATTCTGCTGTCCGCGCCAGTACAAAATATTAGCCCCATGATATACTTCAGCTACTGTAACACTGTTCAAATTCTGATGCAATGTGTATGCCGTAATCATCTGCTGCAATTCTGCTACAATTCTACTGCATGCACGAGTGCAAAAAAAATATGACCTACTTGAGTGCACTTCAGGTGCCATAAGTCTGCCGCAAGTATGCTGCAAAGTGCCTGACGCAATTGCCTGTCCGCAGAAACATAGTAGAATGACGAAGACATAAAATCAGTTATCTTTTTCCAAAAGAAATTTGTCTATTTCGAGGATCACTGTTGGATATTCTTGATTTATTCTTTGGATAACTAGATCTTGCTTATTCAGATCTCTTGTGATAGTATTGATAATAAAAAAATGTGACTTGATAAGGCTTTATATATTCCTTGATTTGCTTTGAGAGACAATCGTACCAATTACATTTTATAGTATAAAATTATGAAATTGCCCTGTCTATAATCGTCACTAAATTTAGTAATATTATATTTATTTTTATTTTAATCATTTAGAAAGGGGCCTGCGGCGGCTCAGTCGGTAGAGTGTCGGATTCCCACGCCGGTGACCCGGGTTCGAATCCTAGTCTCTGCCGATTGATACAAGCACCTCTGTAAAAATTACATATGCTTTGTTTACAAACACACCGTAGACCCCCGTCGTCGATTAGCACCACATGGGAGCACAAACATGGCGACGTTAATTAATAAAAAAAAAAAATCATTTAGAAAAATTATTCTCTTAATATTTCAAATCATATCATATATATATATATATATATATATATATATATATATTAATCATATTGATTTTGATGTTTTATAACATGTTTACCTCATCACTCGGACACAATACAGGACACGACAAAGTACATTATTTTATATTTTTAGTTTTACGAACATTTTGAGACCTGCTGGATGTCATTTGAGTGAAACAATTTACACTATCGATAGCATACTTACCTAATGGAAACTTTAAACGCGATTTTCTCGAACCTACTTTTCTCAAAAGTTCCTTGCGCAGCCCATGTCCATGGATAATTTTAAAAGTTACAAGAAATGTAATTAAAGTATTATGATAAAAAGTTAATATTCTGTTTTGCGGTACTGATGTTAAATATTTTATTCACCAATTGTTAGTGTTAAGACACGTAGTTTATTTTATAAATTTTTAAAGTTAATAAAGGATTTATTTATTTCAGTCATGAATTGAGTCTTTACAGTTTAATAATATTAACTTTTGCTCTTTTACAATTGAAAAACGTTCTTGCATTTATTAAATAGGTTTAGTAAAATAGGTTTGTGCAAGGAACTTTTTAAAAAACAGTTATTCTTATCACAAAAAAGAATTTTCTCCAATAATTTGTAGAAAAATCGATGTTTACGGAATAAAACTAAAATCAAAGGGCTGTGTTATTTTGTAGCTGTGTTTTTCATTATAAACTAGCAACTTGCAAAAGATATAATTTTGAATGTAAAAGGCTTTTGCATTATGCGTTGTTGATGATGTATATGCATCGTCTGCATGTTATTAAAAGGTTTGGGAATGTTGACAACTCTACGCTTATTTTCGGCGTATTTGCAAGGCAAATCAAAATTAAATAGAGGTATACTTATATAAAGCATGCTATATAGTATAGATTGAAAAAAATGTATGTAATTTGAGGTTTAATTTTGGAATTAATTTCTTCCTTACTAATATTATGCAAAAGAAATTATATTTATGCATAAATATCCAAATCATCAAAAAATTAGTTCATAAAAAGTGTCTATCATTTTTGCCAGTTAAGAGAGCAATTCAATTCGAGTTTTTATTACATCTAACCTTCTAAATCTTCATATATTACGACAATAACCAAATATGTTATAAAACATCTTACGTGTGTACATAAGCACACAACCTTTTTTAAGTAGTTTATTTGCTTGTTTGCATGTTAAATATTATTTTTTTAAACAAACAATGGAACAGTGAAAATTTTCACAAAGAAAATTATAAATTTTAGAAATTATAAATATTTAGAAGTCCAATTATGCTATTTAAAAAAGTAGGTCATGCCCCCATTATTTCTGTCTGCTTGCTTGCGCTCTCCAACATTCATAAATCACTTGTATAATGATAATTTATCTTCGTGTGCTCCCCAAAATCAGCAATTAATAAACAAAGTTTTAAACTACTTTGGTACTTTCATTTAAATGGAGAAGGAACTATTGGGCACGCTAGACGTAAAAAAACGTGTTTACCTTTCAGAAAAATTAGGATGGCGTCCGCGCTCTAAAACGATTCACGCAGCTCAAAACATTGATGCAGGTTTCGCTTAAAAAAGGTAATTGGAATATATTTTGTTATGTTTCTTTCAATATATTTTTGTATTTCAGATCTTAGACTAAAAAGTTGCCTGTGGCTAAGTTTTATTTAATAAAATGGCAGATTTATTATTTCATGCTAAAGTACACTGGTCGTTTAGGGCTGTCATAGGTCAAAAATGGGATAAGAAAAAATATTAATTTTACATATGAAGCCAAGAAATGAATAACGGGCTAAACATCGATATACAGTTTCCCTTTTTATAGCTTAAATTATACTCTTGAATATCGCCAATAACATAAAAATACAAAAATCCAGAGTAGTACACTATGCGACAAGAGGGAAAGTCAGGTTTTCCTATGCAATGGAATGATTGAGCATGAATGGGAGGCTCGGGCGCCGAAATCACCCGAGACTATCATAACTGCTCAAAATCATCATCCGAGTCTGGAAAACCCTTTCTCCCCACGTTACACACCACATTTATTCAGCAAGTTTATGTAAAGTTTATGTAAAGTATGTAAGCCTCTTTTGTGCATGTGAATTCAATAAAGAATGGAGGATTCCGCTGCGCATAGACGCTCGGAATTCTCGATTTTCTATGGGCTTTATATGCATTGAAAAGAGGCCTTTTCAATGCACGTGTTATAAAAAAGTACTTTGCATCAGCACAAAAATTAACGCCGAAGTATGTGCACGCCTTAACAACATACAACATTTTCTCAATAAAACACATTTATCGCGATAACTTTATTTTGTTGTTTGGCCCGTTATTAATTTATGCGCTTCATATTGTATAATACTTTAGCATTCCTAGTAATAAAACAATAAGGAAAAGTCACATTGATGGTTCTCCAGGGTTTAGTTTGTCTAATATAAGCAATACATCAGATGATAAAGGTGTATATTATGATATGGAGGATCTGAATGACTGGATCGCTAATGGCGAAGATATCGGAGATTATTCTCTTTTTAATACCAGTATTGAAGAACATGAGAACCGTATCCTGTGGTAAATATCTACATTACTAAGCGAATCAGTGTACAGAAAGTACAGCATCGTGTGAAACAGGCAAATGGAGCCTCCCCCTCTGAATTATTGTTTATTTGGATAAAAGGAATCTTCTCTAAGACGAATCTTGTATAATAAATAATGATCTACTGCTCGTGTATAAAAAATATCTTTAATTATGTACCTACCACTAAAATCTTACACTGCCGTTCTCGAGAATCGTATTCCAGATATTTTTTATACGACCATAATACGACCATTCACAGAAAAAATGCATCCCTATCTACAACGGTGTGTGGACGTTCAAGCTTTAAATGAAAACCAATTCAGTAGAACATTTTTTGATTTTTTTATGATTTTCATAACATAAATATATGGAATGTTACTAAAATAGAAAAATAAAAGTATTTTACAAACTTTGAAAACTGGGTACACACTTTAAGTTATAGTGATTATTTATATGATATTTTTTGCCTATAGATTCACGTTTTATATGCAGAAGTATATTTTTATTTCTTATGTCATATTGTGTATAAATAAATGCTTCTCATAAATTATTCTATTTTTTAGTATTTACAAGGCGAAAATAACATTTTAATAAGTTCTATCCCTGGCTATAAGTTCTATAAAACATATTATTACATAAAAGTACTAAACACGGCATTCAAGAGATAACAAATCGATGGGTCCTAAGAGAAAAGACCTATCTTGCGCGATACGATTAGAAACGGACTATCTCTTTTGAGGTTATTTTGTAGGCTGTATTCAATGCTGAAAAATTGTTATAAAATGATTTGTCACTTTACTTTCATTGCCGTGAAGATGATAACCCTATTGTAAAATCTTACGTGAGATCTCAGGTGAGATCTCACTTGAGATCTCATGCCAAAATCTTATGTAAAGATTTTTTTGTTTTTTATGTGTTTTAAATCATTCTTAGTCGATTCGAGAATATTTTTGAAAAATTTGAACTTCGAAAATTCTTTAAAAACCTGACTATATTTTTTTTAGTCAAAATGTTTGATAAATTTTCTAAGTTAAAATTTTTCAAAAATAGTCACTAATCGACGCAGAATGGTTTAAAACACATAAAACACAAAAAATTAGTTATATGAGATTTTGGCATGAGATGTCAAGTGAGATCTCACCTGAGATCTCACGTTAGTTTTTACAGTAGGGAATCTTACATCAGTAGTATTAAAAAGTCAATAAAAGTAATAATTTTAATTATCTTATAATAATTTTATGACGTAAGAAATAACCTCAAAAGAGATAGTTAGTTTCTAATCGCAGATAGGTCTTTTCTAATCGTAATACGTAAGATAAGTCTTTTCTCTTTGGACCCATCAAAATGATCTTTTAGAAAAATAACGAATAAAAATGATCTTATTGAGTTTATTCACCTAGAGCTTGCAAAACTTACTTTTTTATACAGAAAAGATCATTACAACTACATTCAACCTATAATCCGACTACCCCCCTTAAATGCTGCTAATAATTTCCAATCGAAGTAGCACCTGCAAAAGTCGGCAAGCCGAGCATCTTGGCCGTCTCCAAAAATCCATCTAATGTGCAGCAGTAGGCGTAACCCTTATCTATATGCGAGAACTGAGGGAACATGGACTCGCAGAGCATCTGGCGCTTGCAGATAATGTAATCGGAGCTGATCTTGTCGAGATGAGGATTGTTGACGACGAGGAAGACCATGCCGCGATTCGCCTTCTTGTCGTAGATGTACTTGAAGAGGATCTTCGGGGCCGGGAGGATAGAGCGTTCATTAACGTCGCGGGCAAGGTAGATCTTACGCTGGATATCTTTGTTGCTGTGCATTGTGAGGATTCCAATGCTACCCGACCATACGTCCAGATCCGCCATTGTTTCGCTCGCTGCGTAAAAGAAAGAATTTCCGTCAGAACATTTTTTTTATATTTTCCATATCAACACAAAATGCATTCATCTGACAACAAATTTTAACCCTCACTTTTTGAATCTGATTTTGTTACGTTGTTTACGAAGTAGGGTACTTGTAGGACTCCGCCAATAATTGTTTATAAATTCAATTCTTTTCACTTATTTTAAGTAAGAATTTGTAACAGGGGTTTTTGAGGTTACTAACGGTGAATCCTCTATCTAAGGGGTACCATTAATTAAGATAGGTGAAGTGTCCCTATTCTGGAATCGGAAAATTGAGTCGCTACATATCTATATATACCAAAAACATGTTACTTGACGCACCTACCCCCACCCCCCCCCCCCTCCTGGACTCAAGAAACGTTTATATTACTGAATATTTTTATTTTCAGCACTCAGTCGATCAAATTTTGCAAACAAATATTGAAAATATATGTTTTTACATTCTTTATAACAACATTTTTTTCCAGAGTTGAAAACCGCCATTTTATAATCTAAAAACATTCTAAGATCAAAAGAAAACTTGAGAAATCGTCAAATTGTTTTCATATATGATGGGTACAGGCTCGAAACTTTAGGATATGGTATATTACGATCATTATTATGTTCTCAAATATTTTCAGATTTTTTCAAGTTGTGGCTCACATAGCACCAAATATTGCAGGAATGTCGCAGGATATTGCGAATAGGTTGCTGTGATATTGCGAATAGGTTGATATATTGCAGCTACATTTCTGTGATATTCCAGTATGATTTTCAAGATTGCAGTATTGCAGCAATTTTTTATAATATTACATTACGATATATCACATTGTAATATTGCAGTGATATACTTGTAATACGGCGTGATTATAAATTACTACGCAAGATTGTTGCAATAATTCTACAATATTACATTGTGATAAATCACATCGTTATATACGTAGTACATTACTGCAATATTGTTCTGTGACGTATCACATTGCAATATTACAACTATATTCCTGCAAAATTACAGAATGACATTCCTGTATGCATTTCAAACTAATACTGTGGAAATATTTCTACTATATCATATGGCAATAAATCAGTCATCATTTGTTTAACGAGAACATTTTAATTTTATCGTTTTATGTTTTAATAATGTAATTCGTCAAGATTTACGTAAAAACAAATCAAGGGAAACCGATTATAGTCAGTGTACATTATTTGAACGTCAATTTTCTCAAGACTGCCGCTAGATGTCGCTTTGATGTTTTCAAGTGCTACGATTCGTCTTAAGTTACTATACAAGGACGGTTCCAACATTCCGATAATGTGTGTCATCCCGAAGCTGCTGTGTTTGAACGATTATTGACAGGCGTTTATTACATGTATATTACTAATACTAATAATGGTAGTAGCGTTACGGCGAAATAAAAATACTAAAAAATGAAAAGGAAATTATATATATCTTCGATAAAATAATAATAATATGACTGGAATGTCACTGAAATATTACCCAGTATTTCCATTATTATTGTGAAATGTCAGCTATAATATCGATGCCTCATACGAAGATTAACATATTTCAGCTTTTTGAAATATCGTCTAGTTTTCATGAGCTAAAAAATTGATAAAAGTAACAAAAAATTTTGTAGCAAAATACAAAAATGAAATATATTGATAGAGCAAACACGTTGATATAATTTTAAATCTTTCAAACCTATTATTTTTCGTATAAAAGTAAAATTAAATAGTATAATTTTTTCGGAAACTGAAATCTGTCTTCGTATGAGGCGTCGAAATGATATCGTAAAAACAAGGGATATGCAAGTTCAGTTTATTTGAGGTTAGAATCTATGCTTCTCTAAATTTCTAGTGTTTTTTAAATCCTTAATTACTTTTTACGATCTACAGTTATTATAAATATTATTGTTATTGTATTCACGTATTATTTAAACTTCGCTTTGGTAAGAAAAGTCGCGTGCAAAAAAAAGCAATAACGCGTATGTTGTTCTGTATATTATACACATGTAGGTTTATATAGGTATACTCTCTTCGTAAGATGGGCCGGCGCGGCTTCTGTGCATATCTCACGCGCATATTTTTACGATATGGGATCGCAAATAGTACGCTTTACAATTAATATCGTAAAAGTTGCGATATCTTACTTTTACGATACGAATTTTACGATACAGCTTTCTCAGTGTAATAATATTTCTGCAATATCACTGCAATATTTCCCGTTCTCACCGCAACAACTAAAAACCTATACTAATATTGTTGTGATGTTGCTGAAATGTTGCTTGATTGTCACCAAAATAATTGTACTGATATTTACCGTAATATTCCTGTCATAAAACCGTCGCAGATATTAAATGTTGCTGCAGTATCACTGCAATATTACTGCTATATATCACAGGAATATTTAATATTGCGTGTAGTACTCATGTGATATTAATGCAATATTGAGTGTTATGTGGAACGGAAGCTACGATTACGAAAAGCCGTATTTTTATCGATTTTTTGTCTATTTTGCTCTACAAAGGGTTCATTAGCCTTTAGTTTGCCTTCAAATTCTGAAAATTGACTGCTATTACTCATAATATACCATAAAACATAGATTTCTTAATACTTCATTATTTTATAAGGTCTGAAGGATCATAAATGTTTGTGATTAACAACATGCTTACGAGAAGAACATCAACCCTGTGGAACTCGGCTTTTAATCACGCTTTAGAATGTGCTTTCTGGTACCTAAAAATTAAGCCTAGCACTCTCAGTTTGTTCTAATGGGCCCCTGTATTCGAGATATAAGCTATTTATCTTCGAATGCGTTATTTTAGTGAAAAAGTGTATCTCTTTTAGTGATTATAAATATGCATCTATTGACACTAAAAAAATAGCTTGAAATATAATAAAAGTAGGCAAAAAGAGCTTTAATTTGAGACCTGAAACGGTAAAAAATATTAATCTGACCAGAACTCGATTGTCAAGGTCATTTGACTACCCGATTCCGGGGTAAAAAATAGGGGTCCTCATTTAAAAAAACACTGTAACCTTCAAATGACCTTGAAAATCGAGTTCAAAGTCAAGGTCGTTGGTACCATTGGGTGGCCCTCTCTGTCCCCTTAAACTTTTGTAGAGGTAATTTTTTGATATCATTCGTTTTTATAGAGGTTACCTGCGTGGATGGATTAAAATGAAACACCCTGTATAAGGACCCAATAGAACAAACTAACGGTTCTAGGCTTCATTTTTAGGTACCAGATAGCACCTCCCAAAGCCTCATCAACATCCGAGTTCCGCAGAGTTGGTGTTGTTATTGTTACTCTAATAACCGTATTTTCGCCGTTTCTTTGCTCTATTTTGCTCTTCAAAGGGTTCATTAATCTTTAGACTGCCTTTAAATTCTTAGAATCAGCTACTATTAACCATAATGTACCACACAAAATGCATTTCTTAATACTTCATTATTTTATGAGACCTGGAGGACCCAAAATTTTTGTGATTAGCAACACATTTAGTATAATAAACGTTTTCTTTTAACTATTTCTTGTCTATTTCGCTCTACAAAGGGTTTATTTATATTCATTAATATATATTGTTACACAATTTGTGTAATTTTATATTGTGTTGTGATTTATACATAGGTTTTTTCTCATTATACCCTAAAACTTACGTTTTACAAACGTATAGTCTAGGAAAGTACAAGTTCTTCCATATTAATTCATAAATTGCATCTACAAAAGATTAAAAAAAATTAATTTAGTAATAATAAAATATATGTATAAAATATTATTCGTCATAGTTTTTATTTATTTTTCATATGCTGCCGGATTGGTAAGTAATGAATACAAAATTATATTAAAATCAAAATTATAACTAAATCAACTAACTAATGGTCAAGTCAAGAAATTAATTATGGCATTCTCAGAAAAGTTTATATACACACATGATTATATCGAATGTGTAATTATTTTTAACATTTTATAATTATCGGGACATTCTCCAACTTCCGCTTTACCGCTTTACGCTTTATTATTTTGTGTTTATATAAAACTTTCGTACAATATCATAAATAATAAAAAATAACTACAAATATACGGGACCGTCGATCCAGTTCAAGGTGTATCAGAAAGAAACATTTTTTTTAGTTAAAAAAATAAATTTATCTACGGTTTGTCTAGTGAAGAATTGTGAAAGTGAACGTCCACGGTGGGGCTCCGAAGGCATCCTATCGTACCTACTTATGCTTGCCATCGTGGCGCTATTGCCGCGCCCCTTGATATACAGTTTGGGTCCACCAATTTAGAATCACTATTATAAGTCCTGCACAATTTGGACAGCAGATTATTTTTTACCTTAAATGCATGAACATTATTTTTTTAGATGTTTATCGTTGGGTTCCTCCAACCCGAGTAAAAATGATTTTTTGTAACACAAGCACAATTTTCGCGTTTTTGTGTACCTATTGAACGGGCCTAAAGGACAATTTTTTAGACCGGCGAGCGCAAAAGTAATTAAGCGGGCGTAAAAGTAAATAAGCGGGCGCAAAAGTAATAAGCGGGCGCAAAAGTAATAAGCGGGCGCAAAAGTAACTTTTGAGCCCACTAAAATTTTTCGGAAAATTGCTATAATATATATATATATATATATATATATATATATATATATATATATTTAGCCCCGCTTAATTTGCTAGAAAAACGCAAAAATCAATACATGCGTTACAAAAAATATGGTGTGCGTCAAGGGCAAAGTGGGCTTTGCACCCTAGGTACACAATATACTATTATATATAACTGTATATAACCATATATAATTATATTTGGCTATATACAATTATATATAAAATTATATATAAACTATAACTACTTTACGCCCGCTCGTTCCGCCAATAGAAATGAGAAAGAAACTGGCCTAAACTTGATTTGTGAAAATCATTACATGTGTTACAAAAAATATAGTGTGCACCACGGGCGAGAGGGCCTTTTTGACCTAGTGTGTTTGCAGTACTCGTTTCCGGTTCGCTGTACAAACTCGCCTTCTGTTCGTACTAGTTCGCCTACAACTCGTATTGCAAACGCACACTCGGTCAGAAATTGCCCACTTCTCGCCCTTGGTACACAATGTACTATTTTATAACACGTGTATTGAAACGGCCTCTTATCAATCCATGTCAAGCCCACAGACGCTCGGAATTCTCCATTTTCCACTGGCTTCATATACATAAAAGAGGCCTTATATGAACTTGTTAAAAGAATACGGTGTGTAACAGGAGGTGAAAGGGCTTTCCAAACTCGAATGATGATTTTGAGCAGTAATGATCCTCGCATAGAAAAATCCGATTTACTCCACTTGTTGCACAATCTACTATGTTTACTCTTGTAAGGACATAGTTCGTAAAGTGAGTGTTAAATAATAACGCCTTATAATTGAAAGTCTATTTATAGCAAATATGTCATCACATACAATATGCTTATAATTTTAAGATATACTCGGTAAATAAAATTGTAAATATTACATAAGTTTGTAGACTAAATTGATTAAAATAAAATGCTTTATGGTAGCAACTAACATATTATCAGTACAAATTTTAAAGTATAGTCACTGTTAAAAAAATGCTTTGGCTGATAATCTATTTTATCATAAAAACAAATAATTTTATGAGTTGTAAATTTGTAGAAATATAATTCTAGGATCAATTAATATTTGGTAAAGTGAGACTTTACTTTTTTCAAGCCTAGGGTACGTAACACTAGAACTCACTTCCTTGCAATGTGAGATATCGGCCTGTCATCTGCCATCATTATGTAAATTTAAAACAACTTTATGCAGCACTCTCAGATATCAGCATGGTCACCGAAGAAAACAACTACCTCGTTTTTAATAATACTTTGTATATTGTTATGTATTCTTCTAACTTATTTTGCACAGGTCCGATTTAATCGTTATTTACGTTGTGTTAATTTGAGTATATTCATTGGCGCGAGAGTTTTTATCTGATTGTATTCGACGTTTACATGGGTATTTTCTACTAATAAGAATTTTATTTATACAATTGACGATCTATGATGGTGACCATCTGTTTTAGCTATAAAAAGTCCGTACATATTTTAACAGTGTGATAACAAATATGATTTTACTATATTATTGTGACTTGAATCAATAAATATTTATTACTTCAACAAACAAAAAGTATATTTATCTATCTGCATAAACACACAAATATATGCATAAATGCATAAATATACTTACATGCAAACACATGCACAAATAAATATACTCAGAAACATACTTACATGCACAAATACACATATATACAGATACAATCACATACATAAACAGATAGATAGATATAAACATATACACAAGCACATAAATAGGTAAGAAACAGTACCCGAGGGTTAGCGCAAATAGATATATAGAGTGATCTTTAAATCTCACAATTATTTATTAAAAATGAATGACTATAACTAGTTGTGTGCATACCTAATTTGCGAATGATGCTTGACATGTAGTGCCAGTTACCCTCGTGCACACTTCTCCATATGGGCACCGTGTTCTCGTAAAAGTAGGTACTCGCCTGCTGCGACTTATAGAAAAAGTCGTGGCGCGAGATCAGCTGGCCCTCCACGAAGTACTTGCTGTCGTCCACTGAAAGTATTTATGCAAAAAGATTGCATTTAGTATTTTGCATTTTACCAATCACATATTTGTTAACTCTGCCTTTGGCTAGGATATGTGGATCGACATGTTCGAATATATAAAAGATTTGGATTACATTAGACATTCTAGATGAAAAGTATTTTAAAAGATAATAGACTCTATTTGAATTGTTATGAATTTGAGTTCATTACTCCATTTGTATGAATTAAACCATTTATAAAATACTTCTTGTCTAGAAATTAGTCATTGTAAAGTAAAATGGCTAATTCCTGGCCAATAAATGTTCACTTGCCTACTATGGTTAGTAAGATCAATATATTACTAAAATTTTATTTCTCTTGATTTTTTAATGAAAATTTTTTATTTTTGATAAAAAGAAAATCAATGAATAATAAGATTTTGTGAACAATAATATTGATTAAGCTAAATTAGAAAAACATGATCTGATATACTGTAAAATCTGATATAATTTCCTTATATTGGATATGTACCTTTTTGTATACCGTCTTCACGAGGGTCGTGTCTTACGATAGCATATGTACTTTATTCAAAATATTAACCAAGGAAACAGCGATAAGTAACCATTATCAGTCCGGATTATAATTTTCAATTGTGATTATTTTGAAAATACTTATTTCGTAAATAACACTTACAAAATAGTAAAAATAATTACGATCGCTCACCCAACACGTCATTTAAGTACCATTCGGAACCGTCGGGATTATCAAAGATGGAGCGTAGTCTTTTGCGCTGGTAGTCCCTATTATAGATGTCAGAGATTTCCATCGTCGTATTCTGCAGCAACGGACTTATTTTGTAATCGCTGTTCTTGAAAAACGAACCTTTAAGAAATGAAGGAATTTTTAAGTATTTTATTTATTTTCTGAATTAAACAATCATGGGAAAATAGCTTATCTTGGACAGAAGGTACGGTAAACATGAAAGAAAATTGATTATCGCTTATTTCAGCTAATATTATCTTTTTTACAAATGTTTTCAATCAATATAACGAATTATGATCGTGATTTCAACGATCAATTATTTACTCGGATGACAAGTTAATAATGCAGATAATACATTGTAGGTAAGAAAATTGGTTAACTTTGTTCCACATTTTTATTACCTAGATAATATATTTAGATAAAGGGTTGTCTAGATCAATCAATATTTAGATACTGTTAGATAAAGCGCATTTTGTATCCTTTCATTAAACTATTATTTAAGCTAAATATGACTTATTATGTTGAACAATTATTTAATAAATAAAGATACTTTATATCTATACTGTTAATTAGATACAATTATGCAGGCACTTGCCCATGACTGGTAATAAGTTATCTGCATTCAAATACTTCTCTGTCTGCCCTCGATGCAGGCAACGATCTTGGCATGGGCCCAAATCGGTATCTTGTTTTCCGTATCGTAAACGATCATGTCGATCACGGGCAGGAAGGTAAAGAGGTTCAAGAGGAAGCCGATCTGAATGCACATGCCCATCGGGCAGTTATTACGTTTCAACCGCGTAGTCGGCATCGACTCCCTCGTACAACCGACTCGCTCGAACATCGTCGATTTCTGCGTGAAACATTTTATAACAATAAAAAATTTGCTTAAAAAATTGTTTTCTAGTGTTAAAAAAAGAATAAGTAAATTAGCAACAAATTATCTAATTGCCTAGTACTAAAAGCTGATGGGTGATGCGGAAACTTCGTGAAAATAAAAAATTACAAATTTAATTGTATTAATTTAAATTTATAAAGGGACGCACGGTGGCTTAAATGGTAAGAAACGTGCCTCTTATGACAATGCTGTGCAAGGGACGTGGCTTCGCATCCTCGACAGTTTTAATTTTTCGCGGACATTTAAAATAAATATCTTTCCAGGCGATTTGGTAGCGTAGATTGGGTTTGCAACCCGCTGTCTGGGTAAGGACAGTAATGCCCGCATATTTAATTAAAAAAAAAGAAAAATTATTTTTCAGTGTCTCATATTAGATCCCTTATAGCTCCTACGTGAAACCATAAAGAGTATTTTATTTGGTAGGAGGTAAAACTAGGCATTTCATATGTAAGAGTGTCTTGTTTTACCTCTCAACCGATTTTTCTAAATGAGAAAAATGGCATTTGGTTACAATGGGGGATATTTAGGTTATACCATCTGGGCGGTAATTTAAAAATGGGAGACACGCACATATACATACATATATACGCAGACATACTCATACATACACGTTTGTATCCCCGATATTAACCCTCAAATAATCAACCAGTGCGCCTGAAGTGACCTGTATCAAACTGGTTGTGATATGAAGTATACCAGAAAAGGTTTTCAATTTATTTAATGCTATATCTTTAATTGGCTTCGTCAGTTATTTTTACTATATCTTTTCTTCCATCTATTTTCTTTATTATTTCCCCATTACAAATATTTAGGAAAGAAAAATTAAAAATAATGAGTATTATTGATTCGAGAAAACGTTAACGTGCAGTAGTAGGAATAAATTAGTCTGGAAAACTGTACCAAATTGTACCTCACGGTGCCTTGATATTTCAAGCTATACAAAGTATGTCACACTGTGCTAAACTATGCCAATGCATGTAAGAGTATTCCGATTTGGAAATTAGCAATTACTTAGCTCGTGAAGATCAATAATTTCCTCTGTTAATAAAAAATTTAGCAAATTATTGGTGCAATGTACTACAGTTTAGCACATTTTTATATTATTTGGCATACTATTTGGCGCATAAGTATGCCTAACCGTGAAAAATGTGCCAAGCTGTGACAAATTGTCCTAAAATATAAAAATAGTATATTGTGCAACTAGGGGGAGGGGGGGGGGGTATGGGCCATTTCTAGGAGACGGTGAGATGAGTTTAGCACCAGTCGGAGTCGAGGGCGCCGAGCGCACCCGAGACGCAGACAAGTGCTAAAATTATCATCCAAGTTAGAAATTGCCCTCCCCCTTGTTACAGACAGCACTTTTTTGACAAGTGCATGTAAGGTCCTTTTATTGCATATAAGGCGAATGGGGAGCTACACATTTTGAGTCGTGCGCCAATCACTTACTCAAAATACTAGAATTTCTCAAAATTTCAAGAATTTCTTAAACTTAAAAATTTTAAAATTATCCAACATTCTCCAAATATTTCAAATTTTTCCAAAAATATTCTAATATTTTCAAAATATTCCAATATTTTCAGAACATTCCAATATTTTCAAAACATTCCAATATTTTCAAAATATTCCAATATTTTCAAAATTTTGACAATTTTAACAATTTTGAACATTTTTTTAAAAGTTTGAACTTGTGGAGTAATGAATCCATTACTCAACTGTTTGAAGGTGTGTAATGGATGTTACGGCCCTAGAGCAGTAATGGATTCATTACTCCACAGTTTTATCAAACACGCTTAAATGGGCATCTTGCCATTCACTTTAGATGCATGAAAAAGGGCCTATTACATGCACGTGGTAAGAAAAAAATATTAAAGCCCCAAACAACACCTGAGAACCGGCAACACCGAAGTAGGCGCCACCATGACACTTGAGAAATGCAGAACCGATGACGAGGGTCTCGCCGTCGGCGACCAGCAGGTTATTCGGACATGCGACCCTGACCTCGGATTTGCCGGACGTCAGCTCGAAACTCGTGTGACTCTGGATGCGTGGGTACAGGAAGTCGGAGCTGTTGTGGCGCAGCAACAGCGGCTGGTTCTGATGAAAATCGTGGGTGATGTTGATGTAGCAGAGGTTGAGATTCATGGGAGGCGCGGCGGTGCCGGAGTCTGCCATAGCCAATACATCTAGGCATAGAAGGCATAAGTTTTAATTTTGTTGTGGTTTGGCACTAAGCTCTCGCTGGCAGATATATATTTGTTAAAAATAATGATTTGCGCGATTGTCAGAAAAGTTAAAATATATGTGTCCAATACTTTTGAATATACCTTAGAACATATAACTATCAACATTTTAATTTTCGTGGTACGACTTATTAACGATTTATCATCATTACCTATTAATCAATTATATCATTCTAAAATTTTTTGTACTAAAAATTATTAAATTGCTAGAAAACTGCGCCCTCTGCGCGCTTTACGTGCCAACCCCATTTTGCTTTTGACTTTATATATTGCATATTCTAAACAATTTAAGCTTATTTCCATTTTTGTTCTTTTTCACATTTCTTTTAGTTGTCTCAAAAAATTGATTCATATTATACTGAAAGGATTTACAGGAATAAAACACCTTTAAAACTTTAAACATTATGTAATAACTAATTTTTAACATTTTTCCAAACTACTTTTAAATACATTTACCTCCAATTTGAGAGTTGTTAGGCTTATTTATATCCATAATAGCCTTAGTATCTGAAAGAAACTATAATCACAAATGGACTAAATTATTCCAGATTTAGGGAATCCACTTTTCAATACGTTAATTTTTCTATGCATGCGCATGTAGTAATTTGTCTACTTATTCAAAATTTATTTTGTGTATTGATTTAGAAACTAATGCATTAAAACGGAGATTCCTCAATGCTCGTGCAATTTGGTCCATTGGTGCCCTGGGGACCAAACGGACAGTTGATGACTAAGAGCTCGAATAATTTTCTTTATGTCCTTCCATCCTTTTTTTATGTATGTAATCACATAATCATAAAATAAAATTTCCTAGATTTAAAAAAATTAACTTTAAACGTAACTCTTCCATTAAACATTTTTTTCTCGTAAAATAAGCATGGTACATCATTCCAAGAGGTCCTAATTTATTCTTTTTTATATGAAGAATATGATATAGAATTTCGGTGACGATCGATAGAATGGTGTTCCCTCAGTATTAATTTAAATTTGAGACATTTATTTTTCTTGCGTGATTTTTAGGGTTTTTCTTAATAGTTTTCTTAACACTTCTCTCACGCCGTCAATTTTGATTTTATGTTAAGTTTGTTAATAAAAGCCATGCATTGAGACAAGCAATTTGAAACCTGTTAGAACCTGTCTATGCCTTACCAGGAAGTTGCATTGTAGAGCTTTTTAGACTGGGGTAGCAAGAATTCGGCGGATTTACTCATATAAATTCCGGTGAATGTTACAAAGCTTATTTTTGTATAATTGTTTAATTTTGTTTAAATTTATGATATAATGCTGATCAAATATCTGACTTAATAATTATTGACGAAAACTGTGATAAAATGCCAAACAAATTTCTATCCTACAAATTAGTAAACCGCTGCCAATTTATTGGCACTTAGCTTCCTCAAACTAAATCAATTGATCTAATATAAAAAATTTTGTTGTAATAAATTAATTTTCACCACACTGCGCGTAAAGTGCTGACTGTACGCCCTCTCAGCAGGCCGTACAGTACCGCATGGACTGCCTAGGGAATAAACTGACTTGCGCATGCGCGATGCGCCTTTTTCCGCTCTCGACTGCGTCTCGAGCGGTAAAACAGCGCGTCGCGCGTACACAAGTCACTTTACTTCTAGGCAGAGCATGGGGTACTGTACGGCCTGCTGAGATGCGTACAGTCATTTCTTTACGGGGGTGTGGTGAAAAGTAGTATACGCACCTCTGGAGTACAGTAGGCAAGCATGCACTGTGTGAAATGCCGACCTCGCTTCGCTCGGTCGGCAACGTCACACAGTGCGTACATTGCCCACTTTACTCCCTTGATGCATAATGTACTATTTATATTCCCCGGTAGAAAGTTAGCTAGAATGGCTGGTTAGCTTATTAATTATTAGCCAGATTAATAAGCTATTAATAAAGTCAAATTATAGCTAATATCTGGCTAGAATCTGCTTAAAACTGTGCTTTAAGCAAGAACGTATTTTGTTTGTAAATCTAACCTATTTATATTTTGTTTTGAAAAGTTATTAGTTTTTAAAAATATACATTATTATACTTTATTGAATCTTCAATATAGTATGCCGCCAAAATAAATATTTTGATCAACAAATAACAACTTACGAGATTATAGAAATATGTATATGCAATACTAAAAGTATTTGATAACTAATAATTTCCTTTCCGAAAATTAGTCAATCATAACTTAGCCAACAAAAATGTTGTGATTGATGTCGAAAATAAAATTTTATAATAAAACTTCATTGTAAAACCACAAATATTTGTTTACCAATTCTCCAAATTTCGTCACAACTTACATTATTCTGTTTTTATTGTTATTTTTAAAATAATTATATGACTACATGTATTATATTATTTATAACATAAATTTCTTTAATAAAGACACTTACATTTTATTCAGGGTTTTGGTACTTTTTGTGTTAATAATACTTTTTAAATGCTCGCGTCGTTATGTAAACAAATAACCTAACCTACATTACTACTAGACATTTAAGATACATTTTTAACTTTAATTTAGTAAAATACTTAATGTAGTATGATTAGAATTGCGTATTACTTTGATTATTATAAAACTTTTATTATTTCCATTATTAATTAATACATAAATTAATTAGTTTAACAATTTTATATTAACCAGAATATTAAGCAGAATCTAGCTAGAAATTAGCTAAAAAGCATGTGGTTTTTAACTGATTTCTAGCTAATTTCTTAACAAGAATTAAAGCAGATAGCTTTAGCTATCTGGCTCTAGCTAATATCTGGCTAGAAACTAGCTTAGATTTCTACCAGGGTTGTTATATCTCTTTTTAATTAGGGGTTCAAAAAATGTGTGCTGATTTATCATTCATGTTTAATTCACAACAGTTAATTCAACTAGCTGTAGCCATAATCTTATTTTTATTATACATTAATATTTTTAATTTACATCTATACAAAAAATTAAATCTGTTTTAAGCAGTTTCCGATACTATTATTCTCTTAAATGAATAATTTTAATTTTATACATTTCACCACTAATTTGAATTCAATAATATCTAAAATCACATAATTAGATAATTCATACCTATCATTTTTACCCAGATTTATAAGAAATAAAACATGAAAAATATCTTTTAAATCAATATTTCAAAATATGAATGGAAAAGCTTTAAAAATAGAGAAATATCACCGTTTATAAGTTATTTTATACTTTTCAAATGCAAAATGAAGCGATCATAGAGCCCTCCTTGGCTTAGTGGGTAAGACGCTTGCCTACCGATTCAAGGCGTTCAAACTGTCAAAGGTTCGATTCCCGGTGAAAATTCTCGAGAAATTTTTTTTTGAGTTATTCGTCTGGAAAAGATCTCCGATTACGCATTGTGCTTGGGAGCCGGACGTAAGTATGCGCCCATATTTATAGCCTCCTCAAAAGTGTCTCAGACGCTAGTAAGCAGGTGATGGGTTTCGCTCTACCGACATCGCACAACACAACAAACAAGTATATAAAATTCAAATGTAAAATACAAAATCACATATATATTGTGACATATCGGAATCTTAAAAAAGAGGAGACACATGGCCACTAAATACAATGAACGAAAGAATTAAATAAACATAATATTTCTAAAATACAAAAATAATTTACCTTATCGATTTCAGAATATCGTAAAATATCGTAAAATACAGAAATCATTGTAAAACAAAAACGGGTGGATGAATCTTAAAATTTCTTTTTAATTCAGAATCTTCATTAAGAAACAAAAAAATGAGCCCTAGGTCGAAAAATATGACCGCGCTGTTCTCGAGATATAAACAACCAAAACAATTAAGAAAAAAATAACCTCAAATAACTTGGAATGTAAAAGTCGTTGTAATGTGGGCTTCTAACTGTCTCAAGATATAGTAAGAAACTATATTTCTATAAATATTCAGAAGGAATACTGACGTTTTACTTAAGTTATTGTTCTCAACAAAAACAAGATTCTTTTTTACAAAATGATTTTCATCTCGAAAAAAAAGTAGAAAGGCTTGAAATTTTTTTATTTAAACTCCCTAGAAAAATAGCGTATTTTGGCTTCTAATGTCTCAAAACATGATTCTAACATGTTTTTAGCAAAACTTTCTTTTACCATCACAAAGCTTCCTCTATGAGGACGCAATATTTACTTGCAATTATTGACTGTTTTCAACAATAATTAACACAATTCTCCTAATAATTTTTCTTGAAATATTCTTTATAAAAATTGAGATTGTTCTCTCAAAATTGCTTCTTTTTGTTTAGATTATGGAAAAAATGTGGATATCGCATAACGGATGTTTTTCATAGTTTTCTTAAAATTTTAACATTGAAAAAAAAACGTTTTCTAAAATATTTTCTGAAATATTACTATTTTGTATGCTTTTAGTGGAGGCATAGTGCGTTTCCTACACATAAGAATTGTACACGTAATTATTGTGCACAATTTAGCTTTGGTCAAATATATCTATATATAATTTGACCAATGCTGAATTGTGTACAATAATTACGTGTATAATTCTTATGTGTAAGAAACGCGCTATGCCTTAGTATGGATGCTGGTCGAATGGAACATTGTGCATTTTGAGTAGTGTAACATAGAAATGACTATTTCTACTCTCTTTTGTGGGTAGCAATCGTTATTTCTCACCACATTAAGGTGATGTTAAACCCCGTGTTTCTGGTAAATACGGGGAACCACTTTTTTGATTCATTTTTCAATTTTAAGAAAATATCTCTATGAAAAGTTGTTCTTTTTGGTTAGAACAACAACTTTTCATAGAGATATTTACTCAAAATTGAAAATGAAATGAGTAAAGCGGATCCTCGTATTTGTCGGTGACAGATGGCTTTAGCATCACCTTAATCAGGCACACTCGAAATGCGTAATTTTCGATTCGGTTTCTAGATATCACAAAGGGCTCATTTCATGCGTGTGTTGAGAGAAAATAGTTCCTCCATGGATATAATTAAGTGATGTACATAAAACTATTTTTTAATTAGAGAATATTATATCTTACATTTTGGCAGAATACAAATAAAACAGGCAAATAGCAGCAGGATCGAAAGACGAAGCATCATACTGCTGAAACGCTTTGTGTCAATGGTCACCGTCTTGCATTTCAAACACTATTGAGTGCCAAAGACTCGAGAAATATGCGTTATTACGAGAACGCTTTGTAAACGCACTTTAGGTAAGTGACGAGTATTTTGTTAGGATGGCGCACGCGAGCCACATTTTATTTAATGCAATGACGTGGCAAAGTATAGCCTGCACGTAGTGCCCATTATCACGGTGTATTGTGATAGTTACATAAAATTTTTAAATGCAAATATATTTGGACTTGATCGGTTGCTTGATTACATTTTTGCGAATTAAAAGGAAGACTCATTTAAGATCGAATAGAGTAATATTAGGTAGTGAAATTAGCAATCGGCCATTTTAGAGAACATTTGTTATTAAGCTATTATAAAACAACCATTTTTCTTTACCTAGAACCGGTTTTAATAAACTATAAATATATTTATGTTTTTGATAGAATGTTTATTCTTGCTCACATAATGTGCAGGATAACTACAATATACACTTTTGATAGATACGATGAAAAGGCTAGTAGTCAACCTTCTGCAAATATACATTCTAATGGAAAAAGGGGCTTAAGGAATATTCAATGAATAATACACAATTTGAAATAATTTTAAATATTCTGAATGATATTCAAGATCAGAACGTAAGTTAAAAACAAATTAAATTTTCACAATAATGATTCTTTCACACACATAAGTACAAACACTTGGTTCTATTCTCTCTCCCGACAATATGAAGTTAATTTGTTCAATTGAAGATACGATGGAAATGCAGAAGATTCGGACTGATGATGACTGCTTGAAGAAAAGTTCGAAAAGTAGAGGCGTAACCATCATTGTTTAACATATTTATTAGTGTCACCAGTTCTTTCGGATAACGACAGCGACGCTTCGCGCCGATTCCAGTGAGAGAAAAATTAGATGTTCGACTATTGACGGCCAACTTGTGAGTGTCTTAAGTGTTGGCAACTCGAATAAGGTGCTTCCGCTTCTTGCTCCCACTTTCTTTCATACTTCTCAGTTTCTCGCCTTCTATTATTCAGGATCATGTATAACAATATCTATAAATAAATATCGAAAAAAAATTATTTTATGGTTACTTGTTTGTAATGTGGTAAAAAAGAGGCAAGTATCTAAAGGCAGTCTGACCTAGTTTCCTGAATATTAACTGCAACTACTGAAACGCTGACTTTTTATTCCTTCATCCCAATGCAAAATCACTACGATATCAAAACAGATTAAACGCTACTGCGAAATAAATATAAAAATAAATTAAAATAAAATTAAATTAAAATTTAAATGCAATCGCGAAATTCTCGTACTATACAAGTAATATATACTCAATCTACATTTCCTTACACTACACTATAGCTTTATGGCTATTAAAAATTCCAATAAACTCCTATAACGATCTCAAACAAAATCGCGTCAGCACCCACCCACTCGCCTAATCAGCGCTACCCGTTCGGAAACTCCCAGCGCTCATATTTTTTTCGCTCGCTCACGGCCGACATAGCATTGCGTTACGTATACGTTCGTCTTTGACGTGCGCCTCGTTGAGCATCGGGAACGGAATTAGAGAGAGAGTTTTAGATGGCTGGACGGAGAGGTTGGGTGTATGCAGGCGTTTGATTTCTGGACTGTTACAGTGGAGATTACAAAAAATAATGTTTTCTCAACGCAGGCATGAAATGAGCCTTTTTTCATGCCTATAAATAGCGTAGAAAATTTCGCATTTTAAGTGTGTTTGGAAAAAGTGTTAAATATTTTACCAATCAGTCAATCGATAAAAAATGCTTAATCGAACAATATAAAAGGAATTCGAGCTAATTTTTATCAATAGTAAATAATGTTTTTTTTTAATTATTGCAATATGTTGAGAATCAAGTTTTGACTCATTTTATGCTATCACACAAAACTGAATATTTTTTACTATTCATATAATTTAACCTTAACATAGTATATATTGTCTGGTTAAATATTTTCTATCGATACACGATAATAACTAACTTTTGGTACGGGTTTTTCAATGAGTACTACCTTAAATTCATAAAATGAACAAAAATGGAACGAACCTTTTCTTAAACTCTAATCTGTTAGAATGAAATATACTAATTTTCAGAAAGGTGAAGATAAAAATTTCAAGAAAGGTGTATTCCATGTTACTCAATGCTAGACTAAAATTATTTATATTCCTAGCGGAAATGCTTTTCATACAATAAGTATGCCAAGATCGCTTGAAAAATATAAAATCGATACATTTGATATACTTAGGACAATAACAAATTTATGAAATGAAGCAACTTATTAAATCTGTTAAACTAACCTATGCCATACGGCGATTCTTTTCTTTAAATAATCAACGTGGCTACAAAAAGGATACTAAAATAATATTTTTTTGACGTCATGTTAAGTAGTGTAGCATGATCAGTAATTCACTTATAATAATAATATTACAATAATGGTTTAATTAACTACTCACAGCTATAAAATTTGGATGTAATATTATCTATAGAATTAAATAACAAATTTAATCGTGTTTATTTTATAAACTAATATATATATATATACATATTAATAATAAAATTTAGAAAGCAATAACATGCTTTTATTCTAGTTTTTATCATTGTAATTCTCGCCTCAACTGTAATGATATCTTTGATAAAAAATCCGGTTACCCAGCGCTATCCAGGTCAGAATTCAAAGTTTCTATAATAACCCACAGAGAAGCGCAAAAAAACGGCTAATGCGACGTGCCGCGCGCAGTGAAAAGAGCCGCGCAGCGCGGCAGAATAAAAAAGAAATTAAAAGAGACTCGGTATATATACGGAAGGCGAAGGAAGGCAGCTAAGCATGGGAGGAAAAAAAATGCCTAGGATAGGCATAAAGCTGAAACGTCGAAGCGCGCGCGCAGGAGATAAAAGAGAGGGGCTGCTTTACTGTACGGCAAAGGGAGGAGGAGGAGGAGGAAGAGCGTGTGTATATCGATTTTCCAACCGATTAGTCAACTGTGTGTGTGCACGAACCAACGCCCCAGCGACCTGCTCACCTGTATATTATAACGCTCGCAGAGCCCCAAGAAATCTGCTACTGCTGCTGCTGCTGCTGCTTTCGCTCTCCCTTTTTACTCACTGTCTTTGTCTCGGTCTACTCTCGCTCTCTTTCGCTTGTGGCGTGGTTTAGCCTCCAAAGCTAAAGTAAGGCGTGTACACGTACATTCCTCTTTTCCTTCTAAATTAAAGTTGAACGTACGCTTATAGAAAGTACTTTTGCCACGCTTTACAATTTGTCTGATGTACGTTTTCCTGAAGGAAATTCATTCCAAAAGCAATTGCTATTTCAATATTTGAGATAATTTGTTACAGAATGTTAAAATGCAAAAATGAAGTAAATCACTCCCGATTTTATAGATCCGAACTAAAAAAAAAATTATTTATTGTTATTAAAATTATTATTTTCTTTATTAATTTTCTTACAAAAAAAAATTGAAAAATAATTTTTATCTTGAATCAAATTCAAGAAACTTTAGTTTTTTAAGGTCACAGGCGTAAATACATATAATAAAGAATGTAAAAAATAATTTTTAGATCAAAAGATTAAAAATTTGAAAAAATATCCTACGGTAACTGTGAAAGTGTCAATTTTGAGAGTCACCGATGAATACAGTGTGTAGCAATGAGTTAGGTTAGATCATTTTTTTCTTTTGATGATTCGTCAACTTTCTTGTTATGTACATAATATAATTAAGTATAAAATTGAACATTTAACCTGTTTTTAGAACAAAATTACACTTATTAATATTTTTGCAAATTTTCATATTTAGACACCATTTTACACCCTTAAATAGTTAATTGTACATTATCTAACAAGGGAATGAAGTCGAAGATTATTCCCGAGGACGGCTTACTGTCCGAGCGAAGCGTGGCTGTGGCCACTTTATAATGCATTTGCAGGAAAAAAGTAAATTCGCGGGAAAAAGTAGATTTGGGGGAATCATATGCTACTTTTGTCACGCTTTTGAGGTCAACAAAGTGACCGTTGCGGTTGAGTTGGGAATAAAAAATATATTAACCTTCATTGTACATTATCAGAATAAATATTAATATTAGCGAGCCTTGGGATAAAGAGAGCTTTTTGATTTTCTCTTACTGTTTTGAACTTTAGTGTTCAGAAAAATTTGAGAATATGCATTTTAAAAGTCTGAAACTATATGATAAAGTAAATTTGTATTTGTGTTCTTTGTTTTCAAATTAAAAATAATAACACTTTCGAGGTACTTTAGATGATTTTGGTATTTCTTAAACATTTTGTAATTTCTATAAATATTGTTCATACTCAATTTTGCCAAGACATGTACTGAATTCTAGAACATTTAGAGGGAAAGCAGTACCTCAAATTTGCTATTTATTCGAACCATTCCTTAAATAGCATGTTACTCCGTAAATGATACGTACTCGGGGCAAAGTCAGCCTTGGACGATATAACATATTAAAGCATACAGTTAAATAAAAATAAGATTCTTTTGTGTTAATAATTAAGTTTTAATTATGTTATCATTTTGACTTTCCCAATGTCATGGATTAATTAGTCAGAATTAAATAAAAACCGTATTCTTGAATTTCTATCAAATTTTCGTTTATTTTGTTTTATAAATGTGTTTAGCATGTACAAATGTGTTAAAAACATTCTTTTTAAACATATATTTAAAATAAAATTAATTATATATTATTTTTTATCTTGATAACTAAAAGCTCACTTTACCCCGAGTACAGAGCAAAGTGAGCCCAAATAAATTTGTTTATTATAAAAGTGGTTCTATTTAATTTAAGAGGTTAAAACTCTTAGGTATCATTAATGAAAGTCCAAAGTATAGTTTGAAACTAATTGCAATGTATTCAATTCATACATGTTCTTTATTTCGATCAACAAACTTTTTCAGGCTCACTTTGCCATGGTCTCCCCTATAAATAATTGTTATGATAATGTAAAATGGCTTTAATACATAATGGACTATTGGAATCCATTTATAAAAATATTTCAATTTGCTCGAAATATGATTTTCTAAGTTATAGCCGATTCAATTTATATTTTAGTAATAATACTCTGAAGTTCGTCATCATCGAACAAAATTAAGGTTTTCGACATACTTATTTCCAACAGCGTTTATGGCCAATAATACGTACATGTAAACTATTTTAAAGTAGAACGTTACGACGCACGAGCGATAAACCTAAAAATCCGAAATGCAAATTCAGCGCATCGTCGCTGGTGAATTTACAGTTGCGCTCGCCGCGTGAACATGTAGGTCCTGCCTTACACCCTCTTTCCTGCATTTATAGCCGCGTAATTTTATAGATTCCATTGGAAGAAGAAACGGGTCATCGTCGTCGCAAGAAAGAAAACCCTCTAAAATAAAGCTGATATCCCTTGCTACGGCTGCTACCTCTTTTTCTTATATTATATATCTTTCGTAACTTTGCTTGAGCATTTCGATGTATTACTACGTGATTTTTCTTTGCTGGGTAAGAGGGGAAGTTACGTCGTTGAAAATAATGACCGGTCATTTGTCATCGTTGAGATCCTTAGAAATTATGGGTCTAATATTACTTTTTGAATTAAAACTTTCATATCTGTAAGATACATATTTGGAGATCCATTGCAACCCGCATATTTTAATTATCTGGGAATGTAAAATAATTTTAACAATTTTTCACAGTTATCAACATTTACATATTTATACCTATTTTCTAATATTTCTAGACATAACACATGCAAGTATTATACGTTATTAAAATCATACAGTATTATATACTTTTGTACTTATTTTCGTATTCACGTTTATCATTTATCTTTTCAAATTATAGAAATTCACAAGTATAAAAAAGTGTGTGTACTTATGTACATACGTAAGATGGTTTATAACAAATTTGGTTATTGTCGTAAAATGTGAAGATTTACAGGATTAGATGTAATTAAACGAACGAGCATTAAATTGTTCTCTTAACTGGCAAAAATAATAAACCCTTTTCGTCAACCAACTTTTTGATGAATTGGGTATTTATACAGAAATAGAACTTTGTTTGCAAAATATTAGTAAGGAAGAAACTAAATCCAAAATTAAATCTCAAATTGCGTATTTTTTTTAATATACACTAAATAGCATGCTTTATGTAAGTATTCAGCTATTTAATTTTAATTTGCTTTGCGAATATGTCGAAGATAAACGTAGAGTTGTCAACATTGCCAAACCTTTTTATAACCTGCAGACAATGCATGTACATCAACAACGCATAATGCAAAAGCCTTTTACATTATGTATTAAAAATTATTTCTTTTGTAAGTTGCTAGTTTATAATAAAAAAAACTGCTGCAAAATAAGACAGCCATTTAATTTTAGTGTTAATCCGTAAAAATCGATTATTCTAGAATTTATTGAAGAAAATTCATTTTTGTGATAACAATAGTGAAACAATAAGTGTTTTTCAAAAGTTCCTTGCGCAAACCTGTTTAACTAAACAATTTTGCATGAAAGTCTGTTAGCTGCACAACGAATATTAGATTTTGGCGTGTGTATTTATAGAGACGTGCGAGAAACACGGCGCTCCCACAATTTGCTGCAGCTAGGCATTAATTTCCGCGGATGATGATGTTGGCGAGTGAGAGAGTTGAGGACAAAACGGCAAATCATCGAATCATTAAATGATAATAGCAGATTACGGATTCGCACTATGCAAAATTGATTATCGTCGCTAATCGCGTGCGCTTATCTAAGACCGAATCCATTTATGAGATTTTTATTTACGAAAATATCTTTATGACCGTTTCGTTAATGGATTTATCCAATGTGAAATCCTGAAAAAATATCCGTCATTTTTCAAAATTCATCATTAACAAATATAAAAATCCCACTGAAAGTGTGCATTGCACATATTCTATTAAAATTTTGGTTAGGTGGGGTTGTCAAGTAAACTGAAGAGAAAAAAATGTTTGAAAATATAACTTTTAACATGGGCTCTTATGGCGAAATATGCATTTATGCCTGTAAGTACATGAAAACCAATGATTTCTTTATATAACTACCAGGACATTGTATCTTTTTAATTGTAAATTCCGATTGTTTAACAAAAATACCTGGTTGCCAGTCAAATATAAAAAATATTTAATAAATAAGTTAAATGAGTGTATTTGTGTATGCATATATATGCGTATTGTTAATATTTCTAAGGTATTTCTTCATATATTTAGGTCAATAAGTCTGACCATTGATATTGAATCAATTTTATTAAAATTTCGTTAGTTATTAGAACAGAAAAATGTGTGTTTCCCACAGGGCCACGCGTAGATACGGGTCTACGCGACGGAGTCACTTTAACTCTACTAGCGATGAAATGTCTACAATTAGTCAGCTTTTATTAACAGCTTTTAGTAGACTACATAATACATACGGTTCGATAAAAAGAAGTAAGCTTTAACATGATTTTTGTATTGATCGGAGTGTCAAAAATGAATTGCAAAGTGCAATGGTGTCCCGCAAAATGGAATAATTCAGGTATTAGGGTATGGAGCTGATCTAGACTTAAGGTGACTCCGTAGTGAAATAAAATTTCTCTACAGTTTTGATTTTTATGCATTGATACTTACATATCATATTTCTACTGATATTATGAAGTTATACAATAACTTTCAGCCATTTACCTGTCTTAGATTTAGAGTTATCCTAGGAAGTGTGTTAAATTTGAATAAAAATAGGGTTACGTTGAAAGTCATCCTGGCGAAAACCTGATTTACAAACCCAAATGAAATTTTTAAGATATGTTCTTTAAAGTATATACAAAGAAGTGTGCATTCTCTAAGATTTATTATTAATTTTTAAAATATAAAACATTAATGATTTATGATTTGGCTTACAAAAACACTAGTTTTACAATAATTTTATGTGTAATGGCTTTTAATAATAAAGTTGTTTAAAATAATTTCAAAATCAAAATACACATTTTTATTCTAAATACTTTGAAGAATACTCGCCTAAAATTTTAGCCTGATTCATTAATTTGATGTGCACTAGGATAAAATTAAAGTTTAAAAAACAAATTAGTGAGAAAACAATGTTTCTATAAAAATAGTGGCTTTATTGAATAAACTCGTTAAATGACGTTAAATGACAAAAAGATCTTTTCGTAAAGCATTTGTACGCATTGAAAAAAGATTAATACGAACATAAAAATATTTTTATTTGATAAGTTAATAGTTCAACTAACTTTTTAACCAAAAAATTATTTTCGAATTTTTGGTCGAAAATCACTAGAGAGCCACCTTGACAAGATACATATAGTAAAGAAATTGTAATAATTCATAGAGCAGGAATAATTAACCCTTTACAGATCCTGGAAGACCCACGAATTTTTTTCTTGATCTTAAAAATTCTACGTGAAAAGCTTATATAATTAAGCTCATAATTAAGGTTATTAAGCTTATATTATACAAATTAAATATATGGATCAGATCAAAGTGGACAATTTCCGATTTCATAATAGAGGCCTAAATCATTTTTCTTTCTCAAAGAGAAAACTTGAGAGAACTTTGTGACCATGAAAATTTTTTATCAGAGATTTTGACGTGTTTTAATGTTTTCAACTCATTCCCGAGTCAGAAAAATAGGTTTTGTAAAAAATGGATGTGTGTGTGTGCATGCGTGTAATGGGCGTTTACGTGTTCGAAGGCGTGCGCGCGTGTGTGTGTACGTGTGAATATATGTATGTATGTATGTGTGTGTATGTATCCCTGTATATTTAGAGTAATACACGGTTAAATTTAATGTTTCAGGGCTCAATTTTTTTTTGTTTTTGACGTACGCAGAGGGCTGGTAAATAAGATTTTTGATTTTTTTACGTTTTTTGGATTATTTAGCGATATTTCGATTATTCTTAGGCATTACACGGCCATTTTTAAGCAATGAATGCTTATTTTTTTCGTCTTTAAATTAGGATTTGAAATAAGAAAAAAATTAGAGATTCTTTCACTCGTTTTTGTTTTATAACTTCTTTTTTCAATTTTACGATTTATTTTTTAATTTTGATAAAATCAACTGAATTTGCTTGAAAGTTGCTAGTTGAATGTTTCTTAGGTCGTTGATCACGCATTCGCTAACAAAAATACATAATTCAAAATGGTGCAATTAATATGGTGTACAAAATTTTGAAAATCAATCGTATAAACTTGAAATCTACTCATTGGGAGCTTTTGGAGTCACTATGTTATTTTTAGGTCCAGGATATTGGATTCGTTATATTGCAATTTCAAAATCTAACGACAGATTAACATGTTTATTGAATGACATTCCGTGAATAAATAGATTTACAAAAAATTAAATCTATGTATCGCGTCATTTAAGAAAAATTGAGTTTTGTTTTGATTTTTCACGATAGAATTAAATACAACAAATAATTTGGTATTCAAAGAATTAATATGATTGGAGAAAGCTAAGTGCCAATGAATTAGCAGCGGTTTTTTTATGTTAATAAAACATAAATGTTTCTTTAAACACGTACCGTTTTATTTCTGTTCAAACAAATTAATTTTATCTAGTTCAGACTATAACACCACTCACACTGATTTTATTTCATTGATAGAAGATTTTATTTTTTGATAATACATACACTAAGAGTATATTCCATTGAGAAAAAATTTAACTCCACTAAAAAAACTACTGCTAACTGCTTTAGTAGAATGCTTTCTCAGAGAGAAAGGTCCTGAAAAATTAAGTTTCAGAATTTTATATTGCTAATGAACTTCAAATAAAATAATGCTAAAACTATAATGCATT
Source organism: Gastracanthus pulcherrimus (assembly GCA_949152435.1). NCBI lineage: Eukaryota > Metazoa > Arthropoda > Insecta > Hymenoptera > Pteromalidae > Gastracanthus > Gastracanthus pulcherrimus. Next base: position 44,254,688 of record OX424572.1, read on the forward strand.
CGATACAAGCGTTTAAGTATTGCCAGTCTGAGAAAATCGTAAAATTTGAAATAATTTTTAACATGTCTGCACGCGGAAAATCCATTGAATCTGAAAAGACATACATAAAATAAGAATTGCGATTTTTAATTTTTTGATATTAAAATTTTTTTTTCTTTAACAATATAACCTCAAGATGAATGTTAGATATAACAAATTATAAGGAAATAGATAATATATACGGGTGATTGTCAGAAATATGGTATTTTTTTCCTAATTATCGGACCAACCTTAAATTCTTGTTTGGTGTGTAATTTCGAATTAAAATTTTTATTCATGGTGAAATAAGATATGTTTTCTTTACAAACAATTTGCAGGGGACCAAAAATGTTTTATGTGTATGTTTCATAGTGTTTAAGAGACTAACCACGATCATTTTGCAACGGTAATTATTTTTTGCTAGAAAAAAGCATGTAGTTTTATTTTAGTGTAACAAAAATATTTTTCCGCATAGTATGTATATATACACACGTTATTACGCCAGAATAAAAAAGTAATTGTCTAAATGTTATTGTTTAATAAATTCAGAATTACGTGAATTATTCGATGGCGACAGGCCTTAGTAATTAGTTTATATATATAGTAGTTTATGTAGTGTAGTTATTCATAGATATATAAATTAGACGGAAATTAAGTCTCTTTCATGAAAAAGTTCATATTTTTAATATGTTTCACGCACAATGAGATTTTTTTCTCCGATTTTTACAAATGTTCATAAAATTTATATTTTATGTGGCTTTTACAAAAATAGCATTAAAATAATTGTTTGTTACATCAATTTAAAGTAAATTACATGTAAGAAAATAAATAGATTTATCTCTGCGTATATTTTCTTAGACTTATAAATTTCAATTATATGTACTTTATCAAAACGTACATATTTCTAATACATTTAGCGTCTATAATAAAAAATAAAATTTTTACGATTTTTACACATTTTCTAAAATTAATTTTTATTACCCAATCTGCTTCACAATCTAATCAGTTCTAAGTTGATACATACCTTCCATGTCTGTAAAATTTCAGCTTTTTAACTTGAAGAGTTATTGTTCCAGAATACATGCATACATACAGACAGAAATTTCTTAAAAACATGTTCATCATCACAAAACTTTCTCATTGAGAAAGCAATAAATAAAAAGATTTTATATAAATCGTATTCCTCCATACTTTCAAAAATATTTCATCGACCTCGTCCCTGACACGCGATCCTGTTATGAACGCCCAGAACGGCAGTCGACCACCTTTCACCAATAATGACGCATCAATCATTTTGCAAATCTGTCCTGCAGAACACCGCTCACACGTCCCGCGAACAGAAGCGCGTGCAACGACGTCGCTCACACGTGCACGTAATCGAATTGTACATCGTTCATAGTTGTACGCGTCAAACCCTGCGTCTTTTTCCATGTGTAGCGACCCTATTGTATGGCGCCAGATCGCACGATTAAAGGAGGGGGGTGTCATTCATAAGTCGCTAACGATCTTAGGTTAATGTAAAATTATACATTTTTGTTGAATTTATATATATATATATATAAATTCATTCATCCACAGAGGTAATTCTCTGGAAAATCGATATCAAAAATTTTTTTTCTATATTTCTTCGGTAAAAATGTTCCTCTTGGTATGTAGAATGTATGATAATTTTTCCATATTTCTTGAAACCATTAGGTTTTAAATTTATCAAGGCTACGTATGAGCACGTAACCATTTTTTACAATTTTTAACAAATTTGAATCTGTATTTACTCAACAAAATCAATCTCTTAGAAAAATAGCAACAAAGTGTTATTGAGAGAATGTTCTGAATTTTTCATAAAAAATGGTTCCTAGACCTTTTAATGTCCATTTCGATTAATTAAACTCATTATAAAACTAAAAATCCTGAAAAAAGTGGGTTTTATCACTCGAACCATTACACCAAAAATGATGAAGATAGCTTTTATCAGTAAAAAAGTGACTGTTACAGTCGCAAAATGGCAGAAGTGCAATATTTATATAAAAAAACTCAAAATAACATCAAATATTGTTAAGAAAATTATTAAAAATTCCACTGCAGCAATAAAGTCATATTTAGCTTTAAATAACTTTAAATATAAGGGCTTAAAAAATCTATAGAAATTCAGGACTATTTTACATGCTAAAAGGAACATTTTTGCCGAAATAATTTTTCTTATTTTTTTCTACATTTCCCAGAGAATCATCCATATATATGGAAATGTGGCCATATTTAACTCTGAACAACTTTAAACCAATGCATTCTAGAGATTAAAAGAAACATTTATTCTGAAATTGAAATTATTTTTTTTTGGTTTTTGATTTTTCAGAGAATTATCCATATATCTACCTATATATAGTTAATTCGCTAACTCTACCACACAGCCCACCCCCCCCTCGACCACCCCTCGATCTCCCATCATCCCCCCCTCAGCCCTTCCTCTTACGATATCTCCTCAAAATAGCGTTAAATTTTACTTTTTTTACGTTATTTTTCACTTTTGTAGACTTCCACATGGACCCCCCTCATCACCCCCTCTTCCCCTCATTTGACCCCCCCCTCACCCCCCCCCCCTCACCCCCTCCTCCCCCCTCTCTCCCCGATCTTTCAGGTAAATAGAGAAATTGATAAATAGATAGCTGCGTTGTTTTGTGTTATATGGAGTGGTTACATTATTTGAAAAACATTTAAAAACTTAAATTAAATTCAGTTAAATTGTTTTAGGTTTTCAAGACAATTTTTCATTGATAAAGTTTTCAATCCAATTTTTTTGTAAAATAACATTTAAATAAAAGTTTCTTCTATTTTTTCCACACAACCCAGGAGGTAAATAGATGTGTGCGTTGATTTTTTTGTTTTGTGTAATTTAATAATAATCATATGTAATAATGTACTGATAAATAAATGTAATTTTTTTACATGTTAAATTTACACATAGTTCTTATGATTAATGTTTCATATATTCACATATTATAACTAATTATTAAAATAAAGAAAAATTAATAAAATATTCAAAGCACATTAGCCAATCATAAAAGTAATCATATAATAATTAATAACGTGATTATTTAATATTATTTCAAGACATGGTGTAGTAATATTTTATAAGCACAACCTTATTAGATAAGAAAGCATTTCATTTTATTTTATCAAAAATTTTTATTATATGTTTTTGTAATTGTAATATTTTTCAATTCAACAAGTTTTTTCCTTTTAAGAGTATATTTATATGATTACTTTTTTATACCCATTAGACAAAAATTAAGTAGAACATATTAATTTTAAATTGATAAATAGATCTAAATATACACAAGTGGTATATATAGATGTATTTTACAAGTTAAATAGTGTTCTATAAAATTTTATTTTATTGGGTATACACACCGAAGATAGGAAGGAGACAGACGGGTAATCTCTATTGCAAATGAATAAATTAAAAATTATAACAAATACTTGAATGATAAATATAATATAGAATTATCTACGTTAATTATTATACAGGTTATCGTAATGATTTTTAAGCTAATCTTTTTCAATAGAGGTGGAAAAGGGATTCTGTCTAATTATTAAATGATAATCATGAAAAATATATGTGAGTTTATCATGTCAATAAATCACATTTATTTATTAGTACATTATTAAATATGATTATTAGTAAATTAAACAAAACAAAAACATCAACGCACTTTTCTATTTACCTCATAGGTGGTGTAGAAAAAATAGAAAAAATAATTATATTATTTCCTTATAAGAATTAATAATGTCAAGCAAACAAATAATTTTAACTATTGTTGCAAGGTGTGGGGGTTGGCGAGCGGAGCGAGCAGGGGGCGCAGCCCCCCTAGTATATATATATATATATATATATATATATATATATATATATATATATATATATATTATATATATATTTTGACTTTTCATATCAGAATTAAATAGAACAAATAATTTTATATTAAAGCAATAAATACGGTTGAAGGAAGCTAAGTTGCAATTAATTGACAACGGTTTCTATTATGTACGAAAATACAAGAACTATACGACAATGTTTATAAAATATCCTGATATTACTTTAATGTCAAAAGAAATGTACAATTTTTTTTAGTTTGTTATGTGTATTTGCAATAAACGTTTGCAATAAACGTTTAAACTCATAGAGAAAGCTTTATAATAGTAAAAAGAAAAGTTATGCTAAAATCATGATAGAATCATGTTTTTAAATGTTAGGTATCAAAATGCATTATTTTCAGAAAATATCTATATGGATTTGTATGTTTGTGTGTATGTGTGCGTGTGCGTGTGCGTGTTCGTGTATGTGTAGACCAGCATATCTCAGAATATTCACGATAAACATTAATTTTTTAATGCTGATTTTCTTTCTCAACGGAGGAATTCAAGAATATTCTTTTTAATTTCCGATCCGTTTTTCTTTTATTTAGCGGTTTTTCAATTTTTGGATATAAACTTGTTTTCTACTGGATTTGCGTGCAGACAACGTTTGGTGGGTAAGTAGATACAGTTGAGTATAGTCGGCCGATGCATTTGCGAGAATCATGGTGGAAGAAAACAAGATGTGCTCACAAGAGGGGACCGCATTTTGATGAAACTTTAGGGATCGTTTCTTGATACCTAAAAATGGAGCCCAATACTCGTTATTTGATCCAATGGGCCTTTATACGGTAGATACAGTGTATTTCATTAACGTTCTTAGTACCTATATATATGTCTTTCTTTCTCTCTCCCTCTCTTTCTCTATATATATATATGTGATTTTTAGCACTGCCAACATGAGCCATGCTAATGCTTCTGGGCTCTATCACAGATTTAAGACCCATTGGATAAAATTATGGATATTGTCCTTCATTTTTAGGTTCCAAAAGTCGATCCCCAAAGTTTCATCAAAATTCAAGACCCGAACTCCGTGGTCTCCCCTTATCAGTTGAAGCCTTCCCAAGTCAATCATTTATAGATCATTGAAAATATATGAAACATTAATGGTGGACTTGGGAAGGTTTTAACTTGTTACACCTAGTTTTCTTCCATCATGGCGATAATATAGTTTTCAAACTTAAGCAACACACTTACAATTATACAAACTCTGTGATATGTTTTTTGATACCCGTTTGTGATAAAGCAAAAATAATTTATTTTAATATGCTACATTTAAGGAGTTAAAGTCTCTTATACTATTTGAGAAATGATTACGAAAATTACGGTTAATATACAAATGCTAATATCTTTACTTAAAAAAATATTACAAAATATTTCAAGAATAAAAGTGAAAACAGCTCAAGTAAGCTTCGATTTAGGATTTGTTGGATATCAAAATCATGATTTATCGCAAATTATACAAACGCTTTAATAATTCTTTGTAACTTTTTAATGACTCTAGATTTTAATATGCAAGTATAAACTATTTCCGTATTTTTCTTAATTTCGCTACTGAAAATTAAAAACTGTAAGAAAATGTGAGGAAATATAAAGCAATGTAAGGAAATGGAAAAGAGAATAAAAAAGATAAAAGAATGTGAGTTACTTGAATGTTTGGGATATTTAACAAAACAAATAAAATATACAGTCCTACACATTCTCTAATCATACTTAGATTAAATCACACGGAATGCATGGAACCGTAGGTTTATATAGAGAATAGTAGTACTTAATAAAGCATTGTATAAATGTGTAAAAATGTGTTAGGAATCGTGACGAATGTTATATCAGATTCTCAGCACAGACATACACACATATTCAAAGCATCCTATCTCAGCATCCTTCAAGAAACTACCCGAGTCCTCAAAAATACGAGCCACCTAAGAAAGAATCGCCTCCCAAAAAAGCCGTCACCAACATAACAACGGGTACGTCGCGAAAAAGGAGTAAAAAGTTACTCTAAGGAAGCGGATCCGATCAGGTCTTCCGGTGCGATAACTCGGTCAAGGTTGCCACTGCCGCTCGCTTGCTTACGTATTTTTATCGTCTATGTTTGTGGGCGCCGCGCTGAGAGAGAGAGAGAGATAGAGAGCAATAATTGACGAATGTCATTCTTATATATACCACGCCGAATAATTAATGATTTGTTAAATCGAGCGTCGATGCCATCGCGGGATTCGTGGCTCTTCGTGACTCTTCGTGTCTAGGTTGCTTATTTCCCTATAGTGTTTTCCTCCTAAGATAAAGTAATTGATAATGTGCATGTACTATTTGTCTCAAGAATTATTTATATATATATATATATATATATATATATATATATATATATATATATATATATATATATATATATATATATATATATATATATATATATATATATATATATATTGTCATTGGAAGCATTATTGTTGTCGATGTAGGTTATGTTTACGATATAAAAAATCAAATCAAATGTATTAAATCAATAAATAAAGGGCTATAACTTTTTTAATAGTTGTATTAATTTGTTTATATGATAATTATATACTAAATGCAAGAGTTGATATATACCTCCTAATATATATATATATATATATATATATATATATATATATATATATATATATATATATATATATATATATATATATATATATATATATATATATATATATATATTCGGGTCGAAGGATCCTCTTTTGCAATGGATATGAACATACTTTAAGAGAAATGAAAAATGTGAGAAAATAGTTTTTTACATTTTAACTTATTATCTCACCTTTTTTTAAGGTAACAACACACATTTGTACGTTTTTACTCATTTGATAACATTTTTAAACATTTACACACACACACACACACACACACACACACGTACATACATATATGTATATATAAGTATGTATGTGTGTGCGTGTGTGTGTATGTGTGTGTGTGTAAATGTTTAAAAATGTTATCAAATGAGTAAAAACGTACAAATGTGTTTTGTTACCTTAAAAAAAGGTGAGATAATAAGTTAAAATGTAAAAAACTATTTTCTCACATTTCTCATTGTATGTATATGTATGTATGTGTGTGTGTGTGTGTGTGTGTGTGTGTGTGTGTGTGTGTGTGTGTGTGTGTAAATGTTTAAAAATGTTATCAAATGAGTAAAAACGTACAAATGTGTTTTGCTACCTTAAAAAAAGGTGAGATAATAAGTTATAATGTAAAAAACTATTTTCTCACATTTCTCATTTCTCTTAAAGTATGTTCATATCCATTGCAAAAGAGGATCCTTCGACCCGAATTTCCGATTTACCCAGCTAAATTACGGAAGCAGCGAAAAACCTCCTTGCCGACTCATGTCGACAAATTATACAATTTTCCTGCTCCACAAGACAAAACAAATAGTCCCTCCGCGATGAAACAACAACACAACGCGTGCGGAAGGCCGCCGCAATGTGGCACTTTGCGCGAATAACTCGGCGTTCGCACCCATTGTACTCACGAGCACGCTACTCTGTTTGAAAAAGCCGAGGGAAGAGCCAGGCGAAGGAAAAACAAACTGCGCCTGCGGTCGACCGAACAACAAAGCTTGTGTGTGTATAGTCGATTGCGCTGGACAATGAGTGCGAAGGCCTTGCGATTGCATACAGCTATACACGCGTTCTTCAAATAAAAAGCGATGCGATAATGTGAGAAGGTGCGTAATACGAGTGTTGTTATAAAAACAGGATGTCGAATTTGGTGAGCGAGTATGAAATCTTGCAATTTTCGACAGGAATAAATGTTGTGGTTTACGCTTTGCAAATTGTTAGAAAACGGTTCTTCTAAGACTCACTATAATCCAAATGAAAACTCTAAGATTATTTTGTCAAATAGAATTATTTCGAGAAAGTAGTTTTTTCAAAACGGTCCTTCTGCATGGGATTGAGAGTATAACATTTGATAATAATTATTTAATATCTAACACCTGCACCACACAGAACTGAGAACTTCAAATTGTTAAAAACACAATTAGAAAGAAAAATAAAATTATATTGAATTTTCATTGTAAAAATAACCTAAAAAAACACATTTTTAACTATCTTCATGGGCAACAATTTCTTAATAATTTTTTATTTTTTAATCGGAATTCATGGTTGTAACGCGAATAAGTTGAATAAGATATCCTTAAAGTTGCAGATTAATTTATTGTAATCATTTGCGCATAAGACTTGGTAAACATTGGAAAACCATAAACGGAGAAAACCGCACTTTTGTAAAAAAAATAAATAATTTTTTGATTTTAAAGCAATTTTCCTATCGCAGAATACAGATCAAAATTTATTTGTAATAATTTCTATGTTTTCTGAAGTTTGTCTGCATAGTATAGAGTAACTAATATAAATAACTATTAATTAACTAATATAAATTCATCAGTAGTACATTATGTAATTAGGGCAAAAAGTTGAATATTTTTCCCGTGGGTGAGTTTACTACCCAAGCGAGCGAAGCGAAGCGAGTGCTGTATCACCCGAGGGAAAAATCGACATTTTTTCGCGAGTTATATTTAGTACTTTATGCCCATCTCAACTGAGGCCACTTTTTGACTTGGAAAGCGGGACTAATGGACTGTTAAAAGACAATATTGTTAAAAGCCAATCGAAAATAAGGGTTATTGGTAAAACTTGATGAAATAAAGGAATTTGGACTAGATTCTAGTGAAATCACTTTTTACCGTCATTTGCGGAAAAAGAGTTATTTCAGAGAAAAAAGTAATTTTTTTCCCGCTAATCATTTTTGCGGACAAAAAGTGTAATTTTGGTCTCGCTTTTCGGGGAAAAAAGTGATAATTTTCGTTCAGATGGGCATAAAATTATTTTTATGGCCAATATTGTCAATACAAAATACTTTTCTGTTCTAAAAATGTACAAAGTAACAGTAAATTGAATAAAAAAAATCGAGTTTTTCGTCAAAATTTACTACAGGACCACCTTAATTAGAATTCATAAGTTTTTTTCTATATATCACCATATTATTATTATTAACATCAATATTAATCCGCATTTAACCTAATCTAATCTAATTTTCTCAGTCTCAAATAGTCAATCACAAATAAAAACTGCTGCCAATTAATTAGCACTTAGCTTCCACCAACTAAATGTACTGTTCTAATATAACATTTTTTGTTGTAACAAATTGCTGTATCTCTTTTTAATTAGAATCTCAAAAATGTGTAGTGATTTATCATTGATGGTTTAACAACAGATATTTTTGTATTGAAAGTACACATTTAGTTTAAATTACATTTTTCCACGTTTCCTTTGAGATACTATCAGTTGTAGGCACGTCGAAAATAAAAGAACGTCATGGTCTAAAAATAGAAATCAGTTACGCGATGGAAAAAGTTACCTTTTCTTTGCTACATCATACATTTCTGAGATTTAACCGTTTAAATTAAATATGACGTTTTTGTTTGTAACAAAAGAAAAGAAAGTATCGACTCAAAATTTGCGGTTATAAAATATAGGTAATTTTATGGTATTTTAAATGTAATTATACTAAATTTATCATAATATTTCTAACATATCCAAAAACTTGAAAAACTGAAATTTAAACATCGAAATATCGTTATAAAATAAAAATAATTAGATAAAGCTTAAAATTTCTTGTTAATTTTGAATCTTCATTTAAAAACGTTAGTTTTTCGTCGATGTCAATGGGGAAAGTATGTACGCTAAATTAGAGTGAAATTTGACTCTACTTAAAAGTGAAAGATTCCCAGTCTATTTTTAAAAATCCACTCTAATTAAAGTGATTTATTTCACTCTAACGGGTTTAGCGTATAATTAAATCGTTCATAAGTATAATTTTTTCTCAGATTTTTAAGAAATAAAACATAATAGTATATTACGCGTCTAGGGAGGAAAAGAATTGGCTTGTCCATAGCACGTGTAAATTGCCACCCGAGCCGCAGGCGAGGCTGGTAAACACGTGCTATGGGGTAACCATTTTTCCTCCCGTGGTGCGTATACTATTTTTCACCGTACCCGGGCCGAAAATGACACAATTCAGTTTCGGAGCCGGGAGGAAATGTGGCACTTTCGGCTAGGGTATGGTGAAAAATATATTGATATATATTATTTCATTAATCTTCAAATATCTTTTCAATCAATATTTCAAAATATCAGTGGAAAGGTTATAAGAAAAACAGAAATATCGCCTTTTATAAGTAATTTTATTCTCTTTTAAATGCAAAATGAAGCGATCATACAGACCCCATGGCTGAGTGGGTAAGACGCCAAGACGTACCAATACAAGACGCTCAAGCAGTCGAGACGGCCTCAAAAGGGTCTGAGACGCTAGTAAGCAAGTGATAGGTTTCGCTCGACCGTCATCGCACAACACAACAAACAAGTATATATAAAACAAATGTAATATACAAAATCATATATGCATTGCGACATATTGGAGTCTCAAAAAAGAGGGGATACATAGACATTAAATATAAAGAAAGAAAGAATTAAACAATCATATTATTTCTAAAATACAAAAATAATTTACCTTATCTATTTCAGAATATCGTAAAATATCGAAAAATAAAGAAATGATTATAAAACCAAAACGGATTGATGAATCTCAAAATTTCTTTTTAATTCATGATCTTCATAAAAAAAAAATAATGAACCTAGGTTTGCAAAAAATGCGTTGTTCTCGAGATATAAACGATCAAAACATTAAAAAAAAACCTAACCTCAAATATCTTGAAAAATAAAAGTCGTTACCCATGTAACAATTATTGTAAATATTTTATAAAATTTGTATAAAATGTATTTTACAACATCTTTATAAAATATTGGTCGTATTAAGTTTTTATACAATTTTTGTAATAATCTTGAAATATTGAAAAATCTTTCAGGAATATTTCTTTTATAATTTCATTATAAAAAGGTATTTAATTTTTTATGAGGATAAATTTGTCTTTTTTAACTTATTAATTCTGATAAGTTACTGTTATACAGACCAGATTTCAACAATCAAATAAATAAATTATATTTAAATGTTTTCAAAATTATCGGCATTATTTTTTTCAATACACTATTCAAAATATTTCTTGAGACATAACTTGAGACGATGATTCGGCATCAAATTATATAAGAAGCACAGCCATACGTGTTTGTTTTGGTGGTCCAGGTGACGCCGTATAAACCATATTTAAGAAGTCGTAAAGGCGTCGATATATTGATCGGGATAAAGTACATACAGGTAATTTTGGATGCCTGCAGCCGATGTTGTCTATGCTCGAATGTAGAAGACTCTTTTATGTACTAGACTCAAGATACATTTAATTTATCCACAGAGCTATCTGTCATTATTATAATTCACCTAAGACATAATAAATCAACACACAAAGTATATGATCGAAAATTATTAGGTTATAATTCGAGGTTAATCGATAAAGTCTTTATTTTCTAATTCCTTAGTTTGCAAAAGTAGATATATTAATACTCATCTAGATATATTCGTAGTATACGCAGTCTGAGAAAGTTGGCGTTCAAGAACTACTTTTGTAATTTTTAAAAAATGAGTTGCCAATAAAACGAGTGACTGAAAAATTTGTCCAAAGCAGAAGCGACTTGAAGCTATATGGTGTCATTGAACTATCAACACTTATTGTTTATCTATAAAAATTGTAAATATTTCGCTTGACTGCAGACAGTTTCAAGTCGCTTCGATTATGACAAAATTTTTCAGTCACTCGTTTTATTGACGTCACATTTTTAAAAAGTAAAGAAGCTGAATATACAGACGCCTTTACGACTTCTTAGAGATGGTTTATATGACGTCACCTGGACCACCAAAACAATCTCGTATGGTTGTGCTTCTCAAATAATTTGTTGCCGAATCATCGTCTCAAGTTGCGTCAAGTCCAACGAATTCTTCTAAGTGATTATACGAGATACTATGTCGTTAAAATTTTTCGTGTTATATTTCCCAGATATCACCGTTTTAACAAAACACGGCGTATTCATGTATAACAGAAAAAAGAAAGTAGCTTATTTCAAAATTTCTGGTCGGAAAATATAGGTAATTTTATGCTCTCTCAAATTCATAAAGAATGTTCAGTGGAATCTTCATCCACATCCGTCCACACACACACACACACACACACACACACACACACACACACATACGCATGCACACACGCACGCATGCACGCACGCACGTACGCTTACATACACGCACGCACGCACGCACGCGCACGCACACACATACACGGACACGCACGCACATAGACGCACACACACACACTCACAGACATCCATACAGACTTTTTCTTAAAATAGTGTATTTTGACTCTTAATGTTTCAAAACATGTTCCTAACATGTGTTTAGCTAAACTTTTCTTTTTACCATCACAAAGCTTCCTCTATGAGGAAGCAAAAATCCCAAACCTCATATTATATCCGTGGTGTAATTTTCGTGATTTTCTCTAAAAGCGAGTACAACGAATATTTCCGAAACTTTTTGAGTATCTTTGTCCATGTTATGACAAGTAAGAAATAGTTCTTGTATTACAAAATGACAACTTATTATCAAGAAATCAGCATATTGGTCATGGCCTTGCCAAAATTGTTTTGAAAGTCGGTGTAAGTTCCAGCATCAACTAGAACGAAAAAAAAACAAAAAGATTCTTATTCTGCATGAGATTACACTGTCGACAAACCTCTAGAAAAAACGAAGTGATTCTTTAACGACTTTTATATGCATGTTTAAATAAAAAAGATTTTTCGAATATCGTCATTTCGTTTGAAAATGTCGGCTTTTTTAACAATCATACACTTTTTTCTTCTTTCAAAGGTGCATTGGTAGTGTATTATAATATTTTCTGACAGTGTGCGTAAAGTTGGACTTTACGCATTTCATGAATACTTAACGATGCCATTTCACACCCACTGCATCAAAAAATAATGTTTACAACATGGGAATAAAACTTTACACTCTTGTGTGATGCTGAATTACTTGTACCAGGTTCGCCGACCCTCGTGTACAGTGATCACATGCGTGTGTAAAGCTTTACGCCCTTGTTACAAAAACTATTATTTTATTATATTTTAAGATAAAGGACGATAGAACCTACGAGCCGTCCATAAGTTAAGTGACGCTTTGTTTTTGAAAATTTCGGACCCTTCCCTCTTACTCCTACCGCGTAAGAAATGTTCACTGATTAATAAATACTCCCCTTCCTCCTAAAAACCTTACGTAATGGACAACCCCTAATACCGTTTATATGCGGCTATTCTATAATAAGAAAAATATTGTTTACTTCTCAAGATGTGCACAACTGTGTTAAAACAATTTTGAAAAATATTGATTCTACTGGCTGTTTAGAGAAAACTCCAAAACTTACTCTTTATTTTTGCGTTTTACATGATAATCCCCCCGTAAAAGATGCCCATGGATGCCCATGCGGTCCCATGTAAAACATTAATAAGTGACCTATAAGACTGATAGAATCACGAAGAATCCCTAAAATTTAGTATCGAGTATAAACAACAATTGCGAGCCATACTTTCAAACAGCAGTGCCACTATCAATTGTACGAAGTGGATATTAATATCATTTTCGTAAGTGGAATCATGTACATGCATTATTTATAATATGAAAAGAATCATTGTTAATGATATCATACAGTTTTAACTAAAGGTAACTAAATAACTAAATAAGATAAAAAATTGGTCTTAAAAAAAACTTGCCAAATTTAATTTTCTACAAGTATTAAGTGTTAAATTTTAATTTCCAGCGATATCCAAAATGGTGCTTATTAGACAATACTTAATCCGCAAACTCGTGATATGCGCCCTTCTCCCTTCAGAGAACTCAATTGTTAATTGATTTCTCGCCTATAGAAAAACCGACTTCGAAAAAAACGGACTAAAAAGTATGAAATAATCTATATAAAGTATGAATAATCGATAAAAACCTTTTCGAAGTCGGCGCCAAATTTCACCGAATTACGGTGGTCTGACTTTAGAGAGACTGAATTTAGAGGCATTATAAGTATATGTATTTAGACCCAATCCAGTATAAGTTCTAAATCATATCCTTAAGACAGATACTATAAGTGAGCTTGAAATTTAGCGCCGACTTCGAGAAAGTTTTTATCGATTATACATAATTTTTATCGATTATTTCATACTTTTTAGTGCATTCTTTTAGTGCGCTTTATTCTAAGTAAGTTTTTTTTAATTTTTATTTTATACTTTTTAGTTGTACCGACAGTTACGTATGAATGGGAGACGAGGTAAGCAGCAAAAAAAGTAGACGACGGGACTCGAACCGAGGTCCCCAGTGTGCGGGTCTCGTGCTCACACCACGGAGCTAACGTCTACGATACAGGCCAATTGCATCGTAGTCCGGCTCCACTTATCGCTGATCCGTCTCATAATATGCAAGCGTTGCAGACGTGTGTGTCTGTGACACGACCAAATTTCATTTCATTTATCCAAATCCGAAAGATTATCCAAATCGGTTTAGTAGTTTCAGAATAATCGGCGGACGAACATAACGAAATGCCAGTACTAACGTAGTACTGGCTCGATACTGGCTCAATAATGCAATGGTATCTCTATGGGATCATCCTCTTTCATTACAAAAAATGTTATCCAAATCGATTCAGTAGTTTCCGAATAATCGGCGAATAGAGTCGGCAGCGACCGAAAAATACGGAAAAAATATCTAGCAAAAAACTAAATTACTGGTCAGATACTGGACCTATCCTTACAAAATTGAAATGGGATACCATGGGATCATCCTCTTTCACTAATAAAAAAGTTCATTCGAACTGGTCCAGTAGTTTCGGAGTAATGCGCGAACAAACATAGAAAAATACATATACGAGTATACAGGTTGAATTGAGAAGTCGTCCTTTTCCGAAGTCGGTTAAAAATATGCAAGTCGAATTGAGAACCTCCTCCTTTTTCGAAGTTGGTTAAAAATACGAAAAGACATAGTAAACCTATTTTTTCAAAAGAACGATGCCCACGTTACACGGGAAATCAATATATAAAACTTATAAATACAACTTATAAAACTTATGCCATCATTTTGACTATCAAAAAACATGAATTTAAAAACAAATCCGCACCCCTGAGAATCAGGGGAACTTGAGATATTAAGAATCAAAGTTTTCAACCCCTAAAAAACAGAAAACAACCAGAAAACCATAAAACAGCCACATGGTACAATTTTCAGCAATCGAATAGGGACTCAAATGAAAGATTTCATCGAAATCTATAATTATATAATGACTTGAAATGGAAGCTGCTGCATTTTCACCATTTTACAGGGAGTTAGCGGTTTAGAAAAGAACTACCCATAACGGCTTTGGTCAAATATAATGCGTTGAAAGATGACGTAAAAATCTATCGATTTGAGTCATCGCCCTTTGGGGGATGCGCTCCCCTAGTAGTATTTTAAGACTATTCTTAAAATACCAGAATCAACCCTTAAATCGCCTATATCAAATTCTCCCACTTGGCACACTTTTCAGCAATAGAATGAGGGCTTAAATGAAAGATTTAATCGAAGTCTGTAATCATAAAATGACTCTAAATGAGGGCTGTTGCATATGAGCGATTATCCGTGAAATAAAAGACAAAAAAAAAATTTTTCTCTAACCAATTTTAACATATTTATAGGGTTCTTATAAGTGTTTGTTAATTTTTTCAGATTTTTTTGATCAAGTATGCTCGAGTTACAGAGGGTCAAAGACGGTAATTTAAAATGTTTGCATTTTAGAGCTGTTTTGAATGATTTTTAGCTCAATAGGAGTGCATTTTACTCAAAAATTAAATCTGTACTTTTTGATGCAAATTTTCTGAATTTAAAAAAATATATTTTTAAGGTCATATGACCCATCATTACATAGACTTAGTCCATAAAAACTCAAAAGTTGAAAAAAAAGAGAGCGCGATCACCCGGTCGACTACCAAAAAATTCATGGATGTGCCTTTTTTTAGTACACAAGTACCTGTACAAGTCCGAGAACGGCAGTCGAGCTGTATTTCTTGCTAAAAATAAAAATAACAGCAAAATTATGCTAAAATATATGTTACTGACAGAAATAATTTCTCCTCTCGTGAATCCTGCTATGTGCCGGAACAATATGATTAAAATTCCTATTTAGCTCCATTAATAATGGGTTCGATCATTCGGCTCAACACCAAAAAATTATGAAGGTAGCTTATATTAGTACAAAGGAAACTGATACAGTCTCAATACCGTAATAAAGCTGCATTTCTTGCTAAAAATAGAGATAATAGTCAAATTATCCTGCAGTATTATTAAAGTGTGCACTTTAGCAAGAAATTCATCTTTATTACGGTATTGAGACTATATCAGTTTATTTTGTACTAATATAAGCTACCTTCATAATTTTTTAGTGATGATCCATGTAGTCGAACCCATTATTATAGGTGTTAAATAGGCATTTTAATCATATTTTAGCATAATTTGACTGTTATTTATATTTTTAGCAAGAAATACAGCGCGATTGCCGATCTGAGACTTATACGGGTACTTTTGTACTAAAAATAGGCATCTCCATGAATTTTTTGGTAGTCGACCGTGTGATCCAACTCTCTTTCTTTCAACTTTTGAGTTTTTAAACTGTCTAAATCCATGTAATAAAGGGTCATATACTTATAAAATCTTTTTTTTTAAATTCAGAAAATTTGCATAAAAAAGTACACATTCAATTTTTGCGTAAAATACACTCCTATTGAGCTGAAAATCATTCATCACAGCTCCAAAATGCACAAAATGCTAAAATTACCGTCTTTGACACACTGTAACTCGAGCATACTTGGTCAAAAAAATCTGAAAAATTCACAGACACTTATAAGAACCTTACATACATGTTAAAATTGGTTAGACAAAAATTTATGGTTTTCTGTTGTTTTCTGTCTTTTATGGTTGAAAATTTTGATCCTTAATATCTCAAGTTCCCTTGAGACTCAGGTGCTGATTTTTTTAAATTCATGTTTTTTGATGCTTTAAGCGATAGCATAGGTTTTATAGATTGTACCTAAGTCGTTGTTTTAAAATTATAATTTTTACCGTTATCTATAATATTGACTTCTATATTTTAAACAATTACTCGATCCGATCTCTTATATCTCGGAAACGTTATAATCATTTTTTTTGGTTTTTTGATAAAGATTCGAAATTGTAAAACTACACCAGGAAGAAAAACATTCTTGAGAACAAGATTCATTTTCAATGAAAAAATTTTATTTAAATATTAATTTATTTTTACTGAACTATATGCAGAACATGTCTATGTATAAAAAGAGTAACAAACGCTATTTTTATTATATTGATTTTCTATATTAAAATCAATGTAAAATCAAATTACTATCCTTCAATACTCCGCATCCGTTCACTCGTCATACGTGCTCCGGGATATCGTTAAAGTGTTCTTTAGCTGTACTTTCACTCAACGCTACAGCCGCGCCTATTAAGGATGCCATGCACCCGAGATTCTGAAATCCTTATTTTACAAAAAAATATTTTAGTTGCACTAACGTTTTTAATCACATAAAATACGAAAAAAATCCCGTTTTCAAAAAAAAATCACCTCATAAATTCCAAATCTAGACAAAACCTGATTAATATGGCTTAAAAGAAAACTAGCTCCAAATTTGTTCTGGCGATGAATTCTTCATCCGATCAAGTTTTCCTTGAATGTACCTATTCAAAGCTAAAAAATGAAGAATAAACTATCAAATTAATTTTAGATGAAGATTGAGGAATACTACTTAGAATATTTAATGGTTAAGAACGTCAATTTTTTATTGCCTTTTTAAAATATAAATATATATTTACCCTTAAATGTACGTCGATTTTCAAAACTGTACCAACATATTCTTCAAAATGGAGTTTGAAAACACTTCATCAAATTTCAGGAGGATCCATCAAAAGTTTCATCGCCAGTATTATTTTGAAACTACAATCTTTATTAAATAATTAATTATGAGTTTCATATTCAAAAACTCATGTAAGAATTTCACAATAAATCCTTATATTTTCAGAATGCAATACAAGTATAAAAAGAAGAATTCTAGGATTAAATATACGTTTTTGTGATACTTAAACACATACAGAATAACAATGTATGAAAAAGAAAAAAAATCCCTACACCGGGCAGATCTTTGTAGATATAATTTCTAGGATACCTGACGAGTATTTTTCGCCCGGAATTAAGGGGTAACACCACTCTAGCGGCCCAAAAAAATGCCTAATTTGTACGATTTTTTACAAGAGTAGGAAAGAAGGGATCAAATTTTTTTTGAGGATTTACTATATATATATATATATATTAAGGTACAAAAATATATTTTTTTTTTACATTTAAATACAAAATGGCGGCTATACAGCGAATCTCGTGGGAAGCCTTTTTCAAACTGGGAGAACAGATTACTCGTAAACTATTGCATGGATTGGATTGAAATTTTTACAGTAGCTTCACAAATAGATTCTCTAAAGAAGTACGTAGCCGTTTTTCGATTGAATGTAAATTTTTTTTATAAACAATTTACATGGTTTTTTTTTTCGAGAAAAATCGACTTTTTTTCAGAAGTGCACCATTTCTACAAAAATTGAAATAAAAAAAAAACCCTACGTACTTTCAAAGTAAACGTTATATAGATTAAGAAAAATCGTAATCTTTGGTTTTTAGTTCCAGGTCTTATACTTTCCGAGAAAAGTGTTCTCCCGTTTGGAGATTTGAGAAAAAGGCTTCTCACGAGATTGGCTGTATAGCCGCCATTTTGTATTTAAATGTAAATAAAAAAATATATTTTTGTACCTCAATATATGTATAGTAAACCTTCAAAAAAGAAATTTGATCCCTTCTTTCCTACTCTTGTAAAAAATCGTACAAATTAGGCTATTTTTCGGACCGCTAGAGTGGTGTTACCCCTTAAAAAAATCCCAGGGAGAAAACGAAACAAAACTCGATTTTTCAAATCTCTATTTAGGTTAAATGATATATTTGGCTAGAGAAACATATTTAGCGGCTATTTGTTATGTGAGTACTTTATTTTGATACAATCAATAAGTTTTTATTTTTTGTATATTTTTTCACGCCCATAAAATATCGAAAACTTCGAAAAAATCGAAAAAAATGACCATTTTTTACGTAATTGGGATTTTTCTGTCATGTAGGGCAGGAAAACGGTAGTTTTATGGGGTTTATATGAAATCTTATGAAATTATCTACAAGTATGATCAAGATAAAGTATACTATCTTTTTTATATATTGCAGAATATGCCGTTAGAAAGAAAACAAAATCGAGAAATGTAGCGATTGTTGACGTAATTAGGACTTTTCGACTATATGAGTCATGGAAACGGTAGGTTTGTGGGGTTTATTAAAAAGTTTATGAAATAACCTACAAATATAATCAAGATATAATATGATATCTGTTATTATTATGTTATAATATAGCATACTTCCAGAAGAATGGAATATTACAAATATATTGGCTTCCTCTCACTGCAATTCAAGCTTTATTCACCAAATACTGTATTTTTAATTTTGTATACATGTTGGTAAATCTTGAGCATAAAAGTATTCTTAAAAGATTTATGACGATATCCTGATTTAAAATAAAAGTAATCTTGACAACTTATAGCAAAACCTTGATTCTCTGAAGTGGTCAGGCGGTGCGGTAAGTATTGGTCGTTAGGTGATATAATTTAATCTCGCTATTCTTTTCTCTCAATGAATCATTTATTAGTATTAATTAGGATTGAAATGTACTTTCTGAAAAACGTAATTATAAAACGGTTTATTAAAAAAGATAAAAAATTCACTGTTGTACTTAGTGAACTATTTACATATAGAATATATAGATATACAATGAGTATAGTATATTAAATTGGTATGATCGTCTTTTGTTAAAATTTTTTTAATATCTATTTAATGCGTGCGGCAATAAATTCAGAGTGTAAAAAGTAAACATGCTGACTGCACGAACCCACGAAGAAAATCGTGTACATATTTGCCTTTTTTGCTTTGGTAGAACCAAAACAGTGGTAAATATTACTGATCCAATGAAAGTGCTTATATAGAAGCACTTTTCATATGACTCTATGGACACACGTATTCCTTTAGTCCTGTGTACAAGTTGTAAGCGGGATTTATATCGCGTGCAAAAAGATCCGACAGTCATTATCAAGATTCCTGAGTTTTCTGAGCTTCCATCTATGAGAATGAACAATCGATCAAATTCTACTGGATTGTGTAACTGTCATATTTGTGAATTAAGTAGTGTAACGAGCAATATATATAGGGATATAGTGCGGAAGTGGAATATACCGTATGTCGGCAATAGTTGTCATACGAAGTAATATACCAAAACAATAGTATCTAAGTTCCGCGAATTCAGACAAATGGCTAGGCTGCGAGAGGCATATAAATGGCGGTGTCTCGCGGACTCGGACTCTTTCTACTGCCGGCCAACCTACGTGTTCCTCATCTTCGGAGCGTAGGGATTTTGATTTGAACGAGTAGAAGTATTTTTTTATATGAACATTGTCAATATAACACTTATTTTTAATAATTTTATCACTTTTATAGATGTAAAAATTTTTCTACTCGTTCAAATTAAAATCCCTACGTTCATACTAAAAGTACTACTATATTGAGTATCTCCATAAATTTTTAGCCCAATCCATCCATGCGTAGACTTGGAATCTTACGGACAGTACTTAAAGTCTTCGAAAACAGTCTGGTTTGCCATGGAGGCATAGAAGGTCCAACGAAGGTAAAAAATATACAAATTGGTAGGTTTTTATGTATACTTTCAGGAAAAAAACCTTTATTAAATAAATATCAAAATAAAAATTCCTAATCAATTTTTTTGTTTCACATTTTAAAGGTGGTGTGCGCCCTTAAAAATAAAACTACATAGAAGAAAATAATGTTGAACAAGAAACACTATCGCTCTCTCAATTTAAAGGTGGTAACCGTCTTACAGTTGCTGCTGGTAAACAAATTTTTAAAAAAACAAGATGAAACGCCACAAATAACTGCTGATGATTTTATAAAAATTCAAATGAATCTCTATTTAAGCCAGAACAAGACTGTCAGCGTCGCTGCGGCCTTACGCGTTGCGTCAAAAAAATTAAAAATTATCGAGCCCAATTTGAAAAGAAAATTGTCTGAAAGAATTCATTGTGTTGACGAATATTTTGGAACTAAGACATTTCATTTTGTAAGTACGAGCGGCAATAAAACCGTTACTGTACCTGTGAGTGTCGCGTACTGTACGAATCTTGCAGACTTGATATACTATGTCAAAAACAAACGTAACTCACTAGACGTGCATTATAAATTTAGCATTGATGGAGGTGGCGGTTTTTTGAAAGTATGCTTGTAGATTCAATCGCAAGAAGTAAATACTACTAAAAAAATGAACTTCAGAAATATAATGAAGGTATTTCCGCTAAATGTTTCAAGGATTCTGACGCCAATAAGCTCCTCATATTAGCACTGACAATGCACCAAAATGCACGTTGTTGCACTCGAATACACCGTAGTACATGACGTGATTTACTCAGTACTTCGAGGTCACCGGTGTGCTTTATGATAGTTTGAAAACTAACTCCAACATATGATGTCGGCACGCAGAATACAGAAGATGTTATTTTTTGTATTAATAATACGCATGCTCCACGGTTTCCTCTGGTATTACTCACTGTTGTATCGCAGCGCATAAAATGTACTTTTTTCATTAATTTACATTTTACTAATAGCTGAAATACGGCTTCAGCTTGTGCTTCTCCTGTAGATATAGGAAGTGAAGGAATCTCGAGAACTTTTTCATTATTTTCGTCTGTTACATTAACACTTAGTCGATCAACTTTTTTTTCATTATTAGATTTAAAATCAAATATCATTCTTCTATCCCAGTGCACAGTTAAACATTCGTCAAATTGGAATGATTCTTTTACTTTGTTTGATTTGTTCTCAAGTATCTTATTGCAATTTCTCCAGATACTAGTTTTAGACCAAGGAATTTTATTTATATTATAACCGAAAGAATCTAATGCAGAGTTGATAATAAAAGCTGCGTTCCTAGTAGAAGTCCCAGTTCGATCAAGCGCAGAATAATTTTCTTCTTTTTCAAATTGTAGTGAAGACATCCTTTCCTTTTCAATTTTATTATTTTCAGGAATGTATGATACGCCAAACGAATCAGTATATGGATGTAGATCAAAATTACTCTGAATATACACGGTCAAAATTAATGTTTTGGGAGCTCATTTTTTTTATTTTTTTTTTATGAAAGGCGGCTCAAAAATATTTTTGTTTTGTTTTACGATGCGTTTATATTTTTTAACGGTCTTTTTATTTTAGAATTTTAGTTTTAATATCATCGATTGAGTCATAATGCATTTGAAAGAACATAAAATTATCTATCTTTTCTGACCCGAAATTTTGAATAAGCTATTTCCTTTGTTTTGTTACTCACGAAATCGTCATTTTGAAACGGTTATATCTGTGAAATAACCTAAAGTTTTTTAAGATTGATCCGAAAATAAAAATATTGTAAAATCATTATTTTTAAAAATTATTAAATAAAAAGTTGTAAAATCATTACATTTATAAATTTTTTTACAAAGAAAATAGAAAAATTATTTTATATTCGGATTAATGTTAAAAAACTTTAGGTTATTTTGTTCATAACAATAAATACCTATATAAGGAATGTGAACAACATTTTTTAGGTCAAAAGACTGAAAATTTGTAAAAATATCCTGCGATAGCTGTGATTTTGACAATTTCGGGAGTCACCAATGAAGACAATAGGTAGCAATAGTTTAGGTTGGATAATTTTTGTTTGTGATGATTTCTTAACTTCTTTTTTTTTTTTTTTTTTTTTTAACGTCGCCATGTTTGTGCTTCCATGTGGTGCTAATCGACGACGGGGGTCTGCGGTGTGTTTGTAAACAAAGCACATGTAATATTTACAGTGGTGCTTGTATCACTTCTTTGTTATATACATAATACAATTAAGTATAAACTTGAACATTTAAGCTGTTTTCAGAAAAACTATACATTTATTAATATTTTTGCAAATGTTCACATTCAGCCACCCTTTTATCCCCTTAATAGGGGGCAAGCCACTTTTACAAGATTAAGCGGGAACTCGACTGGTTTTTTACCACAAAATCGAAATAATTTTTTTACATATTTTTTATGTTTATAGTTTGATCATCATTTTGAGACCTACTGGGTGTCAAAACTCTTTGTTATACCAAAGTTATAGCCAGTTGAGTGAAACGATTAACATTAGATAGCATACTAAATTGAAACTTTAAGCGCATTTTTCTCGAAACTTACTTTTGTAAATTCAAAAAGTTCCTTGCGCAACCCATGACAATGAATATTTTTAAAACTTTGAGAAAATATCGGTTAAAGTATCCTGAAAAGTAGTTAATATTTTGTTTTAAGGTATTTTGATGTTAAATTTTTCATTCGTCAATTGAAAGTGTTGAAACGTGTAGTTCTTTTTTTATGTTTTTTAAGTTCAAAAAACGTTTCATTTATTTCAGACCTTTAATTGAGTTTAAACAATTTCAAGAAAATTAACTTTTATTCATTTTAAGTTGAAAAATATTCTAGAATTTTCTAAAATAGTATTCAGTTAATTTTTATGCTCAAGGAACTTTTCTGAAACCCCTTGTTCTTATTACAAAAATATGTATTTTCTTCAATGACTAGTAAAAGTACTTTATTGAAATATTCTCAAAATCCTTTTACAACCTTGTTCAATCATGACAAAAAAAGTTACAGAAGTATTAATATTATTGGACGAAAGGGAGAGATTTTTTAAAAATCAGTGGAGTTCTTCCTTGAATTAGATAAAAATTTAAATTATTCGCTCATAAAAAATTTTTTCTTTCAAAAACATTTTGTAACGGATTTATAAATTCGCGCTCTATATACGCTACACGCGTGGCGTGTTCACGAGTAATCAGAAACACGTGGGCTCTTCGTGTTTGTGAACCCCGTTGCTGAGGCGGTATACGATGCATGTGACCATGCCGCGGTACAATACATCCGGCTGCTGATCCGTCCGGACCGTCGTACAGGTGTCGATCGTGCAAGCGTTCGCGTTGCGTCAGCGACTTTGCGTGCGAAGGTATGAGCGTGAGTGAGAGAGATAGGTAGATACATAGATAAATAGATAGATAGATAGATACATAGAATCTTTATTTTGCTTTCACAGAAATACGAAAACATAATAAATAATTAAAGCAATCATATATTGATCGTCGTAAATATAATCACATAACGTTTGTCGAAAATTTATTAATATCACTTAAGTGCAAGTTCTTTTTTTTTAATTACAATTCGATCTATGTAAAGATCTATCACGTCAGTATTAAAATTTGTATACAATATTTACATTTACACTTTCATTCTTTTTCAATCACTCAACTGTACACTGCTATAAATTACAATCATACATATCAAACATATGACTTAACTAAAATAATTTAGGACATCACGATCTAGTCAATGTTTGCAAAATGTTGTTTGACCGCCACCTTAAACGCTTTGTATAATGGTAACGTGCGTATCGCAAACGAGAGTGAATTCCACAGATGCGCGTCTTGTACTTGGAAAGATCTTCTTCCAGTTTCAGTACGCATGTGTGGAATAGAGAGCTCCCTTACCTCACCCCTAACAGGTCGATTCAACTTATTCTTTTTAGAGAATGGTTCCAAATACACTGGTTCATTAATATTTAGTATTTTATACATTAATTGAGCTATGAAAACCATGTTTCTTGTGTTAACTTTTATCCATTCTAATTGCAGCCAGTAAGGGGTGATGTGCTCATCCCTCCTAGCACCTAAAACCTAGCGCCCTCATGGATTTTGCAGACTTTGCAGCCAGATACGCTGTTCGAGAGACGAATCTAAATAAACAACAATAATCAATCTAAACAAGAACAATAATCAATGTGCGAAAAAACTAGAGCCATGGCTAGATGTTTACGCAGATCCTGAGTGGTATATTTTCTAAAGAACTTTAAATTATATACTACTCTGTTAATCTTCTTTGTAACCATGACTATGTGAGGCTGCCACGTGTGTTTAGAACTAAGTTTATATAACGTAGTATATATAACATCCAGGCTCGTAACACCTAAAAGGTATCGCACACACGAGTTTTGCAGTCTTTGCAGTCGGCTACGAAACTCGAATGAAGCATCACGATACACCAGAGAGCAGTAGTCAAGATGTGGGAAAACAAGGACCATTGCTAAGTGCTTGCGGAAATCCTGAGTGATATTCTTTCTTAAAAATCTCAAATTGTATAATACTCTATTAACCTTTTTTGCAACCATGTCCACGCGTGGCTTCTACGTGAGTTTAGAATCAAGTATTACACCCAGGCTTGTGACGATCGGCGAAAAAGGGACGAAGACTCCATCCCCGAGACTGATTTCCGGCATATCTTGTGACTCCAGATTGTTTATATATTTACAGGAGCTGAAAATAATAACTTTAGTCTTAATCTTATTCAGTCTGAGAATACGCCGTATGCCCAATTAGCAACCGCTCGCGCAACACGGCCCAAGATCGTCACTCCGTTGTCAATGTTATCAGGGTGTATCTGGATGTACATCTGAAGGTCGTCTGTGTATAGTATATGTCTCACTTGTCGCGGGTCATCCGTTTTGACAGAAAAGCAAGGGCCGTAACACGGATCCTGGGACACTCCAAGATTTGTTGACAATCAAGGTGACTTGGTGTCAGAGCGCTCAATAACGGCTTGTTTTCTACCCAAAATGTATGATTTAATCCAAATTAATGCATGCCTTAAGAACCCCAGAGCCCGCAGCTTTGCTAAGAGCTTAGCTGGCGAGATTGTGTCAAAAGCCTTGCTATAGTCAAACAGTAACGGTAAAGTTACAAGTCTCTTTTCAATTCCTGTCCTTACATCTTCCTTCAGTTTAAGTAAAGCAGTCTGTATCGAGTTGCTCTACTTGTAGCCAGACTGCATAGAGTCAAGTTGTTTGGTTGCGGTCATGTAATCTAGAATCTGGCCATGAGCGACTTTTTCTAGAACCTTAGAAAGAAAGCACAGCAGTACAATAGGACGAAAGTCCGACGCCGACGATGGTGTAGTACACTTGCCCAGCGGCACTACTCGTGCTTTCGTCTATAGGTCCGGGAATACGCCCTTCTCCAGAGAAGAATTGAATAAGTTCATCACGTGTTGACCAATGACCGGCAGTGACTTTGACACCACACTCTGCGGGATGTCATCCTCGCCCCTCGCTTGCGAGGAGAAGTGCGCAACCGCAAATATAACACCTGCCAGCCCGATGGATTTGAATTTAATATCCTCGTCAATGGCAGATGTTACTAAGTTCTCAATTGAGACAGGATCCTCGTCTGTTGAGATTGAAACTCCCGCAAAATGGGTACTAAGTTCCTCCGCAGTGAACCCGTGTAATGCTTCTTCGAATTCGGGTAGGAGTCCTAAATTGCGCAGTTCTTTCTAGGCATCACTCTGCTCTTTACACAGCAGTTTTCCTTGACAATATGATATCCGAGCTTGCTCGGTTTTCAATAAAGATTTATTGCGCAATCCTACGAACTCACTATAAAATCGCCCATAACGGGTCCTTTTATACCGTGTATACGTTGTGTCACGGTTTTTGTTTAACTGATGAATTTCATCATCAATCCAGGGTGGACTGCCTTTGCGAGGTTTAACTCGCTTCAATGGAGCTAAGATGTTAATCGCGTTTAATAAGTTAGAATTCAGGCAGTCCAACGCTGTATTTAAATCAATATGTTGTTCATGAAAAACTGACCAATCATAACTAAATAAGAGAGACTGCAATTACTGTGAATCAATATTTTTGTAGTCCCTATACGTGAAGGGACTATCACACAGACTAGGAGCACGGACATTTAAAGCCAAATCTATGATGTTATGTTTGCTTGGCCAGGGGGGATCAAAGTTGTTACTGTCTACTATTGTGTCGTTGCTGTCCATTAGTACAGTGTCTAACCATGTGTGCAACGTGTCGGTACGGTGAGTCACTCCGTTCTAGACGATCTGAAGTGACAGTTCAGCTGCAAGTTTGCGAACAAACTTCGCATAATCACTGTCAGCCAATAAATCCGCATTAAAATCATCCATTATGATTTTGTGACTGTAAGCATCACAGTACTCTCTTAAGTTGTCGTCAAGATCCGAGTACTTAAGAAAAGCAATCGGGGGGCCCGGTAAATGACCGTGACAAAAACAGGCTCTTGGCTCCTATGCTGTATTTCACACATGACGTACTCAGACTGTTTAGGTTTGTCAGGTCCATCAGTTTTTAACACAGCAAGAACTTTAACCCTGTATCTATCACTTACATAAAGCGCCACTCCTCCACCATGCACGTTTCTATCTTGCCGCACAAGCGAGTAACCATTGATTCGAATGGACTTATCGGACTTCCCACCATCCAGCAACGTTTCGGCTACTCCGAATAGATGATAGGATTGGTCACTGCTTAGAAGTTCGCAGATTTCCTTAATACAATGCCTAATGGATTAGGCATTGAAAAAACCCGCTTTCAAATTCACTCCCCTGTCTTCCGTCTCACAAGCGTTATTTAAGTCTAGTCAATCCGATTTATTCGTAGTTGTTGAGCACTTATTATCACTAGTGTGACAATTACTAATACTATGTGTGGGTGGTGTGTGACTAGATGTTGCTGTTGGGTTTTTTCCTGTGTTATTGTGTTTACTATTGCCATTGTTATTATTATTGATATTGCTGTTAACATTACTATATAGGTTTGTTGCATGTGAATTAATTTGATTACAATTATTATTAGTGTTATACAAATTTTCTATTATCGATAAATCGGACCGAGTGGTGAGCATATGAGCTCGTAGTCTCTCCCTCCATCGAACGAGAAACTTGTCATGACTGTGCCACACGAATTTAAAGCCAAGGTCTTTAGCTACTACTTTGAGACTTTTGGAACACACTGTCTGCCATGTTCGTATGGAACACACTATCTGCCAGCCTCCCGCCTAGATGAGAGGGATCTATATCAGCTGTGTTGAAGCGCGTTAACAAAGCTTTAGCACGTATGATCTCGTTAAATAATTGTGTGCTCGTGAGACGGACAAGCAAAGGTGGTGGTCTTATGGGCGATTTATCATTCATACTTGAAAACAACATTCGTTCCACGCTCGGCTTCCGCTCTGGAGGTGCAACCTCTCATCGTAGGGGAAGCTAGTGGCCTAATATTAAGAATATCATATTTTGGGCGAGAAGGCAGAACAGTGGTCAGCTTTAGCTCTAGAGCAGTCGACTATTCCTGAGACTATGAGCTCAGTGCTCCCCGCACTGATGCTGCCTCTCCTTATCTCTTGACTATCACTGCTTCCTCCAAAGGCAGATGCAGAACAATGATTCAACGCAGGCTTATCAACCGAATCTAAATTTGATTCAATGTTGTTATCGTCTTTATCACCCCGAAGGTTGCGCGTTCGACGCCAATGAACCTGCGTACGAATCCTTCCTGAGACAGAATTCCGTGGTTCTTCCGAACCACGGGAAACTGAATCAGGGATCGCTGTAGAATTATTTACATTTAGCTTATTTTCTATAACCAGCAATTTCTCGGTTAATTCTGATTTTTTATTTTCTAAGATGGACTGTCTAATCTTGAACGCTTCCAGCAGGGAGTTCTGATCAGCAATTATTTTTTCCATAACGCTTGAGCTCAATTTGAACACTTCAACATCTTTTATCAGCTCCGGAGCTGATCGTAGTAAAGTCAGGTGTTCCTTGAGCTCGGCGTTATGGGCACAACCTTCTCCATAATAAGCGAGATATTGCTGGTGCAGTCTTTAATTGACGAAAGGCTTATTCTACTCTCTTCAGTGGTAGTATCTATATATGCATCTTCTGCATTATTAGTTGCAAGAGGTTTCTTCTTGCTGGGTCTGAGTAATAAAGGCGGCGCCTGCGTGGCTGCAATCCGCTCCTTCTCATTCTCTCCTGCTGTGTCGATGCGTTTTTTTAAAGATTCATCGACTTCTTTTTTTTATAAAAATTTTTGTATTTTTGTATTTTAAGTTTTCTGGTATGTTAGAAATATTATGATCAATTTAGTGTAAATGCATTGTATAGAGCATAAAATTACCTATCTTTTACAACCATAAATATTGGATAGGCTCTTTCCCTTCTTTTGTTATATACAAAAAAGTCATAGTTAGTCAAATCTAGTATGGCAAATCGTTCACAAAGTTTTAGATGATTAGAAATGCAGTGAATCTATGTACTAACATCTGATTACATTTAATTCAAATATGTAAATAATTTTAATAAATTACGTCAGAGTAAAAACCGCTGACAATTGACTGACACTTAGCTTCCTCAAACTAAATTAATTGTTCTAATATAACATTTTTTGTTCTAATAAATTAATTTTAAATCTATCTCTTTTTAATCAGAATCTCAAAAAACGGTTTATAATTATAAAAAATTTCCTTATTTAAAGAGGAAGCTTTCTGTTGTTTTTCATTATGATTTAAATTTTTAAAATTCTTTTTATTTTCAATATTCATAAAAATGCGAAAATCAAAACAAAAGATTATATACTTAAACATAATTATATTGAAAATTAGTGAAGAAACGCATTATGCTGAAAAAAGTTACCTTTTCGGAAAGTTTTAGATATAATGCTGCTGTTTTGATACATCATACATTTCTGAGATTTAACCGTTTACTTTTTTACGTTTATACTTTATGCAGTTATTTTACCTACTTTATTAATTTGAACAATCTAACAATACGAAGTAGTGAAGGAAAAATAGTATAAACCTATTGCTTTTTTTATAATTTCAATTTGAATTACTAAGCAGAATTGGGGTACGCCGGTCACAATGTCATTTATATGACGCTCCCGAAAGTGAAGCTAAGAAAACGTTGCGCTGCGCTCTCAGTTAGGACAACTTTGCTTAATCGACTTTGATTGCACAGTGAGTTATGTGTTACATATTTCATTGTATATATACAAATAATAATAAAGAAATTTTTCACCTAGAAAAGTAACTTTTTAATAGTGACCGGAAAATGCTTTCTTTGTTTCGGCTTATAGCTTCGATATCTTAAATTTGTAATAACACCAATAAGAAATATTTAAAGTCAATGGTTTGAACTAACATAATAATTATTTAAAGTTAAAAAAACAATTTGAAAGTAGATATAACAAGCACGTTTGCTTAGTTGACTGGCAATATCTCGGTCTCCCCTAATCACCCGAGGAAATACTCGACTTTATTCCTATGTTGTATATAGAACTTTATTTCCGACTTCACTGTGGCCACTTCATTGACTTAGAAAGAGGGAATTCCGGTAAGAACTAGAATTTATTGAAAATGCATATTAGTATACATAAAAATAATTTTAAAAAAATGCATTTGCAGGAAAAAAAATTTGCGGAAAATAGTACATTGTTGAACACGCGGCGAAAGTAACAGATGAGCGAAGCAGGACAGTAATCACCAGAGGGAAAAATCTTCTCGTCAGGGCACTAATTATCCGAGGGAAAAATCTACTTTCGTCCCGTGTTGTATATAGTATTTTTCTCAACGCGTGCGTGAAACAGACCCTTTTCCATGCTGGCAAAACGAATAGAAAACTGGGCATTCCCTTTTTTGAGCTCCTAAATTTAAACTTAAAATTTTGAAAAATTTTGAAAAGTAAAATACTTTTAATTGTGGATAGAAATAGTTAGTTTAAGTTTATTGAATTGAGTAGCGGTTTAAAGCAACTATTAAATATACTATTTAACATATATATATTTAAAAGAATTACATTTTTTCTTGCTGATTTATTATCAAGATACTTCTGATTTAACGGATAGTTTTTCCAAACCTTCGAAAACCTAGAGGCAGTTATACATAGACCTAAGATTTTATTTCTTAGGTTCTAACCCTGTAAAAAGTTCACTCTGATAGTTGTTGATAAACTAGTTTATTGACAGTTACATTATAAACGTTCTTACTCGAAGCTGTATAATTTGTTCGAAATTGCCCTGAGTTCGAATTCGCCCCAGTTTCCCTTAGTTACTTGCTTCGAGTACACTAAAACTGTGGTTTTCTCTTTTAGCTATGAAAAACACATGGTTTTATTTGATGAGTTAAATTAATATAATAAACATACAATAAAAGACTTCTACGTCTACGTTATATTAATATTCCAAATAATCATGAAATTCAGTTTTTCACCAATTTTTTAGCGCTTCCCTAATTTTGAATCGTTTTTGTGTTGGAATTTATATTCTTTTATTATCTTGTATTAATTTATTACAAAAAGATGTGTGTAACTAACATATTTATTACGCTTTCATGGTTTTAAACTCTTTTTGTATTTCCGTTTTGTGATTTCTGATGTCTTTCTCTCATTTTTTTAAACTATATCTTAATTGTTTCGAAGGAGTTATTATTTTTGTTGTTTTTGTGTTTCATTTTGTTCTGTTTTATGGTCATTCTTTTCCTACAAAAAAAATATTTTGCTAGCATATTTTATGGTTTTATTACGTTTTGTATTTGGCCTAATTATGACTTTTGATTCCAATTGTGGCTTATTACCATATTTCTACATTTGTTTTGTAGCATTTCTATATTCTTTTGTGGTGGGTAAATGTTTTTATTGTTTTTGGTGTTTCATTTTGTTTCTTTTTGTTGTCATGTTTTCCTTACAAAATGAAAAATGTTCTAGCATATTTTAACGTTATTAATACGTCTTTTATTTTGTCTGATTGTGACTTCTGATGTGTTTCCTACAATTTTTCTTAAGTATTTATTTATTATTTCAACGTGGTTAAAAATTTTTATTGTTTTTTGTGTTTCATTTTATTCTATTTTGTGATCATTCTTTTTCTACATAAAAGAAAATATTTAGCTAACTTAGATTTTATATTTTTAATACATGTTTTTCATGCTGATTTAGCATTTCGAATATATGGTTATTTACGAAAATCGGAAATATTTAACGTGAATTAAATACATAAAATAAGTATAAAATATATTTTATTTCGTGCATTGGAGGTAATAATAATATTAATTAATCATAATAATTAGTAAATCTCACATTAAAGATAATAATGATAATAATAAATCTAACTCATTAATATTAAACATAATATTATGTCTTTAATATACTTTTTATGTTGGTTTATCATTTTGTATATCTGTATTTTTACGAAAATCGGAAAGTTTCTACACAAATTAAAGACAAAATTATTAAATATTAAATGAATAAAGAGCACGAAATTTTACGTTAGGTATGTACCCATGTTAAGGTTGAAAGTGACTCCTAGAGGTCGTTTAGAGGCCAAGTCCCTGTTTGGTGCAGAAAAGTTGATAAATCGTGGTTTTTCCAAAAATTACCCAATTAAAAGTTGTTTGAGTGGAAGGGGTCCATAAGTTGTTGACCTTGACCTTGAGAAAGTCTACCGTGAATTAAAGACGTAAAATAAATATTATGTGTATTTCATTTCTCGAACTACATATAATAATGTTAATAATCAATCAAAAGAATTAATAATAAATATAATATTATGTTTTTAATATGTTTTTCATGTTGATTTATCATTTTATATACCTGGGATTTTACGAAAATCGGAAATATTTAACGTGAATTAAACACATAAAATAAATGTAAATTGTATTTTATTTCTTGCATTGGAGGTAATAATAATCATAATAAATCATTAAAATTAAGTTTAAACATAATATTATGTTTCTAATATACCTTTTATGTTGATTTATTACTTCATGCAGTAAGATCGCGATATATTACCGCTTAAGTGGCTGTAGGAGCGGAAATTTCTCCGAAAATGTAATATATCCCCATCTCCCTCCATGGGGCAGCTCTCCACCGAAGCTCTGCCTTCTACTGTTTCATGCAGACGCGCTGCTGACGTTATGTGCCGTGGTGGGGGAAGCAAGTGTGTGTGAGTGAAAGTATGTGCGGAGGGAAAGTGCTCTGACAGGAAATATATCGTGATGTAATATATCGCGATCCCACCGTATATGTGAGTATTTTTGAAAATCGGAAAGATTCAATGTGAATTAAATACATAGAATAGATGTAAAATGTCTTTATTCACGACTTAACTATAATAGATACTTTAATGACCTGCCAAGCGGGACTAAAGTAGATTTTTATTCCCGCATATATTTTACTCCCACGAATGTGGGAGTAATATACTATTTAAAATTTCGAAAGTTTTAAAAATTTCAAAAATTCTTGCAAATTTCAAAAATTAAAAATTTTAAATCTATCTCTCTCTATATATATATATATATATATATATATATATATATATATATATATATATATATATATATATATATATATATATATATATATATATATATATATATATATATATATATATTATTCTCTTAATTTGCTGAGGGTGCAAGAGATTTAAAATTTTTAATATTAAAAAACATAGTAAATAAAAATTTAAAGTTTACGTTTACTGCACAGAATATGATTACACATTATGTAAAACTTGTTTCTGATAAATTTGCTATGTATTTGTATTTTGTGTGCCAATTTAACTGTAACAATAGTTATATGAATGGTAAAAAAGGTTTTCCATAACTATTGACCTTTAAAAGTAGGAATAACACTATTTTGTTTAAATTTAAGTTATTAAAATAATTAGAGAGTTATTTTGCATTAGCTTGAATCGATTTCAATGTTTAGTAGTATTATTTCTAAATCAGTTTCCTTAAACTTATATAGTATAAATCTACATAGTATAAAAATATACTCATAATAATAATATAATTATCTCTATCGTTTAAAATGTGTATATGTATCATCAAAAATAAGTCTTAGTTAATCACAAATTAGTGCATTGCCGGTATCTTTCATTTTGAAAAATAACTATGAACATACTTGACGGACCCGTCGTCTTACAGATTAAGATGAATACAGAAGAATATATTGACAAGCAAATAAATGTTACTTTTATCAAAAATCATTATGTGTTTAACAAATTAGATTATGGAAACAAACCATGAGAAATATATGCATAGAAGTCATAAATACAATTTGGTGATTCAGAAAAACTATATTTTTATGAATAAATAATAGAATAATTTATAAAATATGCGTCAGCAATTCAATATAAGTTGTTGTCGAAATTAGCTATTCTCCTATAGACTGTGAGATGTCGGGTCCGTCAAGTATGTACATAGTTATTTTTCAAAATGAAAGTTACCGACAATACACTTATTTGTGCTTAAACAAGACCTATTTTTGATGATCATATATTTACATATAAACATTTTAAATATTAAAGATAATAATATTATTATACTGCGTACATTCTTATATTATGTAGATTTATACTATGTAAGTTTAAGGAATCTGATTTAGAAATAAAAATGCAACAATATACTTGACAGCATAGTAATCGATTTCACTACTTTTTTATCCTTCATTAGTAATTCATTTGTATAAGCTATATATATTGTAGTCAAAATCTTTCACTATATAATTTGCAGTAGTCATTTTCAAGTTTATTTGTAAATATTTGATATTATTTAAAAAAATATATTAATTGGATTATCGATTGCATCACATTATATAAATCCTTTTGAAAGAGAATAACGTTAATTTTATTTATATGATTCTATTTAATGTATTAGTTTAATATTAACATATTTTCTTGAATTTAAGAATGGAAAATAATAAAACTTATACTTGCCAACGTTTTACTTTTTCAAAAGTTTCTTTAGAAAGATTTCACAACTTTTTAAAACACTGACAGAGACGGCATAAATAATATCTTTGAAATCTATTTGCAAATAGGGTATTTTCTTATTTAGAAATATGAGGAAACGTACAAGAGATAAGACGGTCTGTACCCCATTGTGCACACCATATTGTTTGTAACACGTGTTTTTGGATTACGCGTCTTATCAAGGAGACTCACCATCATGCTTCATGCGATAGATTTCTAATTGTATCAGACTTGCAATTGGTTAATTATGTCATACTCAACCAATCACCGGTCTAATACACCAGAAACGTTATACATGAAGTGAAACAAAATACATATGGCCGCTTTACGTAGACATACATATAAAGTATATAGACTACGCATGAAGATAGGGCCTCGATTTTCAAGTTTAGAAAGAGACAAACAATTGTGAAACGGCTTTCTATCTCTCTATAATCTCTTCCAATCAAAAGATATTGGGTTCATATCTCATAGAGTGCAATTTGTTTCAAAACATCGTAATACAAACAAAATTATTTGCTTTTATAAAGAATTGTGTAAAGAATATTAAGTAAAAAATTACATAAATACTATATGTAATGTATATTATAATTCTGCAATTTTTTTTTCTTTTTATAACTTATTGTACATCTTTTTAAATTTGTATAACTTATTGGCGTTTTTTAATAATTCTTTGTAACATTATCTGAATTCAGACGAAATGTTACTAGAAATTGCACCTACAAAAACTTACGAAAAGTTATAAATAATTACTAAGTGTTACCAAGAATTACTAAAATCTTAAAGGTTACCAAAAGTTAGATAATAAGTTACATAATCCTAGTTTGTTGTGACTTATCATTAAAGAAATTAGTATGAAAGTGATTATAATAATAAAACTGAAATGAACAGCAATATACAGTAATTAGTACACACAAAATATTGTGTTTAAAAATGTAAATAAGTGATTGTAATCAAAAGAGTTAAGAAAACTTTATTTGTAAATTATTCTCCATTGATGAATGCATTTATTTATCATTTTTATTATTTAATAATAAAGAAAAAAAAAGTTATTCTGAATTGTAAATAGTACAGTAATTAAACAGTAATGTAACAAATATTATATAATGTTCCATGTACTATACTATTTTAGCATAACAACTGGAATATCTAATTTTAGTTTTTTTCGCATAATGAAATATACAAATAACTAAAGTGGATTGTGTAAGTTATGTATGAAGTTTAATATTTTTACTGATTTTGATTGTATTTAAGATAATATATCTCTCTCTCTCTCTCTCTCTCTCTCTCTCTCTCTCTCTCTCTCTCTCTCTCTCTCTCTCTCTCTCTCTCTCTCTCTCCTCTCTCTCTCTCTCTCTCTCTCTAGACGGTAGGTGAACATGGAAGCCGCAACTGAATGCGGTCAGTAAGAAAGTTAATAGAGCTCTGTGTAGTTTAAAATTATTCCGTTCTTGCACCACAGAGATACTGCCGAAGCAGCTGACATGTGCATTGGTACTACCTCACTTAGACTATTGCTCAGTGGTTCTTCTTGACGTGTCAGGGGAGCTTCAGACACGACTACAACGTTTACAGAATTCATGTGTGAGATACATATGTGGTGTTAGGCGTGATGAGCATATCACCTCCTACAGGGAAAGACTGGACAAGTTGGATCTGAAGGTGAGGAGGGAGTATTTTATGGGGCTGTTGCTTTACAAAGCGGTTGTCATGCGGCAGCCACCATATCTTACTGCCCTCTTTGAAAAAAACCAGGCCAGGACTTCAAGTAGGGGTGGCACGAAGGAGCTCTCGGTTCCGGGGTCGCGCGGCGATAAGGGCCTATTCTCGTTTAAAGTTCAAGGTGCGCACCTCTGGAATTCGCTCCCAAGCAGTATGAGGTGCCTGCAATCTTTTTGTAAATTTAAAACGCCGTTAGGCAGGCACCTTAAACAATTACATAGTGACGGGAATACACAGAAGTGAACTTTTCGAAAATCGGTTAATACATTATTTTGTTCATTTATGTGTAGTTATAATCTAACTCAGACATTTATTTAGGTTATTTATTTATTTAAATTATTTATTTATTTAGTTTATTTATTTATTTAAATTATTTATTTATTTAGTTTATTTATTTATTTAAAATTATTTATTTATCTAACTTATTTATCTATTTGATTTAGTTATTTATTAATTTAATTTATTTTACATGTTAAGTGTTAAGTATGAATGTACTTATTAGCCTGAATTATAAGAGTGTCATATGAATGAGTGTGTTTTTATTTTTTTTTTGACTTGATAGATTTACGTACAATTTTTCGTAAAGTGTGTGTATGTATTCCTTTTATTTTTATCGTATTATGTTATGTTTATTATATTTATTTTATGTATTGACGAAGCGTGTTCTGTGATGTGCCATTTGACTATGACTAGTTCATTATATTTAGATTTTATAAACTGACGAACTGTTACAGCGAATAATGTTATTTTTTATATAAAAAAAGCAATAATTTAATGTTAAATGTGAGATAACAAATGTATAATACTGACTGATATTTTAATTATTATAACTATACATGTACATGCAATTGTAAGAATTTTCGTCATTGATGAATAAACAGTATCTCTCTCTCGCTCTCTCATCTTTCTTCATACTCTAGCTTCATGTTATTAGATATGGCACGCATATGTGTATATATATATTTTGCTCGATAAAATTCTATTTCGTTCTCTCCGCCACTTCCGTTTTATCGCGACGGAAATTATATATATATGACTTCTGCTACATCGCTATATATATATATATATATATATATATATATATATATATATATATATATATACATATATATAGCAATGTTGCAGAAGTCATATATATACAATTTCCGTCGCAGATAAAACGGAAGTGGCGGAGAAAAAGAAATAGAATTTTAGCGAGCAAAATTTCAATCTGCTTTATTTCCTAAATGAATGAGTCTTCCGTAAAAAATTTTTTCAAGTTAAAGACTAAATAAAAATCTGTTACATAAGTACCAGTACATTGCAAGTATTTAGATATCAATATTCAATCTTTTTAAGAAATTAGAAAAAAGTAAAATTGGCGTATATTAGGACGCCGGAGCGAATTTCAAACTAGTCATTTAAGAAATATAACTATATAGATATGAAATAGCACATATCGCTCATTAAAAACGATATAGCGACCTCTAAAAAAATTTTTAAAAATTTGAATACATTTATAGTGTCATTTTTAAATTAAAAATAAAATGGATTTTGTGGGACGCATTGCTTGATTGTTACGGTATTGTAATTTTTAATTTCACAATAGAAATTTACATTTAATTAGATGTAATCCGATATAGTATCTATTGTAGAATGTTAGTTTTTTCATCTTTTATGCAAAACTTATGTCCCAAAACAATACATTATTTTTCAAGTCACTTCTTAGTGAACGTAACAAATATTTTAATAGAAGCTACATAGTTCAACGTGGCCACAGTACAGACAAGAGCTAGTCAAATATAATAAATAAGTCACCTTAATGATATATAGAGCATAGAGCTCATGAGTAATAAACCTTCGACATAAAGACAATATTAAAGTTTGTTGATTTTGTAATTATCGATACTTTACTACATCGAAGTCTTACTCTCATCGTCAGTTTGAGTTGTGAAACAATGTTTTCTAGATGTCAGCTACGATTTGCTATAATCCTTTTTTTAGACAAGTTTGTATTTAAATGTTACAAAATGTGTAGAAAAATATTTGGTGACTTTAAAGTGATTGGAGATATAGCTGATGCCAATTTCAAATTTGCTATGAGTACAAGCATTTATTCTATGAAATTTATGGGAATTTGGCCTTCGGATAATTACTTTTCATACATAAATTTTTTTCTAACTTTTTTGTTTACCTTGTTTACAACAATTATATCGTTTTTTGCAATTATGATTGCTCCAAATCATGTTGAAGTATATAAAAGAATTATAAATAGTGTAATTAGTTGTTCCATAATGATTAAAATAGTAATTTATAAGTGCAATAAAAAAATCTTAAAAGGACTTCTAGATGAAGTAATACATGATTGGAAGCAGTATCCTTTTGAATCAATATCAAACAAAATAATAATTACTCGTTACATGAATATTGGAAGATGCCTGAATTTTGTAGGAGTTGGATTTACACAGCTATCAATGATTAGTAAGTATGAAAACTTTATGTTAACTAGGAGTATGTAGCGCATTTTACGTGATTGTTTTTTGCTACATACTTTGATACAAAATTTTAATAAGGTGCTTAAATTCTTAATCAATCAATTATTACTGTAGCATAAACAGTTACGAGAGGTATTGTTAACTAGTTAATATATTGTTGAATGTTAATAATTTAATATTAGTATACATAACAATTACGACATATTCAGTAACTTTAGTGCTACGTATTGTGACTTCAAACTCATGTATTGATCAGTTATTGTTTTTATTTATCAGAAATGTGCGTTTGGTCAAACTTTGCTAAAATTTGTATAAAATTCCAGTTGCCTAGTGCGTATAATAAAAACACAAATTTGGTACTTCAGATATTTACAGCTTGCGCTGTTATCGTTCGACGTTTGTCAGTACTCTTATCTATGAACTATTAAATTATGGAGCTTCTTTAACGCAATTTCGCTGCGATTTTGAAAAAATTAAATTATATATACATACATGTACGAAGTGGCAGTTTCTGTGATAAGTGCTTTAGCTACGGACACTTTCTGTAACTTTTGAATGATTCTGGGACGTCTCAGAAAAATTCTATATACTTGCATCAGCTTTTTCTGAGAAAAGAAAATATATACATTGACAATTACTGGGACTCAAATTAGTTTTGTGGGATGCAAAAATTACACACAATGGTAGGTTGTATCCTATTAAAATTTATAAAAAAAATTATTTTTTTCAATACTTGAAGTGCCCTTTTTATATTATATCATTTCTTATATTATAATATGAGAACAAATTATTATATACAGTTTTATACTTAAGGTACATATTTATGCAGGAGCCACCTTAAATAGGCTATAACTTTGGTTAATAATTTTGTTTTTCAAATTCCCACATTGATTATCTAATTATATGTATTTTGAACACAATAAAACATTTAATACCCCGATTCGATCACATTAGCTCTCAGAACCTTGCGGTAGCTGAAATAATATATTAGTATGTATTCTGGCTGAATAAAAAGCCTTAATAGATATAAAAAAAATAAAAAAAACTAATTTTGGTCACGCTTGCACGAAATGCGTGTTTTTATGCCCATATAGCGGGACTAAAGTGACCATTTCCTGACCGGCGGACGAAAAGACTTTTTTGTAACACACGCACGATTTACGCGTTTTTTTTACCTATAAAGCAGGCCAGAAAAGAATAATTGTTGTGTCCGCTTAGAGCTGTTTAGCTTGCTTAACAAATAAGACACAACTTTAGCCAAAAGCTGTTTACATCCCCCTAAATATGAGATGCCATTCGTATGATACAACGTATTTTGGGGGGCCTAAACATTTTTGTAGTTTGATTTGTGTAAAATTGGTCAGACATATGTTTTTAATTTTCTAATTGAACAGGCCCACGTTTGTGCCGTATCAAAACACGGCACACTTTAGTACCGCTCTATAGGTATAAGAAAAACGCATAATCCAGATATGTGCTACAAAAAATACGGTGTCCACCACAGGTGAGTGGGCCTTTTTGACCTCGTGTGTTTGCATTACTCGTCACCGGTATGCGAGTCGCACTCCATACTCCATACTTAGTCAAAAAAGACCCACTTTTCGCCCTTGGTACACAATATACTATGTTCGTCCGCTACAGCGGGCGTAAAGTAAATTTTCGACAATAAGTTTTAAGAGGGTTTAGGCACTTCTAAATATGAGATACCATCCAGATGATACCACATGTTTAGGTAGGCTAAACACTATAGTGCTGATGTTTTGGGTCTATCAAGCGTGTGTTTGCACCGTGTCAAAGAACGGCCAAATTTAGTTCATAAGCATAGAAAAGCACGTTATCAATACATGTTTGACAAAAAATACGGTGGGCACCATGAGGGAGAATTCTGTTTCGCCCTTGTGTATTTGCAATACTCGTGTTCAGCTCGCAATATGCACGCGGGCGAAAATAGCTTACTTCTCCCCCATGGTATACAATATACTATTTGGTTATATTTTAATAAAATGTTCAAATTTGTCGTAAAGATTACATTTTTGTCTAAAAATGTAGTCGGAGCTCATTTTTTTGTTATTCTTTAAAGACGGCGGCTCAAAATATTTTTTATTTTCCAAAAACTTAAATTTTTAATATTTCTTTGTTGAGTTATTTGCCCAGATCATAAGGACCTTTATATTACGAGATATTTGAGATTATGTATTTTTCGAACGTTTTTTGTGTTCGCTTATATTTTGAGAATAGTACTGTCGTTTTTGTCCAAACAGGGCTCAATTTTTTTCATTTTTTAATGAAGAGTCGAAAATATAAAGCAATTTAAAGATTCATCGACTCATTTTTTTATAACAATTCTTGGATTTTTGAATTTTTTAGTTTTAGTTTTTAGAGTTTCTTGCTGTTAGAAATATTACGATCAATTTAGTGTAAATGCCTTAAAAATAGCATAAAATCGCCTATCTTTTACAACCACATATTTAATTTATATAGTTATGTCTTGGAAATCTATGATAGCAAACCGTTCACAAAATTTTAGATGATTAGGAATTCAGTAAATCTACGTAATAACATCTGATTACATTTAATTTAAATATTTAAATAATTTTTTGTGATTCTGTGCGTAAAGTTAGTGCGTAAAGTACTTTTTGAAATCATTTTTAGTGCGTAAACGTGATTTTATATCCTACTAAAAATAATGTTACTGTACGCACTGCTAACGTCGCGTAAAATATTTTACACACTGTGTGTTAGAAAAAAATTGAAATTTTTAAACAGTTAAAGTAAATTTTGAATAAAGTGTTAAATTTTAAGAAATTGAATACATTTTTTAAAATTTAAAAAAAAATTCATAAATTTTTTTGATTCTTTTTTTTAATGATTTAAAAGTATATTGCTTTCTTAAAGAGAAAACTTTGTAACAACGATAAAATTTTTTTTTAGAGACAATCAATCTTTATAGTTTGTTACTATGTATGTATGTATGTATGTGTGTGTATGTATGTTTGTATGTACGTATGTATGTATGTATGTATATATGTATGTATGTATGTATGTACCTATAAATGTATGTATGTATGTATGTACGTAT
Organism: Gastracanthus pulcherrimus; assembly: GCA_949152435.1. NCBI lineage: Eukaryota > Metazoa > Arthropoda > Insecta > Hymenoptera > Pteromalidae > Gastracanthus > Gastracanthus pulcherrimus. Next base: position 44,296,762 of record OX424572.1, read on the forward strand.
GTACGTATGTATGTATGTATGTATGTATGTATGTATGTATGTATGTATGTATGTATGTATGTATGTATGTATGTATGTATGTATGTATGTATGTATGTATGTATGTATGTATGTATGTATGTATGTATGTATGTATGTATGTATGTATGTATGTATGTATGTATGTATGTATGTATGTATGTATGTATGTATGTATGTATGTATGTATGTATGTATGTATGTATGTATGTATGTAAGTATTTATGTACGTATGAAACAAAAATTTCTATCCATTCTAACTCTTCAAGGGAACCATATCACGCGATGTAATTTTGCAGGCATATTACATGTCTCAACTTAGAACTAATTAAAGTTTTGGAGCTGAATGGATAATATTAAACTCATTTCTTAGCAAAAATATTAATTTATAAAAATTTGTAAAGATCGAAAAAGAATTTGTCGTCATTTTATACACTGAAATTGTCAAAAATATGTACGTTTTCATACAGTTGACGTAATTTTCTTTCGATTGATATATCTTATAATAACTTCAAACTTATTTTCGTGCAATAATAACAAAATATTAGTTACAAAAATTGTAAAAATTGATAAAAAATTTATTTTGTTATTTTATACGTTGAACTTTTCAAAATTATGTACGTTTTCATAAAGTTGACGTAATTTCCTTTTGATTGACATATCGACCCCTGAGCGGAAGAACCTCCTATCTCGGATTTCTCGTAAAGAACCTCCTATCTCGGTCGGCGACTGAAGAAGCTCCTATCTCGGCTTACGCGAAGAACCTCTTAACACGCCGCGGCGAAAGTATGAAAAAATGACAATTTAGTAATAATTATAATTATTTTGGCTTTCAGGTCTTCAAAAAATTTAAATATATTAAAATTAATTTCTCTAACTAGCTTCACTACAAAACGACATATAAGAGAAACAACTTAAGACCAGTATGATCAAAATCCATGCATCGATTGAGTCTGTAGATTACGTACAAGCAAAAAAACTCATATCTCCCCCTGTAAGGGGGCGAAGGGTCTTATCAGGAATCATTTTTGTAAGAAATTTATTCAACTTTAAGGATCTATTCATACTTATATATTAATTATTTTCCTATTATTTTTACAGCTGGAAATCTTCAAAAAAGTGCTATAGGTATTCTACCCCCTTAAAGTATTTTTCTTTGATCTTATCCGGAGGTATATTCACCTTCGCCGCAATTTTGGCCTAATAATATTGTATAATAATATTATAATAATATTATACAGATGATATAGGAGGATTCCTTGCAATATATTTGTAAATAAAAATCTAATTTTTAATAAAATATTAAATATAAGCTTCTTCACGTGGACCGAGATAGGAACCTCTTCGCCGCTGCGAGTTAGGAGCTTCTTCGCGCGAGTCTGAGATAAGAGGTTCTTCCGCTCAGGCGTTGATATCGTAAAATAATAACAAAATATTAGTTTAAAAAAATTTTTGTTGTCTATCAATACTTTAAATTTGTTTACTAACAAAACCTAAATGCTTGTATCTAATGAGTTAATTACAGCATTAATTTATTAATTGGGAATTTTCAATTCAAGATTCCTTAATTAAATCGATTAATCAGAACCTTTCTTTGAGAAAGCATTCTGTTAAGGAAGTTAGCAGCGGCTTTTTTATTGCCCCCCCCCCCCCCGCCCCCTTCCCTGGGGCCTCTGCATAATATACTATTACTGTTTAAGTTATCCCGTTTGAACTTTCCATGCAGGAATCACAGAAAATAGTGTAAGCAACACGGACGCATAACTTCACTTACTCGCCACCGGCGACTGGTGCATAAAAGTAATCCAACGCACTCATGCGTAAAATCGATTGTACGCACTGTTCGCGGTGACTGGTGCGTGAAGTTAATTTAACGCCCTTGTTACTTCCCTGCTAAAAATAACCGCACGAATTCTGCACGGAAATCAGTACAGAAATCCGTAACGCAATTAGTGCGGAAATTGTATGGAATCTATATGGGAATCCGTATAGAATAGGTCCGAAAACGCCTCGTGGAATCAGTACGGAAATATGGATGAAATCTGTATGGAAATCCGCACTGCTTTATAACACGTATATTGATACTGAATCCGTAAAGGAATCGTCCGAAAATCCGCATTTAAATTCGCGTAGAATCCGTATAAGATCTTCAGAAAAATATTACTGAAATATCTTAGAGTACATATATCAATATAGAATCTGTACTGTAAAGTAATGCAGAAATCTGTATTAAAATCCCCGCAGAAATCGTACAAAATCCGTATGTAAACATAATTAAAATCTCTATTGGTGTACAAAATGAAGTTGAGATGCAGAATGTCTACAGATATCATGCGGAATTCGGTATTTCAATTCGTGTCGAATTTCAATAGAATCTGTTTGGAAACCATGCAGAAATCTATTTTGAAATCCTCTCGAAATATGTTGAATATAGGTAAGGACTGAATCCCCACAAAAACGGTACAACATCTGTACCTATACAGCATTGAAAGTCACAATAATCCAGAGTTTTAATTTAATATATTAAAAAAAGTGGCCTGTATAATTATGTGTATCTGACTAACATAAATTTCAGAAAACCGTTTTGAAACAAGGAACCCCTATTTACTCTCAATCTTGCAGCCTATTTACAAACCATTTTTACTAATTATATAAATATATGATTTTCTTCTATGCACTGCCAAGCTAAATCACACTAGACTCTATACACAGACCTGGATAAAACATCCAACTGCTGAAACATGTCATTGTCACTATGTTCAATGAAGTAATACAGACTTTGATACCATGGATTCTATGAATGTTATTCTGGAAATCGAATTCAAATTTCATTACGCTCTCTGAATTTTCCTCAATGGAATTTAACTTGAAATTATATTTACATAAGTAACTTACAAACTTACAAAAAGTTATTAGTTAATATTTAATTTCAAGTTGAATTTAAAATTACTGTAGAATAAACAAAACCGCTGCCAATTCATTGGCACTTATATTCCTCAAAATTTTAAAAATGTTTCAATATGAAATTATTTATCCTGTTTAATACTGGGGTGAAAAATAAAAATTACAAATCTATTACTTTTTAATATGTCGACATATATATATATATATTAAATTACTGAATTACTAAATATATATTATATATATATATATATATATATATATATATACATATATATATATATATATATATATATATATATATATATATGTATATATATATATAAACATATAAACATATATATGCATATATATAAAATGTTGTACACAACTATACTTTTTCATAATTTATCAAGAATATAGCATAAATTATGAAAAAGTATAGTTGTGTAAAATATTTTATATATATGTATATATATATATATATATATATATATATATATATATATATATATATATATATATATATATTATATATATTTAGTAATTCAGTAATTTAAACTTATGCAAGAATATAGCATAAATTATGAAAAAGTATAGTTGGGTAAAATATTTTTTAATACATGTACACAATACATACCATTTTCACAAATAAATTTAATATAAGATAATAATATATAAGTAAGAAAATCTTAAAAATGTTCATTAAGTGTAATTATTCGAGTTAATTATTCAATATAGTTTATTCAGACTCATTTTAACTGTGAACCATAATTTTACTCTATTAAATTTTATTCTTAACAAATGCTCTACAGTCTTCTCTTATTTTCAAACTATTCAATGCAACATTTTTTTTACAACTTATTGAAGTAAAAGCATATTTTTGTGATAAAAAGAAGAGAAATAAAAAAAAATATTTTTACGCACACCTATTCCAAAATTTATTATCAAAAATTCTTATTGGTTGTAATTCTTGATCAAAAGACAAAAAAAATAAACGTTCATTAGTAAAAAATTACTGTGGTATTAGAGGAGGATGGGGTATTGCCGGTCACCTAAGCAAACGGGCTTGTTATTTCCACTTTCAAATTGTTTCTTTTAACTTTAAATAATTATTATGTTAGTTCAAATCATTGACTATAAATATTTCTTATTAGTTTAATATCAAAATGTAAGACATCGAAGCTATAAGTCGAAATAAAAGAAAGCATTTTGACCGATTTTACTCCACATCAAAGGGTAATACCGGTCATCCTTGGTATAATTCCGATCACTATTAGAAAGTTACTTTTATAGGTGAAAAATTTCTTTAAATCAATTATATGTACTTTTATATGACCGGTCGCATTATCATTCTCACTTACATAGTGAAACATATAATAACATAACCACTGTTCAATCAAAAACACTTAAGCAATGTTGCCCTAACTGAGAGCATAGCGAAACGTTTTCTTAGCCTCACTTTCGGGAGCGTCATATAAATAACATTGTGACCAGGATTACCTCCATTCTGCTTAGTAATATAAATTGAAATGATAAAAAAAGTAATAGGTTTATACTCTTTTTTCTTCACTACTTCGTATTCTTAGATTGTTCAAATTCATAAAGATTCAAAAAATAACTGCATAAAGCAACAAATAATATGCATAAAAGCTTATTTTATAGACCAAGTTTTCTTATAAGAAATGTAGGCCTACACTTTGATTGTGTATAATTCCTTAATAAAACTTAATAGAAGGTTGTTTGGACATTAGATTATTTGCATTTTATGTTGCGTTTAATATACTATTCGAATTATTACCTAAAAATGTTTAGATTATTGAAAATAAGGGTGACCGGAATTAGCCAGTGACCGGCATTATCCCGTTCTCCCCTACAAGAAATAAACCAAAAATTAAAAAAATTTTTATACAAAATATAACCTCGAATATCTTGAAAAATAATAGTCCTCATGATCTGATCCAAGAACATAGCTGAGAGTCAGTACAAAGCTACCTTTTTCGAAATCTTCAGATAAAATAATGCCGTTCCACTCCAGTTGTCGTTTGCCATAGAAGATCGATTTTTTTACAAAGTGATTTTTTTCTCAATCATAAAAAAATAAAATGTCCCAAAAAATTTGCAGAATAATCTTCTCCATTGTCCTAATTACCTCAATTTCCTTTAAAAACTTCCCATCATATATTTCAGAGAAATCACCGTTCAAACAAAAAATGACGTTTACGTGTATATCAAAAGAAAGGAAACACCTTATCCGAAATTTTGGGTGATAGAAGATAGGTAATTGTACGCTCTTTCAAATGCATTTTCAGTGGATTGATGATAATCTTTCTAACGTACCGAATAGACCGAAAAACTAAAATCCAAAAATCAAAAAAGCTAAAAAACGTTAAAAAATCCGAACAACTATAAAAATTATTCTAGTTCCCCCTTTGTTTAAAAGAATCAAACAAAATGAGCCCTAACACATTACATATTACCGTGGATACTCGATATATGGATGCATACATACATACACACAAACACACATACACACACACGCCTGCACGAACGCATCTACGCATGCATGCACGCACGCACGAACGAACCTACGCACGTACGCACGCACGCACGCACGCACGCATGCACGCACACACACACACATACGCACGCACGCACGCACGCCCGCACATACACACACATACACACACATCGATACAAACATTTTCTAAAATAGTGGATTTTGATTTCTCATATCGCAAAACATGTTTCTAATATTTTTTTTGCAAAACTTTCTTTTTACTATCATAATGCTTCCTCTTTGAGGAAGCAAAACAATATCTATAAAAATAATATTACAATTTTATCAAATCATCCTGCAGATGTTTAATTACTATTCTGAAATAGAAAAGAATATCTAAATGAATAATTCTTCTCTCATTTTTTTTTTTTTTAAATGGCATTTCGAACTCGAAAGTTCATTGCCTCATCTACGCAAGCCTTCCACGTTTCCCTATTTTGTGCTAACCCCATCCATTTCGCGCCTTCCCGCCCAATTTCAGTTACGTCTGATTTTACGTTATTCTCCCATCTGCGTCTAGGTCTATCAAGAGGTCGCGTTGTTTTCGCTTTTCCTTTCATTATGCGCGCTGCTGTACGATCATCGCCCATTCTTTCCACGTGCCCTGCCCATCTTAGTCTCCGTGATTTTATTATCTGTTAATATTTGGTGACGCGTATAAATTATGTAGCTCGTCATTGTGCAGTTTCCTCCACTCCCCAGTTTCCTCATCGTTCTTTGGCCCGTATATTTTCCGCAGAATCTTATTTTCAAATACCCTAAAACGATTTTCTTCCGCTTTAGTGAGCGCCCAGGTTTCGCACCCATACAAGATTACCGGCATTATTATAGTTATATATATCCTTATTTTGACAATTTTCGACAGTAGCTTTGACTTAAGTAATCTGTTCACAGCATAGAAGCAGGCATTACCCGAATGAAGTCTCTTATTAATCTCGGCTTTAATTTCGTTTCGATCATTTATAGTTGTACCTAAATATCTGAATTCGCTAACCTTTTCAAAAGTGAAATTTCCGACTCTGAGATCCCCCTCTGCTTCGCGAATGCCCAGTTTCTCCATGATCATATATTTCGTTTTCGATTCGCTCACTTCTAACCCCGTGTCTTTAGCCGCATTTATAAGGATTTCCGCATTTCTCGCCACCGTTTCACCATTATCTCCCACTATATCCAAGTCATCTGCATAGCCTAAAATCTGCGTTGTTCCGTTGAGTGTTGCACCTAGCTCGGTAGCCTGCATTTTTCTAACAACATGCTCTAGCGTCAAGTTAAAGAGTACCGTTGAAAGCCCGTCACCTTGCTTCAAACCGTCGCGTATCATGAACGATTCGAATACATTACCGCCTACTCGGACCTTTCCAGTGCTTCCGTTCAGACATATTTGAATTAATTTTACGAGTTTTTTTGGTACGCCAAGGAGCACTAGGATTTCATACATTTTGCTTCGTTTGACAGAGTCGTACGCTTTCTTAAAGTCCACAAATAGCTGGTGTATAATTTCGCAATATTCCCACTTTTTCTCTAATAATTGTCTTATGGTAAACATTTGATCGCTCGTTGACCTGTTGCGCCGGAATCCACACTGGTAATCTCCTATTATATCTTCCGCGAATTGTGTGAGTCTGGCCTGTATTACGTTTGAGAGAACTTTGTAGCAGGTAGCTAAAAGTGAGATTCCCCGGTAGTTATTGCAGTCTGTTTTATCTCCCGTTTTAAAGATCGGTATGATGATGGATTCTTTCCAATTTTCTGGTATTGTTTCATTTCTCCAAATAGCACATACTAGATAAAAAATTTTAGATGTAAGCGCGGTGCCTCCATATTTAAGTAGTTCAACTGGTATAGAATCGTTTCCTGCGGCTTTATTGTTTTTTAGCTTTTTGATCGCGGCCTCTACTTCTTTGTAAGTCGTTTCGTCCATATGGAGTTCAGCAGTGTGGATTTCGTCTCCCATTTCCTCGGAGTTTTCATGCACGTTTAATAACTTATCGAAATAATCTTTCCATAATTTCAATAGTTCATTTTCGCTTGTCACGAGGTTCCCGTCCTTATCTTTCATTAGCTGCGATCTACTCTGAAAACCCTTCCTAATAGCGTTTATTCCTTTGTACATCTCGCGCGGGTTATTTTCCTTACTATTAGTTTCTATTTTTCTAATTTCATTTTTCTGATACTCGCGCTTCTTGTTGCTGTATATCACACGCACTTGCTTTCTTATTTCATGGTATTCTTCTACGGCCCTACCGCTTTCATTGTATACAGTATCTAATTTAGCCTTCTTGCGCCTGTCAAACCATGGTTTGCTCTTCGGCCTTTTTTTCTACCCAGTACTTTGTTCGCGGCACCTTTTATAGTTTTTTCGATAGCCCCCCACAACCTGTTCGGATCGTCATCTACTCCCGTCTGTTCATCCGTTTCCTCGAGCGCCTGAAATCGGTTGCTAACTTCTACTTGGTACTTGATTCGCTCTACCCCGCTTCGTAGTTTTCCAATATCAAAGGTTTCTACTTTGTTCGCACGCTTACTATTTTGACCGGCTACTAATCTGGCTCTTAATTTGGCCACTACTAGATAATGATCTGAGTCGCAATCCGCCCCCCTATAGGTCCTTACGTCGAGTACATTCATGTGGCGCCTCTTATCAATAAGAAAATGATCGATTAGATTGTGCGTGGCCCCATCCGGCGATGTCCACGTTGCCTTGTGTATATCCTTGTGCTTGAAGCACGTGGTCTTGGCTATAAGATCTTTTGCGGCCGCGAAATTTATGACCATAATACCGTTATCGTTGCTGGTTTCGTGCAGACTTTCTTTGCCTATGGTGGGCCTAAACATGTCCTCTCTCCCTATTTTAGCATTGAAATCCCCCACTACTATTTTGGTGTCATAAGACGCGAACTGGTCGATTAATTGCTCTAAAGTTTCATAATAAAGATTTTGACTTCTTCCTCTTTATCCTCCGTGGGACAGTGGACGTTAATAACCACGTAATTATACCACGCTCCTTCGATGATGATATACGAGAGTCGGTCATTCACGAAATTGCAACTTTTAACGAAATGTATGATGCTTTTGTTAACAAGAAATCCGGTGCCTAGAAAATGCCCGCTCGCGCTCTCATATAAAAAGGTGAAGTTACCGAATCCTAGCATCGCGTTATCTTTCCATCGGGTTTCTTGTATTGCTACCAAATCTAAATTGTACCTCTCAGTTTCATTTATGTTTTCCCTAACGCGCCCGCTCTGTGTAGACTGCGTACATTCCAGGTTCCCACCCTTAAGTTTCTTTTGGTTTTGGTTTGGTTTTGTTTTCTTTGAGCCATGATAGTAAGTTAAACCCGCGCGTTTTCGATCCTGTTCCGATCGCAGGTGAGTCCATCCGTCTAGGGGTGATAACCCTCATACCTCCCTAGAACTAAGTATGAGAGCTTTCCGACTTTGGCGAGGACATAGTCAACTCGTCGTCAGACACACTCGGTTTCATTCTCATATCCTAACGCCCCCTGCAAGGTAGCGCGCCTTCGCTGGCTTCGTTGCCATGTAAGACCAGGTGGCGAATCATTCTACACATCCCCTCTCAGGGCAGTTGTCATCGCTCCCGCATCCTCCACGACAGCAGGATTTTTGGCCCATTTTTTGTTTGAAATGTGTGGTAAAAGAGATGGATTACAGAGTAAGGTAGAAGAAGAAAGTAAGATAGGAGATTTTGAATAGTGTTTGTATAATACAATTTTAATAATACAATTTTAATCACTTAAAAAAGACTGTTGGATTATACAATATTTGTTTTGAAGTTTTTGTTTGAAACTTCGCATAGTAGTAGATAATTGTGTTATGAAGGGCAATGATGTCTTGGTTTTTCATAATTTAGTTTATTTATTAATTGTAATCAATTGTTAAAGAATTTGAGGTTAGGAATTTCGGTGGGAAATTTGAATTGTTTGACACCCCCTTAATGGTGTTATCGAAGCCCAGACATTAAACATAAAATTAATGCACTTAACATTTTATTCAATGACTTGATATGTCACTTAAAAATAATTGTTTATTTAGTATCTTTAGTATCAATATCCGTGTTCTAAAGCAGTGCGGATTTCCATACAGATTTCATCCAGATTTACGTACTGATTCCACGGGGCGTTTTTGGACCTATTCCATACGGATTCCCATATGGATCACATACAATGTCCGTACTGACTCCAATATGGATTTCCGTACTGATTTCCGTGCAGAATTTGAGCGGTTATTTTTAACAAGGTTAATATACTATTAATAAATATTAATAAATTACGCACAGAGAAAAAATTGCTGCGATAAGGATTATTACCTGTCGACGTGTAATTTTAGTAAAACATTATCTTTTTTCAAACCATCAATGATAAAACATCTTTTTGAGCTATTAATTAGAAAGAGATACAGCAATTTAAACGTAATTTATTAGAACAATGAATTTTATATTGGAACAATTAATTTAGTTTAAGGAAGCTAAGTGCCAATGAATTGTCAGCGATTTTATACTTATCTAATGTATACATTGACAATACATTTTATTTTCAATATATACTAATTTTCAAAACTTACAATCATATTTCTCTAACAGAAATATCTTTAAAGTAATCGTAGAATATATTAAATCGAAATGAAATTACGTCTACTTTACGAATATATACATATAGGTGATTCCACCGTGGCTTCCCCACTTTATGCCCAGGCCTCTTAGACACTTATACTTCTTAGCTTTCTAGTAGCTTCTCATAGTATGCATAAAATGTAAATACCTCATATAACGTTGTGTATAAGGTTTTTAAGTTATGGGGTACTTAGATTTATTTTTTTTCTACCTGTGAATAAAAGTTCAAGGTTATAAGGTATTTATAACCTTAAACTTTGTAACGATTTTAAGGTGATTTTTTGTTGTTTATTTATACATGTAAGGGTTTTGATGTTATGTGAATATTTTAATTTTTTCGCTATATATTCTCTAATAACCTCTCATGTCTTCTCAAACTAAAAAATGATGTACTATGGTATAGTCCTCTTTCTATCCTCTCTTAGTCCATGCTTGTCCTACGTGTTTTATGTACGGGAGAACTTAAGTTCGCAGCCCTCTGGAAAGGAATCTACGCGCTCAATAACAAAAATTCATGAATGACGTGTATTTTACTGACGAAAGATCTACGAAGAGATTTTCTTTTATGTGGATTAGTAGTATATCTCTTGAGAGACCAGCAATAGTCCGACATCATATTTATTTCCCAATAACCTTGGTATCTTTTTTCGACATCCTTGAAGTCTTGGTGAAATCTCTCACCCTGATCTTCGCTGAGGTCCCCCAATTTTTCAGGGAAATAATCAACATGGGAGTGAAGAAAATGGATTTTTTATATTCATTAGACATCCCATTTCTCTGAAATTGCTTAACATTTTATTTACAATATTTTTGTAATCAGTATTTTTATTATTTCCTAGAAATTTTTGTTGAACTTCTCTGAAACTTCGCCATGCCGCTTGCTCCTTATTTAGCATTCTTCTTTCAAATTCTTCATCCTTCAACAGTTCCCTTATATGTGGGCCATCGAAGACTCCTTCATTGATCTTAGCTTCAGAAAGTTTTGGAAACTTCTCGAAGATGTACACAATGGCACGACTTTCTTCTGGTAAGTTCTTCATTGCTTTGATCAACTGTTTAACCAAACCTAGCTTAATATGTAGAGGTGGAAGGATGACTTCATGTACAGGGATAAGATTTTCGTGTATAATATTCTTAGTATCTGGAGTTAAATTTGGTCTGAGGGACCAGTCTTTTTTAACACAATGTTGGTTTTAGTCTCGACTGCCCCATTCACAAATAAAGCTTGGATGTTTGTGAATCTACTTTATTGGCCTAATATAATTGTCGTTATTTTTAAATCTCTGATCAACTGCCATCCGTGAATATCATAATTCAATTTCTCGAGCAGAAGATGAAGATTATGATATTCTTCTTTTAACACAATGGAACGACCGACTGGTATAGGGACATATATGTTGTTATTATGGAGCAAAACAGTTTTTAAACTTCTTGTGGAAGAATCTATAAATAGGTGCCAGTCACTAGCTTCATACTTAACGCACTTTTATTCATTTATTAGTCCTTCAACATCGTCACAAAATACTAAATTTAATTCTTTTGAAAACAATTTTCTAAATGAGTGATCTCGATTTTGGTAGAAGGACATATGAGTTTCAGCAGCTAGAACCCTATTTCTTTTAACCTAGTTGCTACTAGCTCGGAAATTTCTTTCGATAGTCCTACGTCTCGAACCAAGTCACTGAGTTCATCTTGAGTAAACACATTAGAATTTGTATGTTAATCATCATCATTCATTTCTTCCGATTCATTCATTAAACGGTCATCATGTTCGTCTCTTGATTCTTCAACTTACATTTCAATATTTTTTATCACTTGAAAATTTTCTGATAATAATACTCTTGATTCGTAGTGGAATAAAACAGTGATTGCTTGAAATTTGTGGGACAGAAGGAGCCTCGTCAAATCGTCTTTTTAATCTTCTTTGAGTGTTGCTATGTGTTACTTTTGAATAATAAAAGAACTTTATATTTTTTATTGAATGGCATGCCTACTCATAAAGCTGCTTAGCTGTTAAAATGCTTTTGATTGCTGATGCTTGGAGGCTTGCGTTCCTAGCTCCTGTTTTAAGAGTTGCACCAAGGCCATCATGTGGGCCTTTTCCATGAGCCGTCGCGCAAAAATGCCATTCTGCTTTGATACCAAAATCATTTTCATGATTACATAAATTTTGGATATTAAATCGATTTTTAAAATGTTGGTTTGCTCCATCAGAAAAGTAGATAATCTTTGTAACTTTGTGTTGTTTCTTTAGGTAATCAATTATCATCGAATTACACACATACACCGCTGCAGAGTCATGAGTATTTGATTCAGAAATCAGATTATATTTCCATGTTTTAATTCTCCTTCATCTCGATAATAATAAACTACAGTATACGAGTATACTGTGGCTCGATTATTATTATAGTGAAAAGCTTGAGCTGTTTTTTGAACAACGAAAGCAAAATTCTCTGAATAATCTGGTAGCACAAGAATACTCCTGGCTTTAAGCTTCCCTTCAATTGCTTAAAATATTCTGATTACTGTTTGTTAATATAATCATGAGGTTTTAATGATTTTAACTGATGACCAAAAAATTCGAGGAAATTTTCAGTAGTTGTGTTTGGTGTAATCATAGTTGTTCTATCTATCGAATACCAAGAGCTAAAAGTTATATCCTTTACGTCGGCTTTTTCCAAATCTGATTCAAGCTGAGATCTGAGCTTATCGTAATTAGGGCAGTTTTTACATTCGTTAAGAAAACATTCTCTATTTGAGTTACGACATACCATGAGATTAAGACAATCGGTATAGTTTTTTAATGGGAATTCCGATTTAGCCATCAGGTCAGATAAATTGATGGCATCGAGCAAAAGCTTGACATTCTCATGAATCACACATACGCAAACAATATGAGTATCATTACTTCGGGTAAAACACAATTTTGAGGTCGTAATTGGCAAAACTTTGAAAGACCTATAGTAGTATATGGATGCTCTCCACAAAATTTGAAATATAATTCTTTTAAGCTAATCAATGTCAGTCTCTTCTGTTTGAGGACTTTTTCTCTATCAATCTCAACAGATTTTTTATTTCTATATCCTGGGAGAATTCTGCTGTTAGAATCACATTCATAGAATTGTTTCACTCTATTAACCGTAGTTTGTGGCAGCGATTTACCTATTTTTGGGGGTGGTCTAGAAAAAGAGCCATTCGTGGCTTTTAATTCTTTAGCTTTTATAATGGACTAAGTCGTAGTATTGAATAGAGAAGAAATCTTCTATATTGACCATTTTGTTGGCAGTATGGTTAGAATAGCTATCCTGTCAGGATCGTGCTCTGACAACGATGAAAATTTTTCTCTTAAACCTTCGATGATTTCATGGAGGTTTTCCTCAGCATTTGAAGAAGTCGAACTGTCAAGATCTAATTGCACATTCTTCTCTAGGCTATCTTCATTTGCACTATTAGATATAGAAGTATTGTTCAAATTGTCATTCACGTTTTCATCATGAGTATCATCATTGTTGGAATTGTGGTTCACGTCGTCATTATGAGTATCATTACTACTATACGATATTTTCCTACATCCTCTGCAAATCATATTCTCTGCCGAAGCAAGCCCGAAATGTCTGCAAAGCCTAGCTGGTAGTGGTCGTAATGATTTGCCTATGTGAGCTACCAATTTGAACGGATTGCAACAGCGATCTGTTCGAAAAGACTTCTTCCTTTTTGAAGTCATGATCATGGAAAGCTAGCTCAAAGTCAATGCAAATACTGTGTTTATATGCGTGTCAGAACTATACGTCTATATGTACGAGTGCGTATTTATAGCCTTCAAAATAATCTCTGGTAAAATTTTACGATCATCAATGCTATATGGATTATATTTATCCGTTAGCCCGTCACTCAAACGTGATCTCTAACACAGAAAATATCACAACCCAAAATGCAAGCAAACCACGAAGCAGTAAAAAACGCTACCAGCCGCTTCCTTTGAAAGATTCCTTGACAATTTACCAATTATCGCTGCTTGATTATATTTTTTCGTTAACCCACTATACTCAAACGTGATTTCTGTCTGTCATTACTTATGACTCATCAGCGGTGAGTCATAAGGACAACATTTTCTGAATTATCTGGTGGCACAAATATTCCTCTAAGCTTTAAGCTTACCTTTAATTGCTTGAAATATTCTGATTGTTGTTCGTTAATATAATCTTGAGGTTTTAATGATTTTAACCGATGACCAAGAAGTTAAATAAAATTTTTAGTAGTTGTGTTCGATGTAATCATGGTTGTCCTATTCATCAGATGGACAGTATTCGACAGTATATGACAGTATATATATATATAGAAATATTTTTGCTGAAGTAAATTTTTTTTTGGTCTCAATATAAATATATACCAAAAAGAGACCAAAAAAAAATTTACTTCAGCAAAAATATTTCTTTTAGTATGTCAAATAGTCGTGAATTTTTTCAGATTTTTAAGCTCATATATTTAAAGTTGTTTGAAGCTAAATATGACTTTAATGCTAAACTGTGCATTTTAATAATATTTTTAACAATATTTCATGTTATTTTTATTTTTTTTTACATAAATATTGCACTTGAATTTGGAATAAGATAATCTTTTTTCTAAACATTCTGAATTCTGAATTTGTAAGAATAATTTAGGAATTCTATATACAGAATTTTTAAAAATTCAGAAATGTTTCATACAGAATTCTGAAAAAAAATTATGTATAAATATATATATCATTCAGAAAATAATTTTGTTTATAGAATTCTGAATACATCATCTTATTCAGCGTGCAAAATTATGTTATGAAAAAAACTTTCAGCACCAGACGATTTTCCTTTCACTAGGCTGAAATCTAGCCGGTCCCTCCCGTTAACATATTATTGATTCTGTTAATAATTATACAGTTACAGAAACGTTTATAGATTAGTTTTTTTCACTATTATAAAGAAGATACTGTTCTGTAATGTACTCTAAAGAAAATTTTATCCATTTTATTTGGTCTTTTAATACTGTCTTAAGCTTTGACACTGCAATTAGCATACAATTAAAAAGGGTAAGAATAGCAAGCACTCTCTCTCTCCCTCGTTCACCCTCTATCTCTCTTCCTCGCCCCCCCCCCCCTCTCTCTCTCTGCCTCTAAAGCTCTCTCATTGCATCACTGGTTTGCCTACTAAAGGATACTAATATTTTTTTTCAGTTTTCTATGCTACTAACACTATTAACTTCTATGATGTAACGAAAATTAAAGAAGATGGCGTAAAAAATATTATTCGCCCTTGGGATTTAAAAAATCATTCATATCGTTTAGTATTGTTATACTTAGCAGAATTCTATGCCGGTCAAATATCTGTGTTATTTCTTATCACTGCAGATACATTACATTATATTATTATTCTTCACGCAATTGCACAAGTAAAAATTTTTCATAAAAATTTGAGAAATTACCAAGGAGAAACTCATAAAGTTATAGATGATTATAACTTACGAACTTGTACATGTATTAAATGTATAATTAATATACATGTTAGAATAATAAGGTACGAACATATCATAGACATTTTATTTAAGAAAATAAAAATAAACCTAATCTGAATTGATTCATTTTTAGGTTCGTCGCTTACGTTGAAGATACATTTAATGTAATGCTTCTTACAGATTTTATTAGATATGTATTTAGTTATTACATCATAATATACAGTTTTATTACGGTGAGATTTATAATTTACTAATTACCTATTACTTATTAATGATTTGATATTTTGTTAAAAAAATATCATTTGTTACATTTGTATATAACTATAGTAAAATATTCATGAAATTTATAATTTGTTTACGCATGCAGTATTATTATACATAAATACAGCATTAGAATATAATATACTAAAACCATCTTACATCTTGAAGCGATCATGAAGAAGTTTTATGTTTTTTAATAATATAATAATTAATCACTTAAATCATCTTACATTCTTATACTTACTTTATTTTAGTATTACGATACACAACAGATGACTGGGTTGGTGGAGCTCTTTAGCTACTTACTTATAATCAATTTCAATATATTCTGGCTTTGCTTTCTTGGTCATCGTGTAACGGAGACGGTATGTTAATATATTTTATAATTATACATTTATCATAATTATTATACATTACAACTCGCAAATGCACTCGCCTTCGACTCGTGCTAGCTCGCCTTCGACTTGTACTGCAATCTTCACACTCGGTCTAAAAAAGTCCACTTTGCGCCCTAGGTACACAATATCCTATTTTTTAACTAATTTTGCTTCGACAAACAGGAAGATTTGTAAAAGTAACAAAGAAGTTTTACTAAATACATGTTAAAAATATGGTTTGAGATACTGGGAATCAAAACACACTATTTTTAGAAAATGTCTGTATGGATGTCTGTGTGTGCGTCTGTGTGTGCGTCTGTGTGTGTATGCGCGTGTGTGTGTGCGTTCGTGCGTGCATGCGTGCGTGCGTGCGTGCCTGTGTGTGTTTGTGTGTTTGTGTGTTTGTGTGTATGTGTATGTGTGTATGTGTGTATGTGTGTATGTGTGTATGGATGTTGTTACTGACAGAAATAATGATAATTATTGTACAGTAAAATTGACGGCGAATAAAATAATGTTAAATTGATAATAAATAAATATGCAGTGTTGAAATGATGCAATGTATTAACTACGGTGTTATGAAAGAAAGAGAACCAAATGAATTCGGCTACGTTTAAAGGTTGAGCATGTGTTTTTTGTCTCAAATGCATTTCCCGAAAGAAGGTTGTAAAGAAAATGGCCAGCGTTGGCGCTCTCGACAGCAACAAGACAGTGCAGTTTAAATTCTCGTATGGTTCACATCGTGTGACTATTAGGGAAAGCATCGGCTTCTTAGCGTAAATGTGTTACAGGAATATATCGGCTAGGCATTTGAATAAATATAATTTTGAACGTTTAAACTGTGATTGAATTATTAATTTCTCCTCTCATAAATCCTGCTTTGTACCGGAACCGATGCAGATCAACATTACTCTGAATATGCACGGTAAAAATTATTATTTCGGGGTTCATGTTTTTTTCTTTTTCTTAAGGAAGGCGGCTCAAAAATATTTTCTTTTGGTTTTGGATGCGTTTTTGTTTTTTTAGTAGTATTTCAATTTTTGAGTTTTAGTTTTTGCGGTTTGTTGATACTTTAGAAATAATATCATCGATTGAGTGATAATGCATTTGAAGGAGCATAAAATTATCTATCATTTTCGACCAGAAATTTTAAACAAGCTATTTCCCTTTTTTAGTTATTCACGAAATCGTAATTTTTTTCAAACATTTATATCTGTAAAATATCAGAAGGAAAAATTAAAAAAAAACTTAAGATGATTAGAAATATGGAGAAGAATATTCAGTAAAATTTTTATGGCGTTATCTTTTTCTTTTGACGAGAAGAAAATCTTTTTGTAAAAACAATCGATTTTTAGTCAACCACGCTAACTGGAGTAAAACGGCAACATTTAATCTGAAACTTCCCAAACAGTAGCTTTTTACTATCTCTGAAACAAGTTCTTTACCCATATCACAACGACCTTTATATTTCAAGGTATTTGAGGTTATGTATTATTTGAAATTTATTTCGATCGCTTATATCTCGAGAATGGCACAGTCATTTTTATTGCAGATTCTGAATTATAAAGAAATTTAAGGATTATTCGACTCTCTTTTTAAATGATTTTCCTATTTTATGATTTTCTGAAATCGACAATGTAAATTATTTTTGTATGTTCTGCAGCCTTTTGGCATAGTAAGTGTCTCATAGTTCTTTCCCATACCTTCCCAGTTAGCACGAAGAAATTTTGAAGATGATATGAAGTAAGATACAAGTTACTTAAATGGGCAGGCTTGGGTTAAACCCAAAAGAATTTTTTTTTTATGAGTCCGAAAAACTTTATATGTTTAAAAGTAATGATATAGAAAAATTTTATGCTATCAATGCACAATAATATCTTAAATTATACCCTTGTAAAACATCAAAACCTTGGCCTTGAACGTTACAATAAATCATTATTTTCAATACCATATTTATTAAAGGAACTTTATACCTCACACGATTCTAGGTGATATGATAAACGAAAAATATTATTGACGGTTATTCGATTTCTTTTGACATGTATTACAAAAATGCGGAGCACTTTTTCGTAAATTTATTTTTATTAATTTTTTTTAGAGATCCAATCTATTTTTTCTTAAAAATTCTTTAATATTTTGTGAAAAATTGATTGGATCTACTGAAACAAATAATAAAAAAAATTTTAACGTAAAAGTGCTCCGCTTATTTTGTAATACATATTAGAAGGAATCGAATAACTGTGGAAAAACAGTTTTTAATTCATCATGGCACCTAGAATCGTGTGAGAAACAATATAGGATTTTGAGGGCAGCGGAAAAATTTAATATATTATTAAGTACGGATAGAATCAAAATTTTCAGAATGATTGCTTCTAAATATAAAAAGTTTTCTCGACTCGTAAAAAAGAAGCGTTTTTTTAGTTTAGCCCAGGCCTGCCGCCTTAAAAGATACCTTAGAAGGCATCTCAGAGCTGCCTGTGAGATGTCTTAATATTTGTTATGGATAACCTGTACGTTTATCGCATTGTGATCTTGTAAGGTTATTAAAATTAACTTTAAGATATTCAGGAAGTCTTACCGTAATCTGTTTGACATCTTACAGTTAACGTTTTGTATTACAATAATGGTATCTTATAACCAACTTATAGTTAACTGAAGGCAAATTTAGGGTAACTTAGAGATAAATTTTAGGTTTATTTTACATTATTTGAACTTAATTAACTAAATATCCAAAAGAAAATATAATAAAGTACTTATAAGCAATAAGAAGATTTTTTTCCTTTTTATTACTTAAATTATGAAGTACTTTAGTATATTCTCTTTGGAATATTTAGTTAATTAAACTCAACTATGTTTCATAAGTCACCTTAAATGATTGATTTTTAGGTGATCATTTAAATAATTAGATTAAGGTGTAAAGGTAAATTAAAACTTTTATTTATAAAATTGTTATACAAATTCTATATTTATGAAATAATTAAAATATTACACGAAATTGTATCAAGTACTACGATAACGTTGTGCTAATTGTAGAATCATAATTTCGTTTTTTGAACTATTATTATATAATTATTCAATACAGTAGAATTGACTTGTTGAACACAACGAACTTTTAATTTAATTTAAAAATATGTTTAAAACTCCTTTAATTAAATACATTAATTTGTTAATTATTGTAGTATCACAATAGTTTTCAACTGCGATTGCAAATGCGTTAATTTATTCTAGTATCATAAATTCTAATACATTTTTAAATGTATAAATTTATCAATATGAAAAGACTAATTCTTAAGACATTGCATTTAAATGAAAGTTAAATTATAGTATAAGATCAAATGACAGGTGATCATTAATTTGAAGAACCAGTTGCAAGTGTCTGCTGGTTCTTGTTTATCTTTTTGCCTCATTGCTAATTCGGTCATGTGTTGGACATAGCCATTCTGCTATGGCATTTTCAAGTTCTTGAATGGTCCGACCAGTGTATTTGTCCGTATAAGTTTCTGAAAGAGTTATTATTATGTAGCATATACTTATTAATAATATCAATTAAATATTTTTATTCCTTACCAATAACAATGTTTGAAGAATTGGTGCCATCCATTTATAGAGTGTTGACCAGTCCATGTGTAAGCTTTTGTTCTAATAACATTGGATAAAATATCTTTAAAAACATATAGAAGTAAGTCATCAATATCTTTTCCTCCATATTTCAATAATAGTTTTCTCTGTAAATTGTAAAAATTTCAGTATAATTAACGCAATCAGTAATACAAAATAATGTTGCATTAATTTTCAATTAAAATAACATAGAACTTAAATTTCTTATGATAAGACTTACAAATTGTTTACACATATCCTCATTCGTTTTTAGATCTTCATTGAATGTAACAAAGTCCTCAACGGTTGCAATTGCGAATGGTGGTAGGAGATTTACCATATTGCTTGTAGCAGACCCAACCTCTCCCTGCTTCGAGTTCAATACTATTTCTGTCACACCGTCAATTTTTCTTGATAAATGATACTTCAGGTTCTCTAATTCAGTTTTCAATTGTTTAATATCTTCATGTAATTTTTCTGCAAAAAATATATAAAAAATTTATATGCCTATATATATATATATATATATATATATATATATATATTTTATTTATTTATTATTTAAACGGGCTGAAAGCCCTTTACGAAATTTTACAAAAGAATGGTGGCGCAAACAATACCAGACCCCAACTGAAGATGTTAAACTTTAATACTCAAAAGTATACATAAGTAAAAATGCTAATAAGAATTGAAGTGATAATTTACATAGTCGAATCGCTGAAACTGTTAACTAACCATTTGACGCGTGACTTAAAAATATCTAGCGATGTTTCATCTTTTATGCTCACAGGAAAAGAGTTCCACCTGCGTTTAATTCTATTCATGCAGGCATACAAGCTGTAATTCGTCCTAACATCCACTTCCGCGACCTCACGAGGATTACGAAGAGTATATGGTAACTGTCTAACTACGAATGAATCATTTATCCTATCAGAATCCAAAAACCTATGCTTTAAATTAAAAGCAAGAATACAATTATAATAATGATGCAACGATCTAATCGAACTTATGTTTAAAACCCTAGCTAACGCATCAAAATCATTATCCTATCGATACATCGATAGTCCCATTTTGAACGCAGTATAACGGAAGAACTTGTGCTGGACAGATTCGAGTCTATTCATTTGAACTGCAGTGTATGGGGACGAAATTTGCGAAGAATAGATAAAATACGGCAAAACTAGAGAATTATAAACATATGTAATAGAGGTAATATTGGAAAATTGAGACGTAGAGCGTTTGATAAAACCAATCATTTATGAAGCAATGGAAGTTACATAATTTATATGGTGTTCAAATGAGAGACTCGAAACTAGCCAGACACCAAGACCCCGCACCACATGCGATCTTTGCAACGGAGTACCATTAATGGAATAGTCGAACAGCAACGGACTCCGACTTCTACTGAATGAGATAATACGAGGGTAGTTCAATAAGTCTTTAGAATGACCAACAGATGGCGCGCGAATCGCTCCAAATCATCTGTTTTCAGTCAGCACCACTCCCGACTAGATATATGGTGCAGTCACAGTCCACATCTTCTGAGTTTACGTGTTTTTATAACCAATTGAAAAAAAAAATTGCTTGTTAAGAAAAATGGAAAAAAACGAGTTCAGAGCGGTAATTAAACATTTTCATTTAAAGGGTTTAACTCCATATGAGATAAAAAATGAATTGGACTCAGTTCATGGCACATCTGCCTCTGCCTTAGCAACGGTTTATAACTGGGTAAATGAATTTAAGCGTGGTCGTACATCAATAAGTGACGAACCACGTTCAGGAAGGCCCGTAGAAGCAACTACTCCCGAAATCATCAATAAAATCCACGATATGGTGTTGAAGGATAGAAGATTAAAAGTACGTGAGTTAGCTGAGGCCACAAGGATATCTATAGGTGCAGTTGTTTCAATTCTACATGAAAAATTAGCCATGAAAAAGCTATCGGCAAGATGGGTGCCGCGTTTGCTCTCAGCTGAGAATAAACGCAATAGAGTGGTCGCCTCTGAGGCTCTTTTGGCGCGCATAAGTCGGAATCCTGAGGAATTTTTTCGTCGATTTGTGACTGTGGATGAAACATGGATACACCACTACACTCCTTAGACAAAGGAACAATCCAAACAGTGGATTTCCACAGGCGAACCAGCTCCAAAGAAGGCAAAGACCGTAAAGTCAGCTGGTAAGGTTATGGCTACAGTTTTTTGGGATGCACGTGGAATTATACTTATTGACTACTTGGAAAAGGGTAAAACAATTACTGGTGAGTATTATGCATCATTATTAGAGCAGCTGAAAGAAGAAATTAAAAAAAAACGACCACATTTGGCGAGAAAAAAATTCTCTTTCATCACGACAACGCCCGAGTTCACACATGCTTCGTTTCAATGGCTAAACCATATTCACCAGATTTAGCCCCCAGTGACTTTTTCTTATTTCCAAACTTGAAAAAATGGCTCGGTGGACAGAGATTTACGGACAACGAAGACGTCATTGCCTCTGTAAGTGCTTATTTTGAGGAACTTCCGAAAACGCACTTTTCTGAAGGATTAAAAAAACTTAAAAAGCGATTGACCAAGTGTATAGAGCTCCAAGGAGATTATGTTGAAAAATAAAAAAAAATTTACCCAAAAAAAATTGTTTTTATACTTTATTCTAAAGGCTTATTGAACTACCCTCGTATAACACTTAGAGGTATTAAGTCGAAGCCCGTCGCTGCTCGACCACTCCGCAAGCGCATTAAGATCACATTGTAATATAGTAGCATCTTATTGCGATTTAACATTAAAATAAAGATTAACATCGTCAGCATATAATAGAATTTTCACAAAATTTAGTTTAGATATTAGGTCATTAATATAAACGCAAAAAAGCCGTGGTCCGAGGTGAGAACTTTGAGGTACGCGTGACGTTATAGCCACAGAATGACAGACGCAGTTATTAATTCTGACCGCGAAACTACGACCGGAGATGTACAATTTTATCCACTCGGTAAGACATCCACATATACCCAGACTCCATAATTTATCAATAAGTAGATCCAGAACCACCGTGTCAAAGGCCTTGGAAAAGTCTATGTAGATGGTATCCATCTGGCCTGAATTGGATAACATCGATCTACCCCTAATAAAACCATGCTGGTCTTTAGAAAGGTGTTAAAGCAATTTATCAATCAAGACATTGGTGACTATAGCATCTAATAGTTTAGATAATGTGCCCAAGATGGAGATTGGCCTGTAGTTCCTTACATTCCGCCTGTCGACATTTTTATGGACAGGAAGAATGAAAGAAAACTTCCAAGACTTAGGAAAAACACCTTCTGAAAGTGATTGATTGAAAATATGCAGAATAGGAGCTTCCAAAAGACTCCAGCAACGTTTTAAACAGTAAGGCGGAATGACGTCTGGGCCAATATTAGCATTACCTTTAAGTTTCACAACCTCTCTCCTAGCCATATGTTTGTTACTGTAATGTGAGACAAAGCCTCCTCTTCAGAGTCAAGGGCAACCCTATTGCTATTATCACAGTTGTACACATAAGCGTTATCTTTGAAAGTTGAGCCGAAGAAGCTAGCAAACAGATTAGCACTCTTGAGGTCTGAAGAGGAGGCTTCGTTATAAAAATAGAGGTTACCTGGAAATCTATCGTTAGTATTAAGAGATTTTACATAAGACACACTCTGAGATTTCTTTTTAAATTTCATTCCACAAATTGTATATACGACCTATATTTTACTCTAGACATTCTGATACAGCAAGCCCTAAGCCTCTTAAGGTGATGATAAAGTCACGTGCCACTGAAAAATACGGGGAACCACAATTCTCATATTATTTTTAATTTTGAGTAAATATCTCTATGAAGTGTTATTGTCCGTATAAAAAACAACAACACTTCAAAAAGATATTTACTCTAAATTAAAAATAAAATGAGAATCGTAGTTCCCTGTATGTGTCGGTAAAAGGTGACTTTAGCATCACCTTAAACTCTAAATAATCACTAAGTAGCCCTGAGCACTTCCACCGACAGTGTGCTTTCTTCTTATCTACAATAATACTTTTTAACTCATTGTCGTACCATCGGGGATATAAACCGGAAGCTCCACCGTATAGGGCACAAACTTGTCAACGACTCCATCAAGAACTTCATATAACACTTTTAAACAATCTTCAGAGTTGCTACTACACGTTCGAGAGTCCTAATTCACGTCCCTAAGAGCATGATTAATACTGACGTACTAAGCTTTAATAAAATTACGCTTCCTATGAGACGAGGCATTCACGCGAACCGTAGAGGTGACCATGAAGAATCCAGGAAGGTGGTGTTCATCTGTAGATACTAGTTGATCTGCTACATCTTGAGACGAGACGAGGCCACATGGGGCAAACAAAAGGTCCAGAGTGTAGTCGTTAGCAGGATGGGTGGGGAAAACTTGAGTTAGGTTGAGAAGAGACATCGTGGAGCAGACTGACGAAATATACTCTCTCTCTCATCATGACTTAAATAGCCAATCTGAGAGTAGCTAAGAGGAGCTGAACTCCACTTTATCCTAGGAAGGTTAAAGTCACCCATGAGGATCAGTTGATAATCCGGATGCTCCTGCATGACATTTTTAACTGCAATGTTAAACTCAATATAGCCTGCGTAAGTTGATTGAGGCCTAATATAGGCTACGCCGTCTTGAAGTTCTGAAGCCAATGACTCAACTGAGGTACTAGGGAGAACATGACTTGTTCCAGTGCCATTGGTTGACATCTCAGCTCCCAGATTAACTGTAATTTCACCAAGCTTCTGGTTGATGCGCAATATATCATCTGTGTTATCCTTAATTCTGTCCTTCAGATTACCCAATTGATTATGAATTCCCTGTGAATTATGATTAGTTCCTTGAAGAGTTTTACCCAATTTGGACTTCATCCATGAGGCTAGTTTATTGAACTCACTAATTAAAGAAACAGAGTCATCGATAGGTTCCTTTAGCAGCGGTGAATCTGCTCTTGAAGAATTGCCTGAGTCTGACTACTCTGAGACCTGAAGAGACAGTAAAAGGAGAGCATATCGTTGACTACTCGGTGATATGTTCTTGGTATTTTTAAAACAGCATTTAAAACGACCATGGGGATCCATCATAGCTCTGCCAGGACCAGTACAAGAGGTGTGAAATAAATTTGAACACTCAGTGCCATAGCAGAAGACACCGGCTGAAACAAATTGATGGCATTAGGGACAAATCATGGTAGCGCGTACTTAACAGCCTTTCTGCCTAAAAGATTGTAGCAGAAAATCCACACACACAACAAACTGCCGATATACACAAGAGCAACGTAAATGCTCAGCTACCTATGATTCACGATACCATGCGCCCCGCACTGTAAACACTGTATCATATAAGTAACAACAGGTAGCTTTATCGGGTTGCAACAAAGCCGAGAGGCAGCAGAAACACTTAGGCCGAGAGCGTGAAGGCAAGAGAGACGAACAATACCCACGTCAAACGTTAGGCAAACCCAAGCTGCACTAATATGACACTGTATACTGACTGCGCATCGAGAGAGAGAGAGAGAGAGAGAGAGAGAGAGGGGCACTTTTTATGTTGGGTCCGTTACAATGATTCGGTACAGGACAAACACCGAGCACGTATTCTATGTCCGACGCTCATCACATCAAAACAATGGTCGGTCAAATAGGCACATACGAACAAAATAATTCAAAGTTGGTGAAATAACCACTATTTCGTATACCATAGCGATGAATTTTAGCTCCACAGTTAACTCTCCTTGCGTCGCACGCAACACCAAGCACCCGCTCTGCATAAAAGCGGACCCACAACTAGGAGCGCCGGCGTGTATGGCTCAGGACGTGAGTGAGAAACAGATAGAGATACTTTGTATCTAGGTGCGAACAGTGTTTATAATTAATCACACCAAAACAAAATTTAATGGCAATATTATGAAAAGAACACTTAGATGACAGAAGAGCTAGGACACAGAAGAGCTTCTCAATTAGATGCATAGAGAGTAAATCCTTTTGAACTAAAAAACTCCTCCTACTCCCAAAAACGTGATGCTGTACGTGGCTATAGCGTGGCAAACCCAAGCGATGGAAATCTTCGACATCCAGCCTTCGGTCGTAAAAAACTTTTGACCAATAAAGTTCAGTCTTTTGGTGACCATAAGACGTATTTATATCAGCGGAAAAATAAATGTATACTTATTATATTAATAAAGTTTACGGAGCAACCGTAGAAGCGTTTGGTCAATGCGCCACCTAGCGGCCAATATATAATTAAATTTTTTTTTCTTTTAACAAAAAGAGATAAAACTTACGACAACACTGATATTTGCTAGTGCAGTTAGCACTTTAGAATCCATTTTCCTGTTGAACGACTACAGGAGAAGGTGGATTAGAAAGTTCGGCCCTTTCATTATGTACATCTTTCTCTTAGGTTTCTAATTCGAATGAATCTAAAAAATAAATATTCTATATAAAATTAAAGAAGAAATGAAATATCAAATAATAAAAAAAGTACATTATCTTGCTTTTCATTCTCATCAATTATATAATTGTCACGCTTTACTTGTTCATTGTCTGAAAAATAAATTGTAGCTATCAATAATTATAAAAGAAGTTAAATATCAATCAAATGAGATAATTAAGATATACCTGGCACCATAAATATAAAATATCATATTATAAAAGATATTAAGCACATTACCTGGCACTATTTCACTTATCATCTTATTTAGTTCTCCAAGTAATACTAAATAAATAAATAATATTTAAATTGTATCAAAAAGAAAATGTCAAATAATAAAACAAAAATAAAATGTTTCACTCAAAGACATAGGAATAATATAAATCCGTTTGTCATCTCTGTGTAATACCGGAAGCGTTAATATTTCAGTTCCATTTTTAAAAAGAGCATAAAATTACTTATCTTTTACAATCGCAACTTTTGGATAGGCTCTTTCCATTCTTTTGTTATACATGAGAAGAGTCATATTTAGTTTAAACGGTTGTATCTTGGAAATCTATGATCGTTCAAATAATTTTAGATAATTAGAAATTCAGTGAATCTACGTACTTGCATCTGATTATATATAATTTAAATATTTAAATAATTTTCATAAATTACGCACAGAACAAATTGCTGTAATTAGGATTATTATTTTAGGTCTTTTTGGTGCTATTAATTAGAAAGAGATATAGCAATTTAAAATTAATTTATTGAAACAACGAATTCATATTGGAACGATTAATGTAGTTTGAGGAAGCTAAGTGCCTATTAATTGGCAGCGATTTTTTTAATCGATATGATTATATATTAAACAATTTTGAATACGCAACCTAACGATAATACCATTACATATGGGTAGCTGATATAGCGAACGCGCCGACTTCTTCTTATGAAGACTCCTGTTAATGTATTTCATAAAACTGTAAGATAGCTTAGAAACAGCAATTTAAAAGCTATAATTTAATATGTTTGAATAATTTTTTCACCTTTATCTGCAGCAAAAACGCATAAAATAAGGATGAAACAAAAACCTATAATATAATAATTATTTAATTACAAGGGTTCTGTGCATGGAAAGGGGCTCAAAATTTGTTGGTGGATACTTCTAGCCGTACTTACCATGTTTGATTGAAAAAGAAAATACTTTGGATATGCTGAAGAGGGAAATAATAATTTTTCGATCTCCACCCCCTTTCAACCCCTGATTTAAAAGGTTCTGTGCATGGAAAGGGCTTCAAAATTTTTTTGATGGATACTTTTAGCCGTACTCAACATGTGTGTTTAATAAACAAAATACTTTGGATATGCTCAAGAGGGAAATAATAATTTTTTTGTGTGTTGGGGAATTCGTATTCGAATTCCTGAGGTCAAAACCTTTCGAAACCCATTTTTTTTTAAGGTACATAGTTAAGCAACATTTTGATCACTTTGTTGTTCATTCGTCTCACTGTGCGGTACCGCGCACGGATCATCCCGAAGCCCTGCTCGAGTGCCAGTGTGAACTGTATATCCGACCCTGAAAAGAACTTTTCGAATGTATCGTGAAAGAAGCAAGTGAAACCTGGCGAGCGTTATCGAGGCTGTGGTTAGAGTTGCATTTCTGAACCCCATGAACTTATAGCGCCGTATTCTATGATGCTCTCGGCGTTGATAACCTATTGATGGGTTGACAAATGCAACTCCCTTCGGAACGTGAACCTCGTTAGGTTAGCCTGCGCCAGGTGTCACTAGCTTCATTCACGGCACATTCGAAAAGTTGTTTTCAGGGTCGGGTGTACAATCGCGATGAGCAGACGCTCTTCGGCTTTTGACGCGCATCACTTTTATATGTTTGTACTCGACACACTCATTGTATAGTTAGTCGAGCATCGACAAGGTAAAGATGTGAATAAATTACTTGATATATATTTTACTTTCATTTATTTCACGTAACTCATCTATATATCCTTTTCGTAAGCAAAATAAAATATCAACAATTTTACAAGCACTTCATTTCTAAATAATATTGCAACTCTCAAATGGAAAATCCCTTTCTATTAGCGGTCATAACTTGAAGTTGGTTTGAAAATAATACGCATAAATAAACGTGTAATCATTATTTTCAAAACAGCTTTACTTGCAAACCACATAACGAATTATGATTGTCTATTTTACTCCACAAGTAGAAAAATTTTACACAGTTATGTAGAATTCTATACAGACAAAATCCATATATAGTAGGGGAGTATACCGATTTTAAATCAACAGTGTATTCTTGTAAATTGTGGTATAGTTGCTTTGTAAACTTTTGGAATTTTTTCAAAGGTTATTGATATGTCCTAAAAAGTAAGGGGGCACTTTTTCGTTCATTTTTTTTATATTTTTTTTTCGTAGATCCGATCAATTACAAAAATGTTATTATTAATTTTGTAAAAATTCGTTGGATATGCGAAAATATATTTATAAAAAAATATTAACGAAAAAATGCCGCGCTTACTTTTTAGTACATGTCTAACAGAATAAAATGAACGTCGAAAAGAAATTTTGGTTCATCGTGTCACCTAGAATTATGCATGCCGCAAAGTTCCTCTGATAAATTTGGTATTGGCAATAGTAGTTTATCGTGACCTGTAGAAGGAGATTTTGAGGTTCTACAATGGTGAAATTAAAGATATAATCACGTATTTATAGTCAAAACATTTTCAGAATAATTAACGGAGAAAAAATTCTAACTATTATAGTGTAAAAACATCTCGTGATATAAATGCAAAAACTTTATACTTGATATTTTGCTGTAAACTCATACGTTTAAAGCACGAGCGTTACTTATACTAAGAGAGCACGGTGTCATGATAATAATCCATCGCATCCTTACCACTGTTCTACCGTCCATCGCGAGGGAAGAATTGATCTCTGTAAGCCTGCTTCAATCGGAAAGACAGACCCTTGCGAACCAACCCGTAAACAATTACCAGCGTCGTCGATCCCCGTGGGTTGTCTGCTTCTCATGTTGCAGTTTGATCGCCGAGATTATAAGGTCAAAATGTAGGTTTACTGCGATTAGCAGTAAGGATGTTAATGTAACTCTTTTGACTCAGAACACGAGTATCAGCCTTATTAGAAATAAAATTTTTATTAACGGGTAATCCTGGATTACACTCAAAAAAAGATTTTTTTATGAGTCCAGAAAACTTCGTATGTTTAAAAGTAATCCTTCTCAAATTTGTATGCTATCAAAACACAATAATATCTTAAATTTTACCATCGTAAAACCTCAAAATCTTAATACAACAGGTCACAATAAATCATTATTCTCAATATCATATTTATAAAAGGAATCTTGTTCCTCACACAATTCTAGGTGACATGATAAACGAACAATTTTTTTTTCGAAGGTTATTCGACTCCTTTTGACGTGTGTTACAAAATGAGCGAATCACTTTTTCGTTAAAGTTATTTTTATTATTCTTTTTCGCATATACATTCAATTTTTCTTTATAATTTTAGAAAAATTTTCAAAAAATCTATTGGACCTCCATAAAAAAAATAATAAAAAAAATTTTAACGAAAGATTGATCCGCTATTTTTGTAATACATGCCAATAGTAGTCGAATAGCCGTCGAAAAAAAAATTTTCGTTTATCATGTCACCTAGAATTGTATAAGGAATAAACTTCCTTTAATAAATATGGTATTGAAACTAATAATTTATTGTGATGTGTAGAATCAAGATTTTCAGGTTTTACGGCGGTAAAATTTAGGATATTATTATGTATCGATAGCATAAAATTTTTCAGAATAATTGCTCTTAATCATAAAAAGTTTTCTGCACTCATAACAAGAAAATCTTTCTTTGGATTTAACCCAGACCTACCTTCTTAAGGGAAGATCCTACCTTAGAAGATCCAAAAAATCGATTTTTTTATTATTTTAATCGACATCTAAGATATTCAAGAATATATCCACACCAAGTTACAGAGTCCAATTTTAAATATTTCCGAAGATACAAAGCCGAAAGCAGAGGGGCAACGAACAGGTGTGCACGCACTCGGTCAGACTCGAGCGCGCGCTCCGCTCCTCGATCTTCTACTCCGAATTTAATACCTAAAAAGGCTCAACGGTCATTCAAAACAATATTTAGAGTTTGTAGTAGTGTCATATTGAGCCATAATACGGTTTATTGAAGTATAAAGGTGTATAATACCTCTCTGTATACGTATTTCTACTTTACTGCTTCTAGCATCAACGGTTAATTTTGTTCTGATTCTTGGTGAGTACACGTCGTAAGAATATCATGACAAGTTATCCGAAAGGTGAAAAATCGACCTCCGAACGTGCTTCGAAGCAGCGTTAACGTAAATTTCACGGTAATCGATTCACAACTCAATCAGACGATGAAGAGTTGGATACAAGCAGTGGTGCGAGAAAATTGTCAACTGCGAGCACCGAAGATATAATTGTGAATCCACTTCATTGCTATAAAATTATTGAATTATGCACAGTTTTTCAAGCTATTGTTCTATCGTGTATGTACGATCGAAGAGAAGTTAATTCAAGACAGTTGATAAATACCGGTGGCGAAATAAATAGACGGATCCTGTTCGTTATAAGGCTTCCTGGTGTTGGACGAGAAGGCATCAATATGTTTTGTGGTCTCATGGATCTGTGTCAAGGTTTGTCGAAAACATGTTCTATTTGAACTAAAAAGATTTTTGAAAAAATCTTTTTAAACGACTTTTATAGCAAGTTGAAGTAATTTTTTTTTTCAAAAAGCCGTTTTTTTTTTAATCTGAAAAAAGTTAGAATTTCATAATTTCTTCTGGTTCTTCTTAGTTCACCCAGAAGAAAAATACATGAAAATTAAAGTTCTTTTTGATGTTTCTATTTCAGACAAGAATTACGAGCTGCATCTTTCCCGCCAATTGGAGACTTTAGTGGTGAGGCTCTCTACGAATGTACTTATAAATCGGCCGTAATTCAGTGTTTCATGTTAAAAAAATTTGTTTATAAAGTTCTAATACACATGAAAACGTCCCAAAAAGTTCGCTGGGCTCAGTTGTTTTTCCCTTCCAAAAAAATTCGCGAAAAAAAACATTTTTTAGGCCTTGTAAAGCAGGATTCCCCCTTAATGAACTTTTAAGTAAAGAATCTGTTATTATTTTCAACACCTTAAAATCTATTGCTAGTGGTTTACTCTTCAAATATATTTGACATAAGGGCGGTCGTTTCCTGGTTAAGAAGTGAGACGGTGAATCATCACATGATAATACCTCGGCTGCAGATCTACACACATTATCCGGATCTTATCTTAATAGGGATAGCGCTAACGCGGCGGTAACAGAACAAAACTGTAACCTAGTCACAGTTACACCAACAACAGTAAAGACTTCGGTGTTAAATTTCGTCGATGGAATATGACTACTCGGAGATTTACAGGGAAGCTAGAGGGTTGGGGGGCTAAGGGCGGACTTCCTCACTACAACATCACTTAACAAGCATCTGGGAAAGTTCTGTCAGTTCCATGTGACTGCTCGTCCTTTCTATCATCTATTCGGCGTAGCTGAGACGCGTTTCGGGCATGACTACTATCTTGGCGTTCAGATCGTCAGGTACTCGGCAATTAGACAGAACAGAAATAATCAAGGGGGAGGTTTGGTCCTTTATGTATATAATACATATAAAGCTATGCTGCTATGCTCCTCAAAAGCTACATTGTACAGAGCCAAACCGGGTATCCCTGAGTATTTGATGTGTTGAATTCAGCAAGGCAACGATCCGCTAATTTTCATGGCCGTCATTATCAACCTCCGGGGATCACATTCGCTGCGGATTCGGATTTAGTAAAGAACCTCACGACTTATTCGACAGGGTACGATCAAAAGATTGTAATGGAAGATCTGAACGCAAACATGCCATCGACATCTCAAGATGCGACATTTGTTAAAAAGTTATCATGTGAGTTAAACCTTAAATTAGTTTATTAAAATATTCTCTGTTTATTGGGTCTTTTCAAATTATTTGAACTGTTATGGTATTAACAATATTTAGCATTCAAAATTAAAGCGAGATGAACTTGAAGTGTAGTTGTAGAAAGGGCATTAGGTGATGTTTCACACTCAACAAGGTGAACGAGACGTGTAAAATGATCGGATTCGGCCTATAACCTACGGAAATGACAGACATTCAATTTGAACATAACAAATAATATAAGTTTTCCCCACTCCACAGGCATAACCCTGTAAAAATACGGGATGTGATTAGGTAGGATAATATAAAGTTATAAAAATAATAACTATGAGACACTTGCTATGCCAAGAAGCTGCAGAACAAACAAAAATAATTTACCTTATCGATTTCAGAAAATCGTAAAATAGAAAAATCGTTTAAAAGAAAACGAGTCGATGAATATTTAAATTTCTTTTTAATTTCGAATCTTCAATAAAAATCGAAAACAGTGAGCTTTGTTTGATAAAAAAGGACCGTGCTATTCTCGTGGTATAAGCGATCAAAATAGTAAAAAGCTACCGTTTTGGAAAGTTTCAGATCAAATGCTGCCGATTGACTGTAAATGTTATATCTCGAAAAACATTGTCTTTTTTACTGATTTTTAAAGTTATATTCTCAGAATTAACAATTACTAAAGTGCATTTTGAAGTTTAGGTGTAGTACTTCCAAACCATCATATGACGGAAATAATATAAATTAGAATTTTTATTGAACTATGGGGCCGAAAATTAGTTGCGCACCTAATATTTGCAAGTACTCGATCTAAAGTTCCTTTAATAAATAAGGTATTATCAATGGTAACATAATGAGATGTATGGGATCAAGATTTTAAGGTTTTACAAAGATTAAATTTCGGTATGTTTGCTTTTAAGTATAGAAAGTTTTATGAATTCTTAAATAAAATTTCTTTTAGCGTTTAAAGGTATCTTATCCATTAAAACAAGTACTTAAAGAGTAGGCTGGGTCAAAAATGCAATTTTTTCGAATTTTGAAACGTCTGACCCTTTAAAGGTGTCTTTTCTATCACATAAATCACCTTCCCAAATCCTAGAACTGGATGATTTTATCTGCAAAGTTTGATAAAAATCACGCAAAATGAAAAAAATTCCATTTTCTCATATTTTTTCTATGTAAGTTGTTTGTTTTTTTTTAAACTATATATATATTCAGATATATTTGAAGATATTTTATAACCAAAATATTGTTTGTTCACACGTACTTTACGAGTGTTTTATTTAGGTCCTGCAAAAAATGTAAAATTTGCTAAATAATTATGAAAAATTCAATAAAGAGGATGATTTTGTTATTAATGTTAACTAAATTATTGTGAAGCTCTTTGCTTATTATATAGTCAAATAAAAAAAAAACAGAACTCACCACAGGGGAGGTAGTTGGACACCGAGTTTCACCCTGCTCCTACCCAACCACCCTACCAAATGTAGGAGCATGTCGCGTCATGATAACTTAATAAGTAAGAAGTATAGTCAAAGATGTTACTTTCACTTACTTCTGAGCTTTTAAATCTTTCTTACTTTCGAATTGTGGCATTGCGATTCTACATTCTACCATCGGTCTAATTACAGCTACTAATTGAGAAACATTCGTCACAACATTGATAAATCTCTTAACCGCCTAAGTGTGGTAAGGAAATTACGGAAAATCGATGTATGGTGGATTTTTGACAGTCGCAAATGTGTCAATATTAACTTGACTAAGATTCATGATCATTGGTGGTTCTGTGACAAGAGTATTATGCGTATTAATGAGATCAGTATAAGAGAGATTTTCACAAAACTGTCCTTTTTGCAGCTTCTAAATGGCCCGATAAGGAACTCGTTGTTTGAATAATAATACAATTTTTTTCTTATTATATATAATAAAAGGAAGTAATTTATCTATCAGGGACAAATTTTTATGTTCATATGACATAATGACATTCACTTTCCAAATTTTGCATACCACGGAGGTGACATATTCATCATATATTACGTATTTAACTATACATAATCAATAATATTGGAAATTAAATATTGAGAATGATTTATTATTAGAAAAATTTCATAAACACAACATAAAAATTGCATGTATTAATTAATTATGGTTTTATTTTAACCGTTTGTTGTTTCTTGTTTCAAGAATTTTACAATCTTTTATTATAATTAATATATAGTTAACATAACTTTTATATAATTAACTTATATTATACTATAATTTTTAGATACATAAGAAATGCAAAAACTTCTACTTTTCTTTTTTCACTCTTTTTTCGGGATGACTGTAGTATCAATTTTGCAATTCTGCGATCTTTTTGTAGCTTTATTTAGAAGATTAACATCAATCTTGTTTTCGCCTGTTAATCCTTTAATAGTTTTTACCTTTGGTGTAATTTTTACATCTTTTGTATTTTTAGATTGATTTAATTTTTTTTTTCATTTTTTGGCTTTGAATTTAGCTTGTTACCTGATTTTGCTATAGATTTTACTTGTTTAGTATTAGGTTTTTTATTATTAATATAATCAACTTGACCCTTGGATTAGTCAGAGCATTTTGTACCAGGTTTGCAAATAGAGCAACTTAAAGTATTGAAATACAATTTCGTACGATTTGTTCTATTCCACGTGTATTGGTGTACTTGCATTGTACCAGCAAATTCTTTTGCCGCACATTTATCTATCTGAGTATCAACTGCAGAAATATCTAATGGAGAGACTATGGATGTACATTTTTCTTCTGGCTTTGTAAAGCGTTTGAGAAACTTTAAAAATTTGGTACATTATATCCATATTTAATAAGATTATCTGCTGTTCTTTTCAGCGTAGCACCTAA
This sequence comes from Gastracanthus pulcherrimus, assembly GCA_949152435.1. Classification (NCBI taxonomy): domain Eukaryota; kingdom Metazoa; phylum Arthropoda; class Insecta; order Hymenoptera; family Pteromalidae; genus Gastracanthus; species Gastracanthus pulcherrimus. Next base: position 44,331,886 of record OX424572.1, read on the forward strand.
TGCATCAGCGGGGCTTTTTCCATGTCCACTCTCGCTGAAATTATAAATAATATTTTCTATCTGTTGAATTTATTCCTATATTGCGTTGTAGAACTATCGTTTACAAAATAAATAGTCGTTATTTCAGGCAATAGTTCCATATAGTAATCCAAAATGGGCTTTAAATGTGCTGTAATAGTAACATCATCGTGTTGTAACGACTCGGACAAAGTAGTAAACCCTTGACAAATTTTGTTACTGTAAGCCATTCCTGTATGCAATGTGATTTGTTGTATTCTTGCACCGTAATGCATACTTTGAATTTCTTTACAATATTTATATACAAAATTTTCACTAAAGTCCATTAAAATCATCATTTCATTATTTTTCAGAGACTCTTTAAGACTTTTAATATAATTATTTTGATGATGAACTCGCACTTCATGTAATAAAAAAGCACTAAGTTATTTGTTAAATAATTCAACCATATTCTGAACATTGACCATCAAGTTCTCTTTCTCAGTGATTTTAACTTTAATAGGTTTTTTAGTTTTTTCATTCATTTTATTTTCTGGTTTTGATACCCACTTAGAATAATTCATCATATTATTATTCTCCATGAGATCACTGTTGAAATTTATACAATTTTAATACAGTTTTCACACGTTCTTTGATAACATTTGTCTGTCCGCTTTTTACATAAGATTTGAGTTAAAACTTTCTCAATTGAATTCTCTTTTATTAATTTATTTCTGTTTAACTCTTGTGTAAGGAGAAAAAAATTTTCATGTAAATAACATACGCACGTGTCTCTATCTGTCAATTTTGGTTCTATACTACTGTATAGTAGATATGTCGATATCGAGTGAATGAAACATAGCTTACACTAAAGTGAGTTTGTAATTTAAACTGGTTATACAGATCTATCATACTATGATTCAAATAACATAAATTAATTTGTTCCTTATTGATTGTTTGATACTTTTTATTACCAGGATCAATGGTATTATTTTCTTCAAAAAATTTTTGTATACTTTTTTGAACAAATGTGTGAGATGTTTTCATTGTTTTTTTTTTAATTTAAGATGGCATTGCTTGCGATAACTCGTTTCTTTTTTATATAAACTATAGATTTTTGTACTGAATTACTAAGACGATACTTTTTAATTATTTTGTTCCACATAATTAATTTTCCAAGATATTGCTTTTCATTATTCTTCTTTGTACTTTGGTATTTCGTGCGTAGTTCTTGACATAGTGTTTCTCCTAGTATCTGAAAAAATACGCAATTAGACATAAATTTTATTAAATAACAATATCGGATATCATTAAAATATTTACCAATTTATCTTTTATATTATCTTATGTAGTAGTTTATCTTGCAAGAATCTTTTGACTGTAGATTTTGAAGATCCACTGAATGGTTGAGTAGTATGCTTTAACATTAATTGTTGTAATCTTTTGTGCAGAGCTTTCAAAGATTACTGAAGAGCTTGATTTTTCTGTTTGAGTTGCACATTTTTGACGTAACATTTTCTCCTTTGTTTATTCACTTTTTTTCTTGTTGTTTTGCTTTTCGTAGTTACATCAATACTCTGCGCCGGGAAATTCTGCGCTTTTCATTCTCTCATTGCCTTTTCATTCTTTGATCGCGCTTAGAGAAATCTAAGATATTTACAATTTTACCGCAATTATTTCTCTTATAATACCTTCCTCTTTCTTTATCTCTATAAATTTCTCTCTTTACAGGACCGTTCAGTATTTTTTGTCGCCTTGATCTCTCGGTTTCACGTTTTTCGCAAGTCTTTCGTTTCGGTGTTTTTTAGTTTCAAGCTGTAACGATATAAATATAAACATTTATTTAAAACCTATATAAAATAAATTATTCTCTTTATTAGTATCATACTCATGCCTTCAAAAAATAATTCTATAGCTGATATGTATTGTACAAAGTACTATTGCGAGCCCCCAGGCCCGAAAACAAGAGAGTAGATGCGCCTGCCGGCTTCTCGAGTCCTCAGCACTCGGCCGCTCGCTCACGCTGCACAAACGTCTCCACAAGCCGCGAGCCGGAAAAATTGTAGGTGATTTGTATATCTATATATATGGTTACTTAATGACACACGGATCATGAATCAATAAATATAGATATTCGTGTAACCTATTTCTTCGACGGCTCGCGGCTCATGGCAAAGTTTGTGCGTCGGGCTTAATACAGACTGCGTTCCAGTTGCGTTAGCGGCCGCATCGAATTGGACGAACAGAGCACGGAACAGAATGAAAAATATCCCCCCCCCCCCCGCGTAATGATGCAGTAAGTCAAAAATGTAAACAAACCGAAGCTGATCAAAACTAAGTTTTATTTACATAATAGTACGAGTATCTTGTGTATTACCATCCGAAAATTTTAAAGTGAGGTATAAACTTTCCTCCTAATTTTATGAAATGTTATGAAAATCAATAAAAACTATTCACAAATTCAGTAATATATTAGTAACAATCGTTACTCTTGTGCATACAAACATACGTAAAATAGCAAGCTCGGAAATGAAATAACAAATGAAAAATTTCTTAGTTTTTTTATTTCTGTAGAAGGTTTCTTGCGTTTTTGTTTCTTCAAAACTGCAAGTCTCTTGTTTTGCGATTGGGTGCATTTTTGGGTCGCTTTTTGATTTCTAGTGACGCGTTTAGTCATTGTCTTCAGTCGAAGTACTAAATCTCTCCTAAAATGGAAGCCGATAAGCCTAAAAATAGAAATTATAAATTAATTAACTGTATGCCACGGAAGGGACGAGCCACGGAGAGGACATTTTTTACTAAAAACAGGTCGCGCTCGAGTAATAGTGAACTAATAGTATTATGTACTAATATATTGTGTACCTATGGCGCAAATTGGGCTTTTTTAGACCGAGTGTGGAGATTGCAGTACGAGTCGAAGGCGAGTGCGATTGCGAGCCGAAGGCGAGTACTGCAACCACACGAGGTCAAAAAGGCCACTTTGCCCTTGTGCACACCATATTGTTTGTAACGCATGTATTGATTTTTGCGTTTTTGTAGCATATTAAGCGGGGCTATATATATATATATATATATATATATATATATATATATATATATATATATATATATATATATATATATATATATATATATATATATATATATATATATATATATATATATATATATATATATATATATATATATATATATATATATATATATATATATATATATAATAGCAATTTTCCGAAAAATTTTAGCGGGCGCGAAAGTTACTTTTGATGATGATTGAGCACGAGTGGAAGTCGAGGGCGCCGAAGGCTTCTTACCGTCAAGTTTAGAAAAATTCGACAAAACAGTGGAGCCTTTTTTTTTTTGTTTGTTACATTGTTAATATCTATGTGAATTGCAGAAAATAAATATAATATCCATTTTGTGTATAAAATCATTTATAAGCATTTTCTATAATGTAAAAAAAAGCGATTCTGAATGTTATTAGATATTTTAACTTAAGGTAAGGTTACAGTGATTTTTTAAGTTTCCACAGTTCTTAAGCTATCAACTCCAAATTTTTTTTCAATATTATAAAAGTTAAGTTTTTACCAAATTTAAGTTTAATATTGCAACATAAAAGAAAAATTTCGATCTAAAATTAAAACTGAACTGTAGTAACTAATCAAGTATGAGATTTTATATAAAAAGGTTTAATTACTTCAGGTTTGATTACTTCTTTTAATTGTCTATTTCAGATTCGAAAAAGTCATGTTCTTTAAGTAATTTGCAACAAAAATTGTAATAACAGTTTTTACATAAATTAATTTTTATAATGGCGGTTTTGCATAATTGCGATTGTCAGAGTGCATGTAATTCCTTACGCTCTTTACTTCTTCCTCTTTTATACCTCTCCATGACTGCCATCGCCCATTTCCCGCTCTCAACTAAATTCATCTACCTCATCCAATACCCTACCTCGTATTTCCTGCTCTCTTTCCAAAATCCTCTCATTTAATTTTTTTATTTGAAACATATATAGATACATCATACGTGTATTTAACAATAATTTTATTCTCACGCACCTCCACTTTTACCATCACCAATCACACTCAACCCAACCATATTTTATTTATTCTCTTACTCTCCCGGTTCTTTCTGAGCCCTTTACTTCATTCCGCGAAGCATTCAGGGATTAAGGGATAGGTTTAATTACGTTGGACTAATCAGAATTTGTCTATTTTTGATAGACTGCGCATACTAAAGTGTACGTAGGCACTACCGCGCATGCGTGTGTACACGTGGACTTAATTGCGTAAGTTTCTGTATGCATGTAGTGACTACTTCGCATGTTTCTTAATCGTAGAAACTACAGTGGATGTCTGTGTACCCGTAGTCACTAGGGAAGAGCGATTTCTCAAAAAAGAATCGAATCACGGAAAGTATCGATACCTAGGTATCGACTATTTTAGAAAAGAATCGAAGAATCGCTACAGGGATCGATAGCTATTGGTTTATAATTTTTGATTTTCAGGTTTCGCATTCTTACTAAGAATTTTACTATTCGTATAGAAGCGCAACAAAATAATATTATTCTTTTAGTTAATTTTATTTGCTACAATAGAAATATATCATAAACGTTAGACAATTCAAAAGTACTAATGGTGAGTTCCATAATTTAATTTTCGTAAATTCAGTTACAATTCAGTGCATAACATTGAGTTTTTATTGAGTGTTGTATTTACATGTCTATTAGTTGACTTTGACAGTACCAACAATAATAACAGTATTTATCAAACTTGAATATAATTTATTATACAGAATTTTGATAAACAAACTTAATCCAAACTTGTAAGGATGTTTTATATGAATAGCTAAAAAGACAACAAAAAATTATAATACAAAACTTTTTGAAACTACTATGTGCTTAATTATGTGCATTAAAACTTCAATCAAATTTCAGTAAAAATAAAATTAATAAAATTGGTCATGTAGAGATACTTGATGAATAAAAGACGCAAGCTTTGAATAGGGCCAAAATGTATTATTTTATAAACCGTCGAACAAATAAACTACGCTACGTTTATATCTCACTATATTCATAGTACATACATAGTAAGTAAAATGAATTTTTTTTAATGTTAACTTTTTTTTTTTTTTTAATGGCATTTCGAACTCGAAAGTTCATCGCCTCATCTACGCAAGCCTTCCACGTTTCCCTATTTTGTGCCAACCCCATCCATTTCGCGCCTTCCCGCCCAATTTCAGTTACGTCTGATTTTACGTTATCCTCCCATCTGCGTCTAGGTCTACCAAGAGGTCGCGTTGCTTTCGGTTTTCCTTTCATTATGCGCGCTGCTGTACGATCATCGCCCATTCTTGCCACGTGCCCTGCCCATCTTAGTCTCCGTGATTTTATTATTCTGTTAATATTTGGTGACGCGTACAAATTATGTAGCTCGTCATTGTGCAGTTTCCTCCACTCCCCAGTTTCCTCATCTTTCTTCGGCCCGTATATTTTCCGCAGAACCTTATTTTCAAATACCCTAAAACGATTTTCTTCCGCTTTAGTGAGCGCCCAGGTTTCGCACCCATACAAGATTACCGGCATTATTATAGTCCTATATATCCTTATTTTGACATTTTTCGACAGTAGCTTTGACTTAAGTAATCTGTTCACAGCGTAGAAGCAGGCATTACCCGAATGAAGTCTCTTATTAATCTCGGCTTTAATTTCGTTTCGATCATTTATAGTTGTACCTAAATATCTGAATTCGCTAACCTTTTCAAAAGTGAAATTTCCGACTCTGAGATCCCCCTCTGCTTCACGAATGCCCAGTTTCTCCATGATCATATATTTCGTTTTCGATTCGCTCACTTCTAACCCCGTGTTTTTAGCCGCATTTATAAGGATTTCCGCATTTCTCGCCACCGTTTCACCATTATCTCCCACTATATCCAAGTCATCCGCATAGCCTAAAATTTGCGTTGTTCCGTTGAGTGTTGCGCCTAGCTCGCTAGCCTGCATTTTTCTAACAACATGCTCTAGCGTCAGGTTAAAGAGTACCGTTGAAAGCCCGTCACCTTGCTTCAAACCGTCGCGTATCATGAACGATTCGGATACATTACCGCCTACTCGGACCTTTCCAGTGCTTCCGTTCAGACATATTTGAATTAATTTGACGAGTTTTTTTGGTACGCCAAGGAGCACTAGGATTTCATACATTTTGCTTCGTTTGACAGAGTCGTACGCTTTCTTAAAGTCCACAAATAGCTGGTGTATAGTTTCGCAATATTCCCACTTTTTCTCTAATAATTGTCTTATGGTAAACATTTGATCGCTCGTTGACCTGTTGCGCCGGAATCCACACTGATAATCTCCTATTATATCTTCCGCGAATGATGTGAGTCTGGCCTGTATTACGTTTGACAGAACTTTGTAGCAGGTAGCAAAAAGTGAGATTCCCCGGTAGTTATTGCAGTCTGTTTTATCTCCCGTTTTAAAGATCGGTATGATGATGGATTTTTTCCAATTTTCTGGTATTGTTTCATTTCTCCAAATAGCACATACTAGATAAAAAATTTTAGATGTAAGCGCGGTGCCTCCATATTTCAGTAGTTCAGCTGGTATAGAATCGTTTCCTGCGGCCTTATTGTTTTTTAGCTTTTTGATCGCGGCCTCTACTTCTTTGTAGGTCGTTTCGTCCATATGGAGTTCAGCAGTGTGGATTTCGTCTCCCATTTCCTCGGAGTTGTCATGCACGTTTAATAACTTATCGAAATAATCTTTCCATAATTTCAATAGTTCATTTTCGCTTGTCACGAGGTTCCCGTCTTTATCTTTCATTAACTGCGATCTACTCTGAAAACCCTTCCTAATAGCGTTTATTCCTTTGTACATCTCGCGCGGGTTATTTTCCCTACTATTAGTTTCTATTTTTCTAATTTCATTTTTCTGATACTCGCGCTTCTTGTTTCTGTAAATAACACGTACTTGCTTTCTTATTTCATGGTATTCTTCTACGGCCCTACCGCTTTCATTGTGTACATTATCTAATTTAGCCTTCTTGCGCCTTTCAAACCAGAGTTCGCACTCTTCGTCAAACCATGGTTTGCTCTTCGGCCTTTTTTTCTTACCCAGTACTTTGTTCGCGGCCCCTTTTATAGTTTTTTCGATAGCCCCCCACAACCTGTTCGGATCGTCATCTACTCCCGTATGTTCATCCGCTTCCTCGAGAGCCTGAAATCGGTTGCTAACTTCTACTTGGTACTTGATTCGCTCTATCCCGCTTCGTAGTTTTCCAATATCAAAGGTTTCTACTTTGTTCGCTCGCTTACTATTTTGACCGGCTACTAATCTGGCTCTTAATTTGGCCACTACTAGATAATGATCTGAGTCGCAATCCGCCCCCCTATAGGTCCTTACGTCGAGTACATTCGTGTGGCGCCTCTTATCAATAAGAAAATGATCGATTTGATTGTGCGTGGCCCCATCCGGCGATGTCCACGTTGCCTTGTGTATATCCTTGTGCTTGAAGCACGTGGTCTTGACTATAAGATCTTTTGCGGCTGCGAAATTTATGACCATAATACCGTTATCATTGCTGGTTTCGTGCAGACTTTCTTTGCCTATGGTGGGCCTAAACATTTCCTCTCTCCCTATTTTAGCATTGAAATCCCCCACTACTATTTTGGTGTCGTAAGACGCGAATTGGTCAATTAATTGCTCTAAAGTTTCATAATAAAGATTTTTTACTTCTTCCTCTTTGTCCTCCGTGGGACAGTGGACGTTAATAACCACGTAATTATACCACGCTCCTTCGATGATGATATACGAGAGTCGGTCATTCACGAAATTCCAACTTTTAACGGAATGTATGATGCTTTTGTTAACAAGAAATCCGGTGCCTAGAGAATGCCCGCTCGCGCCCCCATATAAAAAGGTGAAGTTACCGGATCCTAGCATCGCGTTATCTTTCCATCGGGTTTCTTGTATTGCTACCAAATCTAAATTGTACCTCTCAGTTTCATTTATGATTTCCCGGAACGCGCCTGCTCTGTGTAGACTGCGTACATTCCAGGTTCCCACCCTCAAGTTTCTTTTCGTTTTGGTTTGGTTTTGTTTTCTTTGAGCCATGATAGTAAGTTAAACCCGCGCGTTTTGGATCCTGTTCCGATCGCAGGTGAGTCCATCCGTCTAGGGGTGATAACCCTCATACCTCCCTAGAACTAAGTATGAGAGCTTTCCGACTTTGGCGAGGTCATAGTCAACTCGTTGTCAGACACACTCAGTTTCATTCTCATATCCTAACGCCCCCCTGCAAGGCAGCGCGCCTTCGCTGACTTCGTTGCCATGTAAGACCAGGTGGCGAATCATTCTACACATCCCCTCTCAGGGCAGTTGTCATCGCTCCCGCATCCTCCACGACAGCAGGATTTTTGGCCCATTTTTTGTTTGAAATGTGTGGTAAAAGAGATAGATTACAGAGTAAGGTAGAAGAAGAAAGTAAGATAGGAGATTTTGTATAGTGTTTGTAGTTGTTGCGGTGCTTGCGTAGTGTTTCTAGATGAATGCGTTCGCCAGTGCGGGCTCATCACACCCACGCCTGGGCCTATCGGCTGTCCGCGACTGCTTATTCGCTTTATTCGCAGCTAACCTCTTTCTCAGGGGTCGTTCCTCTATCCGCAACCTGAGGACGCGCTGTGTAGTGGTGATAGGCACCCACCCGTCCGCTCTGGACGACTACGCCCAGGACCCGCTTAGGGTAACGGCGTTTAACTTTAAACACTAAAATTATAAACGGAGTTAAATCCTAATCAGTCTGAACATCGATAAAATTTAAATAAATTATTTATAGTACATTACGCAACAAGTGCAACAGGTTTCTTCAATTTTTAAAAAATGTTTCAATTTCAAATAATGAAACCTCCAAAGTATAAATCGAATGAGAAATTATAAAGTCTTTACAGTTTTGTAATCTTTTTCTCTGGTTGAGAATATCTAATTTAATAATAACGGAATTTCGGAAAAAAAATTTTTTAGTTCGACAATATCTCCTTATCTCATAATATATTGACTTTTATATCATTATATGAGATTAAATTGTAGTTCAAGTGGCTTTTTCCTGTCGGAGTAAAAAAAACAACAAAGTTTAAAAAAGAAATGACTGGTGCGGGCCGTACTTAGCACCTCAGGCTGAAACTTGAGAAAAAATGTTCTTTTTTATGTAGAAAACAGTGGTCTATTCTTCACTTAATTTCCGTTGGGGGTAGATTTGACCTGCTTATCCAGCTATATATACCCTTTGGAAAATTTTGAACCACTTTACTACAGGCTCTGGGCTTTATAACATCTCCCAAAACCTCATCAAAATTTATCTCCCAACGATATCCCACTCTCCTCGTCAGTATCCTCGACAAAAAAAAAATTAAATTCAATAAAAGTTTACATACCAAAGTTTTTATCTTTACAAAGCTTCGTCTTTATAAAAGTAAAATTGCAGCAATATCACATGAGTACTACACGTAATATTAAATATTCCTGTGATATATTGCAGTAATATTGCAGTGATAATGTAGCAACATTTAATTTCCGCGTCGCTTTTATCACAGGAATATTGTGGGGAATATCAGTACAATATTTTGGTGATAGTCAGGCAACATTTCAGTAATATCACAACAATATTATTATGGGTTTTTAGTTGCTGTGGTGAGAACGGGAGATATTGCAGTGATATTGCAGGAATATTATTATCATTTCACAATAATATTGGAAATACTTGGTAATTCTTTAGTGACATTCCAGCAATATTATTATTATTGTATCGAAAGTATATATAATTTCCTTTTCATTTTTTATTATTTTTATTTCGCCGTAACGCTAGTACGATTATTAGTATTAGTAATATACATGTAATAAACGCCTGTCAATAATCGTTCATACGCAGCAGCTTCGGGATAACGTACATTAACGCATGTTTGAACCGTCCTTATATAGTAATTAAAGACGAATCTTAGCACATGCGAAGAAACGCCAAAGCGCCATCTAGCGGTAATTTTGAGAACATTGATTGCAAATAACGTACAATGACAATAATCGGATTGCCTCGATTTGTTTTTACGTAAACCTTTACTAACTATATTGTCAAAACATTTTTACAATTATAGTTAAGATTTCTGGACAAATAAATCAATAACATTAAAATGTTATCCTAAACAAATGATGACTGATTTATTAACATATGATATAGTAAAAATATTTCTACAGTATTAGTTTGAAATGCATCCAGGAATGTAACTCTGTAATCTTGCAGGGATATAGCTGTATTATCTTAAAATAATGCGTCACATAATAATATTACAGAATATTTTGCATATATTTCAGTGTGATGTGTAACATTGTAATATTATACAAATATTTCGGCAGTATTAATGTGAGAAGTATTAAGAAATATCATTCTGTAAACTTGCAGGAATATTACTATAATATTTCTAGGCGGTATGTGATTTGTCACAGTGAAATATAGTAGAAGTATTTTGGCAATATTAATGTGACATGAATTGAGACATGACATCCTGTAAACTTGTAATAATTTGAATGTAATATTGCAATGTGATATGTCACATGACAATATTGCAGTAATGTACTGCGTATATTACAATGTGATTTATTACAATGTAATATTGTAGAATTATTGCAGCAATCTTGCGTTATAATTTATCATTGAGCAGTATTAAAAGAATATCACTGCAATATTAGAATGTGATATATCGTAATGTAATATTAAAGAAACATTGCTGCAATACTACAATCTTGAAAGTGATATTGGAATATCACAGAAATGTAGCTACAATATATCAATTTATCCAAAATATCACAGCAACGTTGAAATATGTCTACGACATTCCTGCAATGTTGGGTGATATGTGGATTATAACAATAAGGATAAAAAATTATGATGGAATTAAATTTAACATTTAAGTGTCCTTAGAGTGTTTCAAAATTAATTATGAAATTTAGAAACAGAACCTCAATAAAAGCTCAAACTTTTGATGTATTGAGCACATACAGAACCTGTTAGCATGTTAACATCTGCGACGTAAAGTAAGGTATCTTGTTCAACTGTTTATTCTTTCAAAATTTTAAGTAAAATCAACACATCAATTAAGATGCTTTTTTCCTTAAACAAAATAATATGTACAAGCTTTAAAATCAGATCTGAACATATACACAATTATATAGGGATTTGATTAACTTGGAATAAGATTAACAGACAAATACATATCTACAACTATTTAATTTAGCACGTTGTTAATAAAGAACCCTGTGGGTCTTATATAGTTGATAAATCGTATTTTGCATTAGTTAACATTTCGCTAAGGCCGCGATTTATTAACAAATTTTTAAAAATATTAATAATTTTGTATAAAGATATTTTCCCAGGAACCGTAGCACTTTTATCAAAATTAATATATTTTACTTGGATATCATGCTTTGCAAATTTTGTTTTACAGATAGGAGGTATTAGTTTATTAGCATATAATACTAATTGGATTAAATTTGGTCGAGAAAAATCCTACCATATCTTTCTGATCATACTTCGATCGCAGAAATCAATGATAATTACCGCTGGAAAAATGTTTCAAATTAATTTGAATACGTATACAAATGTAAAAAATATTTATTTTACAATAAATGTGTATAATTTTAATGAACAGATTTTTCTCACATATTTCTTATGTTTCAGATAGTAACGACGTCAATATATTATATATCAGTTCTTTTAGCTTTGAAGTAATATTTTCATAACACTGAAATCGTCAATGAATTGCACGTGATTCTGCCAGAAACAAACAATTATGCATGGTTTCTATACTTAATGAATTATGGAATGAAGTAATTTTTCTACATATAACAGATGTTGAATTGATAGATTTTCATATTACAGCTGAAAAGTAGAATATGTTATATGTACTCTCGATATATCTTATCGATTTTCTGTATTCTGTGATATTTTATAATGTAATTTTATAGATCAAGATATGTATTATGAATATAAGAAATTTTTACTTAATATACATATATTATTTAATATTCAAATAAAAATTGAATTATAAAAATAATATTTATTTATTCATTTATCTATTTATTTATTTATTAATTTATTTAATTATTCATTTATTTAGTTATTTATTGATTTATTTATTTAGTTATTTATTGATTTATTTATTTATTTATTGATTTATTTATTTATTTATTCATTTATTTAATTATTCATTTATTTAGTTATTTATTGATTTATTTATTTAGTTATTTATTCATTTATTTATTTATTTATTTATTTATTTATTTATTTATTTATTTATTCATTCATTCATTCATTCATTCATTCATTCATTCATTCATTCATTCATTCATTCATTCATTCATTCATTCATTCATTCATTCATTCATTCATTCATTCATTCATTCATTCATTCATTCATTCATTCATTCATTCATTCATTCATTCATTCATTCATTCATTCATTCATTCATTCATTCATTCATTCATTCATTCATTCATTCATTCATTCATTCATTCATTCATTCATTCATTCATTCATTCATTCATTCATTCATTCATTCATTCATTCATTCATTCATTCATTCATTCATTCATTCATTCATTCATTCATTCATTCATTCATTCATTCATTCATTCATTCATTCATTCATTCATTCATTCATTCATTCATTCATTCATTCATTCATTCATTCATTCATTCATTCATTCATTCATTCATTCATTCATTCATTCATTCATTCATTCATTCATTCATTCATTCATTCATTCATTCATTCATTCATTCATTCATTCATTCATTCATTCATTCATTCATTCATTCATTCATTCATTCATTCATTCATTCATTCATTCATTCATTCATTCATTCATTCATTCATTCATTCATTCATTCATTCATTCATTCATTCATTCATTCATTCATTCATTCATTCATTCATTCATTCATTCATTCATTCATTCATTCATTCATTCATTCATTCATTCATTCATTCATTCATTCATTCATTCATTCATTCATTCATTCATTCATTCATTCATTCATTCATTCATTCATTCATTCATTCATTCATTCATTCATTCATTCATTCATTCATTCATTCATTCATTCATTCATTCATTCATTCATTCATTCATTCATTCATTCATTCATTCATTCATTCATTCATTCATTCATTCATTCATTCATTCATTCATTCATTCATTCATTCATTCATTCATTCATTCATTCATTCATTCATTCATTCATTCATTCATTCATTCATTCATTCATTCATTCATTCATTCATTCATTCATTCATTCATTCATTCATTCATTCATTCATTCATTCATTCATTCATTCATTCATTCATTCATTCATTCATTCATTCATTCATTCATTCATTCATTCATTCATTCATTCATTCATTCATTCATTCATTCATTCATTCATTCATTCATTCATTCATTCATTCATTCATTCATTCATTCATTCATTCATTCATTCATTCATTCATTCATTCATTCATTCATTCATTCATTCATTCATTCATTCATTCATTCATTCATTCATTCATTCATTCATTCATTCATTCATTCATTCATTCATTCATTCATTCATTCATTCATTCATTCATTCATTCATTCATTCATTCATTCATTCATTCATTCATTCATTCATTCATTCATTCATTCATTCATTCATTCATTCATTCATTCATTCATTCATTCATTCATTCATTCATTCATTCATTCATTCATTCATTCATTCATTCATTCATTCATTCATTCATTCATTCATTCATTCATTCATTCATTCATTCATTCATTCATTCATTCATTCATTCATTCATTCATTCATTCATTCATTCATTCATTCATTCATTCATTCATTCATTCATTCATTCATTCATTCATTCATTCATTCATTCATTCATTCATTCATTCATTCATTCATTCATTCATTCATTCATTCATTCATTCATTCATTCATTCATTCATTCATTCATTCATTCATTCATTCATTCATTCATTCATTCATTCATTCATTCATTCATTCATTCATTCATTCATTCATTCATTCATTCATTCATTCATTCATTCATTCATTCATTTATTTATTTATTTATTTATTTATTTATTTATTTATTTATTTATTTATTCATTGGCTTATTTATTTAATTATATATTTATATACGAGAACAACCCATTTATATGTTTTGAGTATATTTTCAGGCCTCCACACAATCATAAGGATATATTCCCAGAATAGATGCTTTTAAACGGTATAGTTTTTTTCTCAAATTTTCAGTCGCTAAATAGGTCACATCAGATATGACTATATGACTCATCACTTTCGAAAAACATTTTTGACATAAAAACTGTATCTACGTAGATACGATTTCTAATAGGACCATCAAGGGAAAATGAGGGCATTTTCAAGATGAAGAAACTACTTATCTGAAAATGAATTTTTAAAATCTTGATTTTTTATAAATAATATTATCATATTTTATTATAATAAAGTTGTTATACAATTTTCTTTATAAATAAGGTTTTTTTACTAGGTTTTAGAATATTTATATAATTTTAAGAAAATTTATACGATTAAATCGATATTATCGTAATTAATTTTTTATTAATTTTTTCAATAAAGATTTATCTTACAGTTAAAATATATCAAAAGGACGAGGTAGCGCCCGATGGCAAGTATAAGTAACCACGGTACGATATGCAGTCGAAGGGCGTACCGACGCCCTTATATACGTCTACTTGTGATTTTTTAATCTATTTAAAATTTTCAAATATTAATATCTAAACACTGATTAACAAATGTGCAGTCTATTGGTATTTACTTAAGAGATAATAATTTAGTCTATCACGTAAAAAAAAGTTCGGTTAAAAACACATTCATGTAATAACGATATAAGGCGTTGAATATTTGCTCGGTTGCCTGACTTATTCATTTCGTTTTGTTCTCCGCACTTCCGTTTCCTTTTCTCTTATATATATATATATATATATCGAAGGGCGCACTAGCGTTTGACGACAAGTATAAGTGTAGAACGGTACGAAGCTAAGCGGGAGCTCCGGCGCCATAATATACGCTGATTTTACTTTTTTCTAACCTCTTAAATAATTTAAACATTAATATCTAAATACTTATTAAGCATTGAACAATGTCTTTTTTAAGAGATTTGTATTTAGACTTCAACTTGAAAGAAGTTTCTGCGGAAAAGACTCATCTATTTACGAAACAAAGCAGATTGAAATATTGCCCCCTAAAATTCTTTTTCTTTTTCTCCGCCACTTCCGTTTTTTCGCGACGGAAATAGTATACATATGACTTCTGCTACATTACTATATATAGATATATACTTATACGTGTCATATCTAATAACATCAAGCTAGAGCATGGAGAAAGATGAGAGAGTTGAGAAATAGATAGATAGATAGATATACTTTTTATTCATCAGAGACGAAAATTTACATCTGTACACTGAGAGAAAGGATTCTTTGCGGCAAAGAATATTTCTTAATTGTTAAGTTTTGTGGATTTGAATACGGTCAAATGAATATTTCTTAACAGTTGAACGCATCGTCTTAATAGTTAAGAACTGAGTACTTGAGTAGCTCGTCAACGGATGACCGCCTGACTTTAAGGTTAACTGAATTTTTCGTATTTCAAAGATGTTTATATGACCGTTACTCGGCATGTTTATTTTACTCGTGCAGACTTTTCTCAAATTCGAGTTCTTAACTATTAAGAATTCAATATTTGCGGCAAGTACGTGAGAATTTGATTCCGCAAGGACACGATTCTTTTGCCACAAGGAATTCTTTCTCTCAGTGTTTGTACATTTGGTAAAAAATCAGTCAATTTATAAATCTGTTATCACATTATTAGTCACTTATTTACATTTATATTGCATTTTTCTTAAATAAAATAAAATATTTGTTCGCTATCACAGGTCGTCAATTTATAAAGTCTAATATAATACTATATAGTCAAAACTCAAAAGTTTATCACAGAGCGCTTCGTCATACACAAAAAATAAAAATAAAAAGATAACAAGAAATATATACATACACATTCAAATTGCACGTATATCTATCGCGTCATATATAAATTACACACTCATTCTTCCATAATTCTTACAATCATTCACGCTAATAAATACTCTCATAGTTAACATTTAACACTTCAAATAAATTAGGACTACACAGAAATGGACGAATACAATCACTTTAACACAGACCGCAGGCTCATCTCTGTGTAATCTTGGCACCGTGCAGTTGTTTAACTTGCCTGCCTAACGCCGTTCTAAATTTACAAAAAGATGGCAGGTACCTCACACTGCTTAGGAGCGAGTTCCAGAGGTGCGCACCTTGAACTCGAAACGAGAAAAGGCCCTTATCGGTGCACGATCCCGGAACCGAGAGTTCCTTCGTACCACCCCTACTTGAAGTCCTGGCCTGGTTTTTTTCAAAAAGGGCAGTAAGATATGGTGGCTGCCGCATGATAATCGCTTTGTAAAGCAATAGCCCCATAAAATACTCCCTTCTCACCTTTAGATCCAGCCAGTCCAGTCCTTCCCTGTAGGAGGTGATATGCTCATCACGCCTAACACCAAATATGAATCTCACACATGAATTCTGTAAACGTTTTTGTCGTGTCTGAAGCTCCCCTGATACGTCAAGAAGAACCACTGAGCAGTAGTCTAAGTGAGGCAGTACCAGTGCACATGCCGAGAGAGAGCGAGAGAGAGAGAGAGAGAGCGAGAGAGAGAGAGCGCGAGAGAGAGAGAGAGCGAGAGAGAGAGAGAGAGAGAGAGAGAGAGCGCGAGAGAGAGAGAGACAAATGGGAGGGGCAACTTCTAGAACAGCTGGGGCTCTAAAGTTCGGTGGTAAACAGTCGTAAACACAGTTTTTGTCCTCTTTCTGTGTGAAATCAAATGATAAAATATGAAAAAACGTTTTTTACTTCAGGTATTTTCGCAAAGATCAAATAGGATCGAAACTCGTCTTGCGGTTAATATACGAATTCATGTTAATTATTCATGAAGTGAGGTTATACATATAATTTCAATTTATTGTGATTCTATATTAGAAAAACTGAAGTGAACAACAATAAATAGTGATGTGTGCATACGAAAATTTTATAATTTAGTGTAATTAAAAAGTGTTAATATATTAAAAGTATAAAATAACTTTGTGAGAAGTTTTAAGTTCAACTGTTGCTAATCATTTCCAAATACTTAAAATGTTGTTAACGCTCACCTTTATATATAAGGATTTATTCCAGTTAGACAAATTATTGTTGAATGTAAACATTTTAAGATAAATTGAGGTGCAACATAAATATTCTGAGATTTTATTAGCATGAAATATTGTCCTGTTTTATCAAATGACTAAAATTTACTCAGAATATGGTCAATGTTCACATTATGTATTTTAGTTTTCAAATTCGCAATCAATGTAGGCGACATTTGAAATTTAATTTGGTTATTTGTCATATCATACGGGTACTAAATTATTTTAAAGCTTTTCATGTATGGCACGCATTTATTAATATTTATATTAATATTATTTATTCTGAGAATATAAACTGAAAATATTCATATTCACAGCTAGATTATCATGAATACAATGGCAATTTATTGTGTTAAATTCCAGAAACTTTATGAACATGATGAGGTTCGAATATCAATATATGGTTAGCTTGATTTTTTTAAATAAAGATTCAGAAACGATTTTTCAGATCTTGATTGTAGGATAAGAAGAGTTTCCAATATGTAAATGTACGAAAAAAATAACTACCTGCATTGACTATTATCAGATTACTGAATTAATCTTAAAATGTGGATAACATATTGATCGAGAATTCAGCAAACTCGAATCAATCCTGAATAACCTCACAAGTAGAAGATCATACATCTGGTTCATATGGGTTTTGATGAGGCTTTGACGAAAAATATCTTTTGATACCTAATAATCAATCCGAGAACCGGTAGTTTGAGAGATGACAACTGCCCTGAGAGGGGCTGTGTAGAATGATTCGCCACCTGGTCTTACACGGCAACGAAGCCAGCGAAGGCGCGTTGCCTTGCAGGGGGGCGTTATGATATGAGAATGAAACCGAGTATGTCTGACGACGAGTTGATGTCCTCGTCAAAGTCGGAAAACTCTCATACTTAGTTCTAGGGAGGTATGAGCGTTATCACCCCTAGACAGATGGACACACCTGCGATCGGAACAGGATCCAAAACGCTCGGGTTTAACTTACTATCAGGGCTCAAAGAAAACAAAACCAAACCAAAGTCAAAAGGAACTTAAGCGTGTGAACCTGGAATGTACGCAGTCTACACAGAGCGTGCGCGTTCCGGGAAATCATAAATAATACTAAGAGGTACAAATTGGATTTGGTAGCAATACAAGAAACCCGATGGACAGATAACGCGATGCTAGGATCCGGTAACTTCACCTTTTTATATGGGGGCGCCAGCGGGCATTCCCTAGGCACTGGATTTCTTGATAAGAGGAACCACGCCAATGTACTCGACGTAAGAACCTATAGGGGGGCGGATTGCGACTCGGATCATTATCTAGTAGTGGCCAAATTAAGAGGCAGATTAGTAGCCGGAAGTTAGCAACCGATTTCAGGTACTCGAGGAAATGGATACACAGACGGGAGTAGATGACGATCCGAACAGGTTATGGAGGGCTATAGAAAAAAACTATAAAAGGGGCCGCGAACAAAGTACTGGGTAAAAAAAAAGACCGAAGAGCAAACCATGGTTTGACGAAGAGAGACTAAATTAGATAGCCTACACAATGAAAGCGGTAGGGCCGTGGAAGTATACCATAAAACAAGAAAGCAAGTGGGTGTGATTTACAGAAACAAGAAGCGCGAGTATCAGAAAAATGAAATTAGAAAAATAGAAACTAATAGTAAGGAAAATAATCCGCGCGAGATGTACAAAGGAATAAACGCTATTAGGAAGGGTTTTCAGAGTAGATCGCAGTTAATGAAAGATAAGGACGGAAACCTCGTGTCAAGCGAAAATGAACTATTGAAATTATGGAAAGACTATTTCGATAAGTTATTAAACCTGCATGAAAACTGCGAGGAAATGGGAGACGAAATCCACACAGCTGAACTCCATATGGACGAACCGACCTACAAAGAAGTAGAGGCCGCGATCAAAAAGCTAAAAAACAATAAGACCGCAGGAAACGATTCTATACCAGCTGAACTACTTAAATATGGGGGCATCGCGCTTACATCTAACATGTTTGATCTAGTATGTACTATTTGGAGAAATGAAACAATACTAGAAAATTGGAAAGAATCCATCATCATACCGATCTTTAAAACGGGAGATAAAACAGACTGCAATAACTACCGGGGAATCTCACTTTTAGCTACCTGCTACAAAGTTCTGTCAAACGTAATACAGGCCAGACTCACACCATTCGCGGAAGATATAATAGGAATTTTGACCGGCTACTAATCTGGCTCTTAATTTGACCACTACTAGATAATGATTCGAGTCGCAATCCGCCCCCCTATAGGTCCTTACGTCGAGTACATTGGTGTGGCGTCTCTTATCAATAAGAAAATGATCGATTTGATTGTGCGTGGCCCCGTCCGGTGATGTCCACGTTGCCTTGTGTATATCCTTGTGCTTGAAGCACGTAGTCTTGACTATAAGATCTTTCGCGGTCGCGAAATTTATGACCCTAATACCGTTATCGTTGCTGGTTTCGCGCAGACTTTCTTTCCTATAGTGGGCCTAACCATTTCCTCTCTCCCTATTTTAACATTGAAATCCCCCACTACTATTTTGTTATCGTAAGACGCGAATTAATCGATCAATTGCTCTAAAGTTTCATAATAAAGATCTTTGACTTCTTCCTCTTTGTCCTCCGTAGGACAGTGGACGTTAATAACCACGTAATTATACCACGCTCCTTCGATGATGATATACGAGAGTCGGTCATTCACGAAATTGTAACTTTTAACGGAATGTATGATGCTTTTGTTAACAAGAAATCCGGTGCCTAGGGAATGCCCGCTGGCGTCCCCATATAAAAAGGTGAAGTTACCGGATCCTAGCATCGCGTTATCTTTCCATCGGGTTTCTTGTATTGCTACCAAATCTAAATTGTACCTCTTAGTTTCATTTATGATTTCCCGAAACGTGCCCGCTCTGGGTAGACTGCGTACATTCTAGGTTCCCACTCTTAAATTCCTTTTGGTTTTGGTTTGGTTTTTTTTTCTTTGAGCCATGATAGTAAGTTAAACCCGCGCGTTTTGGATCCTGTTCCGATCGCAGGTGAGTCCATCCGTCTAGGGGTGATAACCCTCATACCTCCCTAGAACTAAGTATGAGAGCTTTCCGACTTTGGCGAGGTCATAGTCAACTCGTTGTCAGACACACTCAGTTTCATTCTCATATCCTAACGCCCCCCTGCAAGGCAGCGCGCCTTCGCTGGCTTCGTTGCCGTGCAAGACCAAATGGCGAATCATTCTACACATCCCCTCTCAGGGCAGTTGTCATCGCTCCCGCATCCTCCACGACAGCAGGTTTTTTTCCCATTTTTTGTTTGAAATGTGTGGTAAAAGAGATAGATTACAGAGTAGGATAGAAGAAGAAAATAAGATAGGATATTTTGTATATTGTTTGTATTTGTTGTGGTGCTTGCGTAGTGTTTCTACATGAATGTGTTCGCCAGTGCGGGCTCATCACACTCACGCCTGGGCCTATCGGCTGTCCGGGACTGCTTATCCAATTTATTCGCAGCTAACCTCTTTCTCAGGGGCCGTTCCTCTATCCGCAACCTGAGCACGCACTGTGTAGTGGTGATAGGCACCCACCCGTCCTCTCTGGACGACTACGCCTAGGATCCGCTTAGGGTAACGGCATTGCAACAGGACGAAGTGTAATAGAGTCACAAATATTTATTCAAGATCGGTCTCATTCAAAATCAGTATTTAAGTATTATTTGGGTCGATGATTACGAATCCGAACTGAAATTTTCAAAATTCAAAATGACGGTTTCAATACGGCGACCCGAATATTTAAGTATTTTAAGTAACTCATACATTGATGAATTGTTATCTCGACAATTATACGTTCAACCAAAAAATTAAATACGATCTTTCTTACTTTAAATTACAAATAGAATATGTTAAAAAAATTTCTACACAAAATTTCGACCCCCATTACGACTTTGGTCCACTTTGATCTGATAAATATATTTAGTTTGCATAATTTTAAGCTTTTCACGTAGAAAATTTCTATGCAACCTAGATGTATATATCTATAATGATTTATATTATCACAGTTGACCAACCATTGACTAACTTTTAGTCAATATTGTTGTTATGTGTTAGCCAACTAAATTGACCAATAATTAGCATACAGGCTATTTTAGTTGGGTAATTTTCTACCAGGGAATTTTAGTGGAATAAATAAATTAGTTAACACATTTTTAAAAATGTGTCAAATAGAAACGATTAACAACTACCAGAAAATGTATTTTAAGAAATTTTCCTTTATTGGTTTACGAAATCGCCAAAGAAACGAGATTAAAATTTACAAAATAATATTGCTAATAGAACTATAGGTTGCTATTTTCGGATGTCGGAGCCAGTATCCAGTGGCGTACTTACCGACATTATACTTTTCATTATTCTAGTTCAATAATTACTTTTTATTAAATATCTTACAAGGGGACCATCAACCCTGCGGGTCTCGGATTTTGATAAGGCTTGAGGAGGTGCTTTCGGGCACCTAAAAATGAAGCTTGGCATACGTAGTTTATTCTAATGGGCCCTCAAATTCCATATATTAACTATTTACTCCGAATATACGTTATTTTAGTGATAAGAGGTACCTCTTCTAGACACTATTACTATGTATGTGTTAGCACTAGAAGAAATGTCTCAAGAAATAATAAAAGTAGATGAAAGCGCTTTAATTAGAGACCTGTAACGTTAAAAAATATTCATCTGTGCCAAAGTTATTAACAATTAAATAGGGACACTGAAAGTGCATGAATAATATCTATTCGAGGAAATTAAACTAGTGTAATTTCGTTAATTCTTCATGCATTTACAGTTCCCCGTTCAATTGTTAATAACTTTGGCTCAGATTCATATTATTTAAAGTTACAGGTATCAGATTAAATATATTTTTCACTAAAATAAGGTATATGAGTGTTACAGCTAATATTTCAAATATAGAGGCCATTAGAATACACTATGGATGCAGGCTTCATTTTTATGTACCAGAAAACACCTCCTTAACCCTTATCAAAATCCGAGACCCGCAGGGTTGATGATCTCCTTGTTAGTCATCTCCAGCATTAATGAAGGCATCGATTCTAAAACGTCCTTAGCGCTCGGCCCGGCTGCCGTTATATCAAAATTGACGTCATGGTGACCAAAATTTGCAATTTTACGGAAATGAATTTTAAAAAATAGTATCGTGCAGAGGATCAAAAATGGCAACTTTTTATATATATACTTTGTTTGTACAATGTTTAGTATTTGAAAAAAAAAATAAAAACGGCAAAATTTTAAATCTTATTTGCACCACGTTTTTTAAACTTATCTCGCTGCAGCTCCGACAAATATGAACGGATCTTGCTTATTTTTTGCATAGACTCGTAAAATAGTCTAGCGCTACTAATAAACTCATAGATAGTTAAATATTAAATATTTTTCATTCAACAATTTAATTGCAAACCAGTGAGCTACCTTTTATATGGTTAAGTATGTTCAACGAAAAAAAGTATCGAGGGAAGTTTAAGACACAACTAACTTTCAACGAGACATGTGTTAACATTTGAAGAAGTTTCTCAGAAAATTTCAGATGAATTGGATGAAAAGTGGCAAAGATAGAACGATTTTGCCAAACTTGCACGATGCGCGCGAACATTAGCGGGTCTGCACGATACATGACGCTCAGTGTATGTCAGTCATAGAATAAGAAATAAAATTATTTCAAAATTATTAAGAAACATGATAAAAGTTATCCTGAAATAAACAAAACAAAGTCGAACTCGTTTCGCATTGAAATCACACTGATTTTCTTGTTCGTTTACAAGCTGCATTTATTCACAAATTTGTTAATTTCTTTAATCTTTTTAAAAAACGTTTTACTTGCTAAATAAATTATTTAAGAAACATGATAAAAGTTATCCTGAAATAAACAAAACAAAGTCGAACTCGTTTCGCATTGAAATCACACTGATTTTCTTGTTCGTTTACAAGCTGCATTTATTCACAAATTTGTTAATTTCTTTAATCTTTTTAAAAAACGTTTTACTTGCTAAATAAATTATAAGCATAATGTCGATCAATATAGGACGTAAAAGAATTAGAAATGAGCATGCATGGAAAAAAACTATTAATAAAAGTTGTAAAAATAAGGTAAGTAAAATATCGTAAGACGTGTTATAAAAAAGAATTTCTGTTGCAAATATGATTGAATGACATGTATATAAAACTCGAAATTAATTAAAACGAAGAACTCTCTAAATTTTTATGCTGTTGTGAAATATTATGTAAATAAACAATTTGAGGTTAATTATTTTAATTACTTATGCATCCCATGCGTTAATCAACTTCCACACCCGTGTCAAAATGCACTATTTTCTAATCATTTAAAATGAAGCTGTAATCAATTTTGTAAAATAAATTTTTTCATTAATACGTATATATAAAATGATGATTTCCAAACCTCTTTTATATAGGGATTAGAATATGAATCAGTTAGTGGAAAGAAAGTGCTTGAAAAGACGTTCACAGAAATCAAAAATTGTTGTCCTAAAAAGTGTATTTTAAAAGTAGATCATGAATGGCAAAAAAGTATGTTTCATAAATTTTGGCGCAGTGGAGATTTTCAAGTACAGAATACAATATTAGAAAATATGATTGTAAGAAAAGAATCCACACAAGAATTAAAACGTTTATAGTGGCAATTTCATTGTTACTACAAAAGCACTAGTATCGATATTTGTCGAAAGTTTGTTTGCAGTATTTTCCAAATTGGAGAACGAAGAATAAAAACGGTTCAAGAAAAAATAGTAAGTGGCAAAACGATGTCTGATAATAGAGGAAAACAAGATAATCACAAGGTAAAGCTAACTGAAGATGTCAAAACTTTAATTCTGGAACATTGTAAAAGCCTTCCGCATTCTGAGTCACATTATACTAGAGAAAGCTCAAAGCTCTTTCTTGATACATCGTTAACATTACATTCACTATATTTTTCCTTTTTGGATTTTTATGCAGCTTTTACAGGGAGTGAAGCTATTCCTATTGATAAAACAACATATTTTAATTATTTTGTAGCACTGCGTGATCTAAACCCGCACTTAGTCCACGCTTATCCGTGAGCTAAGTAGCTCATTATTTCACCGTGTAATAATGAATTTACTTAAGTCATGGGCCCGTAATTATCGATAATTAATGACAAAAATCACACTATAGCGTATTGTTACATATAAGAATAGAAAGAAGAAGAAGTAAACCCCTGTATATACCGTCGAAATATACCAGAAAATAATGTTGATCCAGTAAAATATGTTTCTGAATTTGAGGTTAGTTTCACTTGACATTAGAGCGGCAGAGCGCATTTTTTTGAATATTTAATTAAATTTTGTTATCTTTTTATGTAAATATTCATTGTAAATATAGTTGAACTTTTTCTGTTTTTTCTGAATAACAAATAATTGTAAATGATGAGAGATAGGATTAAAAGGGATACATATAATAATAATAGTAAACAAAAACAATATAATTCAAATTTTCAAATCAAATAAACTATTTATTAAATATTACAACTGTAAATATACTATTTTAAATAATCACCATAACTATAATAATAGACTATAAAAACTTTTCATTTCACTAATCTGTTTGAACAGCTTTATTTTTCACTTCACTCTTATGAAATTCAAAGGAACTTTAAAAAAACTTTTGAAAAATTTACAATGAATGAAAAAACTAGAAGAAAAATATGAAAAAAATTGAAAAAACTATGAGAATCTGAGTATATATTCAAACACGAATGGAAAACGAATCAAGCACAAGATGTAGTATACACAACGCAGTCAAAATTTTTGCGGAATATTACACCGCTGAGCTTGCGCAACAATCGAGACCTACGCTGAGTATGGTAAATATACCGGTCAAGCGGTAAAATGACAAGAGATCGTCATTCTACTCACGGTACAATTACACCGCTGAGCATGGGAAAAATAATACGCAGTGTAAAAGAGCCTATGTTAGGATTTGAAATGTTTACGCTTTTCGTTCGTTTGAATAAGTAAATATTGCATTTACATACATTAGATTTCAATCGGCGGGTTTATATCACACGTGCTATAAAATAGTATCCGATACTCGTGATCTAAGTAAAAGCTCATTATTTCACGGCGTGTATAGCGCCCTCGCTCCGCTCGGGCGCTAACTACACGCCGTGAAATAATGGCCTACTTAGATCACTCGTATCGTAATATACTATTAATCATTTTGTGAATTTCTCTATTGGTCTGCCACGTACTGATGTATGTGATCTTTGTTTTACTTATGAAACTAACAAAGGACGAGAAAATGAGTATTTTGAACATATCGTGCAAATTGAAAAGTATAAAAACTTAAAAAATTCAATGTTGTCCACTGTAAATGTACTAAAATGTGAATTTGACTTTGGTCAAAACTTGCCATTGCCAAAACTACCAGTTAATTCTCAATTTTTTTGTCGTTTAGTTTGGATGTATTTGTTTAATGTACACATTTTCGATAGTGATCGAAGTTACATGTTCCATTTCCTTGAAGGGATTTTAAAAAAGGGCGCCAACAGCGTATGTAATATGGTTGAGTATGCGATAAGGAAAGAACTACAACTAAACGACTTCGATAAAATATTTTTATTTTCTGATGCTGCAGGAGGTCAAAATCGAAATTACATTAATTTGAAATTCTTTTCATTTTTATCTTACAAATTGCAATTAGAAATCCAACATTTATTTCCTGTTAGAGGGCATTCCTACTGCCAGTGTGGCCGAAATTTCGGTTTGTATGGTAGTAAGAAAAAAAAGCAAGAAAGAATTGAAACAGAAAATGATTATGTGCAACTAATAAAAAATTCTAGAAATCCTCCATTCGAAATGGTTGTTATTTCTCAGTGCGAAGTAAAAGATTATGAAAAACTGTTTGCAAAAGACGAAGACTTGCAGAAAAATGTAATTAAAATAAGCAAAGTTGTTAGAATTGTATATTTTCCTAACGAACAAATTGATTTGTATTACGATTATGATGGCAATCCAATTACAATTAAACTAAGAAACAGCAGTGAAGTAGATTTGTCGAAAGTATCATTAGCTAAAAAGGTAAGAATAACGAAAGAAAAAGAAAAGGATTTTAAACATTTATTGCAATTTTGTACTACTAATGGGCAACATTTTGGTGAAAAATTTTTAAAAACAACTTCTATTAAAACTATTGTCAGTAAAACAAAGAATGTGAAAGAAGAACATGGTAACAAAAAAGTTCGAAAAACGGAAGTTGTCTCAACAAAAAGAAGAAAAGTAAGCGACGAACAAAAGCAAAAATTAGAATTAAAAATTAATAAAAAAGAAAAGAAAACAAAAACAATAAAAGGAAATAAAAAGTAATGTTTTTGAAACGCGTTGTATGTATTGCGACTAAATTGTAAATAAATCTTAATGTAGAAATATAAATAAATATAAGTATTAGTTATTTGAAGTTTCTAATTTACTGAACAATGTCAAAAATCTGTGAAATTTATATGTTTCCCAGAAATTTATATTTTTAAAGATTGTAATTTACTATTCAATTCATTTACGCTGCAATATTCTTTTTAATGTGTGTGGATTTCATTTGAACGCTTTATTATAACCATTTATTATCTAGTGTATACAAAATTTAGAATTAACAATAATTTCTAAAACTTTCGTACAAAGATTTAAAAATTCAACAACTTTATGAATAACTGCCGTTTGATTTTGCCTTTGCTTTGTTTATTTAATTTCTTATTGTTTCATCAGATACTTATTTTTCTTAACTTCTACACTATAAATCGACAGTATTAAATAGTATGATTTGATTAAGTATGTAGTTTTTAAAAAAAAAGGACAGCAAATCTTCAAGTAAACGGCATTATATGACTGACATACGCTGCGAGCGTCATGTATCGCGCAGACCCGCTAATGTTCGCGCGCATCGTGCAAGTTTGGCAAAATCGCTCTATCTTTGCCACTTTTCATCCAATTCATCTGAAATTTTCTGAGAAACTTCTTCAAATGTTAACAAACAAATGTCTCGTTGAAAGTTAGTTGTGTCTTAAACTTCCCTCGATACTTTTTTTCGATGAACATACTTAACCATATAAAAGGTAGCTCACTGGTTTGCAATTAAATTGTTGAATGAAAAATATTTAATATTTAACTATCTATGAGTTTATTAGCAGCGCTAGACTATTTTACGAGTCTATGCAAAAAATAAGCAAGATCCGTTCATATTTGTCGGAGCTGCAGCGAGATAAGTTTAAAAAACGTGGTGCAAATAAGATTTAAAATTTTGCCGTTTTTATTTTTTTTTTCAAATACTAAACATTGTACAAACAAAGTATATATATAAAAAGTTGCCATTTTTGATCCTCTGCACGATACTATTTATTAAAATTCATTTCCGTAAAATTGCAAATTTTGGTCACCATGGCGTCAATTTTGATATAACGGCAGCCGGGCCGAGCGCTAAGGACGTTTTAGAATCGATGCCTTCATTTATTCAAATATTACAAACACTGTATGATCAAGATAATTAATAATAACAAAAAATTAGAGATAGAAGAATGAGAAATGCCATGTATAAATCTATAAGCTGCTCCGATATCCCCGTTTAATTTATAGTTTTAATTTAGATATACATCTAATGCTATTTTGTATAATTGAATCGCAATTTTATTTAATTTTTCTTTAGATCTATAGAATTGAATAATGTTTTATAATCACAGTTCAGAGATAATTTTAATGGCATTTTTTCATACATTTTCTCTTTATAATTATCATAAAAAAATTTTAATTTTTAAATGTTTTAAAATTATGAAAATTGAGCAATTATTAATGTATTATTTATCGTTAGTCTTAAAAGAAAATGATTTTACACAATTTTATCGGTATGAAAGCGATAGAAACATTGTTTGCGAATATTTAATGACGAAAGATGACTTTTTTAGTCACTATGGAAAGAATATATTTGTAGTTACTTAAAATAGAAATGATATAACTTTTATTAAATTATACTTTAGCTGTATATGGGGAAATCCCCAGAACTTTTAACTTTCAAATGTTGAAAAAGAGGTAAACTTAACTTATGAACACAGCTCTAGATTTTCTGAAACAACTTCTCGAGACTATATAACAATCAATATTCGCCCATGAACAAGCCCGAAATAAGTGCCTACCGAATCTAAAATAATTTATGAAATACGGCAGGTTAGAATTTCCATTTATATATTTTTTCTTGAAAACAGTTTTAAAATATTTGTGCAGCTATTTTTATTTTTATTTTTGATACTTAAATAAAACATTTGTATTGCTTTCATGTTATTTTTATTTTTATTTTTGATACTTAAATAAAACATTTGTATTGCATTCATGTTATTTTACAAATTACTTTGATCTTAATGATTCACTTAAAGTGATTGGTAATGGTTCGGTAGAAGGTACAACGAAAGATAAGGATGCGCGACTTCTCACTTCCGATTCCGAAAGATCCTTTGAGGAGGATGAGAATTTAAATGACGTCATAGAATTACATTCCCAAAAGTACAAAAAAAATTGTATGCTTTAATTCAGGGATTTTATTATAGTTCGTTTATAGAATAAGAAGACCGAAAGTGTAATATTATTTTAATACAAATTCAACTTTTTATGCATTGATTAAATTTAAATTATAATTTTGGCTTATTGAAATTAACAATTTAAACGTTTAAATTGATTAATTTTACCTCTCAGACGATGAAAACACTTTTTTTCATTATATTTCTTTCTCTATTCACTCCTTTTTTCCGTTTTTTAACTCTTCAATTCGTTTGTGCTTTAAGTAATCTTCCTTCTTTCTCACTTTTACTTCACTCGAAACAGGTTTCATGATTGTAAAATGTAAGGAAGTTCTTTACTTATTTGTATTATTCAGTTTTGCTAGTTGCAATAAGAGGTTATGATGTTTCAACAAACGCGAGCTGCGGACGGCGCGTTGCGGACGGCACGTTGTGGATGCGACAAATCGATGTAAATTTGCTATTCTATTAATACATATTAGTTTTTTAGGTTTACTGCAAAGCTATTTTTCAAAAGTTTATCAAATACAAGATAAGGTTAGTCCGATATCCATAGATTTGAAATGTTCGCTGCAAAATACTCGAAAGTGCAAAAAAAGTAGGTAAAAAACAAGGTAATTTTAAATTATTTATTTAACAATGAAAAAATAACCCAATCACGCCATAAATTTAGAGAAAAGTACTTGACGGCAATACAAAACGAGAGCCGCAAGGCCGATTAAGATCGGACTGACAGTTTTTGCATAATGCAATTGTTAAGTAACCTACCCGGAAAAAAGACCTTTTTTTTAATTTTGAGCCAGGCTCAAAGTTATGAATATTTTTTGCGCCCGCGCTTTTATACTTTCTTGGACCCTTAAAATATCATATACAATTGTTATCTCAACCATTTTTCACTTTTTAATAACTTTTTGAGCGGTTTTAAAAAATTTGAAAATTTTGGCTTTTTAACAAATAAGCCTGTGAAGCGGGATTTGCGAGTGGCAAAAAACCGGAAAGTATAGGAAAATAGTACTCGGAAAGACGCTTCTTTTAAAAAAAAATCATCCAATTCGGTCCAGTAGATATTGAGATATTAACTTCCAACCAACATATACAACTGATTTACTAGTTCCTGACAATATATTACGAGACATAAGTTGTAAATGTACAAAGGGCTGCACAAAATCTTGTCATGGATGGTCATTGGATGCCACGGTCAAACTTGTAAAAATTGCGAAGAAAATATATTAGACAGTAATATAGATGTAGAAGATAGTAGCGAACTTGATATTGATGGCGACAATGATGTACAATTCCATGTAAATACAGACATATTAACAGCTAACGAATGCGTTTCCGACAACGAAGACAGCGACGACGAAATTCCGTAAAAAAAAAGTATGCCAATTAATGTAATAAATGAACTTGTATTATAAATAAATTCTGTAAATTATGTAAATTTAATGAAATTGTCAATATTTTACGATTATTTATACCTTATCTCCTGTTATTCAATGTACTATATGCATTAAATAACAATTAAATTAATTTATAACATTATTACGCATTAATTCTTCAATTTAATACTAATTTACAATGAACAATATATGCCCAATAAGGATATTATGATTAGCACTAATTTTTAACAACATTTAAAAATGCTTGATTATGAAAATCGACCACCGATTGTTTATTTTTTAAAATTGATAAATATAACTATGAAAATTGAAATCCTCTCGTTTTTCTACCCCAATTAAAAAAAATCGTCAAAATCGGTGCAGTAGAAGCCGAGATATATCATCCTGAATCGAGCGCACCGATTTTGAAGGGACGATTTCAAGTTTTGCAGCCTATCCCCACCCCTCCGAATTTCGGCTCCGAGCGCGCACTACACAATGTTTATGCAAATTTTTGTGCGTGATGCACACGTGCAATGTAGTTTTTGAAAGCAGATACGAAAACACCTCGGAAAAACCTATCGATTGGTATATAATTTATTGTTACATCATTAACCGTTACGCCGCATACCCTTCCCGACTTTGGAAGTTAATATCTCAACATCTACTGGACCGAATTGGAAGATTTTTTTTAAAAGAAGCGTCTTTCTGAGTACTATTTTTCTATACTTTCCGGTTTTTTCCCACTCGCAAATCCCGCTTCACCGGCTTATTTGTTTTAAAGCCAAAATTTTCAAACTATTTAAAACCGCTCAAAAAGTTATTAAAAAGTAAAAAATGGTTGAGATAGTAATTGTATATGATAGTTTAAGGGTCCACGAAGGTGTAAAAGCGCGGGCACAAAAAAATATTCATGCCTTTGAGCCTGGCACAAAATTAAAAAAAAGGTCTTTTTTTCCAGGTAGGTTACTTAACAATTGCATCATGCAAAAACTGTCAGTCCGATCTTAATCGGCCTTGAGGCTCTCGTTCTGTATTGCAGTCAAGTACTTTTCTCTAAATTTATGGCGTTATTTGTTTTTTTTTTCATTGTTAAATAAATAATTTAAAATTACCTTGTTTTTTACCTACGTTTTTTGCACTTTCGAGCATTTTGCAGCGAACATTTCAAATCTACGGATATCGGACTAACCCTTTCTTGTAGAAAATTTCATAACGAACAAATTTATAAGTATACTTTTTTTCTCTAAAATGTATACTTACCGAGTTATATGTGGTTGTTTCCAGGAGAAAATGCGATTTTCGCATTTTTGTTCACTTTTTCGTTGTTTAAGTTTAAGTTACATTACATCACGTTAAAGCCATGCCAATCTGTAACCCTCCTGGCCTACAAAGAACGAAAAAAATTGTATGCTTTAATTCAGAAAATAGAAAGGTTTATTTAATTTGATCAAGAAAGTGAAGCAGCGATGGCCACGGATAGTACTTGGATGGGTAAGCACTAAGATAAAATTGCAAACGTCGGCGTATTACTTTATTTTTTTAATGCCAAACCAATAATAATAATAATAATAATAATAATACTTCTTGTATGACCGATAAACGTATACATTCTTTTTTAAATAATGAACTGCTTTATTTTTAGGTACACCCAGCGTTCAAAACTTTGATGTACACTTAAGGACATTCAGTGGTTGCAAACGACCAATTTATTTTCAGTTTTCTTTCTATTTTATTAAAACTTGTTAGTGCCATTCATTGTCTATCTTATACTGGTATACCTCGTGTACATACAAAAATTTTTTAATCAACAACTCTGATATTGCACACACGATTATTGTCAATAGAAAAAAAATCATTAAATAAACATAAACTTTTTTGTTTTCCAACCAATTTTAATGATCGGGTTCTTATTTTGTACTTTAAATGTTATTTGACAGACTAGCCGAAAGCAAATTTCAAAATAATTTATAGGTGCTACGGAAAAGCTAATTTTTTTAACTAGATTACGTGTTTAGTTAAAAAAAATAAGACACCGATCATTAAAATTAAACCGAAAACAAAAAAGTTTCTGATCTTTTAATGATTTTTTTTTCAATTGACAATAATAGTGTTTGCAACTTCACAATTATTGATTACATTTTTTTTATGTATATAAGGTATACCAGTATAAGATATACAATGATTGATTCTAACAAGTTTTAACGAAATATAAAGGAAAATGAAAATAAATTGGTCGTTTTGTAACCCCCGAACCTCCTTAAATTAGGTGTTCTTTAGGTGGACAAAATCACACTGTATTTTAGGTGTTACGTTTCGTGTTCTTTTGGGTATCATTATATGCGTTTTTTTCGGAATTTCCCTAGTATCCGCTGGCTCTGGCTACCTGACTGTCACCTAGACAAAAATATAGTTCGAAAATTTAATAATTAGCCCAGGAATAGCATTTTTCACACGTTCCAACAGAATGAGATTATTTTTGACAAATTTATTTCCATCAGGGCATGAAGTTTAAGAAACTGTAGAAACATTGAATTCAAAATAATTCAGTCCTGTTCTTTTATTTTGTATGTATCATAACAATGCAAAATAAATAAAATAAAGGTAACGTATTTATTTTTCATGCGTGCTACTCGCACTACTTATAATTATCTCTAGTACGATCGCAAATAACCTATAAGAGGCCTTCTCTGTACCTTTGCGATGCAGAGCAGAACCGCGTATGTTATCTGTTTACATAAGATTTGATTAAAATCTGGTACACGCAATTATCTCATTCGTTATTTCTACCGTGTACGTAAAAAAATATATCATCATAATAACGAAACAACATATAATGAAAATGTTTATAAAGTACATTTACACGGAAACTACACTATGAGCCTTTGAAAATTAGTATCTTCGTTATGCATCCGCGACATGCAAATTCACATTTACTTGTTAAATAATTTAACTTGCTCAAATAAAAAAAAATCAAATTGGCATAAACCTGAAAAGTACGATGGAAGTTACTTCGTTCCTTACGCGATATTCTCTGTATTGTCTTCTATTATTTCTTCATCTTTCACGTAAGTACTTAATTTTTAGCAATATATATTAAATGACTCATAGCAATTGAACTACTGAAAGATGAAGTGTAAATTCTCTGTAAATACATAAAAAAAACATTTATTGAACATTATGGTAGAGTAAGTAGTTTATTTGTTATTTATTTACAAATATTTTGAGATACTATATCAAAATTAAGTAAACATTTTATTGCATTATTTGGCGTGTCTGCTACAAGGGAGGATTTTCCCAGTTTGAATAAATTTGTTGTAAAAAATGCACAAAAACGCGTTTTTACATGCCTATATAGCGGGATTATAGTAGCCATTTTCCGACCGGTAGGCGATAAAAGATTATCGGGGAAAAATATACTTTACGCCCACTTTTTACGTCCGCTTCTCAAATCGGTCCGCTATTGAAAAACTCTTGTAGGGTATTTTACGATAATAAACACTAAAAGGGTTTATGTACCCCTAAACATTGGGTACCATCTGGAGGATGCCACATGTTTAGGGAGGCCTGGATATTATTATAATCTGATTTTGCAGTCTAACAAGTGTGTGTTTGCACCGTGTCGAAGAACGGCCAAATTTAGTTCCGCTTCACCCGGATAAATATAACTCATATATGATCATATATCACGTTCCATATATGATCGTATAAGAGTTATAGCAAGATATGAACATATTTGATCATACCTAAACATATACACTCATGTATGATTTTTTTATCGTAAAGATTTATTTTCTTTCATAATCATGTTCAAAAATTTGCAATGAACGCATTTAAAGTTACCTATTTAGAAAATATCATCAGAATGATAACACTCGAATTGCGGGACTAAGCTATGATACTATGATTCTAAAAGTATTTTCTGAATAAGGCATTAAATAAAAAAATGAATCTCCAAAAATTGACAAAGCTATTTTCATATATGTCCATATATGATTATTTATAATTATATAAAGCCAAATCAGGTACTATATATAACTATATATAATAATATATTACCGTATATCACTATATGTGGATACACTGAATAACCCACATGAAACATTTTATATGTCTATGTATTTACATATTTAATGGTATAAAGTCATACATGGGTATACATGACCATAAACGATCATATATGCTTATATGTTGCCATAATTCGTTTATGCTCATACATAAATTAATATTAACATACATCATCATATATATCTACATATGTTCATATATCGTCGAGCCAGACGATGAAGTTACTGCAGGGAAGGGCGATTCTACTCGATTCAATTTGAAGGTTGATTCTTGAAGAATCGATTCTTTTTTGTCTAAGAATCGAAGTAAGAATCGACGGTCGGAGTTGGTGGTCAATACCCGAGAACTCTATAATGCCTCCAACCAACCACAATACGGCCTCTTGAACGCTAAAAAATATGAGAGGAAAATAACGAATAAAATGAAATAATATTCATCCTTATTAAGAATGTATGCTTATTTTAATCAACCTTCCCTTACTCAATAAAATGATTGAAAACCCTTTTCGTCAATATATAAGGGGAGTGCAGGTAATGTGGCCACCTTCAGAAGCTTTCGATTCCCAGTAGATACGAGGGTAGTTCAATAAGTCTTTAGAATAAAGTATAAAAACAATTTTTTTTGGGTAAATTTTTTTTTATTTTTCAACATAATCTCTTTGGAGCTCTATACACTTGGTCAATCGCTTTTTAAGTTT
The DNA here is from genome assembly GCA_949152435.1 of Gastracanthus pulcherrimus. NCBI lineage: Eukaryota > Metazoa > Arthropoda > Insecta > Hymenoptera > Pteromalidae > Gastracanthus > Gastracanthus pulcherrimus. The sequence goes on from OX424572.1 coordinate 44,366,931, forward strand.
CTTTAATCCTTCAGAAAAGTGCGTTTTCGGAAGTTCCTCAAAATAAGCACTTACAGAGGCAATGACGTCTTCGTTGTCCGTAAATCTCTGTCCACCGAGCCATTTTTTCAAGTTTGGAAATAAGAAAAAGTCACTGGGGGCTAAATCTGGTGAATACGGTGGGTGTTCGACCAATTCGAATTTTAGTTCTTCAATTTTAGCCATTGAAACGAAGCATGTGTGAACTCGGGCGTTGTCGTGATGAAAGAGAAATTTTTTCTCGCCAAATGTGGTCGTTTTTTTTTAATTTCTTCTTTCAGCTGCTCTAATAATGATGCATAATACTCACCAGTAATTGTTTTACCCTTTTCCAAGTAGTCAGTAAGTATAATTCCACGTGCATCCCAAAAAACTGTAGCCATAACCTTACCAGCTGACTTTACGGTCTTTGCCTTCTTTGGAGCTGGTTCGCCTGTGGAAATCCACTGTTTGGATTGTTCCTTTGTCTCAGGAGTGTAGTGGTGTATCCATGTTTCATCCACAGTCACAAATCGACGAAAAAATTCCTCAGGATTCCGACTTATGCGCGCCAAAAGAGCCTCAGAGGCGACCACTCTATTGCGTTTATTCTCAGCTGAGAGCAAACGCGGCACCCATCTTGCCGATAGCTTTTTCATGCCTAATTTTTCATGTAGAATTGAAACAACTGCACCTATAGATATCCTTGTGGCCTCAGCTAACTCACGCACTTTTAATCTTCTATCCTTCAACACCATATCGTGGATTTTATTGATGATTTCGGGAGTAGTTGCTTCTACGGGCCTTCCTGAACGTGGTTCGTCACTTATTGATGTACGACCACGCTTAAATTCATTTACCCAGTTATAAACCGTTGCTAAGGCAGGGGTAGATGTGCCATGAACTGAGTCCAATTAATTTTTTATCTCATATGGAGTTAAACCCTTTAAATGAAAATGTTTAATTACCGCTCTGAACTCGTTTTTTTCTATTTTTCTTAACAAGCAATTTTTTTTTTTCAATTGGTTATAAAAACACGTAAACTCAGAAGATGTGGACTGTGACTGCACCATATATCTAGTCGGGAGTGGTGCTGACTGAAAACAGATGATTTGGAGCGATTCGCGCGCCATCTGTTGGTCATTCTAAAGACTTATTGAACTACCCTCGTATATATCGAGTTTTGGGGCTTCGAAAACTATTGAGAAGTATTATTTGAACCATTAACTCTAACACCTCATGATTTTTTTTCAAATTACTCTCTGAATTTTAATTAAAGAAGTTGTAAGTAATTAAAAATTGACCACTTTACCCACAGTGTTGGTAAAGTGGCCACCTATCAGTTCTTATGGTAAAGTTATATAGTACGTGTTTTAGAAAGTCAAGCCTAGCCTAGCAGAGACTTCCTTTATGTATTATTTAACTACATGATGGCATAGCAAACGCCTTGTTGTCGATGTTTTAGGATTAGTGGGCCTAGGAATTTTGAAGCAACTGCCGTTTTTATCGTTTATTGCCCTTTGCCTTGCAATGCATCCGTATGGCCTCTTTGCCAACCGATAAACGTCTACAAGAGTTGCAATTTTCGTATTGAAAATAAACTGTATAGTAAAAACTGGCACATGCATCTTGAAGTACATAAAAAAAAACTATAATTTTATGGACCGAATGACATTTTTTCGCTTATATCACGCTGATAAAAGTGGTTTCATTACATACATGCACTGTTAAGAAATCAGAGTTTTGATGCTTTCGCGAGTCAACATGACACTATCTTATAATTAGAGGGCGCTAGCAGCGAGGTAACCGCGCCTTGCAACATCTATTGTCACAATACATATACTGTAGGAGTTACGGTACCCCAGAATATCGCATACAGTGAGATCTCATGTAGGTGGTCAAATTACCTGCATGATCATATTACCTGCCTCCATCTTACATTGGCATACGTTGAGAATTCCTGGAATTATAAACGTTTGATGCAAAGGTTTGACTCCTTATATGTTTACGGTAAAAAAACATTATTATTTAATACGTCTCAAATTAAAGCTCAAATTAACAACCAGTTTGATTTTCTGTATTAAAAACCTCTTTTTTTACCAATGGAAGCTGACTTATTAAGGTATGTGGGGCCCCGTGGGGGCAGACAATTTCTTTATCTAATAACCAACACAATTCTAATAAAAATCACTTAGTATCAATTGTAATACTTACTGGCCTAAATATATGTAATAATATATTAAAAATAATAACAACACGCAAATATATGCATACAAAAATACACTTATTTTATTTATTTATTAAATATATTTTATATTTGACTGTCAATCTGGTATTTTTGTTAAACAATCGGAATATATAATTAAAAAGCTACAATCTATTGTTGGTTTTATTCGCCTTGTTGCCCTTGTTACATAATGTACTATTCTTGTGTCTCTTTATACATCAAATTAATATTATTATAACTTTATACATAAATTAATGCTGCACCTATATAGATTCATACTGTAAACAATAATTGGACGACAATGTTTATTTCCGTTGTTATCTCAGTTTGTATCAAATTCCCCATATGATGTGTTGAATTGTCCAACATTAATGTCAACATCATGTCAATCAAGATGGCGTATCATGTCATGCTCACAGTGAATAAAGACATCATGGGTTTTCATTTTGTTACAGGTATACATGCATATCTAGCCATAAGAGCAAATGTTAAAAGTTCTATTTTCAAACATTTTTCCCCGTCAATTTACCTGGCAACCCCACCTAACCAAAATTTCAATATAATGTTTAAAACGTACACTTTCGGTGGATTCTTATTTTTTATAAATGATCATGTTTGAAAAAACAACGGAGCCACCTTAACGACTCAATAAGAGCCTATATTAAGCACAAATTGTTTAATGGTAATGTGATCGTAAATCAAACTTAGTACTAGAAAGGGTATTGTTCACTATTTTTCCCGTTTTTAGAATGCTAAAAGTATTCGGAAGAAATGGAGTTTTTCTCTTAAGTATGTACTTCAAAATTTATTTTTTTTTCGACCTGTTTTCGATTTTCTGCAGAATTGCTTTATGATATCTGAACATGTTCATTTATTCCTTTCGTACTAAATTATGTTCTAAAAATCGGATTTTTTCTACAAATAATTCACAACTGTGTAATAAATTGTATTAAAGATTGATAAATATTGTTATTATTGGTGGCCCAGCCAAAGTCGACTAATCGACATTTAAATACAAGACTCAATAAAATCTCAGTGTGAGGAAACGTTATTCAATGCACTGAATTGTAAAATACCTCAAAAGAGATAATTCACGAAAATTAAATTATGAAACTCACCAATAATACTTTTAGATTATTGAATGTTTATGCTGTCTTTCCATTGTAAAAAATAAAATTCACTAAAATATTTTTTATGCTCTTTAGCATTTCTAATAGTAAATTATACAAGTAGTAAGATTCTTAGTAAGAATGCGAAACCTGAAAGTCAAAAATTCAATACTAATAGATATCGATACTTGTACCGATACTTGGATTGTTTCTAAAATAATCGTTTTTTAGGTATCGATACATTTTGTGATTCGATTCTTGGGCATCGATTCTTTTTTGAGAAATCGTCCTTCCCTATAAGATACTACGTCGGGCTGGGGTCGAGTTCGAAAAGGTACTATTACGTAGGATTTGGGTTCCAACGGTACTACGTCGATCTTCAAAAGGGTACTACGTCGGTGACTGATTAAAAAAGGTTCTACCTCGGGAGCTCAATTTTCCGTCTGGATTTTGAGTTGGCAGCATTGGCGAGTTAATACTAAATTGTAAACTTTATTATTCAACAAATAAAGCTTTTCATTTCTTTAATGTTTAGAATTTTAATATTTTAAGTATCTTAACATCCCTGTTGAAAATAACTTCACGGATTCTGTAAGGAATATATATGGAAATCCGTGCTGGAATCAATGCGGAAATCATAAGGAATGAATATAGGAATCGGTACGGAATAGGTCCGTAAACGCCCCGTGGATTCAGCGCCGAAATCTGAATGAAATCGGTATCGAAATCCGCATTTGCTTAGAGCACGGATATCGATACATAATCTGTACTTCAATTACCGTAGAATACGCACAAAATCTGCAGCGAAATATTATTGAAATCTTTAATGGTATACAGCATGGAAATCGGTACAGAATCGACACAGAAGTAATACGAAAATTTATATTTAAATCCATATAAAATCTCTATAGAATCTGTATGAAAATCATGTAGAATTCTATATTGAAATCCTTACGTAATCTGTTGTGTATGCGGACAGAATTGCCTGAATAGAATACTAAAACCAAAATAAAATTTAGAAAACAGTTTGAGAAAAAGGACTCTTACTTACTTTCAATCTGGTACACCATATTTACTAAAAAATATAAAATTTTACCCATCTAAATCACTATAAACTGTATATGCACAGATGAATATAGTGTACAAATGCTGAACCACATTATTATTATTAGTATTATTATTATTGTTATTAGGATCATTTTTTATAATAAAAAACTGTTTACAACTATTTATACAAAGTAATTATAACTATTTTGTTATTTTCAATTTGTTCGATGAAGTAATGTAGACTTTGATAGCATGCCTTCAATGATTGATATTTTGGTGATCGAGCGGACTGCTTCGACCATATATACATATACCATTATAATATATGGTCGAAGGCAGACTGCCGCGGCGCCATGTGGATCTACAAACAACGCAGTTATCAGCTCACCGTGCGAGATAGTGTAAAGAAAAAGATCGCTTTGCCGAATCTTAGTGAATAGGCGAATGTAAAGTAATTTTTTAATCAAAATTAATGTGACATAATAACGTGACCTTCTATGTATACAGTTTCTCGAATGGATTATAAATAAATATAAATTTCTCATACATATTCATGTACGATTTATAACCTATGCATTCGTTTACTATCTGCTTTACATGAATCGGTGTTTTTACACACATCTTAACTATAGTGAAACTGACGAAAGTTCTTGTGTCTTGATGTCTTGTATAAAAAATTGTTACGTGTATCGTTATCTGTTCATAAAAATGTTATAGTCTCATTGATAATTTTGTTACAAATTTAGATATTTAATAAAAGATAAAGAAGAATGTTTTGAAATAATTAGTTTTGTATTTGGATAACATAACTATTCATTATGTAAAAATTTTAAGTGAAAAGATATAATAGATTAAAAAATTGTGACACAAATACAATTTTAATCCATACAGATTCTGTAGAGATTATATACGGATTTAAATATAAATTTCGGCACTACTTCTGTGTAGATTCTGCACAGATTTCCTGTATACCATTAAAGATTTCAATAATATTTCGCTGCAGATTTTGTGCGGATTCTATGGTAATTCAAGTACAGATTTCTGTACATTTTCTGTACAGATTATGTATCGATACCCGCGCTCTAAAGCAATGCGGATTTCGACACGGATATCATTCAGATTTCGACGCGGAATCCACGGGGCGGTTTCGGACCTACTCCGTACCGTTTCTTATATGCATTCCTTGTGATTTCCGCATTAATTCCAGCACGGATCTCCGTATGGATATCCATACAGAATCCGCGAAGTTATTTTCAACAGGGATTTAACTGATCATAAAACTCTAGAAGGATATTTTCTTCGCTATTTTCGCATTGACAACAGAAGCGAATGAATTTCAAATTATAAACATATTTCGTAACATTATATTTTATGGGTAAGTCAAATGAGACTAAGGTATTAAGAAAAACGAAAATACGATAACATAATAAAAACATACTCACATACATACACATGCACGCACGCACGCACGCACGCACGCACTCACGCAGGCACGCATGGACGCACGCAAGCATGCTTGCACACACGCACATATGCACGCTAGCACGCACGCACGCACTCACGCATGCATGCGGGCACGCACGCACACACACAGTCACACACACACACACACATACACACACACACACACACACATACACACGCACACACACACACACACATACACACACACACACACATACACACACACACATACACATACACACAGACACTGAGAGGAAGCTAAATAGCAATACGTATGGTGCTATAGATTATTCTTTAGAAACTCGGATCGTGCCGGGCATGATTGTCTGTTATCCAAGAATTGTTTCGCTCTCAGTCGGAGCGTTTTTCGATCGACCTAACAATGAATCCTACCCGGCACGATTCTCTTACCCCAGAAATAGCTCTTGCTCCGAGCAAGAGCTATTCGTGTTTTTTGGTATGTTAGAAATATTATAATCAATTTAGTGTAAATGTATTGCATAGTGCATAAAATTACCTGTATTTCACAACCACAAATTTTGGATAGGCTCTTTCCCTTCTCTTGTTATAGACGAAAACGTCATTTTTAGTTTGAACGGTTATATCTTGGAAATTTATGATGGAAAAGCATTGAATTTTATGTGCAGTTTTTTAAAAGTTAAACATTATTTCTATTATTCCATATATTTATATAATTAAATTGAAATATAAATTAGTATACTCTTATATATTTTTGTTCAGTTTGTTATTTTCTTAATTTAAGATATTCTTAATTAGATCATAAGTTTTGCTTGATGTGAAGTTAATAGAAGGATATTATGATAAAAACAGCAGCATTATATCTGAAATTTTCCGAAAAGGTGGCTTTTCACTGTGGCTTGACTGATTTCTTTGAGTAGACAATGAAGTTCTTTATTTTTCAAGATATTTTAATACTTAAGGTAAAAGCACCAGTACATGAACACTTTTGGGATACCCGTTTAGAAACACTTGAATTCTGATATCTGATAGCAAAATTAAAAAAATATTTTAGTATTATCGTGTAGCCCGGGAGATTTCCTATCGATTGAAAATATATTGCTTTTTAAACCTTTTGACCTAGTACTGGGACAGGCAATTGATACCAATACTGGGACAATTATTAAGTAGCTTTATTTGTTACCATTCTGCATACAAATAAAAAAAGCTCATTTTCTCAATTCATTCGATAATACTAATTGATTTACATGCTTTTATAGTTTGGTAAGAATCGGTAAATTAAAAATTACAAAAATTGATAAACCGATACCCGTAACCCCACTTTTTGAGGTTATAGTATTACACCCCACTAAGCAAAAGTTATAGATTTCCAAAATCCACTATTTCTGAAATTCTTTCGAGTTAACATTATTGATTGTTATTTAATATCTTGTTTAGTAAAGCTCTAAAGTAGTCTTCAATCACTGAATCTAATTATAATTTATATATTTTGAGTGTCCCACTACTGCTACGGGCTCCCTCGCAAAAATATGGGACCAGAACTTGGACACCTAATTGTACAGAAAATAATTATTGTTTTCACTAAATACTACTTTAATCGTATTCGTAAGCGTGTCATCTATTGATCAAAACATTATTTTGATACTGGCACAGTAAATATTTCTTTTGAATGCAAAACTCAATCCTCGCGATCCTGCTTAAAACACATTATTATTAAAAGCGTTGAATATAATTTCTGCCGTAGATTTGAAACAATTCATGTTCATTTGAATAGTTGATACCCAAGACAATAGATAAAAAAATTTACTATAACTATTTATGGTTGTATTTTTTATGGAAACAGTCATTTTCTGTCCGTGTCCCACTATAGGTCCCGATTTTTTATTAGCCCAGGTACAGGTGATTTTTTACCTTATATATTTTTTTTTAATTTTCATATATTTATGAAAATTTTAAAACAAAGAATTTTAAAGATTAATCAAAAAGTAAATCTTAATCACAATTGAAACAAATGAAAGCTTCCTCCTTGAATAAGCTAAATTTCTAAATAATTTTATAAATAAAGAAAAAATTAAACGCGCCTATAACATTACTGCTGAGATGACTGAAAACTGTAATTTAAACTAAATGTGTAATTTTAGTTCAAAATTATCATTTGACAAATCATCAATGATAAAAACGCACAACTTTTATGAGCTATTAATTAGAAAGAGATATAGCAATTTAAAATTAATTTATTAGAACAAAGAATTTCATATTAAAGCAATCAATTTAGTTTGAGGAAGCTAAGTGCCAATGAATTGGCAGCGGTTTTTTCTTTTAAAAACTATTTGTTTACTCCTTTTTGGCAATTTTTGTGCTAATTAACTGCTGCCATATTCTTTTTTCAATCGAATAAGAACCTTGGTACTAAGGGTTAATATTCTTCAGTCATTCAATGCTAATGAGTCTTATTGTGAATATAATAATAATGCACAAACAATTTTTATTATAGCTTAAGTAGTTTTTTCTTAATCGATTTCATCGCTACGGTTTCAATGTCATATATTATATGCAGCAACTTATTCAACGCTACTTTGATAATGAGACTATAAGAAAAAATTGTTTAGTATCTTGAATTATTTACAAACAACTTCCCAATCAGAAGAAAAAAGGGTTTCTTTGCAAATCTAGATCAGAATATAACCTTAAGAGACCATGACTTTAAAAATCAAAGATAACCATAAATCAATTAATAATCCAAAATTTAAAAATACTAAGTGTCGCAGTATACCACCAAATCCAACCAGCAGAACGATGACGACGACATCGATGACTGTCTCATCGATATCCATCGCGACCTGCACCTCTTGGAACCGCTGCTGCTGACGACGACGAGCCCGCCAAAGTTCCTCTACCCGACAGCCTCGGCACCCCAAACCGTCCGGCTCGACGACAACGAGCACCTCAGGCTAGCCTGCGATATGGGCTCAATGCACGTCAGCTGTCGCGACTCCAGGTTCTACATAGATGGATCGGGCACGAGGTTCAGCATGAATCAAATCACCTGCGGTGCCCGCTCGACCCAGCACATAATAAAGCGGGTGAAAACGGGTATATCATAAATGTATTTTTTTAGCCAATAATTGTAAGAAAATAGTCACTAACGTGGTATGGCCAATCAAATACTGCAGTACTTACGAAAATTAGTAAAGAGTTTTTAAAAGAAGTACAGTCAAGCTTTGGACAGTGATAATTCGAGCAATGATCCGCTTTCAGTATTGAGCAGTGATAAAAATCATTAGCGTATTCTATAGTGTGAAATACTTCTACGAGTTTTGACTGTTGTTTCGATTACGTGCATGAGTTTAGACATATTAGGACGACCTGTATGGTGCATATGTACTTATATATCTATGTGTTATAATACAATAGATAAACCTTATTATTTCTGCCCGAAACTTTCAGTTCCAACTCGTATCACTACTCGAGGTTATACTGTATTTCAAGTACTTGAATTCAATATATCAAGTACTCGATTAATTCAAAATGTACTTGAATGAATACTTCCGGTAATGAAGTACTGAAGTAGTAGGGGAGAACGAGGTAATACCGGTCACTGGCTAATTCCGGTCACCCTTATTTTCAATAATCTAAACATTTTTAGATAATAATTCGAATAGTATATTAAACGCAACATAAAATGCAATTAATCTAATGTTCAAAGAACCTTCCATTGAGTTATATTAAGGAATTATACACAATCAAAGTATAGGCCTACATTTCTTATAAGAAATCTGGTATATAAAATAAGCTTTTATGCATATTATTTGTCACTTCATGCAGTTATTTTTGGCAACTTTATTTATTTCAACAATGTAAAAATAAGAAGTGGTGAAGAAAAAAGAGTATAAACCTATTGCTTTTTTGTCATTTCAATTTAAACTACTAAGCAGAATTGGGGTAATCCCGGTTACAATGTTATTTATATGACACTCCCGTAAGTGAGGCTAAGAAAACGTTGCGCTGCACTCTCAGGTAGGGTAACTTTCCTTAAGTATTTTTGATTGAACAGTGGTTATGTTATTACATATTTCCTTGTGTATTTGCGAATAATAATGCGACAGATTATATGAAAGTTTATATAATTGATTTAAAGAAATTTTTCACCTATAAAAGTAACTTTCTAATAGTGATCGGAATTGTACCAAAGCTGACTGGTATTACCCTTTGATGTGGAGTACATCCGGTCAAAATGCTTTTTTTTATTTCGACTTATAGCTTCGATATCTTAAAATTTTATATTAAACCAATAAGAAATATTTAAAGTCAATGGTTTGAACTAACATAATAATTATTTAAAGTTAAAAAAATAATTTGAAAGTAGAAATAATAAGCTCGTTTGCTTAGGTGACCGGCAATGCCCAATCCTCTCCTATACAAGTACTTAACCATTTCAGACTCAGTGTCCATTGAAATGGATAGGGTAGAACAGGGTCATGCCATGCCGATACCTAAAGGAAAACTTCTTATAAATATATGTTATATATAAATATATGCTTTTTTAATTTTAAGAATAACCGATAGATAAACATAAATCTCTTAATTTTGTATGGAAATAAAAAAAATCTTTTTTTTTAACGGTAATCGTACAAGGTGGGTTACTTCCGATCACTTAGACAAAACGTGAAAAACATTCAAATATCTCTTAAATTAATATTTATCATGCTCGTAATGGTAAATTATAATGTATAAGACGCTAGTTTGCTGTTGCAACGCCGTTACCCTAAGCGGGTCCTGGGCGTAGTCGTCCAGAGCGGACGGGTGGGTGCCTATCACCACTACACAGCGCGTCCTCAGGTTGCGGATAGAGGAACGACCCCTGAGAAAGAGGTTAGCTGCGAATAAAGCGAATAAGCAGTCGCGGACAGCCGATAGGCCCAGGCGTGGGTGTGATGAGCCCGCACTGGCGAACGCATTCATCTAGAAACACTACGCAAGCACCGCAACAACTACAAACACTATACAAAATCTCCTATCTTATTTTCTTCTTCTATCCTACTCTGTAATCTATCTCTTTTACCACACATTTCAAACAAAAAATGGGCCAAAAATCCTGCTGTCGTGGAGGATGCGGGAGCGATGACAACTGCCCTGAGAGGGGATGTGTAGAATGATTCGCCACCTGGTCTTACATGGCAACGAAGCCAGCGAAGGCGCGCTGCCTTGCAGGGGGGCGTTAGGATATGAGAATGAAACCGAGTGTGTCTGACGACGAGTTGACTATGTCCTCGCCAAAGTCAGAAAGCTCTCACACTTAGTTCTAGGGAGGTATGGGGGTTATCACCCCTAGACGGATGGACTCAACTGCGATCGGAACAGGATCCAAAACGCGCGGGTTTAACTTACTATCATGGCTCAAAGAAAACAAAACCAAACCAAAACGAAAAGAAACTTAAGGGTGGGAACCTGGAATGTACGCAGTCTACACAGAGCAGGCGCGTTCCGGGAAATCATAAATGAAACTGAGAAGTACAATTTAGATTTGGTAGCAATACAAGAAACCCGATGGAAAGATAACGCGATGCTAGGATTCGGTAACTTCACCTTTTTATATGGGGGCGCGAGCGGGCATTCTCTAGGCACCGGATTTCTTGTTAACAAAAGCATCATACATTCCGTTAAAAGTTGCAATTTCGTGAATGACCAACTCTCGTATATCATCATCGAAGGAGCGTGGTATAATTACGTGGTTATTAACGTCCACTGTCCCACGGAGGACAAAGAGGAAGAAGTCAAAAATCTTTATTATGAAACTTTAGAGCAATTAATCGACCAATTCGCGTCTTACGACACCAAAATAGTAGTGGGGGATTTCAATGCTAAAATAGGGAGAGAGGAAATGTTTAGGCCCACCATAGGCAAAGAAAGTCTGCACGAAACCAGCAATGATAACGGTATTATGGTCATAAATTTCGCAGCCGCAAAAGATCTTATAGTCAAGACCACGTGCTTCAAGCACAAGGATATACACAAGGCAACGTGGACATCGCCGGATGGCGCCACGCACAATCAAATCGATCATTTTCTTATTGATAAGAGGCGCCAAACGAATGTACTCGACGTAAGGACCTATAGTGGGGCGGATTGCGACTCAGATCATTATCTAGTAGTGGCCAAATTAAGAGCCAGATTAGTAGCCGGTCAAAATAGTAAGCGAGCGAACAAAGTAGAAACCTTTGATATTGGAAAACTACGAAGCGGGATAGAGCGAATCAAGTACCAAGTAGAAGTTAGCAACCGATTTCAGGCGCTCGAGGAAACGGATGAACAGACGGGAGTAGATGACGATCCGAACAGGTTGTGGGGGGCTATCGAAAAAACTATAAAAGGGGCCGCGAACAAAGTACTGGGTAAGAAAAAAGGCCGAAGAGCAAACCATGGTTTGACGAAGAGTGCGAACTCTGGTTTGAAAGGCGCAAGAAGGCTAAATTAGATAGTGTACACAATGAAAGCGGTAGGGCCGTAGAAGAATACCATGAAATAAGAAAGCAAGTACGTGTGATTTACAGAAACAAGAAGCGCGAGTATCAGAAAAATGAAATTAGAAAAATAGAAACTAATAGTAGGGAAAATAACCCGCGCGAGATGTACAAAGGAATAAACGCTATTAGGAAGGGTTTTCAGAGTAGATCGCAGTTAATGAAAGATAAGGACGGGAACCTCGTGACAAGCGAAAATGAACTATTGAAATTATGGAAAGATTATTTCGATAAGTTATTAAACGTGCATGAAAACTCCGAGGAAATGGGAGACGAAATCCACACTGCTGAACTCCATATGGACGAAACGACCTACAAAGAAGTAGAGGCCGCGATCAAAAAGCTAAAAAACAATAAGGCCGCAGGAAACGATTCTATGCCAGCTGAACTACTTAAATATGGAGGCACCGCGCTTACATCTAAAATTTTTTATCTAGTATGTGCTATTTGGAGAAATGAAACAATACCAGAAAATTGGAAAGAATCCATCATCATACCGATCTTTAAAACGGGAGATAAAACAGACTGCAATAACTACCGGGGAATCTCACTTTTAGCTACCTGCTACAAAGTTCTGTCAAACGTAATACAGGCCAGACTCACACCATTCGCGGAAGATATAATAGGAGATTATCAGTGTGGATTCCGGCGCAACAGGTCAACGAGCGATCAAATGTTTACCATAAGACAATTATTAGAGAAAAAGTGGGAATATTGCGAAACTATACACCAGCTATTTGTGGACTTTAAGAAAGCGTACGACTCTATCAAACGAAGCAAAATGTATGAAATCCTAGTGCTCCTTGGCGTACCAAAAAAACTCGTAAAATTAATTCAAATAGGTCTCAACGGAAGCACTGGAAAGGTCCGAGTAGGCGGTAATGTATCCGAATCGTTCATGATACGCGACGGTTTGAAGCAAGGTGACGGGCTTTCAACGGTACTCTTTAACCTGACGCTAGAGCATGTTGTTAGAAAAATGCAGGCTAGCGAGCTAGGCGCAACACTCAACGGAACAACGCAAATTTTAGGCTATGCGGATGACTTGGATATAGTGGGAGATAATGGTGAAACGGTGGCGAGAAATGCGGAAATCCTTATAAATGCGGCTAAAAACACGGGGTTAGAAGTGAGCGAATTGAAAACGAAATATATGATCATGGAGAAACTGGGCATTCGCGAAGCAGAGGGGGACCTCAGAGTCGGAAATTTCACTTTTGAAAAGGTTAGCGAATTCAGATATTTAGGTACAACTATAAATGATCGAAACGAAATTAAAGCCGAGATTAATAAGAGACTTCATTCGGGTAATGCCTGCTTCTACGCTGTGAACAGATTACTTAAGTCAAATCTACTGTCGAAAAATGTAAAAATAAGGATATATAGGACTATAATAATGCCGGTAATCTTGTATGGGTGCGAAACCTGGGCGCTCACTGAAGCGGAAGAAAATCGTTTTAGGGTATTTGAAAATAAGGTTCTGCGGAAAATATACGGGCCAAAGAAAGATGAGGAAACTGAGGAGTGGAGGAAACTGCACAATGACGAGCTACATAATTTGTACGCGTCACCAAATATTAACAGAATAATAAAATCACGGAGACTAAGATGGGCAGAGCACGTGGCAAGAATGGGCGATGATCGTACAGCAGCGCGCATAATGAAAGGAAAACCGAAAGCAACGCGACCTCTTGGTAGACCTAGACGCAGATGGGAGGATAACGTAAAATCAGACGTAACTGAAATTGGGCGGGAAGGCGCGAAATGGATGGGGTTGGCACAAAATAGGGAAACGTGGAAGGCTTGCGTAGATGAGGCGATGAACTTTCGAGTTCGAAATACCATTTAAAAAAAAAAAAAAGACGCTAGTTTGCAGTAGCAAAGTCGAAACAGAATTTTTATAAGCATTTCACTACTTCATGGAAATATACCGTAATCTTAACGTATTTTTGCGCTTCCCCCATTTCAATACATGCTGACCACATTTTACTATATGATTTCAAAATTAATTTAAAAAATCATAAATATTACTAGGTAAATAAGACTTTTGGAATTTAAAAGCTTTAATGGTATATTTTTCTTGTCTGGTACTCAAATTGAATGGCTGAGATGAAAAACAAGGAGAACATCAACAAGGAGAACATCAACTCTGCGGAACTTGGATTTTGATGAGGCTATAGGAGGTGTTTTCTGGTACTTAAAAATGAATCCTAGCATCATTAGTTTGTTCTAATAGGCCCTTGTATTCGAGATATAGGCTATTTTTTCTCTGAATATACGTTATTTTAGTTAAAAATAGTACCTCTACTAGTTATTATAACTATGCATGCATTTACAATATAAAATATGCCCTTAAAGTTAATAAAAGTAGGCAGAAAGAGCTTAAATTTGAGATCTTTAATGTTAAAAAATATTATTTTGAGCCAAAGTTATTAACAATTGTAAATGGTGACTAAAATGTATAAAAATTAACGAAATTAAAACAGTTTTTAAACAATTGTTAATAACTTTGGTTGAAAATATTATTATATAACATTACAAGTCTGAAATTAAAGCTCTTTCTGTCTACTTATATTAACATTCAGAGCATCTTTTCTAGTATCAATACATACATAGTTGTAATAACTAGAAGTGGTACCTTTCATCACTAAAATAACGAATATTCGGAGTAAAATAGTTTATATCGCGAGTACAAGGGCCAATTAAAATAAACTAAGAGTGCTAGATTTCATTTTTAGGTACCAAAAAACACCTTCCAAAGCCTCATCAAAATCCGAGTTCCGTAGGATTGGTGTTCTTGTAAATCATATTTATTGAGTTTCCATTTTAGTCTATTAAAAATCTTGGCATTATAGTGTGCTGATTTCTGTCCAACTTTCCTATTTTTGTTTGGTAGCTATACTTGTAGCAATCTTTTACTGCGCTTCTTGTTCGTAATATTTTTTTATAAAGACGTATTTAATAGACTTCTTTCATTAGTAATATATGCTCCTGGTTTTCGATTAATTTTAGGACTCTGTCTTGTATTTTTTGGAAACGTTGAAAATTATTATCGTATGATCCACCCCATGATATTATTCCATACGTAGCAAACGAGTAAAATAAGGCATTGTAGAGATTTTTCATCTGTCCATCTGCTGTCATTCATAACTCTTCTTAATTAGTAAAGCAGGAATATGGTTTTCCTTATTTTCTTTGTTGTCGTTTGTATGTGTTCGTTCCGTCTCATGTATTAGTCTATTATAACTCTTAGATACTTGGTATAGTTAACTCTTTTTAATTCATGATTGTTTATTTTTAGCTTTAATCTGCATGGTACCATATTCTTTTTCTTTTGCAAATGTTAAATGTACTTTCTTCCCTATGTTCATTACTAGTCTGTTTGTTTCTAACCATTCATAGATTGTACCCAGGATTTCGTTTGAGTTTGTTTCCACTTCTTGCCAAATTTGTCCTTCACAGAATACTACAGTATCATATACGAATGCGATCAGGTTCTCCATCCGCAATAGTAAGTCTATTATAAGAATAATGAACAGAATTTGTCCTAAAATTGTGCCTTGTGGTATTCTACATATTACCGTTTCTATTCTTACCTTTTATATTTTTTATTTTTACTATTTGATGTCTTCCTGTTAAATAGCTTTTGAATAGATCATTGGCTTTGCCTCTATTTCCAATCCAATTCAACTTTTCAAGTAGTCTTCCATCCAAGCATTCATAGTTATATTCAGTAATGTATAGTATGGCATCAGCAGTCGAACAGTCAGTTTTACGAGGTCTGTCCCAAAAGTATCCGACCTACCTCGATTTCTCGGCGCTTGATTTATTCTTCGTCATCCGGGGGGTGGCATCCTTCAAAGTAGTCCCCATTTGATTGAACAAGACGCTCATATCGATGTTTCCACTTATTAAAGCACTCTTGAAAGTCAGACTTCGGAATCGCTTTTAGTGCATTCGTCGCATTAGTTTCAACAGTCTGTTTATTGTCGAATCGATGTCCTTTAAGCGGCATTTTCAGTCGAGGAAACAGCCAAAAGTCGCAGGGAACTATATCAGGACTGTATGGAGGCTGGCGGAGCTGCGCAACACTGTGTTTCAATAAATACTGCTGCACAAGGTTTGATGCGTGCGCATGGAGCATTGTCGTGATGAAGAAGCCAGTCACCGGTTTCCCAAAGTTGCTGTCGTTTTCTCCCGATTGCAGTACGTAATCTTTTCAAAACTTCAACGTAGTACTCTTTATTGATTGTCTGGCCCGTAGGGGCATATTCGTGGTGCACAACGCCCTCATAATTGAAAAAAACAATCAACATTGACTTGATGAACGAGGATCACTGTCAACAGATGTGTGGCCACTTTTGAACCGCCTATACCACTCTTTTATTTGTGTTTTGCCCATACACTCATCTTTAAAGGCCTTTTGCAACATTTCAATAGTTTCCGCACAACTTTTACCGAGATTAAAGCAAAATTTTATGCAAATTCGCTGTTCGGTTCGTTCTGCCATTTTTAGCAATAAGCAAATTGCGACGAACGCAAAAAAGTCGTTGTAAACAAATACACGCTGCGCGGGAACTAAGGCGTTTCATCGGTATCTCAGGCTACTGACGAGAAGGTTAGAAGTTGCTGGTGACGTTCGTACCCTCCAGAGGTCGCCTGAGTCTCTCCGCGCGAAGATATGAACGTAGGTCGGATACTTTTGGGACAGACCTCGTAAATCCGAATTGTCTATTAGATTGTAATTTATATTTGTTCAGAAACTCTACTAGCCTATTTCTTAGGAGGTTTTCAAATACTTTGGCTAGGTTTGGTATAAGCGATATAGACTTGTAGTTGTTCATGTCGGTTTTACTTCCACTTTTGAATATTGGTACTATTGCATCTTTTCTAAAGTGCATTAGCCACGTTCCTGTCTGTAGTGTCATTGAATTAATTTGCTAGTAGTTTAGCAATATCTCCTCCAATGTTTTTAATTATAGTGTTGCTTATTTGATCAACTCCCCCTTTTCTTTTATCCAATGTAGAAATAATTTGGGATACTTCCTCTTTGTTGGTTAGTCGTATAAAAATTGAGTGTTGATAATATTTTTTCTTAACACATGCAATAAATAGGCCCTTTTCCATGCAACTAAAGCGGATGGAAAATTACTCATTTCGAGCGGTGATGCCAAACCTGTTATGAAATAGCTTCATTTTCTTCCTTGTAACAATTTTCAAAAAATATCAAAATTTCAAAAAATTAAAATTTTTTAAGTTTTTAAAAAAATTTTTAAATTTCAAAAAATTCAAAATTTTCATAAAATTTTTAAATAATTTCAAACTTTTCAAAAAAATGTCATATTTTCAGAATTTATATTTAATATCTATTTTTAATTGTATTTTGTATGCGAATGGCACACAACTCAAAATGCTCCACTTCCTATCCGCTTTAAACACATCAAAAAGTGTTTATGTATGCATTTATTTAAAAAAATACGGTGTGTAATAGGGAGGAGGGGGTAATTTCTAGCTCGGGTGATGATTATAACACTCATCTTTGTCTCGGGCATCTTCGGCGCCTTCGATTCCTACTCCTGCAAAATTACTGTATTACTGTAATTACTGTGTGCAAAATTACTGCAATTATATTGTTTTTCTTATTTTAATACGCATGGATGATCATTATTTCTTCATTTCTGGTTAGGTTATTCCTGCTAGTTATGTCGATTGTCATTTCTTCTTTTGACCATTCTTCCTCTATTCCAACTACTTTTATTCTTGGCCTTATCAGTTTTTCAATCTCAAATTGTATTTATTGTCTGTTTCTTCTTCTAGTAGTGTTTTTACATCTTCGTTCGAATTATTGCACTTTATAATAAACTTATCCTTCGTGCACGTCATTGTAGCAATGGGTATTTCAGTCTCATACTGTACCTTTTCTTCAACTTTCTTTATCACCGTATCTATATCTTTTTTACTAGCGTGTATAATAATATTTGGCACTTTCAACTATTGCTTACTATGTTTTGTAACCTCTGCATATGATGTTTTTATTTGTGCTGTATTTACTTTGATCTTCTCCTGTAATAGTTTGTTTTTGTCTTCTAACTCTGCATTTAGCTCTCTCCGTAATCCAATTTCGATCACTGTTTACTGAAACTTAATTTTAATTTCTTGTATGTCCAAATTCTGACTGCCATTTGTTTGTTTACCCACATACACTCAATATTGCAGCAATATCACATGAGTACTACACGTAATATTAAATATTCCTGTGATATATAGCAGTAATATTGCAGTGATAGTGTAGCAACATTTAATGTCCGCGACGATTTAATTACAGGAATATTACGGGGTATATCAATACAATATTTTGGTGACAATCAGGCCACATTTCAGTAATATCATAACAATATTATTATGGGGTTTTATTTGCTGTGGTGAGAATTGGAAATATTGTAGTGATATTTCAGGAATATTTATTTATTTATTTATTTATTTATTTATTTATTTATTTATTTGTTTGTTTGTTTGTTTGTTTGTTTGTTTGTTTGTTTGTTTGTTTGTTTGTTTGTTTGTTTGTTTGCTTGCTTGCTTGCTTGCTTGCTTGCTTGCTTGCTTGCTTGCTTGCTTGCTTGCTTGCTTGCTTGCTTGCTTGCTTGCTTGCTTGCTTGCTTGCTTGCTTGCTTGCTTGCTTGCTTGCTTGCTTGCTTGCTTGCTTGCTTGCTTGCTTGCTTGCTTGCTTGCTTGCTTGCTTGCTTGCTTGCTTGCTTGCTTGCTTGCTTGCTTGCTTGCTTGCTTGCTTGCTTGCTTGCTTGCTTGCTTGCTTGCTTGCTTGCTTGCTTGCTTGCTTGCTTGCTTGCTTGCTTGCTTGCTTGCTTGCTTGCTTGCTTGCTTGCTTGCTTGCTTGCTTGCTTGCTTGCTTGCTTGCTTGCTTGCTTGCTTGCTTGCTTGCTTGCTTGCTTGCTTGCTTGCTTGCTTGCTTGCTTGCTTGCTTGCTTGCTTGCTTGCTTGCTTGCTTGCTTGCTTGCTTGCTTGCTTGCTTGCTTGCTTGCTTGCTTGCTTGCTTGCTTGCTTGCTTGCTTGCTTGCTTGCTTGCTTGCTTGCTTGCTTGCTTGCTTGCTTGCTTGCTTGCTTGCTTGCTTGCTTGCTTGCTTGCTTGCTTGCTTGCTTGCTTGCTTGCTTGCTTGCTTGCTTGCTTGCTTGCTTGCTTGCTTGCTTGCTTGCTTGCTTGCTTGCTTGCTTGCTTGCTTGCTTGCTTGCTTGCTTGCTTGCTTGCTTGCTTGCTTGCTTGCTTGCTTGCTTGCTTGCTTGCTTGCTTGCTTGCTTGCTTGCTTGCTTGCTTGCTTGCTTGCTTGCTTGCTTGCTTGCTTGCTTGCTTGCTTGCTTGCTTGCTTGCTTGCTTGCTTGCTTGCTTGCTTGCTTGCTTGCTTGCTTGCTTGCTTGCTTGCTTGCTTGCTTGCTTGCTTGCTTGCTTGCTTGCTTGCTTGCTTGCTTGCTTGCTTGCTTGCTTGCTTGTTTGTTTGTTTGTTTGTTTATTTATTTATTTATTTATTTATTTATTTATTTATTTATTTATTTATTTATTTATTTAAACGGGCTAAAAGCCCTTTGCAAAAAGTTTACAAAAGAACGGTGGCGCAAACAGTATCAGACTACAACTAAAGTTGTTAAATGTAAATACTTAAAAGTTTACTTAAATATAATGCTGATAAGAATTAACGAGAGAATTTACAGGGTCGAATGGCTGAAACTGTTAACTAACGATCTAACGTGTGACTTAAAAACATCCAACGATTTTTCATCTCTTATGCCAACAGGAATAGAGTGCTATCTGCGTTTAACTCTATTCATGCTGGCATACAAGCTGTAATTCGTTCTAGCATCAAGTTCCGCGATCTCACTAGGATTACGTAGTGTATATGGTAACTGTCTACGTATAAACGAGTCATCTAGCCTATCAGAATCAATAAACTTATGCTTTAACTTAAAAAAAAGAACACAATAATATCTTAGCTAATGCATCATAATTATGATTATATCGATCCATCGGTCGTCCTATTTTGAACGCAGCATAACGGAAGAACTTGTGCTGGGCAGATTCGAGCCTATTCATTTGAACTGCAGTGTATGGGGACCAAATTTTTGCGAAGAATAGATAAAATACGGCAAAACTAGAGTATTATAAAGATATGTAATAGAGGTAATATTGGAAAATTGAGACATAGAGCGTTTGATAAAACCAATCATTTGTGAACCAATAGAAGCTACATAATTTATATAGGGTTCAAATGAGAGACTCGAATCTAGCCAGACACCAAGATCACGTACTACATGCGATCTTTGCAACGGAGTACCATTAATGGATTAATGGCATTTCAATGTGATTCATCACAGTGTAATATTGTAGAAATATTTTGATAATATTCATGTGACATGCATTGAAAAATGTCATCCTGTAAACTTGTAATAATATTATAGTATAGGTTTTGTAACGATTTTCTGCAAACTTGCGATTCGTTGTCCTCATCAGGCTATACTTTTATTTAAATATTTCTTATTACACCATTATAAACATAAAATTGTATATAAATTTTGTTGTTAACAAATTGATTACTTACAGTTGTTTGCAATGTTTACATGTTTTATTGTGGTCAATATATGTCCATTAATATATAAAATGCTCATCGCTGTATGAACAATATATAATAACAAGTTAATGCTTTTTTGTTATTTGCGCATAAGTTGAGGTTAGGTTGTAATTTATACCTTTCTTTTCCTCCTTCGTCTTTAATTAAAAAATAATATTTAAGAATCAATAAATTAGAAAGTGTAAATATATACAATAACCAGTAAGGTCCACGGTTACGTATACGACAAGCTATCAATCAGAGATCGTTACAAGACATTAATTCAAATAGTCTCGAACATATATCAGAGTCATCTGTAGGTGCAAAGTTAAATTAAGGTAAATTGACTAGAGTAAGAAAAAAACATTTATTAAAAAAGAAACATTTTTAAAAACTATAATACATTTAAAAATATATTATCTAATATTGCACCACTAATCACGATTTTATTTATTGAAAACTTATTTATTTACGTACAGATAGACTAATAATCAATATTGCGAAAATTATCACATGGAATTAAAGACTTTCAATTTTTTCGCGCCCGTTTTTATACGTGCGTACGTATCGCTTTATTAATACAACGCACCTGTGCGGTTATACAGACGGTAACACACCTGCTTAGTATCGTCCGTGACCTATGTGACTAGCCAATATAAAACAAAAGGTATTTATTTCTGTGTTTGTCGATTTTTTATGTTATTAATCAACGGGAAGTAATGATAATTTAAGTTTTGTGTATCCTCTTTAATATGTCCCGTAACTTTATGTTAATACTTTCAGATATCAATCTCTTGTTCCAATTGGTTTCTTTATCCAGGATTTTTACATTATCAAAATTAAAAGAGTGACCGTTCCTAATGTGGTCATTAATAGCATATGATTTATCCTCATCTCTTGTATTTGCTTCATGTTCACTGATACGTACTTTTAGCTGGCATTTAGTTTCACCAGCATATGAAGCATTGCAATCCTTGCAATATATTTTATATACCACATTAGTGCAAGATCCTGTCTCTTGTTTATCTTTACCTCAAGTAATTATTGAACTTAAATTCTTGTGCGTTTTCGGAATTGTTTGAACATTATGTTGATCTAAAACACTTTTGGCTTTTTCATTAAACTCCGGAATGTAGGGTAAATTATTGTTCCTTAAATATAAATTTTAAATTAATGACGAAGGAGAAAATGAAAAGTATTTATTACAACCTAACCTAAACTTATGTGCAAAGAACAAAAAAGCATTAACTTGTTATTATATATTGTTCATACAGTGATAAGCATTTTATATATTAATGGACATATATTGACTGCAAAAGACATGTAAACATTGCAAACAACTATAAGTAATCAATTTGTTAACAAAAAACTTTATATATATAATTTTATGTTTATAATGGTGTAATAAGAAATATTTACTTAAAGGTATAGCCTGATGAGGGTAGAGAAACACTGCCGAAACGTCTCTGACAAACAAATTGTCTGTTTAGTTTGCAAAAAATCGTTACAAAACATATACTCTATTAAGGGGACTTTTACTTTCTAAATTGAAAAAAAAGACAATTTTTAAATATTTTTAAAAGAAAAACTATTTTATTTATAATTATAATATTTTCATACATTGCTAACAATGTTTTAAGGTATCCAAAAAAAATTTTTGGCACTTTTAATTACTTTTTATCACTGCAGAGGGCGTCTTCCAAAAGATGCATTTTAATTTGCGGGACACTTTTCTGCCTTCCTGTAACAAATTTATTTAAAATTGCAACGCGATTCAATTCATGAGACTTGAAACTACACAATAAACCTTTAAAAAGTTAATTTTTTTATATTTGTATGGCCTTTATACGCGATTTTATAAAAAGTTCGAAAAAACGCCTGTTTTGGGGATGAATTTACACCCCTGTACTAAAAAGGTGGGGTGGTTTTTTTAACTTTTTAGAGGTTTATTTACTAGTTGTTTGTATAAAGTATCAAAAAAATTTTGGTTTACTGATATTGGTTTAGTAGATTTTGAGAAAAACGTCTCCCAGATTTGAAAAACGTGATTTCGAGAAAAACGCGTTTAAAGTTTTTTTACTATAATTTTCTTACATAGGTACCATTATAATACAGCTATAACTTTCTTTCTATTTCGAATTTCATAATAAAATTTTAGGGCAGTATTTCTATGATACTAAGAAACATTTTTACGTAAAAAAATCGATTTTTTGAAAATTTAGAAAGTTAAAGTCCCGTTAACATCAGCAAACAAATTAAAAGAATTATAGAATTATTGCAGCAATCTTGCATTGAATTTATCATCGCGCAATGTTACAAGATTATCACTGCAATATTACAATGTGATATCTCGAGATGTAATATTATAGAAATATTGCTGCAATGTATCAAATTGACCGCAATATCACAGCAACGTTGAAATATTTCTACGACATTCCTGTAATATTTTTTCATCAAAATCATTGTATATCTCCACTGATTTTATCTGTTTTTGTAACTTATACTTTAATGCTACTGTGATTTGTTTGTAATATTCTGTCCTTTGATTGACTGTCTTCTGAGGTATTGATTGAGGTTATATCTAAGTCGTCATGTTCCTGACATATTCCCATAGCTTTGGTAATAAATTTTGCCTTGTCTTTTCCTTTAAATTTACTGCGATAATAGCAGTTATCACAAATTATGCAAGATACAGTTGAAACTTTGTTCCTTGGATGGCATTTTAGAAAAAGGTCGGGAGACTTTTTTTCTTTTTCCTACTCTTCGGCCGCCATCCTCTTATAACCTATTTCAATTAATCTCCAAAATATCATGTCTTTTATCGGATTCCAAATTGTTGGTCCGAATACCGATTTCGAAGGGCTAAGGGGCTTTTTCCTTGTTAATGTATGTTTTAATTTAATTTATTCCAACTCTCACAAAGAGAACACCAACCCTGCGGAATTCAGATTTCGATTAGGCTTTCGGAGGTGCTTCCCGGTATCTAAAGATAAAGCCTAGCACCCGTAGTTTATTCTTATGGGCCCTTATATTCGAGATATAAGCTTTTTTACTCTAAATATACGTTATTTTTGTCAAAAAAGGTACCTATTCTAGTAATTATAACTGCGCATATGTTAACATTAAAGAAAATGCTAATGCTGTTAAAAAATATTAATCTGAGTCAAAGTTATTAACAATTGAACATGGTAGCTGAAAATTCATGAATAATTAACGAAATTAAAGCAGTTTAATTTTCTCGAACACTTAGGTATATATTTTATATCTTATTATTTTGTATATTTTTTCTATATTTTCATTTTTAGGTACCAGAAAGCACCTCGCAAAGCCTCATCAAAATCCGAATTCCGTAGGATCGGTGTTCTTCTTGTCAGGAATACTTTAAGATTTTTCAATAAATCTTTGATTTAATAGTGTGCGAATACTCTACCGTTCGAGTAACTCATCAAATTAGTAGACTCGATTTTGAACTCGAACTATTTAGGTCACTCGACATAACCCGAGTAGTCAAGTGAGTTCGAGCTACTTGAATGATTTCGAGATACTCAAACTTTTCGTGCTACTCAAATTTTTTGAGCAGCTCAAATCGGCTGGGGATAAATGTACCGAAAGATAATTTTGCAGATGGATAATAATGGAACATTCAAGTTTTGAAGTGGAAAGATTTCTTAATCGAAATAAATAAGTTATTAATCAAATTTTATAACTACTACAATGCACGCAATATTTGTAAGATATTTATAATACTTTTCAATATTTGATAAAAGATACTGATTTAAAATTGGATCATTATTTTCTACCTTTAAAATTAATATTTGAGAAACTTGTAAATGTATATTCTTCCCAATTTTTGAAAATTTCTAAATCACCATCTTTCCCAACAAAATTATAACGTGGGTACAAGCATTGCAAAATACGAGTTACATAAATGTGTTAATTTTAACACAATCAGCCCAAGATTGAGTACCGCTATTGCAACCCATAATTTGTTTTCATGATCTCTGATTACTCGCTCCGCTCGGGCGCCAAACCACACGCAGGTATTTAATGGCTCACTTTAGTCCCTAGGTGCATAGTATACTAGTTTTCCCGCAAATCACTTCTTTCCCGCATTTGCGGAAAAGAAGTGACTTCACTAGAACATAGTCAAAATTTCTTTATTTCATCAAGTTCTACCAATAAACCTGATTTTCGATTGTCTTGTAACAGTCATTAGTCTCGCTTTCCAAGTCAAAAAGTGGCCACAGTAGAAATGGGCATAAAGTACTATATGTAACTCGAGAAAAAAGTCGATTTTTCCCGCGGCTGAGTTTACTGCCCGAGGGAGCGAAGCGAAGCGAAAATATTCGACTTTTTGCCCTTGTTACATAATGTACTATTTATGAATCCAGAAATATCAAGGACTTGTTTATTTATTTCTATTTTCATTAATTCTATGTTTTACATGCGAGCTCGCAAAGTACTTTTGACAGTGTGACTGTCAGCATCGATAATATTTATCACTGCGGTATACACAGGATGCCCTGTGGATGTGACTTGCCTGGAAATCGGCTTCCAGCTGAATGTCTTGGAATTCGTGCCTACAATCCAGCAGATCTACGTAAACGCCGTTCGTCGTCGTCCACTCTGGGCCCACACAACGATTCTGCCCGTGATCGGTCATCGTCAGCAACGTGGCGAGTCGTCCACTTATTCACCAGGCATACTCTTTTCTGCCAACTTGTCCGTTAGTATGGACGAGATTTTCGACAAGAATTATCAGAAAACGAAGCTCTCCAAAATCTTAGGCAGCAATGAATTGGCTAGCAGATATATAAACGATAAACCATCTACAATCTTTCAATCAGGTATGTATAGAATAGGAAAGATGTATTTTTATAAATAATTTAAAAATTTATTTTATTTTGAGTTTGTGGATAATTGGCACAAACGAATGTTCAAAAAACCAACGGAAAGTCTTTATTATTCTTCGGAAAATGATTCGAGTAAAGGCGAGCCTGCGGCGGTATCAATACTGTATCTACTTAATACTCTACATTTTTGTAATTAAAATTTCGTTTCTTTAAGTTATGTGATCAGAAGAACAAAATTTCCTCACATCAAAGATTCACAAAAATAATAATCAAACTTTCATTATTTAATTTAAATCCGTTGTAGGTTAGATAATACAATTACAAACTTAATTATTCCTTGACAGTCATAGGCTAGGTGCTTACCTTTCAAAAAAGAAAATAAAAATGATAATTGATTATGTGAAATTTTAAATAATGTTAACTTTTTTACACTTCTGTTGAAATAAAACCCTTTTAGAACAATGTTGTTAAAAATAATAAATCCATTTCATTCAACACATAAGAATGTTATCTAGTTGACATATTTGAACTTAGAACTAATTAGATTTTGGAGTTGAATGGATAATATTAAACTCATTTTTTAACAAAAATATTAATTTTTAAAAATTTGTAAAATTTGAAAAAAATTTATTTTTTTATTTTATACGTTCAACATGTCAAAAATACGTACGTTTTCATAAAGTTGACGTAACTTCCTTTCGATTTATATATCTTACAATAACTTTAAACTTATTTTCTTGAATTCATAACAAAATATTAGTTTAAAAAAATTGTAAAATCTTTTCGATTGATATATCTTATAATAACGTTAAAGTTATTTTTGTAAAATAATAACATAATATTAGTTTAGAAAAAAAATTTACCTAAAAAAATTTGTTTATTAAAAATATTATCATTTCAGGACTATTTTTATTTTTATTGCTATTATTCTTTCCGAACTGTAATTTTTCTGAATATTTTTAATGTCGATTTTGACGTAAGTGCATTTTTTTCTCTGAAATACGTATTTTTTCAGATAAAACCTCAGGGCTAGTAAAAACTAGTAACTTACTAGTACAAATTACGAATTCATACAAAATAACTTAATTCATAAGGTCTAGTAGAGAGCTATCTAATAAGAGCCTAGGTTTCGATACACTGTGCTTAAAATGAAACTGTCCACACTCTTTTCAGCGCGTAAAATGCTGCAACCTATATAAAAATTATGTTTTTGCAACTCAGAAATTGAAATTTCACACTCCGGTGTGATCGCACAATACGAGGCCTGGTTTCGTCGGTCCTTATGTGTTGTACGGTTGTCACTCGGAGCGCAACATTCATCGCCCGAGTTGCAAACAATATTTTTTAGATTTACATACAATTATATTGCATGCCCTCAAAACGGGCGTAAAATCAAATTTGTTTATCCAAACTGTATAAAAAATATCGTATGTAACTTGTACGTATGATTTACACACTCGTGCGCGGTGATCGGCTACTCGTGTGTAAAATCGCATGTTACGCACTTGTTACATCGACGCCTAGTACGAAGAAAAACGCGTTTAAAACTTTAAAGCGAAGAGTATCGTAAATCAGCGTTTAGCGGCGAAGAAAATCGCAATTCAGCATTTGCGACGAAAAGTATCGTAGTTCAGAGGTCTGCGACGAAGACGAACGCAGTTCAGAGGTTTGCGACGAAGACTAACGTAATTCAGATTTTAGTGTCGAAGACTAGCGCGGTTCAAATGTTTGCGACGAAGACTCTCGCGGTTCAGAGTATCGAACGATTCAGAGCTTTTTGACAAAACTATGACAATGTAGAACTTTTTATTATAGATCATGAATATTAAATTGTACACATCATATCTAATTTTTTACTTATTTTAATACTTTTTATACATTATTAAAACAATCGGAAAAGGAACAACTAGATGAGAACAATAGAAAATGGAGGTAAAAGAGAAAAAGGGCATTGTTTGCCTTAAAAATAAATTATATACTTACGATCTAGAAATATTTGTAGTCTCCGTAAAACGCTTTAAATTGATAGTTTACACCCAAACACTCTGAACGACGGTAGTTTTCGTCCGAAAGCTCTGAACTGCAATAGTCTTCGTCGCAAACCTTCGAACTGCGATACTCTTCGTAGCAAAGGCTTAAACACGATATTCATATTAGTCTTCGTAGCAAATTGAAATGCGTTTTTCTTTGTATATACGCGGGGCGTCGACATAATAGTTATGCTATTCTTTAATATCTCGATTTGACTGCGGAATCATATACTACACTTCTTCCAAAGAACGGTAGTATTCTATTCTAAACCCATTTCACACAATTTCCTGCAAAGCATTATAAAAAAATCTCTTTCTAAAAGCTCAAGTGAGAAGCCCCACAACCCAGGCGGATGCTGCTGCTCTCGCTGGTGGCGAGCGTCTGGTTCGCGGCCAACTGATCGACAATGACGATCTGTTCTACAAGCCGCAGCAAGACACGGTGCACTACTACGCAAACGTAGTACCTCTCTGGCGTAGCGTTGCCTACGGCAACTGGCAGGTGGCGAGTGAAGTCATTCGCAAGATGGCCGGTGACTCGAGGTCGAGCTTCGAGCTGTGGGCCGGAACAATCGGGACACTCGAACTCGAAGACACCAAGGGCGTCAAGGTATGGGTTATGCGTATGAGACGTTGAGTAAAGAAAAAACAGTCAGATTTTTAGGATTGTTTAGTATTTATGTTTATCAATGAATTTATAAGTAAACACTTACGAGTTATGTGTATTACATAGTAGAAGTCGTTGCGGAAACTGTTACTCCCTTCTGAATAAATCAAGTGATTAATCAAGTAATTTAATCCCTAGGACAAAGCAGTGACAATTAAAAATTATTTTAATTTAATTTTTGTACACAAAAATAAATAAGCCCTTCATACAATTCGATAATTGGTTAATTTTTTTAATTATCTATTTTGTTTCATATATTCAGACACTCATTTAACAAAATAGTAAAGTTATGAGCATTTTAGTTGATGAGTTCCTATATAGGATACTACATATGATTAACATGTATTTCAGAAACTTTCCAGACTCTCAGTTTGAAACCAATCGATCTGAAACATTACACACAAGTTCATATACATATTATTTGAATACCAACAGAGAGGTTTTACAATTGAATGTATCTTTATCTACTTATAGCGTTTTTAGTTAGAAAAGTTTAGAATTTTTAATTTTTTTTTAGACAGAAACCTGTATAAAACTTGTAAATATTTGTAAATAAAAATGCTTCTGTTGATGTTCAAATAATATGTATATGAACTTGTGTGTAAAATTTCGATTGGTTACAAACTGAGATATGTGGAAATTTTAAATGTCAAAACTAAATCAATCACTCTTGAGTTACGAGATAAAACGAATCAAAGTTTCTGGAATACGTGAAAATCATATGGGAGCTCATCAATTAAAATGCTCATAACTTTTTTATTTGGTTGAATGAGTGTCCGAAAAATTTTGTATGTATTCTTCTCACATATATGAAACAAAGTAGATAATAAATGAGATTTAATGAGCTCTAAACGGTAGAATTAGTACTTGTATATGGTGAGAAGTATAAGAATCCAATCATTTGAAAAATACATTGATTATATAAATAATAGAGGAACTTACAAGGAAAGACCACACACAGGGTTTATTTGGTCTCGGATTTTTATGAAATTTTAGGGATCGATTTATCGAACCTAAAATTGAAGTACACTACCTGCATTTTTTCCCACTAGATCTTAAAATCTGAGATAGATCGAAAAAGCATCGCATTATTCATATATAGGCAATATTAAAAAGGAGTATATATAGACATATCATGGACGTTAATGAAATACGCTGTATCTACCGTACAAAGGCCGAGTGATTAAAAAAAGGGTATTAACCAGGCGGAAATACATGATGTACCAGTCTGTGACTATCTGTGTCTACCTATACCAGTCTCTGCTCCGCAACTAAGTCAAAATCGTATTATTTCATACATTTGGCACATAATGGCACAAACTGACACAAATAGGAATAGACTGGCATAAATAGAAACAGACTAGCACAGATTGGGAAAAAATACATATCCACCTGCGTGGGCTTCATTTTTAGGTACAAGAAAACGATCCTCAGAATTTCATCAAAAGTCGTGACCCAAACTCCGTAGTCTCCATCTCTTAGTAAAATATGCGAATCAAAACATTTTTTTTTGTTTTTAGATGCGTTTTTGTTTTTGTTAGCGGTTTTTCATTTTCTTAGTTTTAGTTTTTTGGGATTTTTGTTACCATAGAAATAATATTATCGATTGAGTGATAATGCATTTGAAAGAGCATAAAATTACCTATCTTTTCCGACCCGAAATTTTAAATGAGCTATTTTTGTTATTCACGAAATGATCATTTTTTGTCCAAACGGTTATATTTCGCAACCATATAACAAAAATTACTGAAATTTTTTTAGATGATTAGGTATATGGAGAAGAATATTCAGTTAAATTTTTGAGTCTTGACCTTTTTCTTTTGCCAAGAAAAAAAAAATTTGTAAAAGAATCGATTTTCTTTCTCCGACGATAACTGAAGTAAATCGGCAGCATTTTATTTGAAACTTTAGAAAAAGGTAGCTTTTTTACTATCTCATGACCTGTCTGTTTTTTCAGATCATAAGAAAATTTATTTTATGAGATATTGAGGTTATGTGTTTTTCAAACTCTTTTTTGATCGCTTATATATCTCGAGAACGGCGCGGTCATTTGTGCCAACTGGGGCTCATTGTTTAATTTCTTGATAAGGATTTAAAATTAAATTTTAAGATTCATAGACTCCTTTTGGTTTAACAATAATTTTTCTATTTTACGGTATTCTGAAATCAATGAGGTATATTATTTTGGTATGTAGAGATAATATGATCGTTTCAGTGTAAATGCACTTGAAAGAGAATAAAGTTATCTATCTTCCCCGAAGCAAAATTTTCTACAAGCTATCTTTCTTCTATTGTTATACACGAAAACGTCATTTTTTGTTTAAATGGCGATATCTCGGAAACATGATCGAAAAAGGTTTAAAATAAATTGAGCTGAAAAAGGTAACTTTCCATTATCGCTTGGCTGAGCTCTTTGCCAAGACTGTAAGGTATCTTATCGTTCAAGATATTTGAGGTTATATATTTTTTAATTTTATTGCTTATATTTCAAAGATGTCGCGGTCATTTTCTATTAAATAAACCAATTTTTAATTGTTATTTTGATAAACAAACGAAACCAGAAAAAAAATTAAAGATTTTTCGATTCGTTTTGGTTTTATAATGATTTTTCTATTTTAAAATTGTGAAATCGATAATGCAATCTATGATCCAAAGCTTATAATTTATCTTAATTTGTCTTTTGACAACAATCGCTGATAAAAAAAACACCGGTTTGAGCTATTAATAAGAAAGAAATATAGCAATGAATTGGCAAATTTTTTTATGTTAAACATATTATGATTAATTTAGTGTAATTTTTAGAAAAACATATTGATTTTTCGCCACAAAATTAAATAGAATTAATATTTTCATATTCGAACAATTTATAAGGTTCATGTAATTTACATTCGATTGTTATATCGTACAATTATATGTAAGTTGTTTTTGTTAACGAATGGCTATTTTAAATTTTCAAAATTTGTTAACATTGGAAAAAATTATTTTGGGCATTTTAAACGTTAGATATGTAAATAAAAACATATATCCATGAAGCTTGCGTGTTTTCCTTCTAATTAGTGTATCGTACAATAATTTTAAGTGGTTTTTTATTAACGAAATGTGTTTTTGAATTTAGAAAATTATTAAAAATTGAGAAAAACATTATTGTAAATTTATACATTACAGAAGTAAAAAGGTGCACTTATTCATAATGAAGGCGTAAACTCCTTATGAACAGTATATATAACAAATTTTTTTAAGTTATTTTTGCAAATGAAACACGATTTTAAATTTTGAATATGCATCTTATATGATCACATATTGTGGTCACCATATCTTATAAACGCATTTGTATATTTTATTGAAATTTTGTAGGTTTATCAGAAAGATCTCAGCATATAACTGATTAAATTTTCGAGACAACAATGCATTATTTTAATTTATCTTAAGAGCGTAGCATTCTCCATATTCTCTATAACATTGTCAATTATTCCTTAAATCACATTTATCAATGTAAAAATTCAATAAATGATGTGCATTAAATGTCTTTGAGAAGGCATTGTGCATTAGCAGCGGTTTTCATTAGGTTAATAATTAATTAACCCAAATAACTAATAATTTTTAAAATACACTAACTTTTCATTTACACCTCACAGAAGCCAATCTACCTTGCTCACGACACCTCCAATAACAGCCACGAAATTGTGCCCGTACCCAGACTGCTCTACAGGTACGCCTATGACCAGGCGAACAATCGCGGCATCGTGCTGATCACCGTCAATGATCCGTTCATCAAGAAGCTCAGACCCGAGCACGTGCTCTGCGATGATCAGCGATACTGCCGCCAGCTTCACCAGAGCTTCAACATCTTCGAACTGGGCTACACTTACTGCTGTTCGCTGACAAACTTTGCAACTACGGCAAAAAAGCGCTTACTGCCCGCTTTTCCGAATGCAAAATCACTCTTTTGAGTGTTGTTTTTCATGCTGTAGTTTTGGAGATGGGACGTTGTTTTATTATCATTACGACTAAGGGATATTTAGAATTTAAGAAAGGAGGAAATTATCTTCAAAAAATTCGAATATGATATTTTACGTTGTTTGATCCATTCTTATCGTTTTACAAGTATAATAATAATAGAATAATAAGTAAATAATTTTACAAATATAATAAAAGAAAAGATTTTAATTCAAATTCTTTTCATGTAACGTCATGCGACATTAGTATTTTTATTATCATTTAAATATTATATAACTGCACAATTTATTTTGTTCTATCTAATTTTAAATTATTACGTCTAGTTTTCATTTAATGTCTTATGTATGCACTGTAATGAAAATAAATCTATAAGAACATATCTTTACAACTGTGATTTATTAAAATTAACTTTAATTGTTATTTAATAAAATTACTATTAACTGTTAAATTATGAATTTTCTCCAAGAAACCGACCATCTAAAGAAGATCGTATACCGTACCCTGTGGAAGTACGTTACCAGTATCCATCGCTAGACAGAGTGCATCAAAAATATTAATTCGCAGTACATGCACGACATTTCATAGCATCTGTAGCTACTCTACTTTCTTTATGATTGTGCACTGGATTTTTGTATGCATACCTACCCAAAAATGCCCCTGTAGCGACAATGTTGGTCGCTCGGTTTGCAACTCAAACAATTATTAGTATAAATAAATTTTATAACCAGAATATATCAATAATATACTGTATATATTTCCATACACCATTATTATTGTAATTCAGTGGTTATTATTTCAAATTAAGTACATGTGGGATACAAGATAAAAATATATTTACGTAAAAGTACATTGTTTATTGAAAAATGAAATACAAAATTTATAAAATATGTCTCGTCTAACATATTAACCATCGCGTTTTTCGCAGATTAAGCATGGAGTGCTTAAGACAATGTCGAAGCTATTCTGATTGGTAGAAATCAGACCTAACCTCCAAAACTTGCATCACAAACATAAAAATGTGTAGGCATTTGTAGTACAAAAATGTTGTTGTCCACTATTCTTTACATAATAATAAATGATTATCAAGGTCGCTATGTACGATTTTTTATGAAATTTCGACGTACCCTGGTGGAAAAAACTTGTTGTGCCAAATCGTGCTAAATCGTGCACAACTGTGCCAAACTGTGCCAAATTGTGCTAAATTGTTTCAAATTGTGCTATACTATGCTAGAGCTGTGCCATTTCGGACATTTCGCACAGTTTGGCACAGTTTGGCACAGTTTGGTACAGATTGACACAATTCGGCACAGTATGGCATGATTTGGCATAACTTGGCACATTATGAATTTAAACAAAATTACTTTTCTGAATTAATTACAGAAAAGCTAGTACACTTTGACACAAGATGGCACAGTCTGTCACAAAATGGCACAAATTGGCACGATGTGGCATAATATGGCATATCTGGGAATAATCTGGCACATCCTTTAATTGTAGCTTCCAACCTGGCGTAATGCACATAGTCTGGCATTTTATGGCATAGCTTGACATGTTATGGCATAGCTTGGCATAAAATAGCATAGCTTGGCATAAAATGGCATAGTTTACCATGTTATGTCATGATATGGTGTAATTATGCGCATTTGTGTATATTTTTTAATCAATTATTTGTATATAATTATTAAAACAACCATATTTCTACAAATAGTCAGGTATAAATTTTATTATTAAAAAAATTACATAATAATAGTTATAATGTTATTACAATACGTGATACATATATTAAATTAATTAGTGTGTCGCCCTAAAATACCTTTTACAATAGTAACAATAATTGTCCATATAGTCTTGCTGTGATTAATACCATTATCGTTTTTTATATTATTATATTATACGTTTACACTATGGAGTTTACACAGTTAATGACAATTTACGATATCTTTTCAAGTGAAACAATAACGTTTGCGATGGCGCGTTCATTTTTGGAAACACTGCGCATATCTGGGCATAATCTGGCACATCCTTACGATATCTATTCAAGTCAAACAATAACGTTTACGATGGCGCGTTCGTTTTCGGAAACACACCAGTCGCTGCCGCGACATGACCAAAGGTTTTTCCGTATGCATCAAACATGGATACAGTTTACAGATATATGAGAGAGAGAGAGAGAGACAGAGAGAGAGAGAGAGAGAGAGAGAGAGAAAGAGAGAGAGAGAGAGAGAGAGAGAGGGAGAGAGAGAGAGAGAGAGATTCTTTTATCCAATTATCATAGTAACAATTTTTTGATAATCATTATTAAACCCCCTCATACACATTCAATTTAATGCACACAGATATATCCATCAATTAATTAAATTTACACATACGAATTTGCAAAATTTTTGTATTTGCTTACGATATAAAAGTATTTTCTTAATAATTCTATTATGCCTAATCATACCAAACTGTGTAAAACTATTTTGCCCTATACCAATATGTATCGTACTGTGCTAGTCTGTGCCAGACAGTGTAGATTCGTGCTAAGCCATGCCAATCTTAAAAAACGGTAGACAAAGTATTTTCTTTCAAAATTTGTGACTATGCCACAAAGTGCCACAATGTGCGACACTATGCCTAAGTTTGCCGATCTGTGCCAAACTGTGCCAAACTGTGCGAAACGTCCGAAATGGCATAGGTTTAGCATGACTTGGCATAGTTTGGCACAGTTTGACACAATTGGGCACAGTTTGGCACACTTTGGCACAATTTTCATATCCACTAGGGTTTAACGAAAAATATGACGCGAGGTGCAGCCGTTGATGAGGTTAAGAAACGGTAAGATGACCGTCAGTTAGACCTTTTCTATTAGTCAATTATAATAGTATTTCATAATAAAAAACTCTTGAAGCTATTAATGAACAAAAACGCTATAGTCCACTGTTTTTTACACAATAACAAATCATTATCACCCTCGAATTTGATGTTACTATGTAAATTTTAGACGTATAACGAAAAATACGGCGTGAGGTGGAAGTCACAATGGTAAAGTTCACTCCGACCTCCCCTTAATGCTAATAATTTATAATCGAGAGTTTTTCTACAGTTTGAATTTGCAATTATGATATACGAAAAATAATGATTATTAAAACCAATTAACTCTTAAAGCATGATTTTAAAGAAAATTTCATGATCAACTACATAAGCTGCCTCCATTCTATCATATTCTGGTCTGTATTGTATTTGCCAACCAAATTTTACATATGTATTTTTGTACTGATAAAATTAATTCTGTATCATGAATTTGATGACAAAATAATAACACATAAAAACTTTTGAATATGAATAGAAAAAGTGCCATTCTTTGCATGTTAAGACGTGACATATTTTATAAATTTTATATTTTATTTTTCAATAAGCAATATACTTTTACATATGGTAAAATGGTGTTTCTATGAATTAAGCTTTCGCCCTTATCTATGCGTGGTAATGTTAGTGTTTAACTTTATTTAATTTTTTGTAATACATACCTTCAGTTATACATTTGAAAAATTTGTGTACATTTTCAAAAGATCTTTATTTTTAGGAAATAAATTTTGAGATTTTATATAATGTAAAAAAAATTAAATTCATACTAAGACGATTTTAATATTTTTTTATTATATTTTGTATTATACGTATAGAAGTTTATAGAATATTATACCTTGATATTTCAATAAAACTATTAATGTATACTTAAGAATCGTGCACATTAAGCGATTACAATGAGACAGTGTCTTTTTTACACTATCTACGTTTACATTCGTGACTAAAAATCGGCAACTATAAAATTCCATATAATTATAATAGTCGCTCAATCTATTTATTCACTATGTGATTTATCGCTATCTATATAGATGTATAAGTATGAACCTTTTAATGCGATCAATCTATTAATTATCCAACTTATAAATCATTTATTTTCTTCCAGAATCATATAATGGAGCCTCTGTAGCTCAACTGGTTAAGGCATACGATTAGCCGGTTGATGTACGTTCGGCCTCAAGGGCGTGGGTTCGATTCCCCGTTGTATCTAGTTTTTCTGCAACGAATTTACAACTCGTTTTTCCGGACTAATTGCTGACGGCCATTGAACTTAATGGGCTTAACTAGTGTCTCACTTTAAAAAATCGATTTTTTTGCATTTTTCAATACCTTACTATACATAGAATAATGCTCTGAAGTATCACAGTTGTGTCTAAAATATTTCTGCTTGGGAGCCAGTAAATTAATAGTTAAGGTAGTACTATCGATTTCGAATTAGTGTTCAGAAAAATCT
Organism: Gastracanthus pulcherrimus; assembly: GCA_949152435.1. Taxonomy (NCBI): domain Eukaryota; kingdom Metazoa; phylum Arthropoda; class Insecta; order Hymenoptera; family Pteromalidae; genus Gastracanthus; species Gastracanthus pulcherrimus. The sequence goes on from OX424572.1 coordinate 44,403,691, forward strand.
GAAATTTTGTATACTAGTACGTTGAGACCTAAAACTTACTCATATACATTTTTAGAAAGCTACACCAACCCAGAAAAGAAGATATTAAGAATTTTGTATTTACGTTTTTTATGTTTTTAACACATAGCCTTATGGGAATTCACGTTTCCACAAGTTGCAATCATGAAATCCATTAAAACTGCTATTCTGATTTCGACGAAACTTTGAAAAATATACATTTACTATCCCATAAATATAATTTAAAAATCAAAAATCCAACCATTTACGCACGCGATTTGGCCTACCACGGAAGTAAAAAATGACTAAACAGGCATGTGACTCTACATTAAATTTAATGAATGTAACTGTATATTAATGTACATCTACATGAAATTTGATACAATACAACATTAAATATTTAATTTCCAAATTTAAAAAATGTAAAATTATTATAATCAATAACAGTAAACTCTACTATCCCTAAGCCCTAAACCCAACTACCCCAAGCTAAGCAATTTGCAATAACAACAATTTAAGCAACAAACTTTGATCCCTAAACCCAATCATCACAAGTAGTACATTTTGCAGTTAATAAATAGTTAAAAATAAAACCCAAAATCCAACTACCCCTATACCCCCAGCTAAGCAATATGGAAAAATAAAAATTCCGTAAAAAAAATTTAGTCCCTACACCGTAAACCGTAAACCCAACTATCCCAAGCTAGGTAATATACAATAATAAATATTTAACAATAAAATCTTAGTCTCCAATATCTCAAACTCTTATACCTGAATACCTCAAGCTGAGGGAACGCGTTTGTAATAATAAGAATTTAAACATTAAAAATTTAATCCCTGAACAATACACCCTAAACCATAGTACCCAAAGCAGAGCAATTTACAATAAAAAATATTTAATAATAAACTCTTAGTCATGAATATCTTAAACCCGTAAACTCAAATACCCCAAGCTAAACAATTTGCAATAATATATATTTAATAATAACAATTATATTCCTAATTGCTCACTCATAAACCAAAATACTTATCCCAAGCTAAGCAGTTTGCAATAATAAAAATTTAAACGATAAAGCCGTAATCCCTAAATCCTACTACCCCAAGCTGAGTAATTTGCAATCATATAAATTTAAACTAAAAAACTTTAATCCATGAACCGTCATCCCTAAACTCAACTAACCAAAGCAGAACAATTTGAAAAAAAATAAAATTTAATAATCAAAACTTAATCCATAAATGTAATTTTAAGGCCTTCCCTAAAATGTATGTATGGATGGATGTATGTATGTATGTAATCATGTTATTCGATTATCTCAGCGAGATTTGCACCAATCGAGTTAAAATTTTTATTGGTAACTTCTCTCATCACATGAAGTATATGGTCCTATTTTCAGCCCGATCCGATGCATATACAACGAATGTAAGACTTTTTAAATATTCCTGAAATCGGGTTTTGGGCTTTAGCTCAACAACTATGTATTCTACAGAAAAACGTTAAACGGTGAAGTTGTTGTAGATCTCGAAAAAATACAACTTTGTTCTATTCAACATTTTTCACAAAAACGTCATTTAAACAAAGTTTGTCCAGGGAAACGATAAATTAAAGGGAAAAAAGACATAAACAATCGATATTTAAGCTGAACTGTCGCGCGAGAAGCCCCTTAGGCGTGGATTCTCGCTTTCTTATTTTCTTGTTTTCGTATAGGAGATGTGGTTGGAAGGGTTAAAAATGAAGAAGTCGATTGAGCGAGAAAAAGACGAGTTTAATCGCTCAAACTGAGAGGGGAAAGCCGTGCGGCATAAAACCCCTCTCGTCGTATATACAAGCTGCGGGATTGAACGATTAACTGTGAGTCGTGTGCGTGTGTGTACGTGTGCGGTGTATTCGAGAGATCCTTACGAATCTCTCGTCTCGTGTTCGTGCGTGATAGCAATTACTTATCGAAATGGGCTATACTGTGGCCATAGTCCCTCGTTTCGCTTCGCGCGCGGACGCGATTGTAGACCGGTCGCGACCCGTACCCGAATTTCCGTCACCAAGCGTAGAGAAAGATAGAGAGAGAGAGAGAGAAATATGCACACAAGAGAGAGAAGGACAGAGCACTACACCCACTAGTTTAATAACGACGATATATGCGGATTATAGGACGAACGTTCGGCTTTCGTGACAATGATCTGATGACAGCGTATTCACTCAAGAGCGGGCGTGGCGATATCGTTCGCTTGGCTGCTCAAAAGCGAGGCCAGCGGCGCCGCCAGCGCCAACAGCGAGTCCCGTCGTTCGATTGCTCTCCGTCGCGCGCCGGGAGAAGGCGCCACGTGCTCAACGTCGATTCTCACGAGCCCGCTCGACACCGTCGCCCTTCGGTGAAGCTAAGCCCGGAGTTTCGACGGAACAGCCTCCCCCGTTGCGAGGAATCGAGCAAGATCGTCGAAGTCGTGATGTGTGGATCAGTGTATGTGTATGTTTGTGTTGTAGCGTGTATATAATTTCATTTGAATCTTCATTTGGGGGATGAAGTCGGTAGTGGACACAGCTGCGTGATATTGCGCTTCAGTGTCCCTCGAGAAGTTCGTACGGTGGCGACTCTGGCGAGTCCGTCGGTCCCCGGGTGCACCTCTTGAACGACTGCCAATTGCCATTGCGTGCAAGGTTGGTTTCGGTCTATCAGGATGACGTCTGGCTTTGGTGATGAACTTCCAAACGGATAGTCGATTATCTGGAATGGAAGTCAAATCAGTACTTGGCATGACTGTTAGAGGCCTACCTATCAGAACATGCGCCGGGGTTAACGCTATCGGGTCGTTGGGATCGGAAGAGATCGACCAGAGGGGTCGAGAATTTAAGATGGCTTCTATTTCTATCGCAAGGGTATAAAGCTCCTCGAATGTAAGAAGTTGCCCACCCACTGCGCGTTTGAAATGGTGTTTAAAAGACTTTACCGCGGCCTCCCACAGACCCCCAAAATGCGGAGATAAGGGTGGGTTAAAGTGCCACTGGATGTTCAAAGAGAGAGCTTTAGCACTCACTTTGAACTGGAACTCCTCTGAAAGGAGGAGCGCGGAAAGTTCCCTAAGCTGATTGTTTGCTCCAACGAAATTCGTTCCGTTGTCGGAGTAAACGTGATGGGGAATGCCTTGACGCCCTAAAAATCGAGTGAACGCGCCTAAGAAACCTTCAGTGGTTAAGTCGCTGGTTATCTCTATGGTTACTGCCTTTGTAGCCATACAGATAAAAACGCACCCATACGCCTTAAGGGTTGTTCGGTTGTAACGCTTTTTTTCTTTAATGAAAATGGGTCCGAAGAAGTCTACGCCTACGTGAGAAAAAGCGTGAGACTCTGTGACCCTAGCGGTCGGAAGATCTGCCATCTTGCAGTGGAGCGGGGTGGGTTTGTGTCTTATACACGTGACACACCTACGAATAATGTGACGGACTTGATTCTTACCGTCAATTAACCAAAAATGTTGTCGCAAAAAGAAAAGGGTGCTTTGAACACCAGAGTGGAGATTCGATTCATGAGCTTCTCGAATGATCAAGTCCGTGACGTGATTCCGCGAGGGTAACAGTATGGGGTGCTTACTGGCCATAGGGATGTCAGCGTTCTTCAAACGCCCTCCCACGCGTATAACTCCATTTGCGTCCAAACACGGATTAAGTGCTCAATATGCGACCCCTTCACCTTAATACCTCGCGTTAAGCATGCAATTGAATCGGAAAACGCGTCCTGCTGAATACTTCGAAACACGCGGGTTTCGGCATCCCGTTTTTCGTCGACCGAGATGGACTTTCCTCGGAACGGCCTTCCTGAAGGAAGCCATCGTACACATATCGCTACGACCCCAAGCAACATGCAATACTTGGAAAACCGTGATAGGAACATGCGATCCGTAGCCGTATCCACCAGGAGACAGACTCCTTTTTTCAGACCGGGGATATCCGGAAGTGATTCGACGATGTTCGCGGGCCAGGAGGCCTCCGTCTGCCGTAGCCAAACGGGTCCGGTAAACCACGTATCATTTCGCAGGAATTCTTTCGGGAGTTGTCCTCGGGATAAAGCGTCGGCCGGGTTATGTAGGGTAGGGACGTATCGCCAACTGGCGCGCTCTCCTAATTCCTGAATTTCACGCACGCGATTCGCTTCGAATTGTTTAAGGTCTTGTGGGGACTTTCGTAACCAATGTAAGACTATAGTGGAATCTGACCATAGAACGATCCGTTTAATAGCAAGCTCCAAAGCTGGAAGCGTTTCTAGAATCAGTCTTACAAGAGTCAAGGCCCCGCACAACTCTAGCCGGGGAATAGTCTGCTCTTTTAAAGGGGCGACTCTAGACTTCGAACATATCAATCGCACGGTAACCTTCCCGTTTCTATCTATCGACCTGGCATAAAGACAAGCGCCGTAGCCCCTTTTGCTCGCGTCGCTGAATCCGTGGATCTCTACGCGCAAGGGAGTCTCATCGACGACGTGACGTGGTACCGAAACAACTGCTGGAAAGCAGAGGCAACTGATTTGCGAAATTAATCCAAAGAGTGTACAAACTATGTGGCATAGATTCGTCCCAAGATACCTTCGCCTTCCAACATTCTTGCATGATCCACTTCGCATACAAACCGACTGGTCCTATCAAGCCTATCGGATCAAAGATCTTCGCGATCTCTGACTGAATCACGCGCTTGGTCACTATCTCGGGGATCTTTACTCGTTCGACAGCGATAGCTAATTCGTCGCGTTTGGAAGCCCAATATACCCCTAACGTTTTTAAGACCGTCTCTCTTTCGCCATCGGAAGCGAGATTTATAGCCTTATCATCGAGATTGTCCAGAGCGTGATCGTGGTTAGAGGCCCATTGTCGAATGTTGAACCCACCACTCTTCAAAGCGGCGATTATTTCATCGCGCGCCTTCAAGATGTCCTTTAGAGAATCTGAACCCGTCAAGAGGTCGTCAACGTATAGGTCTCGCTTAAGGATCTCGGCCGCCAGGGAGTATCGGGAACTTTCGTCGTCGGCAAGTCGGTGTATCGTGCGTATCGCGAGGTAGGGAGCTGCAGATACACCGAACGTAACGGTGTTTAATTCGAAAACGTGCACTTGTCCGTCGCGATACCAGAAAATACGTTGGTATCGTCGATCATCGGGATGGATTAGAATCTGTCGATGCATTTTCTCTATATCAGCTGTCAATACGTATCGGTGTGAACGGAATCTAATTAAGTGGGTATAGAGTTTATCCTGAATTGTCGGTCCTACGTACAAAAGGTCGTTAAGGGAAATGCCTTTTATCGTCTTAGCGGATGCGTCGAAAACGACTCGGAATTTGGTCGTGAGGCTGAGGGCCTTCAAGATTATGAGGTAAGGAAGGTAATATTCCGAATCGCTCTCGTCGAGCACCGCCGACGTGTGCCCTAAATCGAGGTATTCCTGAAAAACACGACCGAATTCGTCTATCATTCCGGGTGAACGGCTGCATCGCCGCTCCATCCCACGGAACCGCTTGAGAGCTTGCGCCCTCGAGTCCCCTAGCTCCGGGTCCTTCTTTCGAAACGGCAATCTCACCATATAACGCCCGTCCGACAGCCGAACAGTGGTGTCGTCATACCACCTCTCGCAATCCGACCTATCGCTAGCCTGCTCCGCTGGACTTGAGCATTCCTCAAGCGACCAAAATCGAACAAGCTGCTTTTCTAGTTGGGACAGGTGGCATGACACCGATGGAATCTTATCAGTGTCCATGCCACCAACGATCACCCAGCCAAGCTGAGTCTTTTGAAGATACAGTTCGCTTCCTTCCCTAGACATGTTAACCTGACCAATAGAGAGCATGGACAACGTTGCTCCAGAACTAATTAAAATGTCAACTGGTCGAGGGAGATGGAACTGAGGGTCTGCTAACCTAATATTCTTGGGTAACTTGATCGCTTCGCGAGGGAACGGTTCTTCAGGGGTAACGCTAGTTATCTTGGGAACGGTGAGGAACGTTGGACGTTTGCTAAAATCCGAGTTCAACGCTTTGAACTGGACATTGACGCAATGTTTAATTGTGGTTCGCAGGTCGTTAATTGCTCCGATTGGAATCGAGCAATGTCGAGTAGGGAGCCGCAATCGGTCCGCGAGATCAACCGTCATGAAGTTCGCGTTTGCACACGTGTCCAGGAGCGCGCGAGCCTCGATGAATGCCCCGTTGGCATCTCTAACTAAAACGATAGCGCTCATCATGAGCTGAGACTGGAGAGCCCTGGACATGGTGCTGAGGACTCCTACGCCTAGTCATGGCATCTTGGCCGAGGACTCCGCCTTTGGATCCCCGTGCAGGAGCGTATTGTGTTCCTTATCGCATTTCTTGCAATTGCGAGCTTCGCACTTGCCTTCGTGTGATCGCAAACACTTCCGACACAGCTTCTTCGTCCTTACAGCATCCCAACGCTGCTGAACGGTCAACTTAGTAAATGCTGAACACCGATAAATCGTATGTTCACCGCTGCAATAATAACAACAAAGAGTGGAACTCGTGACAAGCGCTCGAGCTTGCCCGTTACCCCGCCGGTACTTGGTCCCCTTTTCGTTCTGTTGTCCTGTTCGCTTCGCTGGCGCCTCGTTGCCCTTGGCCTCTCCTTCCTGAGCGTACAGGTAGTTACTGGTTTCCTGCAGAAACGCGAAAAAAGAATCGAGATCGGGAATCTTATCGATAAACGTCTTCTTGATCCACCGGTCCTTGATTTTAGTTGGCAACGTTTTTTCGAGTGCACGAATCACGAAATAATCAGAAGGAGCGAGCTTGAGGGTTTTCAAATCCGCCAAATGTTGCCGAATCGAATGCTCCAGGTCCTTCAGCGCCCGGTGTGAAACCTCAGTCAGAACGGGATAAGCGAGAATTGCGTCGATGTGAGCAGCAGCAATAAGCCGGACATGCTCGTATTGCGTACTCAAAAGCCGCCATGCTTCCTCGTAGCTATTCTCGCCTGGAGCCAGGATCTGCAACGAATTAGCCGCCGCCCCAACTAACGCCTTCTTCAAGTAGTGGACAGCGGTGATGTTGTCGATGTCCAATCGCACCATCTCGTTCCTGAAAGTCGTCTTAAAGACGGTCCACTCATCCAAACGACCGCCGAACTTCGGCAAATCAATGGGGGGCAACCCCTTGTAACGAGTTATATCGAGAAGAGTCAAATGCCCCAATGGAACGGTAGTCTCACCACCGGAAGATCTGCTCTGCTTCTCTGTCGCCTGCTCGGCTTCTTTGGTCCGGACAAACGTAGCAATTTTGAAGTAGGAATCCTTCAGCCCTTGAAAGACTTCCCTTTTAGCTGTCTTGTTACTAACATCGAGTCTATACAATAACTCGCACAAGGCGTCATGACGCGTGGCAATTTTTTCCAAGCGTAATTGACACTCAGGAAGATTCGCTGCTCCCGATTTAATCCGCACCGCCAGGTCGGTCAGCAAGTCTTGGATGTATTCGGTCTGCATGTTCCACTGTTCCACTATAGCGTCCATGTCGCCTAATGGTCAGTGAATGCGCACGCTAAATAAATCGAATTAATCCTATACGCGGACTAAAGCGTGAGCACGTGTCTCGGCGCGCTCGGATTCTTAGAATCCGCTCTACGGTGTGCTACGTTTCTCGCAGCTCAGTACCGAAAAGTAAACAAGTTGCCGCTCGCCGCAACGCGCTGCCTCGTGTGTTTATTCGCAGGGTCAAACAAACGCCGCGCTATGTTCGAAATTCACACGCGTGAATCGATTCGAAAAAACAATCAACGCTACTTATCTTTCTGGTATGCAATGACCTTGAAGCGGCAGCTGGAGAGATGCACCCGGAGACGATGTATATGCGATGACCTGGGGAGCCTTGATGCACCCGTTGTCCTTGGCTGGCTGGCCGAAAAGTCTTCGTTTCCACACCTCACAGGAGGCACCATGAAATGTCGCGCGAGAAGCCCCTTAGGCGTGGATTCTCGCTTTCTTATTTTCTTGTTTTCGTATAGGAGATGTGGTTGGAAGGGTTAAAAATGAAGAAGTCGATTGAGCGAGAAAAAGACGAGTTTAATCGCTCAAACCGAGAGGGGAAAGCCGTGCGGCATAAAACCCCTCTCGTCGTATATACAAGCTGCGGGATTGAACGATTAACTGTGAGTCGTGTGCGTGTGTGTACGTGTGCGGTGTATTCGAGAGATCCTTCCGAATCTCTCGTCTCGTGTTCGTGCGTGATAGCAATCACTTATCGAAATGGGCTATACTGTGGCCATAGTCCCTCGTTTCGCTTCGCGCGCGGACGCGATTGTAGACCGGTCGCGACCCGTACCCGAATTCCCGTCACCAAGCGTAGAGAAAGATAGAGAGAGAGAGAGAGATATGCACACAAGAGAGAGAAGGACAGAGCACTACACCCACTAGTTTAATAACGACGATATATGCGGATTATAGGACGAACGTTCGGCTTTCGTGACAATGATCTGATGACAGCGTATTCACTCAAGAGCGGGCATGGCGATATCGTTCGCTTGGCTGCTCAAAAGCGACTGCCCGCGTGGTCAACCAGCGGCGCGCGACACGAGGCCAGCGGCGCCGCCAGCGCCAACAGCGAGTCCCGTCGTTCGATTGCTCTCCGTCGCGCGTCGGGAGAAAGCGCCACGTGCTCAACGTCGATTCTCACGAGCCCGCTCGACACCGTGGCCCTTCGGTGAAGCTAAGCCCGGAGTTTCGACGGAACATAAGCCTTAACTTGATTGAAATACATTATATGCAAAAATTTTCTACACTAACGTCGTAGATCTCAAAAAAATACAACTTTTTTGTATTGGATCCATACCATAAAAACGCTTTATACGCAATATAAGAGCCCAAAGACGAATTTTAATACAAATAATAGCTCTAAACAGCAGTTTTTGAGCCCTAGATCAACAACTATGTGATTTACATGAAAAAGTTAAAAGTAAAAGTTGTAGATCTAAAAAAAAATACCCTTTTGGGCATGAACGCTATATAAGAGGGCCTTCTATTTTCATCATCGCAAATTGTGTGATATTCTATAAACCAACTAATATTCACTTAAAAACAGAAATTATGCACTCTAGACCTCATTTAAACATCATACATTCCGTTAAAAGTTTCAATTTCGTGAATGACCGACTTTCGTATATCATCATCGAAGGAGCGTGGTATAATTACGTAGTTATTAACGTCCACTGTTCTACGGAGGACAAAGAGGAAGAAGTTAAAGATCTTTATTATGCAACTTTAGAGCAATTAATCGACCAATTCGCGTCTTACGGCACCAAAATAGTAGTGGGGGATTTCAATGCTAAAATAGGGAAAGAGAAAATGTTTAGGCCCACTATTAGGCCAAGCAACAGAGCATTTTAGCTTGACAAAATGAATAGCAGGACCGGACCAATGTCATTATGTCTGGAAATAGTTGCTGATAGTGGGTGCATAGTTTGATACTCCAATTTTCAATTCTTTTTTTTGTAATTAGCGATTATTTGTGAAAAAAAGCCATTTTTCGCGTTTTTTGCATATAACTTCGAAACTATTTATCCGATAGTAATACTGTCAACAGACGATATATAGAGAATAAATAGACGAATAAAATGCGACCTTGAACGTCCCGATCGGATAAATAGATTCCGAGAAAATCCAAAAAAACTATAAAACATGACGATTTTTCAAAAATTCATAACTTTGTTAATTTTTAATATGTAGTGCTGTTTTGGGAAAGAGGGGAAACGATATCTATAGATATAGTAGCGCGCCTGGCGCGCGCTGCTAATCTTTTCACTCGTTTATCTCTTCCCCCACTAATCGACTACTCGCTCGCGGACAACGGCTTCAGCACAAGTTCACATCGATTTTTCGACCGTTAGTAATCATCCTTTTAAAAAGGCGAGATGAGGTGTTCAAGTATTTTATCTATATTTTCCAAATTTTCAAAGAACGGGAGAATCGGATAAATACACGAGCATACAGCCCTCCGCAAAAAAAGGGTTAAAAATTTCAAATCGATATAACTCCGAAAGTATTCGTCGGACATAGTCCAGGTTTTGCACTATCAAAGAACATTTTAATACCCACTTAAATCCAGAAGAACAGAGCTACATATTAAAAATTAACAAAGTTATGAATTTTTGAAAAATCGTCATGTTTTATAGTTTTTTTGGATTTTCTCGGAATCTATTTATCCGATCGGGACGTTCAAGGTCGCATTTTATTCGTCTATTTATTCTCTACATATCGCCTGTAGACAGTATTACGATCGGATAAATAGTTTCGAAGTTATATGCAAAAAACGCGAAAAATGGCTTTTTTTCATAAATAATCGCTAATTACAAAAAAACGAATTGAAAATTGGAGTATCAAACTATGCACCCACTATCAGCAACTATTTCTAGACATAATGACATTGGTCCGATCCTGCTATTAATTTTGTCATGAAACATGTACTTTCTGATCTCTGTTGCTTGGCCTATATAGGCAAAGAAAGTCTGCACGAAACCAGCAACGATAACGGTATGAGGGTCATAAATTTCGCGGCCGCAAAAGATCTTATAGTCAAGACCACGTGCTTCAAGCACATGGATATACACAAGGCAACGTGGACATCGCCGGACAGGGCCACGCACAATCAAATCGATCATTTTCTTATTGATAAGAGGCGCCACACCAATGTACTCGACGTAAGGACTTATAGGGGGGCGGATTGCGACTAGGATCATTATCTAGTAGTGGCCAAATTAAGAGCCAGATTAGGAGCGGGTCAAAATAGTAAGCGAGCGAACAAAGTAGAAACCTTTGATATTGGAAAACTACGAAGCGGGGTAGAGCGAATCAAGTACCAAGTAGAAGTTAGCAACCGATTTCAGGTGCTCAAGGAAACGGATGCACAGACGGGAGTAGATGACGATCCGAACAGGTTATGGGGGGCTATCGAAAAAACTATAAAAGGGGCCGCGAACAAAGTACTGGGTAAGAAAAAAAGGCCGAAGAGCAAACCATGGTTTGACGAAGAGTGCGAACTCTGGTTTGAAAGGCGCAAGAAGGCTAAATTAGATAGCGTACACAATGAAAGCGGTAGGGCCGTAGAAGAATACCATGAAATAAAAAAGCAAGTGGGTGTGATTTACCGAAACAAGAAGCGCGAGTATTAGGAAGGGTTTTCAGAGTAGATCGCAGTTAATAAAAGATAAGGACGGGAACCTCGTGACAAGCGAAAATGAACTATTGAAATTATGGAAAGACTATTTCGATAAGTTATTAAACGTGCATGAAATATTCCGAGGAAATGGGAGACAAAATCCACACTGCTGAACTCCATATGGACGAACCGACCTACAAAGAAATAGAGGCTGCGATCAGAAAGCTAAAAAACAATAAAGTCGCAGGAAACGATTCTATACCAGCTGAACTACTTAAATATTAGGGCACCGCGCTTACATCTAAAATTTTTGATCTTGTATGTGCTATTTGGAGAAATGAAACAATACCAGAAAATTGGAATTCATCATCATACCGATCTTTAAAAAGGGAGATAAAACAGACTACAATAACTACCGGGGAATCTCACTTTTAGCTACCTGCTACAAAGTTCTGTCAAACGTAATACAGGCCAGACTCACACCATTCGCGGACGATATAATAGGAGATTATCAGTGTGGATTCCGGCGCAATAGGTCGACGAGCAATCAAATGTTTACCATAAGACAATTATTAGAGAAAAAGTGGGAATATTGCGAAACTATACACCAGCTATTTGTGGACTTTAAGAAAGCGTACTACTCTGTCAAACGAAGCAAAATGTATGAAATCCTAGTGCTCCTTTGCGTACCAAAAAAACTCGTAAAATTAATTCAAATATGTCTGAACGGAAGCACTGGAATGGTCCGAGTAGGCGGTAATGTATCCGAATCGTTCATGATACGCGATGGTTTGAATCAAGGTGACGGGCTTTCAACGGTACTCTTTAACTTGACGCTAGAGTATGTTGTTAGAAAAATGCAGGCTAGCGAGCTAGGCGCAACACTCAACGGAACAACGCAGATTTTAGGCTATGCGGATGACTTGGATATAGTGGGAGATAATGGTGAAACGGTGGCGAGAAACGCGGAAATCCTTATAAATGCGGCTAAAGACACGGGGTTTGAAGTGAGCAAATCGAAAACGAAATATATGATCATGGAGAAACTGGGCATTCGCGAAGGGATCTCAGAGTCGAAAATTTCACTTTTGAAAAGGTTATCGAATTCAGATATTTAGGTACAACTATAAATGATCGAAACGAAATTAAAGCCGAGATTAATAAGAGACTTCATTCGGATAATGCCTGCTTCTACGCTGTGAATCGATTACTTAAGTCAAAGCTACTGTCGAAAAATGTCAAAATAAGGATATATAGGACTATAATAATGCCTGTAATCTTGTACGGGTGCGAAACCTGGGCGCTCACTAAAGCGGAAGAAAATCGTTTTATGGTATTTGAAAATAAGGTTCTGCGGAAAATGTACGGGCCAAAGAAAGACGAGAAAACTGGGGAGTGGAGGAAACTGCACAATGACGAGCTACATAATTTGTACGCGTCACCAAATATTAACAGAATAATAAAATCACGGAGACTAAGATGGGCAGGGCACGTGGCAAGAATGGGCGATAATCGTACGGCAGCGCACATAATGAAAGGAAAACCGAAAACAACGCGACCTCTAGGTAGACCTAGACGAAGATGGGAGGATAACGTAAAAACAGACGTAACTGAAATTGGGCGGGAGGGCGCGATATGGATGGGATTGGCACAAAGTAGGGAAACGTGGAAGGCTTGCGTAGATGAGGCGATTAACTTTCGAGTTCGAAATGCCACTTAAAAAAAAAGACCTCATTTAAGGTCCTCCTTAAATTGTATGTATGGATATATGTGTGTATGTAAGATTTCTTGTAGCTCCGCCTTTACATTATCCGCCCATCTGCGTCTGGATCTACCGACAGGTCGCTCTGAATTAGGCATGCCCTTCAATATACGCGCCGCCGTATATTCGGCTCCCATTCTTGCTACATGCCCTGCCCATCCTAATCGGCGCGATTTTATTATCCTGCTAATATTCGGTGACGCGTATTTATTACATAGCTCGTCATTATACAGTTTCCTCCATTCCCCAGTATACTCATCTTTCTTCGGCCCATATATTTTTGTAGAACATTATTTACGATTACTCTAAAACGGTTTCCCTCCGCTCTAGTGAGGGCCCACGTTTCGCACCCATACAAAATTACCGGTAATATTATTGTTCTGTATATATAATTATTGTAACGTTCTTGGACAGCAGTCTCGACTTTAACAAGTAGCTCATCGGATAGAAGCATGCATTACCTGGGTAGAGCCTTTTATTTATTTCGCATTTCATCCTGTTTTTATCATTTATAATTACGTCTTTTTCAAAGTAAAGATTTCCTACTTTAAGGTCACATTCCCCTTCGCACGAACGTAATCTATCCATAATCATGTATTTTGTTTTTGACTCTAGCTTACTTCTAGCCCTGTATCTTCAGCGGCTTTTATAACAATTTCTGCGTTTCTCGCGACGGCTTCGCTATGATCCCCTACCATATCTAGGTCTTTTGCGAATCCAAGAATCTGCGTTATACCGTTGAGCGTTGCTCCCTAATCGCTGACTTGTATTTTTCTAACTACATACTCTAGGGTTAAATTTCAGGCAACCTTTGAAAATCCGTCGCCTTGTTTTAGACCATCGTGAAACTGTAAGGATTCAGATAGACTTTGCCTACTCGAACTTTTCCTCTACTGCCGTTTAAACATATTTGAATTAATCTTACAAGTTTATTAGGACCCCGAAATGCACTAAAATTTGGTGCTTTTTTGATCGCTTAACAGAGTCGTACACTTTTTTTAAATCTATAAATAGCATATGTATAGCTTCGCAGAATTCCCATTTTTTCTCTAATAGCTGTATTATGGTAAACATTTGACTGGTTATCGACCTGTTACGCCAGAATCCACACTGATAATCTCCCAATATATCTTCTGCGAGTGGGGTAAGCCTGGCCTGGATTATATTTGACAGAACCCTGTAACACGTTGGTAACAGGGAGATGCCCCTATAGTTATTACAGTCGGCCTTACCCCCATTTTTAAAGAATCATATATTGTTAATAATAGTTAGATGAGCAGCGCGAATATTATACAGTGACAACCGAAATATTCATCATATAATGTAATATCATATATTCAAATACACTTCAGCCACATTTCTCAAAATCTCGTTCAATTAAATTAACGTACTTTGAAACACTGAAGCCTCGAGCCTTACGGACGTATATGGAGAGATTTTTTACATTAATTCATTCTATTTTAACAACTTTAACAAAAAATTATCCGTACTTTACTTTAATATTTTATAATAATGTAATGTCAACTAAAAGGATCGTACTTTCTATAATAATTAGCCGAATAAACTAATAAAAATTTCGAAACGAAGAAAGATGATAAGTCTCCTTCACAATGTAAAACTTATACCGAAAAATATTTTACAAACACCAATTCTTTACCTGAACGTCAAGGGTACAAGAGATTCTAATCATCTACATTTTTTAAATAATCGCAGACTACGAACATGTGACTGGGCCCAGCACCCGTTAGTGAGCTTTCTCATACTAGCGAATGAATATTCTTACTTTTAAATAGGTTGATGAGCGGTCATAAAGCAATTATTTTATTGATCTAAGCCATAGACATATAAGAATAGTCTGCGCGAGCGAGCCGAGAAATCGCCAGTGCGATAGAAAGAGACAGCTGCTCCCATGGGATTGTAAAGGTGTGGATTGTGGTGAATAATAATCGCTATAATAAATAATTAAACACAATTAAAATAGAGCAAATATAAATTCCCTATTTATATTTTTCTTTATTACCCTATAAATCAAATAATATATAAATAAAAACGCTATATACGTCTCGCGGCGCAGATCCACAATCTCTTGAAAATCGCATATTATCTATCCTAAAATGTAACAAAATATATCGCCGCAATGCACACACATTCACATACACACATACCTGAGCTTTCCTCTTCAACTTGGATGCGGTGCAGGTTGCTGTTTTTGCCGTAGCTGGCCCTCAGCGTTGCGTTGGAGCGACGAAAAGCTGAGATGTTGTAGCCCTTGATGACGCTGCTTCTACGAAAGCCACAACTGAGATTCCTGGACGTCTCCAGATGAGCTCGAGCGCAGATGCCAGAGATCCGAGATTATGCACCCTAATGCTCACTAGTCCACACAGATGACTTGTATGGCACCGCAGATTACTTGCAGAGACAAATATAAAATGCAAGAATGCCCAAGAATGATTCGGGCACAGAGAGAGAATGAAAGGGAGATGCTCGGCCCTAGGCCAAGCGATAGCGAGTGATCCTTCGATCTTAACTCTTCGCCAAATCTCGAGTGCTGGCGTCATTTCAGCCTTTGAAGATTAAAATTTCTGGGAATGTTCACTAGTAAGTGTGACAACATTCGGAACGGCGAGATTCAATGTTGGCATTTTCTCAGAAAATTGTGTCTCTGATTCACTCTCCTTTTTCTCTCTTTCATCGTTAGATGTTCGCTCTCTCCCTTTTTCCTCCTCTCTTAGAGGATACCATTACAGGATACTCTGTCGCTCTCGCGCATGCGTGAGCCACCCACAGCAGACTTTGTTCATATTGCGGTGTAAAATGCATGATTAAACAAGGTCAGAGGGCCCCATGCGTGCAGCTTTCTTTTTCTATCCCACGAGCGCGACCACTTACAAGCTAGCTCCATGACTTCCGCGGTCTATTCTTATATGTCTATGATTAAAGTACATGTATCATGTACGCGCACGCCTGTGCGAGAGCTTAATGAGTTGTGCACATTGCATAGCTGCGGTAGATTTGAGTTTTCATGTATACACTATACTGCGTGAGTAAAGCAATGGCTAGTTTCTGAGAGCTGCGGGTAAGCTACTCAGTCGTTGCTGGGAGTATAACGCAGTGGGTATCTCGATCGAAGTACATGTATCATCGGCGCGTGGAGTCTCGGTGCTGAAGGACGAAACATTCAGAAGTGGCGCCATCTCTTCCATGAAAAATGTACCATCGACTTGGTCGGTAAGCCTGCAATTTCCATTGAACGCTGGCCGCCCCCTGTCTATAAAGCAGATTTTACTCAACGGGTAGTTGGCGCAGTAGCTGCTCTGGCGCACTAACCACTCTGGCGTGGTAGCCGCTCAGCTCCTACTACTAACAAATGTTTAATATCAGCAACAATTTCGCGTAAAAATTATGTATATTATATACACATTCAATTTTTATGCGCGCAGTAGCTCGACTCCTTATGTGCCCCAAATATCTAAATTTAAAATAAACTTTTAGGTTCCGGCCGTCATCTTTATCCGTCATTTTCAATTACAATTTTCGTATACACATTTGTAACATAACTGGGATGGACCTTATTTTTCGTTAAAAAGACAAGCCTGTGTGCCTGAAAGAAATGTTATGTTGCAGGCCTGGGTTAATAACAAAAAAAAATTTTGTTGAGTCCAGAAACTTTTTTTGTTTAAAAGCAATCATTCTGAAAAATGTGTACAGTATAAAGATTTAGTAATATCCTAAATTTTACCGTTGTAAAATCACAAAATCTTAATCCTGCATGTCACAATAAATCGTTATTTTTAATACCATATTTATTAAAGGAACTTTGTTCCTCACAAGATTCTTGGTGACATGATAAACGAAAATTCTTTTATCGACGGTTCGAATCTATTATCGATTATTCGTTTTTCGCAGTCAATTATTTCTTGAATACAATAGATTGTACGTACGTTTGCGAAATTTGAATATCTCATATATAAACTAAATAAAACGAAAAACTGTAATGTCGGTATCCGGCATCCCCTTAAGCCGTGAACAAACCTAAGATCTTAAAGCTACGCGTCACAATCAATTCGCATTGTCAATACCATATTTATCTGATAAATCTTGTGACGTGCACGATTAAAGGTGCGAATTTTCTTATCACCGTTATAAGGTTCTAATGGACACACAACGTTACATAAACAAATATTTACTGATTAATAATTAAAGTGAACTATTTCTTCAAGAACTATGAAGCGAAGAAATAATTTCTTCCGACTTATATAGGTGAGCATTTTTGTAGCGTCATAATTATTAAAAATCTGTAAAAAAAATGTTCAAAGTTAAATCAAGAATTTGTGTTATAATAGGTGAGATTCTTTTAGAGTCACATTTATTAAAAATATATAAACAAATGTTATAGCAAGGAAAATGAAGGATATTTTTATAAATTATTGATCGAAGCCGAAATGCTAGTTAATAATTATTTTAAAAGGTATCTTAACTTTTCCTTCAAACATTTATTTATAAACTCTTAATTATTATGGGAGAGTAATACTAGGAGAAGTAGTTCACTTCAATTATTAATAAGTAAGGATTTGTCCGTGTGTCGGTTAGAATCTTATCATTGTAAAATTTAAAAGCGATCTTTAAAATCTTCACATGAAATTGTATTATTACATAAAAATTAAGAATATGCGTAACAAAAAAGTTATCCGTTTCGATTTTAGTAAATATCAAAAGGAGTCAAATAACCCCCAGATCAAAAAATTTCGTTTATCGAGTCATCTACAATGGTGAACGTCGCAAAGTTCATCCAATGAATAAGGTATTGACAATGGCAATAAATCAAAACGCGAAGGATTAAAATTTTGAGGTTATACACTGCTTAAATTAATGATATTAGCAAATATTAACCGTAAAATAAAGCTTTAGAAAATGATTACTTTTTAAGACACATTTTTACAAACATATGAAAGGGAAGGAAAGATCCGTACGTTGCCGGTTAAATGTTTTTTATTTTTAAAATAGTCTGTAAATATTTTTCTATAAAGAAACGATATATTACATCTTTACACTATCAATAAATAATTAGACCAATTTTCTAACAATTTTATAGATCTTATCACTCCGAATTTTATACGTGTTGTTTATACGGGAAACTCAAACTTTGTAGTAATGAGAACAATTAAATCACTTGAAATCGTTTTAAATTGTTGTTTATTCGTAATGGAAGGGCCTAATGTATCCAATTTTTCATCAATATATTTTCATGCTATATTGAAAATAAAAAACATTCAGTTGGTAACGTGAGAATCCTCCTTTCACGTTCACATTCTCTTACGAAATCTACAATAAAAAATATTTCTAGTTCAAATATTTTTACTTTTTCTATTTTAATGCTCGATCGATTTAATAATATATATATATATATATATATATATATATATATATATATATATATATATATATATATATATATATATATATATATATATATATATATATATATATATATATATATATATATATATATATATATATATATATATATATATAACAATTTAATGAATCGATCGAGCATTAAAATATAAAAAGTAAAAATATTTGAATTAGAAATATTTTTTAATGTACATTTATATATATATAATTATAAAAAAATAAAACTGTGTGTAGCTTATAAGGACGATTCGAATGACTACTTGTAACAAATCGCGATGGCACAGTCAGTAGGACGCCCGCTTCTGATGCAAGGTGTCCGGTTCGATTCCCCACAAAATCGTTTTTTTTCTTCAGATAACACATTTATCATTGATGAATGCGAAAAAATTATGATTATAAGCGTGCAATGAGAGAGTTATATGAAATGTAAATAATATGTAAAATTATTAGCTAGTGTAAAAAAAATAATAATGATTAATTGCAAATCTTTACATTAAATTTCATGTGCATGTAATGAATTCCATGTGGATGTACTGGAAGCATATTTCCAATAGGTACATTAAATTTTGTTTATGTACATCTCACTTAAATTTAATGTACACGTCCATTTAATTTAATGTACATGTCCATTTAATTTTATATTCTCTTACATTAAATGTAACGTAAAATTTTTATGTTTAATTGAAAATCCTTTACATTTAATTTAATGTAAATACATTAAATTTTAATTACATCATTGAAAATAAATTAATGTATTATATCTATTTTTAACAGTGTAGTCATTTATCCATTTTTATGAAAATTAATGAATTATTAATCATGAACTTTCATAAATACGCATGAATGCCTATGACCATGTTTATATATCCGCGGTCAAGTTTCAGGCATAGATAATGATGAATGATTCTACACAAACATGTACAAATTGAAAAAATTTGAGCATTATCTTTTATGATCATGGATGAATATTCATGATAATTCATAATAATTCAAGATGGTTCACGAACCCACCTAAAATCCATTTTTTCCTGGGCATACTCAGTACATGTTTTGCTATACCATGAACTAGGATATTTTTAAGGTGGCTTCGTCGTATTTTCAAAATCCATCGTTAAAAAAAAATAAAAATCTCACTGAAAGGGTACGTTTTAAGCATTTTATTAAAATGTTGGTTAATTGGAGTTGCCAGGTTAATTGAAGAGAAAAGAATGTTTGAAATTTAATCTTTTAACACATTTGGCAAAATTAGAATTTATGCCTATGCTACTAAAAAAATTATGATTTCTTTGTAAAACTACCAAGAGATTATAGATTGGTATTTAAAGAATCTGATTAATTATCGTAAAAATCCGGCTGCCAGCCAAATATAAAAAATAATCAATGAAATGCTAAAATGAGTGTATTTTTGTATGCATATAAATGCGTATTGTTATTATTTTTTATATATTATGACATATATTTAGATCAATAAATATGATAATTAATGCTGAATTATTTTCATTAAGATTGTGTGGGTTATTAGAAATTAAAATTGTGTTCCCTTCACGGGGCCCCGCGTAGATGCGGGAGTACGCGTCGGAGCCACCTTAATCCGTTAACAAATGCCAATTTGTAATGCAAAAAACCGGTATGTTTTTCTCTAAAATTCTAACACTTTTTTTCAAAACACTCCATTTTTTGTTCATTTAAAATTTTTTTTCTATATCCTAGTTCATTGTATAGGAAATATTATTTAGTTTAACGTCTTTTATGATATTTTTACTTGAGGCACTCTGACGTCACTTACAGCTGCAGCGGCGGGGCCCCTTTTTTGTAAAGCTCCGAGAAATGTCTCACATCTCAAGTATGAGTCAATATTTTGATGTGAGAAAATCTTTGTAACTGTATGAAATAATGCTAAATATAAACCCAAAATTTCAATGCATTTAGCTTAATAGCTTTTTTTGTTTAAATCCCAAAAAACCAAGAGTAAACAAAAATACAAAACCATGAAAAACATATATGTCAAATAGGGTACATCCTGTTGATAAAAGTAAAATAAAATTAAAAACTAAATAAATATAATGTAATAAATATTTTTATTATCTCCTGCGATGCAATTTATGTATAAAAGATTATTTTTCTTCAGTGATAAATCAAAGGTAAATGTACTTTGCAAAATAAATTTTTACATGCACAGACATAGCTAACTAGAGCATAAACAAGTGTGAAAGTCCGCGTGATTAACAATAATAGGTAGATACTAGGAATCGATTATGAGAGAGCGAAAGCCCAGATAACGAAGATAAGATCTTGGAAATTTATAAAAGTGGAAAAATTGATCGACCACTGAATAGTTGCGAATTCACGAATATCTTTAACGGTAGGTTTCTATGTAATGACTTCGATGGGACTGCGACTTTTTGCGCTGGTTTGCATTTTGAGCGTTTGCGCTCTGCCTATTCGTAAGTAGAGATTTCTTTATATATTTCTAAATTCCCAAAATTGATTTTTATTATGTAATAGATTTTTTATAATTCGAAACTTTTTCAATTTTTTATCTTACTCAAAATAAAGCTTATTCTATTCTATTCTAATCGTAAGAGAAATGTATATTATATTTTATATAAAGCAGGGTTGAAAACATCATATACTCTCAATTCAAAATTCTGAGAATTTATTATAATTCATGAAAAACAACAATGATCTGCCTATTTTTTAATTTCTCAAGCGTATATAACTACTGAAATTCACGGATTACAATGGTTTTGAAAATTTGTCAGCCGTTTGTCGTATACTATCCATAAATCCAAAATATTAATTTATTTGTAAAGGCACTATATAACTTATTTGACAACATCTTCAAGATTTGAAACTGTGCTAGCAATAAATATTATACTCTTCGTCAATTTCTATTTTGGTTTTTAATGTATCATCCATTTCTTCAATAATATTTACTTTATGACTGATATTCTAACAATTAGATTCGAGGCACATTTTATCAATCGGAATGACTATACGTGACACAAATCCCTAATAGAACAAAATGTATATGAACGTTTTAAAACTGTTGTTTAAAAAATCCTTATATTGTTTTTAAAAAATAGCTAGATAACCGTTTTATAGACATTTATAAACGTTAGAGATTTCCATACATTGATCAGCAGACAGAACTACGAAACATTTTAGAAACGTTTTAAAGTGTTATTTTATAACTTTAATACGCGTAACTAAAACAGAAATATTTAATTAACTGTAAAATTATTACAGTTAAATTAACAGTAATATTTCATTACAAACGTTTTAAAATCGTTTGTAATTAAAACAGTATTTTTTTAACGTTTTGAAAACGTTTTTAAAACGTTTAAATTAACGTATTAATTAAAGTTATAGCATAACGTTTCTAAAACGATTTAAAATGTTTTGTAATTCTGTCTGCTGACCAAAGTGCGGACATATCTAACATTTATTAAACGTTTTTAAAAAGTTTTCCTAACAAATTTTTCAAAACTTTATAAGGTATTTGGAAACAACGTTGTTAAACTGAATTACAAAACCAATATAAAGATTATAATTCTACTGTAGGGGAGACCAGGGTGAGATGGCCACACTGGTGTAAATGGGCATTCCTTATATTTCCAAATATTCTTACTCTTTTCTGTGCACTTTTGTAATATATAGGGTAGACTGAGGTAGATAATAAGAATGTAAAATAAAATTGTAAATACTTTGGGCTTAAATACTGTGTCGTAATAAAAATCTATAATTTACTTCTTACCATGAAAATAGCGGTTTCTAAAAACGTTGGGATATAACAAGACACATATTTACTTTTTGTACCATAACTTTGTTGAAATAAACGACAAAGAAGACAGCTTACTCTGATCTCGATAATGAATCAATAATATATAATTGCTAACAGATTTAAAAAAGGCTAATTTCATTAATTTTAAATCTAAAATATAGACGGAGAATTGGCTTCGTTAAGTTCATTATTCAATTTTGACTTTAGTTTAAAAATATACCTTAAACATAAGGCTTAAATTACTTCGTAACACTTATTAAAATAAATATGTCCTAATTTTTTATGTAAATAATTTATCCAATAACTTGAAAGTACGCCAACACAAGGGAATTTATTTTGTATAAAATATAAATAAGTTTTTTTAAACAAGCTTTTATTTTATACTAAAAACAAAAAATAATTTTTAAACTATCCCAACTTCAAGCTATTACTAATAAGAATAAAAGCGTGGGGTGCTTAACAATAATTTCGTATAGCTTCTGCAAATCTTGTAATTATTCCAGGATTATAGTAAAATCTAAATAATTAGGATTGATAATAATTTGATGATGAAAAGTGTACTTGAATGTAGTACAACCTATTGTAGTTTATGTAAGAATTATAGTTTAATATATAATTAGATCAAATATAAAATTAATGAAAGTTACAGTTACATGTACGGTGACTGTACCGATAAGGTGACTGTAATATGGTCCCTGTACCAAGTTTGGCCCGTCACGGCTATCCTACCTATTACGCAATTTAGCCGGTAGATATCTAACGGATTATGTATATGATATCAAAAGAAGCTATGTCATAGAAAAATTTACCCAGGGAAGCAAGATTCGTATCTAATGACCACTCTTAGAATTTTTATTTAATTTGTAAATAATAATATAAATTATATTGTATTTAAATATTATATGCTTTCTATATGTTATTTACATCCGCAGAAATTCGCGTAGATCTTACAACGAGCGACAAAGATGATACTAGATTCTATCTGTCCAAAATGCCTAACTTTATTTAAATTAATAATAGTATGTTATGCATGTATCATATATAGACATATATGGTAAAATATGGAAAACATGTATGGGCATATGTGGTCATATATGATCTTATATTGCTATATATGGATATTTATCAACTTTGCGTCTATATAGACATATATGGCTATATAAGATCATATATTAGCATATATGGACATATATAGCCAGGTATGGTTATATATGAAATCTTATTTACAATTATTATGCATATATAGTCATATATAACCATAAATGGTTAAATATGATCATATATGTTTATATATGATCATATATGTCCATATAATCAAATATATGATCATATATGGATGCATGAAATAATTTTTTTTACAGTAATGACTATATATGACCATATATGATGCCCCATATATGGCCATATATGAATTTTGCGACTATATGGACATATATGATCATATTAAATCATATATGGACATACTTGCATGTATTTCGTATTTGAGTTTTTGAAATAAGGCTTGAAAAACTAGACTGCAGACAGTTCTAGTGCCACTTTTGGATGTATCATGCGGATGAGAACATTCAATCTGACGGACTAAGCTTTCATATTTTTATATTATAAATATTTTCTTTTAATAAATATAAGTTTTAAAAAATTAATTTCATGCATCCATATATGGGTATATATGGTCATACCTTGATTCACGTTACGGTATAAATAAAATTCCGTATATAATCCGTATATAATGGGTATATATGGTCATACCTTGATTCACGTTACGGTATAAATAAAATTCCGTATATAATCCGTATATAATGGGTATATATGGTCATACCTTGATTCACGTTACGGTATAAATAAAATTCCGTCATATATGGCTATATATAATCATATGTAGCTAATATGATGTATGATTATGTATCATTCTATATAGAAGCATACTAAATTGCAAATGAAATTCCATATATAACCACGTATGATACGGCCATATATGCTCGAATATGATCTTACATAGCCATATATGGCTATACAGACGCAAAACTGATATATGGCAATATATGGCTTTATATGATCAATATGACCATACATGCCCTTGTATGTTTTTCATATATGGTCATATATGACCATATATGTCTATATTTATATGATTTTTTCCCGGGATTTATTACAAAAAATATATTTTTAAAAGGGCCCGAAAGTCAATTGAGGATTAAAATTTTCCGTCTTGCTTTTACCGATCGAGTAGTGAATAATTATTTATAATTATAAAATTACGTATATTTAACTAAAACCAAACTCGCTAGCCCTTCATGAGTAGTAATACACCTCTCAACAAAGTTTCATACGTTTAAATCAACGGCACCCAAAAAAATTATTGGAATGAAATGTTGACGAAGTTTCATTCCAATAATTTTATAGGGTACCGTTGATCTTAACGTCCAAAATGTTGTAGAGAGATGTATTACTACTCAATGAAGGGTTAGCGAGTTTTGGTTTTAGCTAAATATACGTAGGTTGGTTTATAAAATAAATATTGTATGGTTCGGTCAGTAATTCAGGGAATTGACTTTCGAACCCCCTTAAAATAAAAATATCAAAACTTAGCCCGTCAGTTTGAGTGTTATCATCCTCATGATACATGCAAAATTTGGCACTAATGCTATCTGAAGACCAGTTTTTCAAGCCTTATTACAAAAACTAAAATCGGAAATTCATGTAAGTTATATATGTTTATAGCAATTTCATGTCTAAGTTGTAAAAACATGATTTTTATATGAGTGCGTAAATTTTAACATTACGTACACTGTATCGAAAAACAATATTTTATTTAGGTTGAAACCAAAAAAAGTTTTTTCTAATTAAAGTGGGAAAGTCATTTGGGGATAAATAGCCACGCTGAAACGGGGCTCAACGGATATATGCTTAGTATACGTTTACTTTACAAATTTCTTATCTTTCAATTCTATATGGATGATTGTACTCAAATTTGGGCGTAAATATATATATGTATATATATATATATATATATATATATATATATATATATATATATATATATATATATATATATATATATATATATATATATATATATATATATATATATATATATATATATATATATATATATATATATATATATATATATATATATATATATATATATATAAAACAGTGTAGTATTAATGCAGCTTTAGGTATATCATAAAATCAAATTATTGATAATTCGAACATCAAATACCTATTTGTAAACATTTTTTGTCTTAAACAGTTATTTTTCTATCTATTATGACGGAAAAGGGGTTATCAGTTGAGCTCCGAAGCTGTGCCCATCAGGCTCAACGGGCACAATGGATGTTTTTACGTCTCAGGTTCTCACTTAAAAATTAACGTTTGTTTTTGTCTTAAATCAAGTGAAATTTGCGGTTGAATAGTTGAAGAACATAAATTCGTTGCAGTGATGTCGTTATTGTTTATTAATAATGAGATTGATTGCATTAAAAGAACTATGCTCATCTCGCCACGATCTCCTCTATATTGTAAGATAAATACAAAGCGAAAATTATACTCATTAGGAATTTTTGTTAAAAGCAATTTTATAAATCAATTATTATTATTATTATTATTATTATTATTTTAACTAAGAAAGATAAATATACAAAATGTATGACTGAACAGAAAAAAAAAATTAAATAATTAAGTCGCGTGATTTAAATAACTTAATTAACTCAGGAAATTTCCTGCCTAGAAGCAAAATAATCATAAAATTCATTGAACGAAATTCTAGATGCCAAAACGAAGAACTGTACACTGAACCTGAAGAAGGACCTGCGCCCAGGCCACCCGCTGATCCTGAAAGCGGACGCGCCGGAGTTCCTCTATCCAAGCGCCGCCAAACTCAGTATCCCCGTAAATGCTACCATACTGCGCATAGCTTGTCCGGCGGGCTTCATTCTCGTTAAATCAAAGCAAACGAATCACAGCGTAGCAGCTGTTGAGTGCACCAGCAAGGGCAAGTTCCACTTTGCCGGGGACAACGAGACTGCTGTGCCTTTTCAGGTATATATCATATGGGATAGAGTGATTCGTAAAATACCGTATGTAAAAGTAATTATTATATTATGTGGTAAAGTATTTATAAAATTTTATATGAAATCACTGATGAAATCTCAACGAAGGCATTAATGATATGTTAGATAAAGTAGTTTATGATTAAACTACTTTAATTTCATTTAACGTTATTTAAGATAACTTGTGAAATAATTAACAGACTCTCAAACGAAGTTTATGATATAATTATAGATAACATTATTTATGAAATCTAATAATATCATTGATAAATTTAAATGATGACATGATAATATCATAGATATATCATTGATAAAATTGTAAATGCAGTCTTTAATGTAATCTCAGATACATGTACACTATCACGGACCTAGTTCTGGATCAGAATTCAATTGTTGATCACTTTGTATAATAAATCATTATAATTAATTGTGGCAATAAAAATCAATTAGGATCCAGGTTGGTCAAGAATTTCTCCCCGGAGAAATTGGAGTGATCAAGCTTTTTTATGATTCATTTTTAAACGATATTTAGTAATCATCTATTTTTGTTCTTAATACGGACAACATGTCAAAACAAAGTCAGACTGTTAATACTTACTTAGTCAAAATGTTATTACTAAAAATGTATATACTTTTTTTTTATAAGATCATAAGAGAATGCTAACTATTCTAAAGACCTTATCATACTCTTATAAAACTGTTTTAGATAGTTATATAGATAAGATCATTTTAGATCAAGAACTAGGTCCGCGATTGTAAATTCTCAGATTTATAAAATCTTAGATAAAATCATTGATGAATTCTAAGACGAAATAATTGATGAAATCACTAATGAGTTCAGCAAAGACATCTAAGATGAAAT
This sequence comes from Gastracanthus pulcherrimus, assembly GCA_949152435.1. Taxonomy (NCBI): domain Eukaryota; kingdom Metazoa; phylum Arthropoda; class Insecta; order Hymenoptera; family Pteromalidae; genus Gastracanthus; species Gastracanthus pulcherrimus. The sequence goes on from OX424572.1 coordinate 44,430,703, forward strand.
AATTGAATAATCTTGGATAAAGACATAATTCAAATATTAGATACTTTGGGATGGCACAATACCTAAAATCTTGGACAACTTTTAAGATAAAATCTCAAATAAAATTCTGAGCAAAATCTCTGTTAAAACTAGAGTGAAATTAAGAAATCTCAGATGAAATTATACGAAGTGATTCTTATAAACAAGCAAAGACTGTTGTAAATAAGAAATGTTCTTAAAATAAATCAACTTTAATGAAAAACATTTAAGATACATTGTATTTAAGACCATTCCTCTCAATTGTATATATTACAACCTCTGCTCCCTAGATCAAAGACTTAAAATGCAGTGTCGGTGCCCAATCAATTTCCCGCCTCCTACCTGGTAATAACTCGACGAGCTTGACTCACGCTGAGATTGGTCTACAATTGACCGTCATCAACGGCAACGTGACGGAAACTCAGTTCATAGCCGCAATCGAAGAAACAGTATCTGGTGTGCTGCCGCAAAGTGGACTGGTGAGGTGGTCGAGAACACTCGTAGCCCCGACGATCCTCCAGCGCGAGGTATTAAAGATCGTGCCTGCCTACAGAAAGGGCGAGTTCTTCAATGATCTGGACTTGGATGCGGCCTACGTGAGGGCCAACCAGAGGACAAAGTTCTTAGAGATTTTCAATGATACGGCCCTGGTCGACAAGTATCTGCCAGAGACCGGTGAGTCTGATGTGTGAAAATTCAAATTTGTAGAATCGATTTAGATAATAATTGAATGGGGGTAAAAATTTTGAAAAATAAACATTGGAAAGTATAAAATTACGAAAGTTAAAGTTTTAAAATTCAGATTAGGAAATAAAATAATTCCCAAAATGAAAATTTGGAATTTAAGATTTAACGAAAGGGAAAAACATAGAAAAAATGTGAGTATGAGAGAAACTTATTTTGAAAAAATAATTAAATGGAAATAGTATATACTTTTGAAAAATTAAGATTGTAATTTTCTATTTTTATTGAATTCTTGAAAATTTCTATTAAAATAATGATTAACCTTCTATTCAAAAAATTGTTATTTCAAATTTTATTATTTAAAAATATATAGTTTATAAAATTTTGTTTTCTTAATTTTATACTTTCATGAATTAATTTTCAAAATTTCTTTTTTCATATATTTTATCTTTCCAATACATTTGTTTTCCTAAATTAACATTTCCATAAATTTAAATTCAAAATTTTTTTCATTTAAAATAATATTTGTCAAAATTTTTACTTCCCCTGAATAAAGCCACTATTTTGATAAAAACAGTGTTTTTTCTCTAATTTTCTTTTTAAATTTTAATTTTATCCTGGCGCACACCAAATTAATGAATCCGACTAAAATTTTAGGAGAATATTCTTCAAGGTATTTAGAATAAAAGTGTGCGTTTTGTTCTTGAAATTGTTTTGAACAACTTTAATATTAAAAACCATTACACGTAAAATTATTGTAAAAGTAGTGTGTTTTAAAGCAAAATCATAAGTGAATAATGTTTTATTTTTCTTAAATTATCAATAAATTATTAAAAATTTCAGCCGGGTTTAAAAATTAGTTGTGTGCCATGGTGACTTTCCTTTTAACCCTACTTTTATTCAAATTTAACACATTTCCTAGGATAACTCTAAATCTAAGAAAGGTAAACTGTCGAGAATTTTTAAGTATAAACTTCATAATACCAGTACAAATATGATATGTAAGTATCCGTTCATAAAAATCAAAACTGTAAAAAAAATTGATTTTACTAGAGAGCCACCTTTACACAATTATCCACTGGGACCTTATGCAAAACTTACGTAGGATCTAAAAAGTAAATTGCATCAGAACCCCTTGTATAATCCCGCATAGATCATAGAATTCCTTATTATTATCATGTGGATTTCCATATTGACTGTATTTGTGACTTTATTTTTAGGTATATTCCACAGATTATAGCATCGCAAATATTTTCTTAATTTTTCCAGGCGATAAGTATTTCGTACAGGGCCAGCTGATCACAGCCGATGATCTGTTCTATGATGCACAGCAGGAGGCTGCTTACGTCTACGACAACGTGCTGCCGGTCTGGCAAAATATTAATGGTCCCGGCGGCAACTGGCGCCTCGTCGACGACTTGGTGCGTAGTCACGCCAGTATCAGCAAGGAGGGTATCAAAGTCTGGTCAGGCGGATACCAGCAACTCAACCTCGAAGATGCCGCGGGTAATATCAAGTTTATCACCTTGACGAACGGAGTCGAGGTGCCACAGGTATGCATAGCCGATACTTTACGACTGTCAAAACAATGTTGCTGGAAGAAAATAGAAGCAATCTTGATCGAATTGAAGTTTATGTGTTTAAATTAAGTATAATTATATGTTAATTATATGTTAATCGGATAATTACCGGATAATCACTTTATGACAAGGAATTACTTACAATAATGAAGATATTCATTTATTAAGAATCGTGAATTTGAATATAGGTAGATGAAAATTTCTTAACAGTTATGGCCTCATCACTTGATTCGCGTAATATCATAAACAGGTTCTTATTGAAGTGTCTGGAGATTATCTTAATACTTCTATGACCTCTATGTCACTATATTTCAGCCGTAGTCTTTTTTTGCCACAAGCATAGATTTACAGGATAATAATCTCTTGTACTTTATCTGTGTCTCTTAGTCGTATACAAGACTGCTCTAAATGTTAACAAATTCTTGTTTTTCTTCTTTCATTTCAGAAAATGCATAAGACACAAAAACGCATCATTTTTTATAGTCATTCATTTAAAAATTTTACTACTATTTAACATATACTAGTTAACAAATTCCACCATCAAAATAGTATACAAATTGTTATTTTTCTATGCTGTATTATATATAGGTACAGATGCAGTATTGTAAAAATAAATGATGTCATTATTAAATCATTTTTAAAAAAATCACAATAATAATACTTTTAATATAACATTATCTTTGGATTCTTTCGTGCAATATAATGCGTAAAGTTGGCTAGAAGTGTAGAATAGTAAATCTCATATATAATAATTCTTAATATCTACAAGAAAAAGCACAACAATAAAGCTTATCGATGTCGCGAAGTTAGAGCGAGTTTCTCGCACATGCATAGTCGACCCTGAATGAATCACAGTTCCGAGATGTTCCGCATTCATAGTGCCGGGAGTTTCACAGTGCCGGGAGGTTTGACTGTACTAAAGTATAACTAAAAAACTAATAAAGTAAAAATCCAATTTCGCAGGTTTGATGGTCTTCTTCTTGTATTGTCAGTGCAAAATCACGGATTATGAAAATTTGGAATATAAATTATACGTCAAAAGATTTTTCAATTATTAGACGGATAGAAACAATCTTAAGCAAAATGATTATCAGAATCTTTGAAAAAATATAACGATAAAAGGAAATTAATTATTTCGAGTTTCAGATCAAATTATCTTCATTACAATATTGTCTAAAATATTCAAAAATTATTTGCTAAATGAAAAAAAGAAACACTTTCTAAAAAACTGAATATCTACATCACAGTATTTTTAGAGCACAAATTATGTAAATGAACTATTTGCACATGTCTTCAAATACAGCTCCCTTGTTCATTACATGAATCATAATACATAAATTCAAATTTTACCGATTATATTTAATTCTATTCGTCCCAAAACACTCTTTTTTTTCCATTTTCGTCCGTAGTTCCTGTACAAGTACGTGCACGATCCAGCGGCGAACAGCGGCCTTGTCTTCGTCACGCTGAACAATCCGCACTTGGAGCGCGCTACCATTCGCGACGTAATCTGCCAGAAGTACAGCGCCTGCGACGTGCTGCACCCGGAGTTCCTGGACCCGGCGCGCGGTATGACCTACTGCTGCCGGCTCGAGGACTTCCGATACCAGGCGATCCTCTTCGGACTGCCCAGCTTCCCCGACGCCAAGCCTCTGATCTAATCGCGTATTTGTTATCGAAAATGTAAAAGAGTATTAACGCTGTGTGACTTATGCTTCAAAATGTATGCTAATGATATGATTGTAAAGGATTGTAAGATGGAAATATGCTATTATATTATATTTAACAATCTCAAAAACAACATTTTTATTCCGCCATATTAGATATGCTATTTTAAGTTTGTAATATTTACTGCGCATGCATCATCAGCCACCTCGAAAACCCATATGCAAGAAGTCTTGGTCATATTATACAAAATACCACGTAAACTAAAAGTTAGTTTGAACATTACTAAAATATTATAATATATAATGAAATAATATAACGATAAAACATATTCAACTTAAACATATTTTTCTACATCTTTCTCGTATATATTTCACAGAGTCGCTGTCATTTATTACACAATTAGAGAATTCATTTTTATCTCTGTTACACTTGATACATTCATTCGCAATTAGCAATGACCACTTATTGAATAATATACCGAATACGGAAAACACGATTATTTTAACTAGAGGGCATAATATAATATACCACCAGGTGCGAAAGGGTAAAAAATATAACAGATAATAAATTACTAGAATTATGATTTTATTATGCTGAAACTATTATAATTAAGTAAAAATTTTATTGAATTGTATTTACAGCCTTCGAGTTGAAAAGTTAAAAAAGAATTTTAATCACGTAGTGGAGAGAAGCGACTATGTTCGCACGTCACTATGTAGAATATTTTTTTGTTTTTCATATTAAAAGTTATCTTATTTGATTTAGTTATTATTATTTAAATCAACAACTTTTCGCAAAAGCTATGTAGAAAAACAGAGAAAATTAATTTTGAACCATATCTTTGCTGTAAGAAAATTATAATATAATTCAATAAGCTTTCACATAAATATCGTGACTCTATTTTATTTTATGACCTAGATAAGAGAAATGTCCCAATTTCTAAGGAAACACCATTCTTTTTCTTAATTTTTTCCGATTTTTCTATATTATTTGTATCAAAATATAGAACTTTTATCAAAATGCCGCTTTTGGATATGTTTTATTTTTCAAATATATCATTCAAACTCAAAAAAGAAAAATTTTAAATAGAGTTTTTTTTTCATTTTGCTCTCAGCATTTATTTTAATTTCGGTCTTAAAGTGATCTTTAGGCATCACAGAAATTATATCTGCAAAAAACAGCGATCCGCAAGCACCTCTTAGTCCATTTTAATTGAGACCCTCCGTATACTTTTAAAAATCATGTTTGTCTTGACTCTAACTGTTAAGATTTTTTTAGATATAATGATATTAATTTTCCATTCCTTAATAATGACCAAGAATATTGTGTAGCTAAATTCACTTCGATTAAAGTAACGGATAATGTCGCGAAGTTTGTATTCTTAAAACGTAATATTTTAATTTTAAATTTTATATAAATTTTATAATTATATATCCTTGTGCAATATCATTGAACACAATATTCAAGTGTATCAGGTTACCAACGATGGCGTAAAAGGTCCTCTCCATGACTTTTTGCATAAATATTTAAAATACAAAGACCAGGTGTTGAAAGTTGCTGATAATGACGTCTAAAAGAACCTCTTCCTATTTAGCTTACTCAAAGAGGAAGCTTTGTGATAGTAAAAAAGAATTTTTGCTAAAAACATGTTAGTAACATGTTTTAAGATATGAGGAATCAAAATACACTATTTTTAGAAAATGTCCGTATGGATGTGTATGAGTGTGTGTGTGTGCGTGCGTGCGTGTGTGTGTATTGAAGGGGGCACAATAATAATTTTTATAGTTTTTCGGATTTGTTTTTGGCTTTTAGTTTGTCGGGCTTTTCGGTACATTAGAAATAATATCATCGATCCAGTAAAAATGCATTTGAAAGAGCATAAAGTTACCTATCTTTTACAATCCGAAATTTCGGATAAGGTGTTTCCTTTCTTCTGTTATACACGGTAGCGTCATTTTTTGTTTGAACGGTGATTTCTCTGAAATATATGGTGAAAAGTTTTTGAAAAGAATTGAGGTAATTAGGACAATGAAGAAGATTTCTCTGTAAAATTTTTGCGACATTTTATTTTTCGATGATTGAGAAAATAATCATTTTGTAAAAACATACTATGGTAAACGATAACTTGAGTAAAACGGCATTGTTCCGTCAGAAAATTTTGAAACAGGTAGCTTTTTACTATCTCTAGGATGAGTTCTTTGCTCAGATCATGAGGACTTTTATTTTTCGAGATATTCAAGGATATATTTTTTTTAAATTTTTATTATTTTATTTCTCGGGTATTACACGGTATATTTTTTTTATCAATGAACGCTTATTTTTTTTTTACTTTTGATCAAGAATGTAAATAAAGATGAATTTTAAAGATTCATAGAATCGTTTTTGTTTTATAACACTCTTTCATTTTATATCATATTTTATTTTTCAAACATGTTTTTATCGTAGATATCTTGCATATTACGCAGTAATATTTGACCAAACAAAGTTCATTTTATACGTTATTCGATGAAGATTTGAAATCAAGAAAATTTTTTAAGATTTATCGATTCAATTTTGTTTTATAACTTATATTTTTATAATTCATTCTTTGTTACAAAAAATTTTTAATTGCTCATTTCTTGAGTATTATGCGGTAATTTTTGACAATTCTAAGTACTTTGTTTACGTTTTTTTATGAAGATTTAAAATGAAGAAGAGTTTTTAAGATTTATCGATTAATTTTTTTCATTACTTTTTTTCATTTTGAATTCTATACATTTAAAAAAAAATGAATAGCTTTTTTCTTGAGTATTATACGGTATTATTGGCTATTCAAAGCTCTACTTTTATTTTTTGATTAAAATTTGAAATAAAATAAATTTAAAATTTATCGATTTGTTTTTATTTTATACCGCTTTTTCATTTTTATGATATTTTTGTAATAAATTAATCCATTGTTCATAAACTCGAACAAAATTACGAAAAAATTCTATTTTTAAAAGTAAAATGCATTTACTATATTCATAAATAAAATTTAAACAAAAATTATAGTGTTACAAAATTTATTATTTGGAAAAAAATGTACGCAAAACTTTTTAAGTTTCTTTTTAACTGCTATGCTTTGGAATAAGTTGTAAGAAAATGTTTGTATTAAATAGTTTCAAAATAAAAGAAGACTGTAGAGCATTTTTAGTTATTAAGTATAGTATTCTGTTACGTGGGGGCAAGAGGAGAAAGGGTGCTACTCGCGCTATTTGCACGTGCCACTTAAGGCCCGTTATTCTGTGTTGGTTGGGGTATACTGGCGAGAGAATGAGCAAAAAGATAGTTTGGTTAATGGTTCCTTTATTGGGCTGATGTGAGAGAGAGAAGGTATGCGCGCGATTGCCATACTCAAGCCGAACAGGCGCAGGACGCTCTTGCTGCGCGTGGCAAAGTCACCGCGCAAAACGCGTACTACCTCAGCGTTTTAGCTTTCTCACGCCTCTCTATCTCGTGGACACAGGACACCTGTGAGGTATTATTGAACAGTTATAAAGTAAAAGTTATAAATCGAATGTGCACTGTAATATCAGTGTTACTTGTCATTATTATGGTACAATTTAAATGTGTTCGTTCTAGGGCACGCATGATTCATATTTTATTCTTTTTTTTCAGGACACCCGCATGGCGCACGGGGTACCGAGCCAAGAGCCGTACTTTGGTTAACTAACATGTTTTTATTACTACGTTTGGATGAACATCGCATCATCCGGTATATGCGATTTGGGCTTGGCGTGCATAAGCGTGGTGAAAAATCACCCATAATGCGCGCCTGCTAAGCAGCTGAGAGAGTTGCTTAGCACTGGTACAGCGCGACAGGGCGGGGGCTGAGCTGTTAAGGTTGCAGGCCGGTCCTTATCGCCAACGATTAGTTGATTAACTTAACTTGTTTTCTGAAACTCCGTTACAGCGTAAGTTACAACATATATTCTTCTAAAAATACTTCTTGTGCTTGACAATTTTGACTTGTTTACGTAAAATTGAGCTTGCTGGACCAAATGACTAAATTCCATTTGTATTCTTTTTGCGTAAAATCTGTACTGTTTTTAAAACTCTGATAAATTATAATTGATTTTCTTTTGTGGCGAAAATTGTAAATTGCTTTGCCTGCAGAGATCAAATTTCACTTACTACTTTTTGCGTAAAATCTATACTATTTTAAAATTCTGATTGATCATGATTAATTTTCTTTTGTATCGAAACTTATTAAATTGTTCTCCTGGATAGGGGCGGAAAGAGTTACGATGAATATTCTTCTAAAACTGTATCTCGTGTTTGACAATTTTGATTTGTTTAAGTAAAATTGAATTTGCTGGGCCAAATGATTAATTTACACTTACTTTCTTTTGCGTACAATGTATACTGTTTTGAAATTTTGATTGAAGATAATTAATTTTCTTTTGTATCGAAAATTAATAAATTGTTTGCCTGGAGAGGGGCCGAATGAGTTACGAAAGCTGATTTCAGGTGGATTGTTGGATTACTCAATAGTATTGTCCTTGTAGTGTTTTATAACTATCTCACGCGATGCCCGACGTATAAAAAATTGATACGTTCGTGGGATTGTCAAAAGAAAAATTATAAAAGGACTAACCTCGCTCTCTGCCACGCTCCTAGATTTGTATGTTCAAATGTAGGGGTGGGTCCTTCACGGCTGAGACCCTTTTCAACTTGTCAAGGTTGACAATTTTAATTATGCCGTCATTTTTTATTTTGGCCTTCTTTAGTTCATGGTTTATTATAATTATCTCATAAGGGCCCTCATAATCCTTATCATATTTGCGGCTCCTTTAATCTATAGACAATTTCTCCCTCCCTAAAATGCAGAACATTGAGTTTCCGATCGTAGTAGTATTTCGATCTATATTAAGTATATATCTATATAAATATATAAGTTTAACGCTGCTTGTATTTGCATTGTAGAGAGGTTGTGGATTAGGTCTGCGATGTATTCGCCGTTAGTTACAAGTTGCTCTCTTGGGGGACAGCTAGAAGGAGTTCTTGCTTTTTATCCGAATACCAGCTCATACGACGTAATGTCCGAGGAGTCGTGTTTCGTGCAGTTGTATGCGTGCTGACATATCGGTACCCATTCACTCCACTCGTCAACCTTTCTATGTATTTCTTCAAGTACTCGGTCAAAGTGTGGTGCATTCATTCAATTGCGCCATTTGACTGAGGGTGATACGCCCTAGTGCAATACTTGTCTATTCTGAAAATGTGGGTAAATGCATTTAACATTCTGTTTAAAAAATGCGTGCCCTGATCTGACAATTGGGCTATTGGAGGGCCGAAAAAGCATATCACATTGTCCGTGAATGCTCGCGCCACCTCCAGTGCCGTGGCATTCTTGACCGGGATAAGGACGCAAAATTTGGTTAAGCAGTCCTTGACCGTTAGTATATACTTAAAACCTTCTGGAGAGTCCTTGAGAGGACCATAAAAATCTATGCTCATCTTTTGAAACGGTCAAGAAGGCGTGTCCGTGATAACAAGAGGCAACCGCGTTTTTACACGCACCAGCTTGTTTGTTTGACAGGTTACACAGCCCAGGACAAATTGCCGCACATCTGGCCGCATATTCCGCCAGTAATAATCTGCTGCGATTTTACTGTATGTCTTATTTATTCCCCTATGCGCTCCTACGGCTGCTTCATGATACTCCTTGCGTAATTTATAGCGATCCTGCACTGGGGGAATTGGCAAGTTGTTTAAGTATAAAACGGCTTTTATGGGTAGTTCCTCAAATACGGTGTCAAATAGATCAACAAAAGATGCCCATTCCGATAAGGTGAGAAAGGCCAGGTCTCTTGCTATGCCAAAGGAGGCAATATTATTTAAGCATAGATGATTTTTTAGGTTTCTCAAGCATTTCGCGAGGTCAGATTTTAGTGGCCTCTTGTCCAAATAATTTTTTACAAATTTTTTACAATCACATTTACATTCCTGCATTTGGTAGCATAAATGTTACCAATCTCATGCTTGGATTCCGTGATATCAGAGGCTTTGATGTATTGCCTCTCGATCAGCGCCGCCAGCATTTCAGTATTGAGAAAACCGTCTGCTACTAGCAAGCACACTATGGTTTCTCTATGGTGATATGGGTGCTCACCGACTGATTTCAAATGAGTGAAAGGGGGCGGTTCTTGCCCATCGGGGAGAGCCCAGGGTGGTTTTTCACGCGGAGGCCTAGCGTTCCTTACCAGGCTTTTATCAAGAGCATTAGTGTGTCAGGTTCGGCCTCTGCTTCCCACAGATTAATTTGCATGGCATTCCTGCCCAAAACTTCGCGCTCGACAATATCCACTATTAAGCGAGTGCGCAGTTTAGCTGCTAGATCCGGCAGTGCCGATTTCTCAGGCGATGTGGACTCAGTACTACCATGCTGTACTTGCGTACACGGGAAGATAATCTCTCCCGGCTCAGGAGTCATTTTACTCGCCGCAGGTTGGATTGACGGCAGCGCCTCAAGTGCCTTTACGTGCAGCTCCGGCAAGTCGTCGCCTGCTAGCTCGCGTGACGTGAGGCTTGCTTCCGCCTGCACTGACGGCGGAGTCTCGGCTGCCCGCTCCTGCAGCTGTGTCGATGCACTGCTCGTTATCTCATGCATGATAACGCTCGTCATAGAGCGTGCTGGCGTCATGCTGTGTCAACACTTATGCTGCTTGCGGTCTGCGCTCCGTAATGACTTCTAGCGGGGCTAAATTTTGAGTCTGCATTTCCTCGTCCTCCGGCGTGTATTCAAATCTCGGGGGTGGTTTATTCAAAGTCTGCTGCTTGAGTGGCATTGCATTTTTGCCCTGCTGCTTGCGTAACTCGGCTAACTCGGCAGCTGGCGTGCTAGTTATTTTCACGTCTTTATTCAATCCTTTTTCTTGACGTAAATGAACCAATTTCTTATCTGTTTGTGCTCTGCTGACAATGGGGTCATCGAGACCGTCGGCAGGTTTGACACCGTATGGCTGATGGCGACTACATTTTTTCCCGGTGGCTCGCTTCCTCTTTTTTTTATTAGAGAGCCAAGGGTCATTTGTAATATCCTCCCCGAATGATTCTTCAGAGTCCGATATTACAACCATCCGCTTCTGCTCTTTACCGTCTTCTCCCTTGATTATGTCGGTGTGTTTCTCTGTCTGATTGTAATTTTTCTGCCTCAATCGATTCCTGCAGAATCTGTTGAATGCGAGATTTCTCTTCATTACTCAATTGAAACTTGCCATTGCCAATTTTGTTTAATTGTACATTCGACAATATGCACGCGAGATATGTGTCGTCCTCGTAGTCAAGGAAATAAATGCTGTTGTCATTTGTAAGTATCATTAGTAAGCGCACAGCTAGGAACTCACCTTTATATTACAGACGGTCCTCGCCAGGATGCCTCTTCTTGCGTGCATGCTCCTTTTCGGAGTTTTCGGAGTCCGTTTGGAATATTTTGATCTTTTTATCCCGATCGATACATTTCTTTCTGGTTGCTCGAGTAATAAATACTATGGCTGGGGGTTGATACAACTCAGCATCGCTGTCGTCTTTCTCTTGCTCGTCTACAAGCTCGTAAAGCTCCGCTCTGGGCCTCTCCGGTTCTTTTCACCCTCTGAAATGACCTGATTGCGCGAGAGCGCGTCTGCGTTTACATTTTTCGGGCCTTTCCTGCGGAGTATGTCGAGCTCATAACACCTCAGCGCCGCCTTCAATCTGTAGAATCTGAAGTCAGGTTTTTTAGATGTATGGAAATGTTTAAAGCAATATGGTCCGTCACTACTGTGAATTTTCTACCATATACATAGTGCGTAAATTGCTCTTTTCTAAATACGATCGCAAGCAGCTCCTTATCATACGTAATGTAACGGAGCTCGCTTCCGTTGAGCGGCCTGGACGAATATGCGCATACGGTATCTGAGCCGATGATCCCCTGTGATAACACTACCCCGAGGGCAAGGTCCGAACTATCACACGTGAGAATAACTGTCTCAGATATGTTAGGAGCAGCTAAAACTGGCTCGCTGCAAAATACCTTTTTTATTTTCTCAAAAGCCATACGCTGCTCGTCACCCCACTCGAACTTGACTCCTTTGCGAAGCAGCTTGGACAATGGCAGTGTAATATCTGCAAACTTGAGTATGAATTTCCTGTAGTAGCCCACAAACCCGAGCCATTGCTTCACTTTCTTGGTGTTGGTTGGCTCTGGGTACTTTTCCACAGCTTCGAGTTTCTTGGGGTCCGAGCGAATTTTGTCTCCCTCACTATGTGCCCGAGGACAGACGCCTCGCGTTTCAGAAACTGACACTTCTTGGGCTCTATAGTGAGGTTCGCATTCATCAACCTTTTTGCTACTCGCCTGAATCACACGCCGTACTCCTCAAGATTTTTCGCAAAAATCATAAAGTCGTCGAGATATATCTCAACTTCTTCACCCTGCAACCCGACCATGGCCATCGACATGCATTTAGCGAAAGTATTCGTCGCTTCTTTTAACCCCACGCTCATGCGGTCAAATTCCCAGTGCTGGACTGAGCTTTTTCCCACAGGAGCTGAAAATGCCGTGAAAGGCGCCGATGCAGGGTTCATGGAAATTTGGTGCAAACCCAGTTTTAAATCTACCACTGTAATAATATTCGCGCGAGCCAGTCGCTTAATTACATCGCTCGTAAAGGGGAGCAGCCAGCAACTGCCAACAGTAATCTCATTTAATTCCCTGAAATCGGTGACTGATCGCCACCTTTTACTGCCGTCTGCATCCGGTTTTTTTGGGACAATCCAGAGATTACTGCAATATCGCGACTTTAAGGATTTTATAATACCCTGTTTTGCAAGCTTCTGTACCTCTATCTCAATTTGCTCCTTGAGAGCCTGCCGATACCTAAAGCGCATGGCTAGCAGAGGCTTACCAGTCGTCAATTTTATCTCGTGTTCAAGCAGAGTTGTCGCCGGCAGTAGCTCTCCGTTAAGCCCGAATACACCCGCAAATTCAGTAATTAGTTCTTTAATATGCAGTACTTCTTCTGCATTGCAGCCTTCCATATCTAATAGGCTCATTATCTTATCTACCCTCTTATCACGTAAATCTGGGTTTTCCTCGAGTAGCCGATTCTTTTGTGCGACATCCATGGGTTTGCTCATAACATTCTTTCCCGATAATCGCATTATACTAACGTGCTCAATTGACTCCCTCTCGTCGTCCTCATCGACGAGAAATGTGCCCTTTGCCTCCATGGTTTCAGATTCAATCAACTCTAATTGTGGGACCGATAACTTAACCGCTTGCTTCCCAATATTAATGCATTCCGCGGTAACACGCCCATCGTGATTTTCCGCGATAAAATTTCCAAATAGTAAATCTGGTCCCAGATTTTGCAGTGGGACCCAGACAATTTTCGCATTCGCGTTGGTGATATTCGTATACATTATACAATGCGACTTAGCCGGTATTTCGAAGCATTCTTCTTGCGTAAAGGAAATAGTGACCATACTCAAAATTAAACTCTTATGAGCGGCGTCAAAGCGCCCCCCGTATTTCTCAATAATGTCCCAACCGATCAGGCCCTCTGTAACAATAGAGAAGCTATCAGGGACAACGTGCATCTCACATAAAAGCCCATGCACAACCAACAATGTTTTGCCTATGGTCCGGCATTCTCCGGAGGTAACTTCCCTTAATCGCAAGCACTTCACTTCTGTCAATCCGCTTACCCGCACATATACAACTTTCCTTAACCACCGATACATCCGCTCCCGTGTCTACATGAAAATTAGCTGTTTTACTAACTAAATCATTGCCATTCAAAACTACAATTGGCTGTTTCCGTCCCGATCCCGCAATTTTAATACTAACTATTCGAAGAGGCACCTGCTCGCCTAGATTCAGCGAGCTGGATTACCCGACGCCTGATAACTGCGCCGAGCAACTTACGAGTTTAAAGGCCCATTACGCGGCTGTTTTGACTGCATCTGAGGGGCGCTGTCCTGCCTCGCGTCGCGATTTCTATTGAAATAATTACCATAGTTACCCCGCTGATTGTAGTTCTGATTCCACTGATTACTGCGGAAATCGTTATCATTATTGTAATTATTATTATTACGGCCTTGATAGTTGCCAATATTATTGTTGTTACTGCGACCCTTATAATTGCCCTTGTTGTTTTTATTAGAGCGATAATTATTATCCTGTCTATTATTAAAATTGTTTTGATCGCCCTCCTCCGGTCTGATTCGTCCTGTTTTCAAGTCGGCCTCTAATTGAAAACAGTATCTACGTATATGATGCCACCGTTTACAATAGTCACATGTTTTCGTCTGAAATTTTTTTTTCCTACAAAACTGTTCAGTATGTCTGTTATCTCTTGCGCTTGCCTGCATATAACTTTGCTCCTGCCGAGGAGGGGAATTCATGAGCGTCTGGCTCGGTGCGCTCTGCGACGCTGCAAAATTTATCTGCGTGTGAGACAAGGGAGGCTGCACTGCTAAATACCCGCATGCGAGGCGAGTGCTCAGTTGCTCAGTGCTAAAATTCAAAATTTACAGCAACTATGATCGCTTCGTAGAGGTTGCGTGGGTACTCGCTGCGCACCTGATGATCTAATGCGTGAATCAATCCAAACATAAAATTTTGGAGCGCGTCCGAGTTGGCCCCCCTCTTGCGAGATTCCCTATCGCTATCGTGAATATCTGGGGCTGAATCATAAATGGTCAAAAGCTGATTTAAAAGTTTCTGCGCGCGCAACCCATAGTCGCCCACCTTCACGCTCGGCAGCTGATTCATAAGTTTTAGTTGCATGGAAATGTCGTCCGCCAAAGCCACATTACTATACTGTAATACAAAATCCGCGAGCAATTTCTCAACCGAGCCATAGCTCATCACCCTCGATGCGTAGCCATCGGCTGCCCTGCCTGTTAATTTACTCGCGAGCGATAATAAGATAATTTTTTCCTGCTGTGAGCCAAACATTTCCTTGACCTCGCGCACCGCAATGAAAAACAAATTTAGCCTATCAGGATTTCCCTCAAATTGAGGGATTAGGTTTAGCGCTTGCGAAAAAGATGAGCATTGACCACGCGCACTTGATATGTTACTGCCTAATACACTCAAATTCGGGGCTACAATTTGCGTGTCCGGCACCGAGAAGTTATGAGACGCGAGCGCGTACGTATCGGGTTTCTGTACTTCAACATTAACTACGGGAGAACTCTGTGGCGTGTATACCTGACGCGTGACCCTGACGTCCCAGGTTATGTGTGGCGTGTTCGATTGTGATTCATGTGGGGTTTGGGATGCTCTCATTAATCTATCTAGCTATGATTGTGCTGGGTTGACCGGAGTATTGCCTGTCTCTTTCTAAGAAGTCAATGAAGGGTGTCGATTCGGCTTGCGTCAATCGCGATGAGGTAAGCAGGGGGGATCGTGTCAAGGTGTCTATACTTACTGTAGGGAAATTATTAGCCACATAATTTGTTTTCGGGGCCGGGTTAAAAGAAAATGCCTGTGCTTTTGCTGCGTCGTACCTATCGTTTGAAATTTCTATAGGGAATTCTACGTGCGCATCGTGGCCACCGGCTGCCGCGTCTGTATCTCGCGTCGCGTACGATTCTATATCCGCCGGCGCGCTATGTCGCTGCGATGGCTGTTTTCTCAAATGTATGCGTATAAAATCCGCGCGCTCATCTGGGGTTAGATGCGCAAAAACTTTTTGTAATAGAGGGTCAAATACCTCTAACAAGATTGTATCGCCGTGCAAGCTCGAGTTGCTCGTGTGAAGTTGACGCTTGCTTTTGTCACTGCTTAAACTGAATAAATGTCTGAACGAAATTTTGGTATAAAGGCTAAAATTAAAAAATATCAATTGATGTAATAAAAACAAGAATTTAGCAACAACAACAACAAAAATGATTTGATGCTTCCGATTTGTAGGAAATGATTACCACAAAGCAATTAAACTTTTAGCCTTTACTTCTGAAAATTTTAAAAATTGAGACGCACAATAAGTTATCTGCCGCACCGATAATATTGTGTGTATGCAAGTTTCCGGGCGCGGAATATTATTATTAAACAACGACTTACAGGAGAAGAGTTCCAAAAATGACGACGAGAGTACACGCAGCCATCTTCTTCTTGAAGCTCGAAAAGTTCGGCGACCGGTCATTGAACTTCCTTCCTGTCGAAAATCGAAAGGTCTCAGCATCTCAGCAAAAAATTTCTCGGCGGCCGAATTGCCGTTTCTTCAATTGTATGCGAGCTTGCTCACCACGTCCTTTCTTTTTAACTTAATCACTTAAAGTCACTGAGTCAATGTCCAAAGTACACCCGTGTACCATACACGGAAACACACGAGGGATGCCAGATGTTACGTGGGGGAAAGAGGAGAATGAGTGCTACTTGCACTATTTGCACGTGTCACTTAAGGCACGTGATTCTTTGGTCTTTAGGGTGTACTGGTGAGAGAATGAGCAAAACAAGAGTTCGGTTGATGGTTCCTTTATTGGGCTGATGTGTGTGTGAGAGAGAGAGAGAGAGAGAGAGAGAGAGAGAGAGAGAGAGAGAGAGAGAGAGAGAGAGAGAGAGAGAGAGAGAGAGAGAGAGAGAGAGAGTAGGTGTACGCAAAGCGCGTACTGCCTCAGCGTTTTGGCTTTCTCACGCCTCGCTATCCCGTAGACACAGGACACCTGTGTCCGCAAGCACGGACGCTGTTATACGTCCGTGAAAATTGATATTTCAATAGAATTTTTTAGGAATAAAAATTAATAGAATTAAAATGTGTTCACAGTTAAAATGTGTTTGAACAAAATATTTTGAATAATTAACTCGAATAATTACACTTAATGAACATTTTTTAGATTTTCTTAGTTACACAATATTATCTTATCGTAAATTTATTTGTGAAAATGGTATGTATTATATATATTAAAAAATATTTTAAGCAACAATACTTTTTCATAATTTATGCTATATTTTTGCATAAGTTTAAATCACTAAATTTCTAAATATAATATATATATATATATATATATATATATATATATATATATATATATATATATATATATATATATATATATATATATATATATATATATATATATATTAAAAAGCAATAAATTTGTCATTTTTATTTTTCACCCCAGTATTAAAGTCATATAGAGCATCTCTTGTTAAAAAAATCGCTACCAATTCATTGGCACTTAACTTCTTCAAACTTTAAAATATGTTCCAATATGAAATTATTTATTCTGACTTTTTGCATAAATATGTAAAATGCGATGTCGAGGTTTTGAAAGTGGTCGATGATGGTGTCATGCAGGTCATCTCCAAGGCTTTTTGCATAAATATGAGAGATGCGATATCCAGATGTACAAGATCGCTGATCATGGTGTGTTGTAGGTCCTGTCCGAGGCTTTTTGCATAAATATATTAAACGCAATGTCCAGGTATCATGGGTTACCGATTACGGTATTTAGGAGGTCAACTTTATTGATTTTCATCAGTGTTGCTTTATGCTTGCCTTGCATCGCTCGCGAGGTGTGGATGCGTTCAGAGCGAGCTTGAGGGCTCTGAAGAGCCGATCTCGATAGCCTCGCATCCTCCAGGCCGTAATCCGCGGACCACGTGGCGAGCTAGTTTTTTGTATGTTAGATATATTATGATAAATATAGTGTAAATACATTAAAAATAGCATAAAATTACCTATCCTCTACAACAGAAAATTTTGTATAAGCTCTTTTCCTTATTTTCTTATACACGAAAAAAATCATACCCAGTTTAAATGGTAAAGATGTTTCGGAAATATATGATGGATAATCGTTCAAAAAATTTTAAATGATTAGAAATTCAGTAAATCTAACTACTAACATCAAATGATATATACTTTAAATATTTCAATAATTTTAATAAACGACGTACAGAGAAAAATTGCTATGATAAAGATGATTACCTATCGTTGTATAATGTTAGTGAAAAATTATTTTTTGACAAACTACCAATGATAAAAAGCACACCTTTTTTGAACTATTAATTAGAAAGAAATATAGCAATTTTAAATTAATATATTACAACAAAGAATTTCATATTGAAACAATTAATTTAGTTTGAAGAAGCTAAGTGCTAATGAATTGACAGCGGATTTACTTTTAAAGATTTATGTAACCCCGTAATGGACTTTATAGAAAAAGTCGTCTTCTAAAGTAGTCCCTTTAGATACAATGATCGTTAGCGACCAGTCGCATCCAGAAATATAGTTCAATGATCATCACATATACTCAAAAATAAGTTCGGGACCTCGGTGCAAACGATAATTATATTGGGGAACTGATTAAGAAACAATCGAGAGTCAATACATTGATTTATAAGCGAAGATTATAATTATAATAATACAGAAAAAATCACGCCGTTACTTCTACGTATACATCTACATTATATTAAGATTTGATGTGTGCCCGCCCATCCGTCCATCCGCATTTTTTGTTTTAAGTGTATTTTATTGTGTTACCAGGTGGGTCCGATGGTCAACGGATATATGGATCGGTATGTGGGTACTGGGTGAATATCGATAGGTGAGTGGGTGTACGTATTGGTGGATAGGTGTGCGTGGGTAGACGGGTAAAGGCGACTGTCTGTATAGTTGTGTAAGCAGACGTATAGGTGAATAAGTTTATGGGTATGCGGAAGGGCGTGAGCAGATCGATTTGTGTGTCGAATGGTGAAGGTTTAAAATGTAAATGTAAATGAATGGATGTGTAGGTAGATGGATGATTGTGTGGGTGGAAGGTTTGAAGTACAAAAGTGGATAGATGGATGTGTGGGTGGATAGATATATGCAGGGGTGGGGTAATATTAATGTATAGTTAGATGGATGGATTCGTGGGTTATAAATTAAATGTTTTTATTAATAAAAATTAATATTTTTCCAAAAAACTTTCTTATAACTTATATCTTATTTGTTATTACTTAACTCATATCCTCTTTCTTATATCTTATAACTTTGTTTTCACAATTTTACAATCTTATTATTCCTCTTGAAATTGAAACAATAAATTATATGCGAAATAAAATATAATTATTATATATACAAATATCCTAATGCCAAAAAATGGCAACGGGATATTAATAATTGGAACATTAAATTATTATTATTTAAATTATAAATTTTTAATCATAAGATTTATCACTTCTGGAAAAAAGGAATACATGTAAAAAATGTATCTTTCTCACGTCGATAATTTATATATTCTATTAATACCATCATCAAATATCAGCATGTATAAACTATAAAATATACTATATAACAAAGAATATTAAGTATAACATTCAATATCAATTATAAGTATTATATAGCTAATATTTATATTAGAAAACATAGCGACAATGTATAAATTATATATATATATATATATATATATATATATATATATATATATATATATATATATATATATATAACTTTATATATATTATACTAACATTATAATTCTAAAATATACAAAAATCTTGATCGTACTTCATGAAATAACTTTCAACATACACCAGCGAGCGCTGATGAGCGCGTGATTTCAGCTAGAACTATAGCAATCTACAACTTTATGGAAATGTGAAAGTAAACTAATAATCGCTACCTTACCGGCATCGTAATAATATTTTTTTTCTCTGCAATAAATAAATATTTCTAAAAAAACGCGGTACTATCCCCACCGTATTCTTACCAGCAACCTTCAGTTAAATTTTCAAAAACTTTCATTATTAACTCCCGGAGAACAATGCGTTTGAAAATTTAACTATAGTTGTATATTTTCAACACAGAAGCACACATACACACACACACGCACACGCAGACGAACACGCACGCGCACGTGCACACTCACAGGCATACGCACTCGCACACGCACACGCACACGCACACGCACACGCACACGCCCGCGCACAATCACACACACACACACACACACACACACACACACACACAATCACACACACACACACACACAAACAGTCACCTACACACCCACACACCCTCACACACACATACATACATACACGCACACGCACAAGCACACTCACACGCACACGCACAGACACACGCACATGCACACGCACACACACACGCACACGCATCGCACACACGTGCACACATTCCCACACACACTCACAAACACCTACAGACACACTCACAGACACATACACACATACACACACACAAACACACACACGCACGCACACACACACACATACATACACACACACATATACACACACAAATATTTGAGGAGTACAGTCGTATTCAGACGTACGAACTTAGATAACATGTTTTTACACACAAACTAATATTTTTTGGAAAATCTAAAATGTGCTAGTCTTCGTAAGGGAAAAAATGCGGCTTTTGTGAATTTTTTTTTATAAAATGATACTCATATATTTATTTTAACTTCTCCCACATTAAAATACAACTATTGAAGAGTCTTCTGGAATTTCTACATGTAAAAATATGCTGTGTAAAGTGAAATAAAAAATATTTCGGTTAATCTCGAATAAAATTTGGTTTGCGGTGACCATTTTTTATTACTCGCATCAGGTTGTGCGAAGAAAACGGGCAAAATGATTTTGTTAGTATATACGAAAATCTAATCCTTGATCGAAGGATTCTTTGAATACTTGATTTTAGACAAAGTGGCGAATAATTAAAATCAAGGCTCCGATTTTTGGGAAAAAATTCGGTCGTATTTCGTCCATAAAATTGAAAATATTGAACATAAACAATTCATTCGTTCAAGGACTAGTTTTTGATGTTGTTCAATAGCCCTGAAAATTTCATAAAGATTGACGTAATAGTTTTCGAGAAATGGTCGTCACCGGTTTTGAAAGCAAAGTTTCGTGGGAAATGCGCTTAAAGTGTCAAGTTTGGCAGCGTGCGGTTCGAGGGGCAGTTACAAAATGGACTGTATCTCGGTGAATTTTTATCGGCAAGCTCTAAAACTTTCAGAAAATATTTTTAAAATTATACACTTTAAGAAAATAATATTGTTGAAAAATCAATTTTTGTAACTTTCCTAAGTATACATAATTAAAACAATGCATTCTCTTTGAGAAAACAATCAGAACTTTTAAAAAATTGTAAACTGCTTTTTAAAATTGCTATAACTCATTTATCATTCAATGATAATTACATTTTATCGATTATATATTAAACAATAATAAATATAAATTATAAATTATCTGAAGAATTTACAAGTAATCATTTCAAAATACACGTTTATAAAATCTGAAAGATAGCGTGTAAGCAGACATTAACTGACTTAATTATGAATAATATGCGTTTAGATACATAATTTTCAGAGTTCTTAAGTGTCTCTTTATCTGTTATTACATACATGAAGCAGAATGGATGAGCTCGTTTAAACATATTCAATTCTGATTTACGAAATGATTAAATGATAACGCTCAATGCGATAAGAACGGTATATATAAATCTTAATCGAATTTTTCGCTCGTGAGAAAAGTACCAAGTCAAACATCGTAGGACACAATGTCGTTGGCCAACAAGTTCCTCCCTGTGTCCGTTCTCTTGTGTCTGTTAATTTCGGCGCAACGTAAGTAAAAATTATTACATTAGACCTATTTTTCGAAACTGCCAACCCCTGATGGAAATAAATTTGTCAAATTTTGTTGTAAAGGGAAAAAATTGTATAAAATATACAATAATAAAAATTATATAAAGTTTACATCATTTTTTACAGATGCAAGATTTTTTAAAATTTACATAACATTTAGATATTATCTTAACACTATAAAACATTATGAATTATTTTTCATATCATTTTCACGAATTTTAATAAATGTCAACATTTTTAGATAAATAATTATTTAATTTTTTCTTTCAACTTATAAAAAATTAAATGGGTTGTTATGTTTTAAGATTTGAACATTAATAAACAATTTTTAACAATTTAAAACGTTCTTTTGTACTAAAAATGTTGTGCTAAAATTATTCAATAATGCTGATCTTGATGCAAAATTATATATATTTTATTTATAAAGCATTTCTAATAAAATGTTTGCCTTCACATTTTTCAATATTTACAAGTTATTACCACGTGACGATAAATTTAGACATTTCTTATATGATTAATGCTGAGATTAATTTAATATACGTTATATCTTCAAGTTTTATGTACTGCCAAATAAATAAGCTGTAAACTATTATAGGTAGATTTTTGGAAGTTAATCGTTTTCTAAAAGTTCTGTAGTCTATGCAGACTTCTGATTTAAGGATTTCGTTTTAAGTCCATAATAATCTGCAATGAATGTTGACATCTGTCTTGAGTTATCTTATTTTTAACAAAATACGTTAATAGTGTCGCACACAAGTAAAAGTAAAATATTCAATTTTAAGCAGCTATAAGTTTAGGTGATACTAGGTACCAATTATTTTTTAAATTATGTTAATAGGTTTATAAGTACTCTATGTTGTTTTTACAGTTTAATGAGTTAATTAATTTTTTAAATGTTTTTTATTCCTTAATAAAATTATTATTATTATTATTATTATTATTATTATTATATTTGACATGCAACATCTCTTAAATTAAACCTTTTTCATTTTTGTATTTCTTTTTAAACATTCAAGCTATTGATAGAATAAATAACGCCTAATATATCGCTAATAACAGAGGTGTCATTTTTCCAAACCAAAGCTCCGATAAAACATTGATTAAACGCAAAATCCGTACAAAAAACCTAAACTCCATGCATCCTCCAAAAAGTGATAAGCGTCAGCTGGGCGAAGAAAGGCAGCGGCAGCAATGGCGGCGGTGGCTGGAACAGCAAGCAGTCCTGCACCTTCGACCCAGCCCAGAACTTCAACGCCACGGCCTTGTACGTCTGGCCCAACCGCACCGAGTTCACCTACCCCCAGACGCCTTCGGGCTTCACCCTGAACAGTACGAGCGGCGGCCTGAGGATCGTCTGCCCGGGCGGCGAGATCTTCGCCAACGGCAAGGGGGCGAACCTCAGCGCGGCCACGGCCGAGTGCGTGGGCGGGCCCACGGTCAAGCTGACCGACACTTACGTGTACTCACCGCTGCAGGGCATAGGCTGTACGGGCGTGAAGGGACCAACGGCCCAGCTGACCAAGAAGCTGGCGAGCAATGGAAAGAAAATCGCGGAGATCGGCTATGAGATCAGTTTGATCGAGTTCCTGGCGGTTGTGGATGAGATAGCGGTCAGCAGCTTTAAGAGTGGATACATACCCAGGTGAGGGGAATATATGTGACAGTTTGTCTATTATAACTTTTTTAAAAGAGTAGTTATTCTAGACATGCTGACAGCGTGAGGCAGAAATACGTGCTCGCTTACTTTGTTGATGTAAATGGGATGGGGACGCCTGGGGGTGTAAGGGTAGAAAGGAAACGGGGTGGAGGAAGTACACCTTCAGTGTGAGTTAACAAATAAACGATTGTGAAGTATGCAGAAGAATAAAGTTTCTCCAATAAATATCGTATTGACAATATAGTGATTTATCGTGACACGTAGGATGAAGATTTTGAAGGTTTACAATGGTAAAATTAAAGATATGACCGAGCATTTATAAAATTTTTCCGAATGATTTCTTTTAAATATAAAAAATTTGACGGACTGTGTCCTCAAAAACTATGATACAATAATAAAATTCACTTAAAAACTTTTATTTAATGAAAAATTTTCGTTACGTGCTAATTGGTTTTATAAAGAAAAATTTGAGTTGTTATAATCCTTTGTCATAGTTCTGGGAATCCAATGTAAGTATTAGCTTTTTGTAACACAGCTGCCGATTTTAAAACACATTTGCGTAATCCAGTTTTAATCATCAAGTGGTAATCATGTTTTATTATTATTTTTTAGAAGTTTATAAAGTAAATATATTTATGAACTGGTAGAAATGTACACAGGAAACGTAATATATTATCTGATACAAGATCCCTTATTTAGGTTAGATAAGATATCCATACGAAAACAATATGATGAGACTCACAAGGGATTATTGTGAGATTCACAATGGACTTTTTGATACAGTGTGCGTCAAATGAGTTTTAACACACTCATTTGAGTGTGTAAAATGATATTTTACGCATTCATATAAAAATAATGTTTTTACAACTCAAGCATGGAATTTCACATTCCAATGTAATCACGTAAAACAAGGGCCGGCCTCGCTGGCCCTTTTGTCATGCGATTGCTCTCTCTAAGCGTAACATTCAATGTCTGAGTTTCAAACATTATTTTTCTATGATTACGTAAAATTTCATTTCTCGACCTCAAAACAGGTGTAAAATCCTATTTTATACGCACGCTGTATCAATCCATATCGTATGTAACTCGTGCGTACGATTTGCACACTCGTGCGATCGCGCGGCACTCATCTGCAACTCGTGTGCGACGATTCGCTACTCGTGTAAAACTCGCATTTTACGCACTTATCGCATAATATACTATTAACTTGAATTGTCTTGGGAGATTCCATGTTAGATTCATATAAAATTCTTGTTAGATCTATATAGAATTAAAAATTTACTAATCTGTTTTTCACGATCCTACGGGATCTCATATAGTCATAGGAGTCGATTCGAGTCCCGTATTGCACACACAAGCGACCTCATTTTAAATCCTTTATAGTTCCCAAGGGAGATTTTTCAGGCAGTTACACAAGTCTCGAAAATCAGTGCCTGTTTTAAATTGAATATGAAAATTTGATTAATTGTATATGCTAACAATCTTTAAGTCTGAAAAATTCTAATAATCTTCTTTAATGATGAAGTTCAAAGATTCCAGCCATTGCCAGTGTCCTGCATACTTTGAAAGTATTAAAATCAGTAATACCTAACATGAGTACTATTAAAAAGCTGTCTCTATTATATTCTTGATTGTAATATCAATTGAACTGAATCAATTTTTCCAAGTGTCAAGTCTCATTGAATGTATTGTCTATGATTCACGCAGATGGGCTCATCACAAAATCGTAACATCCACGGTGGAAGAAAAATCCAAGCCAAAAGACGTAGGCCTAAAATCAGGAGCGTTAGCGGCCAAGGTGCCATTTGCCGAAGTGTATGACGCGGCAAAGCAGCGGAAACAAATTTTGCAACTGTACGGAAATGATACAGAACTTGTTAACAAGTATATACCTGCTGATGGTAAGCCTAACAATAAATCAAGTTAAATGGTCTCGCTTGAAATTTCGTATTCTGCAAGTAATACATGTGAGAAATCATACAAGAATGTAAGAAAATTTAAGAATTTAGGTAAAAATATTGTAATTTTTTGCTAAATTTTGTGCATTTTTCACGCTTCTCACATTTTGCATATTTTCTTACATTAAGTATTCAACTCAACAAATTATTATCCAACATAAATTAAATTATGCACTATTTTATGCTTTCGTACATTTATTCACAATTTTTCACATTTTTTAACATGTTCATACATATTATTGTTCCACATTTTTTGTAAAATAATGTTAAACAATATGATGCAATGTTGACATGTATTACAATGTATACTTAATGAAATCTGAGATAAAATCGTAAATGAGATGCAGGTTTAAATTTTGAATAAAATCCTGGATAAAATCTTCAGAACTGTTTCTTCTTAAAATAAAATCTTTCAATCACAAGATTAACTATTTTCCAACTAAATAAATCTTATTTAAAAAAATCCGTGAGCCCAGTATTCTTAGATCTTTTTGAGCGTTACCATTGGTTGACAAATTCGCAGCTATATATTATTTTTTTTTTATTGTTATTTAAAGGATAAGTCCTAATCTCAAAACTCTGTAGCTAACAAGGGGAGACCATGGTGTTTGGGTCACTGATTTTGATGAACCTTTGGGGATCGTTTTCTGATACCTAAAAATGAATCCCAATACTCGTGATTTTATGCAATAGGCCTTTGTACAGTAGATACGGTGTGTTTCATTAACGTTGACAGTATAACTATATATATATATATATATATATATATATACCCGTAGTTTTATACAATGGATCTTTAAATCTGAGATAGAGCCGCAAAACATTACCATTGCTCGTATGGGCAATGCTAAAAATCTGATATATATATATATCAGATTTTTAGCATTGCCCATACGAGCAATGGTAATGTTTTGCGGCTCTATCTCAGATTTAAAGATCCATTGTATAAAACTACGGGTACTGTGCTTCATTTTGAGGTTCCAAAAGTCGATCCCCAAAGTTTCATAAAATTCCAACACCCCAACTCTGTGGCTCTCTCCATATAAGACTTGACTCTAATTTCACTCAAATTCAGCAAAATGATCTTTATTAAAAAATATTCCTTTATAGGAGAAATCGTGCAGTATTCGTTTAAACTTTTAGCTTTCGCTGCTGTTTTGTAAAAAATGGCATTCTTGAAATTGGTTTCTACTTATCGAATATATGGTTGCATCTAACTAATTTTAATTTGAATGTATTTTGTTATATTTGTTCGACTATATTAGCTTTAAAAACAAGTAGTAATCAATGTATAAATTACCTCCAGCCCCCCCCCCCCAAACACAGAGATAACAATATCTTAGCAACATATATCATTATGATTAGAATCGATAATATATTGAAATCATAATAAGTTAAACAGTCATATTAAACGATAATTAAATGCACGATACAAATTTAAGTTAACATGAAAAAAATATCTTATTATAAAATTTTTATAATGTCAATCTCACAGTAGGATATGATTTTCTCCATGTATAATGTATACGATATAATGTATTACAGATTGCTAAATGTTCGCAAATGTACAGGACTTTGTACAAAGATTCATACATACTAATTAAATCACTACAATTAATTCACCACAGGCAAGCAGTATTTCGTAGCGAGCAGACTGATCAAGCCCGATGATCTCTACTACGAGGTGGAGCGCAGTGCGTCTCACCTCTATGAAACGACCATCCCCGTCTGGAGCAGCGTCGACTCGGGCAACTGGAAGCTCGTGTCCAAGGCCGTTCGCGACCTCGTACCCAAGACGAGCACCACGTCTCCGGTGAGCGACGTGGACGTCTGGTCGGGCAGCTACTTAGACCTGTATCTGCCCAACTCCGCTGGCAAGAACGTCTACGTTCAGCTGCCGCACGGACTCAAAGCGGCCGAGTTTCTCTTCAAGTACGTCCACGATGAGGCGAACAAGCGTGGAATCGTCTTCGTGACCGTCAACAATCCGCATCTGACCGAGGCCAATGACAAGAACGTCATCTGCGAGCCTCTGCCCGGTTGCGTGAAAAAGTACCCGGACTTTGCCAAATTCGAGAAGGGTTACACGTATTGTTGTAACTTGAAGGACTTCAAGAGTCAGGCGGAAAAGCTGGGGCTGCCCGTCGTCGAGGACGCCGCGGCTTTCTTGTGAATTTCAAACGATGGAAGGATTAGGCTGAATTGATGATGAGGAAAAGAGTTATGCCGCGGCATCCGAATGGAAATTTTAAGATGTAAGAAAATGTGAGGAAATGTGAAAAAGTGGAAAAAATGGCACACAAATGTGAGTTTATTTAATAATTGGGTTTTTTGGAGCAAATAAATTACACTGGGTAACATTTATGTACGCTTATTCACATTTAAAATGGAAAGAATTATAGCTTATGTTTTTTCGCTAGGCGTCGGTGGATACACGAATCAAATTCCATGGAAAAATGGAGCCGTAGCATTACATGAGGAGTATAGTAGTATTTAGTCACAAATTATGCAAATAGTTTACGTTATAATAAATCCATGTTGACTCTGCTCAGTGGACAATAAAATATTTTTAATACGGCAGCTAATATTTTAGTTGTTATAGGTATAGCTGACATATTAGCTGTGTCATTATGCATCCTGTTTTATATCATTTTTTCATAAATCGTCGCATTTAATTTACGACGGCATAAATCTGTTTTTAAAACTAAGAATTTATGATTGAATAACTGATAAGTTATCATCGATGTACAAAGTAAGGAAAGTTTTAATAAGATACGATTTATAAGATAGAGATGACCGAAAACTGACTATATGTCAGTATCAGCTAAATCGATCAAGCCAAAATGTATTTTGACTCAGCGCAAAAAATCTATTTTTGGCAGTTAAACCTGCCATTGATATGTTAAAATTCCGCTAAAAATGTAAGAGCAATACACATGAGAGATAATTTTTTGTACAAATTACAAATCTTGTGTAATAAAGTTAAAGTATAATGATTAAATATGTTATTTACATTTCTATATACTTATTAAATCCACATTTTCTGATAATTATATATAGGTTTAAATGAAAATTCATACCAAAATTTTGAAGTACCTCTGCATTAGAATTTAAAAGTAAACAACCTATTAATTAGCATTCATATACAAAGGGTAAGGTAATAGGTAAGGTAAGGGTATAGGTCAATGCAAAAATTAACATAAAGTATCGTATATTTACTTAGCCATGTTAAGTGTTATGCTGAATTTGAGGATATTTAACCATAGTAATAAACCATATAAGCCATATTGTGACAATATCATTTCATCTATTTTAAGAGAACCGATATAGACGATCATTTTAAAGTAGTTATTTTGAAGATATCATTTTGATGCTTGAAATATTTCATTGGGACTTACCCATATAAAAATTAAATAACAGCGAATAATCTGTAAAGTTACAGCCTATAGTTTATACTTGTACACGCTCAAACTTACAAAAACACGCTCAAACTTACAAAAACACGTTTATGGACTTATAAACTATAACTAAAATTGTTCAGAGAACAAAATGAGGCTTTCAAAACTAAATCGGATAATAAATAAAAAAGTCTCCACTGTTTTGTTAACTATTCCTTTTTTTTTAATTTACTTTCGACGATATCTAATTTTACAATATTTGAATTTCGATAAAAAGAATTTTTTAGTTTGATATAAACCCATTATCTTATAATATATTGACTTTCATATCATTATGTGAAATTAAATTGTAGTAAAAAAGGTTTGTTTTTATGACATATATCTACGAATAAACCCCCTTAAGCAACAAGGGTGTAAAATTAACTTCATGCATGAGTCCCCGTGAAGAGTGGGTAATAGCGATCTTACGGAAATGTTTACGCATTGTTCATCGGCGACGAGTGGATCGCTTTTATGCACGAGTCATCGGTGGCGAGTAAGTGAAGTTATGTGCCCGTGTTGCTTACGTTACTGCTTTCTCAAAGAGAAAGCTTCGTAACGAAGATAAAAATTATTTTTTGAGATTCAATGAATCTCGATGTTTTTGAGGTTCCTGAGTCATAAAAATGAGTTTACAATAGATTTTCGAAAAATGACTGTCTGTATGTATGTATGTATGTATGTATGTATGTGTGGAGCGTCGTCACTGCGCAGCCAACTACACAATCCACAGATCCTTGGCACCAACTTGCGCAACCTAGCGCACCAAGCGACCGTCAGGAGGAGCAACCAACTTCATAGGCTCCTTCTGCTCCAGCGGATTCCAATAATCATGAGCGCACACCGCTCGTGCAAACACCATCAACATCTGCGCAGGTGGATCTGGGCTTTCCGTGCCCGGATTGCGATCGCTTCTTTCCCACCAAGAAAAAGTTAGGAGTACACCGACGTTGCGCCCAACTGTAAAGGGTCAACGAAGAGGTCAATGTGGATAGAGCAAACACGCGTTGGTTTGATGAAGAACTGAGAACAATTGCAAGGTAAGAAGCGGCAACGATAGTGAATGGAAGATTGCACAAGATCAACGTGCACCTCATGAAGTTCATGGGAGGAAGTAGAACGCTATCGGCATATCAAAGTATACGTACAAGACCAGCATACAAGGAGCTGGTCAAGGCAGCACTTGATGATTTGAAAGCTGTCCAAGAGGCGGCGCAGGCTGTCTCAGCATCACCAAGTCGTATAAATGAGGACGTTAGCGACACTCCTGCTTCTTTCCCAGTGAGCATAGTTATCGCTGAGCTGTGAATTTTTGAATGTGCAACTCCACCTGCGTAATCAAAGTCTTCCCCAAGATCCAGTGCCTCAAGTTCTCAATGGTGGAGTGACATGTATGACAGTATTCCCGCGGCAATCGATCGACTTAGGGTGGTCTTCGAGAAGGTAGACGGATGGCGTGTTGATCGTTTGCTGGAAATTTCCGCAGATATGCTGGTGGGGAGAGATGTGTCGTCCGCCTGCAGTGAGTGGCTTAGGACTATTTTCCCGCCACCTCCTCCACCGAGGCCACGGAAATCACGAAGGGAGATACCAGATGAGCGGCTCGTGCCACGAAGGATGGAACATCGTGCACTCTTTCGTCGCGGGGGGTGTCTGCTTTGCAAAGTCCGTTGACTTTCTGCTGGAGCTTGGATTGATAAAGAGATTCTTGGCAGGCATAATGACGAGAGTTCTCCAAGGAAGCTACATAAATTGGATCCGCTGGGGTCAAATGACATATGTTTTCAACGGTCGCTCGGCAGTTTGAGAGGGTGTGGTATAGGTGTGGAAGTGTTACATAATGAACGGCGGAACCACGGGCCGTAACATCAAGCGTGCAATGGACACAGGCATTTATTAACAGGAGTTTTCTTTTTAGTGAGGCGGACCCGAAATGATTGAATGGTGTATGTATTGGGGGTGCCACTGGTAAGCCTTTCGGGTGAGTGCGTAAGCACTGAAAGCTCAGAGGGCTGGGTGGTCGCCCGCGCCAGCCTCACACACGGGAGCGCAACACAACAAAATCACGAGCGCTCCTACGGTGCTGGAGAAGCATTTTTTTCTCTTCTCTCAAATCTCCTGCCTGTTTGCCCTTAAAAAAAAATTGTGTCCACCATAACTCTTGAAGGGAAGCATATCACATGCTGAAATTTTGCAGGCATATTACATATGTTTGAACTTAGAACTGATTAGATTTTGGAGCGAAATGAATTAATTAATTAATTAATTAATAATATTAAACTCATTTTCTAGCAAAAATATTAATTTTTAAAAATTTAGATATTGTATACGTTGAATTTGTCAAAAATATGTACGTTTTCATAAATTTGATGTAATTTCCTTTCGATTGAGATATTTTATAATAACTTTAAACTTATTTTCGTAAAATAAGAACAAAATATTAGTTTAAAAAATTGTAAAAAGCGAAAAGAATTTTTTGTCATTTTATACGGTAAAACATGTCCAGATTAAATATATTTTCATAAAATTGGAGTAATTTTCTTTCGATTGATAAGGTAGTGGACCCGGTTCTCGATAGGTACCCAGTTGTCGATAACTCGAAGGAATCATACGATTTTAGATATAGCTTGAACAATTTTTCGGTACGATAAAATTATTTCTATATTAAGAATATATTACTGAACCAATATTTTGAATTATAAAAACTCAGTTAGCGCTACTAGTTAAATAAAAAAGTAAAGCCAAGATTAGTTTTAAATTCAACAAAATAAGCGAAATCAAAAAGGTAAATTTTGATTTATTTACTTATAACTATTTTAATTCGTACAACTCCGTCTTAATTACACGTACGTACCCAGTTGTCGATAGTCAGATAATATACACAAAATACAAATAAATTTGTTTTTAAATGTTATTTCAATGCTTAAAATTACACTGAATTTGTCCCAAAGCCTTCGGCGCCCTCGACTTCGACTCGTGCTGAATACCTCACCCTCGCTAGAAATAGCTCATTTTCTCCCCTAGTTGTACAATGTACTGTTCTTTACTTATGTTATATAAGTCTCCAATTTCGCATGGCTTTAGTCTCCTTACCCTTTTTGTCCTTTAATGTTGATCCCCTTATCAATGACGAATGATTTAAGTAGCATAAGAAAGAATATTCTAGAGATATTACGCTAAACGTGATTATGCAAATGTAGGGTGAAGAGCCAGAATCTAGCATTTTGTTAATTTGTCCTTAGTACATATATTAATAATTTAGGAAAATATTTATCTTCTAAGATTAAATTACTTACAGTCAATTATTATAAATTTAATTCAATATAAAATCTTTCAAGAATCTTATCTCAGTTAATCACCTGGGTACATTATAAACTACAAAATATTATTGATGAATCTTATCGTCTACGAACTTATCAAATTTAAAATAATACTTTTACATTAAATAATCTCAATATTTTGTTTTTATTTTATCTGGATTTCATATCTTCGTTCCAGAGCTATTATATACACATCAACTGCAGCTAACTACATTTCCATATTGTGAGCTATCGATTTTACGTCAAATCCATATTTGCAATGTTGTTGAACTCATCTTCAGCTAATTTTAATTTATTTTAGAATATCTAAATGCCTGCGACAGCGATAACTGAATAATAATTCCTGAATAATCTTTTCAATAATTTATTTTGCTTTAATTTAACATTATAATAAGTATTGACTATATGAAACCGAAATATCGCATATTATGCGCTACAACTAAACTCCATCATAGTATATATGGATATATATATATATATATATATATATATATATATATATATATATATATATATATATATATATATATATATATATATATATATATATATATATATATATATATATATATATATATATATATATATATAACTAGAACCTGCTATTGAGTACACTCTAACAACAACAACGCAACGTTTTGCTCTCTCAGTGAAGCTAAAGTTTAATCCTTGAACTAATTTAGAGGAAACTGCTACAGGTATTTGTGTGCCTCTGAAGCAATTAGGACTTTTCAAATAAAGCTGTAGTACATTGTGCAAGTAGGGGAGAAAATTGGCTTTTTCTAAGCGATGATGATGATTGAGCACGAGTGGAAGTCGAAAGCGCCGAAGGCACCCGAGACGAACAACACGAGTGCTCAAATCATCATCTAAGTCTCAAAAAGCCCTTTCTACCCGTGTTACGCAATGTATTCTTTTTTAATAAGTGTGTGAATAGGACCTTTTTAATGCACCCAAAGAGAATGAGGAAATGGGCATTACTAGGTGTCCACTAAGAAATTCAGGACCGGAACGTAATCAACATTACCTCCCGCTCCGGTAAAGCCGCTCGGAATGCCCAATTTTCCATTTGTTTTGCAATCATGAAAAAGGGCCATTTTCATGCACGTGTTGAGAAAAATACTTTAATCCTTTACTACCGAGGAGAAATTTAGTAACGTAAGCCGCGACGTGTCGTATATGAGACTCCATGACAATATTTCGCTAATATCAATTTCTATACGTAGGTAATATTTGCTTGATAAAAAACCCATCCCAATTCATTGGCATTTAGCTTCCTCAAACCAAATAAATTGTTTCAATATGAATTTATTTATTCTAATATATTAATTTTAAATTGTTATATTTCTTTCTAATTAACAACTCAAAAATTGTGTGTTATTTATCATTAATTGTTTGTTAAAAGATAAATTACAAAAAATTATAAGGTTATGATCATAAATTGTATTATAGATTTCAAAATATCGTAAAATAGAAAAATCGTTATAAAACTAAAACAAACCGAAGAATCTTCAACTCTTTTTCTGATTTCGTATGTATCTCCAAAACAAAAAAAAATCGTTTGTTTAATAAAAATACCTCATACACTGGGTAAACAGTTCAGGCAAGAGTTAGTGGAATGCTACATTTTGCATCTAAATTTATCTTAATGGTTTTCCATCATGTGTTTCTGAGATATCACCGCGTTATCGTGTATAACAAAAGAAGGGAGATAGCTTATACAAAATTACGTGTCGGAGAAGATATGTATTTTCAGGCTTTTTCAAACGTATTTACCCTGAAGCGATAAATTTATTTCTAACATACCAAAATAATTTACCTCATCGATTTCAGAATATCGTGAAATGATAATGATAATAGGTTATTTTTACAATAAAAATTCAATATAATTTTATTTTTCTTTATAATTATGTTTTTAAAAATTTGGAGTTCAGAGTTATGTGCTGTACATGTGTTAGAAATTACATAATTTTTTTCAAACGATATACTTTCATTCCCATGCGCAAGGACAGTTTTGGAAACTCATCAATATTCATTGGAAATTGCTAGTTTCTTCTATATAACTATGGATATACGGTCTAAAAATTTATGAAAATCTACAAAAAACTTTCTTTTTAGTTAACAAATATAACCAACAATTTACAAAACTGTTATCATGTAACTAGAAACTTTTCAATATTTACAATAGGATCACCTTAATAATTAAATTAAAGCTCTTTTCGCGAGAAAAATACAATGATGAATTTTTAAACGCATTTTCAAAAATTTTAAAACATTTTGTGAATCTTTCATATATATATATATGAGTAATTCCAGCCAAGTTTTACAAAACGCTGCGCGGGGGGGAGGGGTCGGCCATTGTTAGCGCCGATTTTTTCTGTGAAAGTACATTACAAAACAAGGTTGTTCATAAATTTTCAGCCCTCTAGGTGCCACCTGTGGCCCTGTAGAATTTTTAGAATTTTCAAAAATCGCTAAAAAGTGGCTAATTTAAAAAAATTCCCACAACTTTGCATTATGAAAAAAAAAAAAAATTCTTCGAGCATAATTACACGCAATATGCTTCCCTTCCCGACGCACGTGCGTATACCTGCGCTAGCCGCTGCACCGACGACCTGTGCACGGTCCACTTTATCTCACACATTGCCGAAAACGAGACAGAAGTCTCGATAACGTTCGCGCGACTGCAACGAATAAGACGACACCGTTATATTTTATTATAAACGACATACATTTTTAACATTTGTTTGGATAAATAAATATTAACATTGTTATATCATTAAGTCTACTGAAAACATAACTTTTTATTGCATTATAAGGTATATAGATTCGATAAATGTGGGTTTTGAGTAGTTTACAAAAATTATCCTTTAGTCGATCATTTGGTTAAAATTTCAACTTTTTTATTAAAAGTGATAAGTAAATAAAAAAAATACTGGCTGATTCTAAATGAAAAAAGAACAAAAAAAGGTATGTATGATTTTTTCTGTAAACCCATAGTTTGTGAATTAAAAATACAAAGAAACTTGATTTTTTATCTTGAGCTAAAGGATAATTTTTGTAAACTACTCAAAACCCACATTTATCGAATCTATATACCTTATAATGCAATAAAAAGTTATGTTTTCAGTAGACTTAATGATATAACAATGTTAATATTTATTTATCCAAACAAATGTTAAAAATGTATGTCGTTTATAATAAAGTTGAGCCTAAATCGCCTGAAAGCTGATGGAATGGCGACCGATTGAAAATCACCAAAAAACCATTGATTTTGGTGTCTACTGCTGTTCGAGCCATTTCCGCTATTTAAATATATATGTCATGGGAGTATTTTTTACTCAAATTTAACATAATTACCGACAGATTATCGAAGAATTTTTTTTTTTTTTCATAATGCAAAGTTGTGGGAATTTTTTTAAATTAGCCACTTTTTAGCGATTTTTGAAAATTCTAAAAATTCTACAGGGCCACAGGTGGCACCTAGAGGGCTGAAATTTTATGAACAACCTTGTTTTGTAATGTACTTTCACAGAAAAAATCGGCTCTAACAATGGCCGACCCCTCCCCCCCGCGCAGCGTTTTGTAAAACTTGGCTGGAATTACTCATATATATATATATATATATATATATATATATATATTTTGGTACCAATTTTTGTAATATTTTTTGATTTTTCTGGATTTTGAACACAGATCACATGCATTTTATTTGATCATTAAAAGGTTTAAGAGCTGGTAATATATACAGCATTCCTTTTAAAAAAGAATCAAAAGCCTTTGGCGCCCTCGACTTCCACTTGTGCTCAATCATCATTCGAGTCTGAAAAAGCCCTTTCGCCCTGTGGTACACATCGTATTTTTTTTAATAAGTGTGTGAATAGAGCCTTTTTATGTATCCAATGGGAATGAGGAAATGGGCATTTCGAGTAGTCCACTAGACCTAAGAAATAAAAAGAATAAATTAAAAAAATTCCTAATTTAAAAAAAACAAACAAATTTTAAATAAAGTTTTAAACTTTGAAAAAAAAAAATTGGAAAAATTTGAAATAATATTCTGAGCTATTCAAGAGCGTACTTCTTTTCAAATGCCAAACAGTAATGCACATTCATCGTCACTGAATAAGATGGTTAGAACACTTCAAAGTTAGAAAACGAAGACTAATTATTTAGATGCTGGCATTGATGAAGAAGAAGACTATAATTATTCGTATGCTAACAGTGAAGAAGACATCTATAAATCAAATGCTGCCAATGCAGGAAAATAAGAACAGCGAAGATGGTAACGAGACATTTGAGCATGCTAAGTATAAAAAAAGTATATATAAAAGGATCGGAACACGCAAAGAATTGGATTTAAACTCTATTAACATACTCAAGAGAAAATACGTTCGTACATATGGTCTACGGCGCTCTTTAAGACGTAAGAAGATGAGAAAATATATCAACTAAGAGAATTGGGATGATCCAAACGAGATGGTCAATCGTCTCAGATTACTGATAGCTGAACAGTTGGAGGGTGAACCAAGACACTTTGGTGAAATCTAAACTATAATGAAAGAGCTTGGGAAAGCAGGCATAATATATTAAGGACAGTAATGGGTTCTATAAACAAGAAATGGCTGGAACGCTTCAAGTTCGATGTTTGCGATATAACCGAAATGGATTTTCCATCAAGGGATAACATAAAGCTGGTGACTGTTCTTATTGTGACGGAGCATAGAAGGTTAGTTATGTCTTCACAATGTCAGACTTATGAAAAAGTTCTTGAAGGACAACAGTACAAGGAGAGTATAAATAAAGGATAAGGAGGAAGAGATTAATGGAGGGACATATGATTTATGGTTGAGCCTCACAGCTGTGAGCGAAGGTTGAGGCTCTCACCACTTACTCTTCGTGATTGTAGTTGGTAGATGGCTCCAGATTTCAAATAAAAAGTATCAGTTATGCGATCTGACCAATGATACATATTCTCTGCGTTTGAATTGAGCTATTACCGAACATTCTCTTCAGATGTGGATGATCTAAAGCCTCTACTTTGAATGCAATCTTCAATGATAATTGGAACTGCATACTCTCTCGGAAAGAGACGCCTTCGTCTTTGCTGTGCTGTTCCGTATGGTATCCCGTAGAGTCAGGTGCATACGATATTCCTCGGAATACGATATTCCTCGGGGAGTTTTTGGGCAACGGTACCGACGAAGGGGCACGAAGACGAGAGCTGCAAGGCCCAGGACGGCGTACTTGCAGCAGGAGCAGTGGGCACGGTTAACCTCGAAGAGGTTATATTTACATACAGCTTCCTACTGCATTCATCCACTGCCACTATTATCAGGTGAGATTAGTGTTTTGTTTATCACTGTAATCTCCCTTTACTAATGCTATGTTGTTTCTAGGTGTCTGGCGAGTGCTTCGGAGGCTGCTGCTGATGTTGTTATGGACTTCACTCTGCCTCTGCAAACACTCCAAACCAGGTAAGAGAGTTCCAATTTGATGTGCATATCTGCTGTAGACTAACTCATCTTTATTTTTTCTAGAGTGTATGCTGCAGGCCTCCTTCACATCTAGAGAAGCAGCCGCTCCGCCCAACGTGGATCTATTCATGCCTTTCAAGGCATAACATCAAGTGGGTATCATTCTAATACCATTTTGCTTATATTCTTGATTTCTAATCTCTTGTGTGTTTTCTTAGGTTGGTTCGAAGGGACAGGAGTAAGGAGAGGAGACGCCAGGACATGCTCAGCGAACCCCAGCCGAGACCAGCCAGCTCCCACCTATGCGAGGCTCCATGGGATGGCAGCTGTGCGTCCTCTTCAGCTGCTTCAGGGCATAGGAGAGCTAGCTTGCTCTATGTCGTCCAGGGGAATAGTGTATGTGTGTGTGTGTGTATGTGTGTGTATAGTGAGTGAAATGGATAGGTAGTATGCTATCGTTTACATAGGCCTGTTCTGTCGAGCATCGGACTTGCACTGAACAGTTCGTTCATTTATTCATCATATTATTATTCATACGGACATTTTTTTAAGAATAGTGTATTTTGATTACAAATGTTCCAAAACATTTTTCTAACAAGTTTTCTTACAATTTTTTTTTACTGCTACCAAACCTTCTTTGAGGAAGCAAAAGTCTACACTGTTTTGTCGAACCTTTCTTTAATTATCAATAACTACATTTTCAATATGGAAAGTTAAAAAAGAAATGTTTATCGCTTGAAGTGTCCTACTTTTATATTATAATAGCATCCCCGTCAGGGCTTCGCCCGTGTTAATAGTGCATAGAACTCACAAGTAAATACTATCTATTATTTGACTTGGAGACTTGAAATTTTATAATATAATAAAATATATGTGTTATGGTTTAGATAAGAAAGGATTTTACCCCTTTTGGGTAACCATAAATCTATAAATTGATATTTAGGTAGTTTCATAGGCAACCCTTGGGGATAAAAATCGAATTCATAACTTTCGATATTCCGAAGATATCGATAAAAACGTAAAAGCACATTTACCTCCTTCTCACCCTCTTAGAAGTGGATGGTGGTAAAATCCGTCGTTATCTCACCCCTACATCATAAGAGATATATATCACAAAAATGTCAAGTCTATAGATCCAGTGGTTTGGACTGGACGTTGATGAGTGAGTGAGTGAGTGAGTGAGTGAGTGAGTGAGTGAATTGTGAGTGAGCCAGCGAGTAGGTGTATCGAACATCTTCTTTTATAGATATAGATTGATTTATAAATATTTATTTTGCTTCTTAATTATATTTAGTTGAAAATTAACCTGAAGAAATTTATTTTTTTGCAGTTCTATTGAACATATATAAAAGATATGCATAAACGCTAAAATTGCGCGTGATTTACTTTCAATTTATATTTTTTAAAACTGTTCTTAAGCTATTTTTAATAAAATAAACTTGGATTTAAAGAATTTTTAAACCTAGCTATTTTATAAAATCAAAAATAATTTCTTTTGGCAGTTTCTATTGAAGATATGTAAAAGATAAACATCAATTCTTACAGTGCGCGTGATTTTCTTTCGATTTACGTATATATAACTATTCTTAAGCTATTTTTAAGAAAATACCGTTAATTTAAAGACGTTTCGTAAAGTAGCTATTTTATCAAATTAAAAATAATTTTTAAAATATATAAAATATACGTTAATATTCACAAAATGCGTGTCAGTATTATTCGAACTATGTCTATCAAGGCTATTCTGAAGGCTGAAATCCTGAAATCATTTTTGCGTTAATTTATTTAATTCCATTATAAGATTATGTAAATCAATTAATCAGGACTTCTTAGCTTTGAGAAAGTATTCTGCTAAGGCAGTTAGAAGTGGATCTCATATTATAATAAGAGAACAAAACATTACATACATTTATTTCTATTTAATATTTACCTATATCTACGTACACAAACCTCCTTAAGTTCAGTATTCGATTCTTCGGTTCCATTGTTTTGAAAACTTCTGCAATATTTATATATACAGATACACATTCGTAGATAATCTACAAAATAATCAAAAGAAGCGATAAGACACATTATAAACTCCCTTGCTATACAGTTAGCACAGCACGAGATAGAATTTTCTTATCCAAACTTTCCGCGACGTTTCAAGTGCATTTGATTAGGTTCGAGTAGTTTCTATAAATAAGATTCGCGCGATATGCAGCTATAGATTCATCGGCAGAGCCGAAGTTGTGTACGAGACTTGAAGGCGGTTTTCAATTTATACACCGACCTTGGCTTACTCTCTACCTTTTTCTCTTGGTGAATACTTGTCTAATGAATATGACAAGCATCTGAAACTTTAACATTTGGATGAGATGAATTTGTATACACTATTGTGTAACAGCAAATTTGATAATTGTTTAATTCAATTGTTTAACTTTCAAAGAAATTGAAACAATTTTCTTGAAAAGTCAAAACGATAAGTCCACTTTGTTAAATGCCCAGATACATAGATTTACATTTCTAAATTGCGATTTAAACCTATGCAAAAGTACAGCATAGATTAAAAAAAGAGAATATTATTTTTATTATTTAAAAATATTGTATTTTGATTACAGATGGTCCAAAACATGTTTATAACATGTTTATTTAGAAAACTTTTTTTTACTATTACAAAGCTTCCTTTAGGAGGAAGCAAAAAGCACAACAAATGATTTATGTTAGATCAAAATGTGTTTAGTCGTTCTCGAAGTATGTATACCAGTACGCAAAAACGCAAACACACGAAACGATTGACGAGAACAAATTCCGTGTAGCAACTGAGGCTACACGTGGGAACACATTAATGCATATGCATGCATGCATACATTCATACATACACACATACATACATATATACATACAAACATACACGTAAAAAGCAATAATCTCCTTTGCGGATAGCAGTCTGCTGTACGTCCTATGTGCATCCAGTTTTGTAAAAGGCCTTATTATTAATTTATTTTATATTTTTCATGCAATAATTAAATCTTTGTATATAGTTTAGTTTCTTTTTAAATTTGTTTAATGTTGTTATTAAGCGAAAGAAAAACACTTTTATGTGCATGAAACACATAAAAGTGTACTTAACTTCTTTTTATTTAATTGAGATTCCTATTATTCAAATATATATTTTGTAGGAAAGGATTAAACAAAAGTTTTAAAACATATTTTTAAACATTTTAGGTTTTCATTTTATATACTACTTAATGTTAATTAATTTATTACTTATTAATTACTTGTTAATTTATTTATCTTTATAACTTCATTGAATTTTTGAGTTATGATAAAATTTATAATAAAGAAATCGATTTTCAGAGTGATTTTTTTAATAGCCTCATTTTAAGAAGATCTTTATAACTTTATAATTTCATTGAATTTTTGAGTTATGATAAAATTCATAATAAAGAAATCGATTTTCAGAGTGATTTTTTGAATAACCTCATTTTAAGAACAGGCACCAAAAAAATATAAGACGGAAATTACCTTTTCGGATGCAATTACACGTTTATTTATTTATTTATTTTATTTTTATTTTGTTTTTTAATAATTGCAGGTATTCTGTATGCAAAAAATTACTCGATTTGGCTCTACTAGATTTCGCTTGAATAGGATTTCAAATGAAAAAGTTCGACAGCGAACGTTATACCATTAACTTTTTTCAATTTTGAACCATTCCAATTTAGATTGAAAACTGCAACGGAAATTTTTATTTCTGGCTATATCGGGCAAAATAATTTTCATTCAATGTTTTAAAAGAAAACATTTATGTTAAAACTATTTTCTGTAATTATCTGCTACTTTTAAGGTGACCTAACCACATTAAAATTACAAATAATATGTTTATACGTTTTTAGGTGAGGATGAATTATTTATCATATATTAACTATCTTTTACGGTAAATTTGAGGGGACCTAACAATCTTACAATTTTAATTAAATTGGTTATATATTTTTATGTAAGAATGAATTATTCATCATATATTACATTTTTTTTCTCGGTAAATTTAAATATTTTATCGAAATATATCGAAAAAAATTTTTTTATTTGTCGTTAGGTCATCTTAAATAGCTATCGAAGAGAAACTGTTCTTTTGTCATTATTCAGATGATTTTAAGAGTTCTAGACATCGGATTTAGCTTTTCCAACTGTTATTTTGTTTAAAATACAATTGAGGGACGAAGATAGAAGAAGATACAGGTTTTTGGTAAAAAAACCGATTTTATTTTTATTTTCTTATACTAATTCTTATCCCTTTTTCTTAATAATAAAAGTAGTTACACAAGAAACTTTGACTTCTTTAAGTTGTTTTAATTTTTTTTAATATATTCGTTTTTATCGACATTCACCGTATTTTAACATTTGCGTGACAAGAAAAGTTAAATAAGGACGCCCTAAAAGACTGAACATCAGTAAAAGTCAAAACCCTATGTCAGTGGTGAACTAAAAAAAATTATCCCATAAAACAAAAACGAAATCATAAATAATTACGCATTAAGTTTTATTTAATTATTACTACTATTTTATTTTAAAGTCATTATTCTTAATTCTTTATTTTCATAATTCTTTTTATGTTTTAAATGTATGGTAATCTACTTTTTAAATACATTTTTTATAAATCTATGTTGAGACCTATTGACATATGTTTAAGTAGAAATTTCGGCTCGCCAATAATTATAATAAAATGCATGATTTTTGTGAAAATAAATAACTAAAAACTTAATTTACCTATAGAATATTTTAAGAAGCAACAGAATTATCTTTCAACATAGATTTCTAAGTTTTACTTAAAAGAATATATAAATTCAACTTGATCAAAATTCACCGATGTTTATGTACATTTGTACGACAATATTTTCCTAAAGAGCACCAGATTTTCATTATTTACACGAAATTTTATAGTAAAAGGAAAATCTGTCGTTCGTCTAACATCGACTAATATTTAAATTTACGAAAAAGGAAAATGTAATATATGATGAATAATTCATTATCAACTAAAAATATATAACCAATTTTATTAAAATTTTAAGGTGGTTAGGTTCCCTTAAGCATTTTATTAAAAAAATATGGAAAAAATTAAAAAAAATTTTTTGATGATTGTTGGATCTCTCTATTTGGCCATAATACAAACTTGTATATTTCTCGCTCTGCCTTAAGGCTTTTAGATTCAAACTGATCGGATTGGAGTTTTAAAAGTTTTATTTTGTTTAAAATAAATATAATTAGGGTATGCAGTTAAAGCCTACTTAGATTAAATTTAGAATAAAATTTTTTAATTATGAATAAATATTTAAATTGTATATAATATTAAAAAGTTTTTGCATAAAGTTACATTTTTTTCAATTGACAACAATACATTTTGTAACACTAGAATTGTTGATTAAATTTGATTAATGAATACAATAAATGCATACTATTTCTACAAATAAATTTTTCACCATACCCTGGCCGAAAGTACCACATTTCCTCCCGGCTCCGAAACTGAAATGTGTCATTTTCGGCCCGGGTAAGGTAAAAAATAGTATACGCACCACGGGAGCGAAAATGGCTAGTCTATAGCACGTGTTTACCACCCGCGCCTGTGGCTCAAGTAGCAATTTGCACGTGCTATGGACTAGCCAATTCTTTTCCTCCGTAGATTCGTAATACACTATTTTTCGCAATTTTGTAATTTTGTTCGAGTTTATGAACAACGGATTGATTCATTTATTACACAAATATCATAACAATGAAATATGATATAATAAAACAAAAACAAATCAATGAATCTTAAAAATTCTTTTTTATTTCAAATCTTCGTCAAAAAATGAAATAAATGTTTTAAATGGACATAATTAACAGCATAATACTCAAGAAATAAACAATAAAAAAAAATTTAAATAATGAATATCATAAAAATGAAAAAAAACGCTATAAAACAAAAACGAATCGATTACGTTAAATATCATTTTTGATTCTAAATCTTCATCATAATGAATTTGAAATTGTGTTGATAGAAATTCAAAAATGTCCTTCTACTTCCTTAAAACAATTAAGTTTTTATTTCACTTTTTATTTAATAATGACTGATGGATAAAATGAAATAAGAAGAACAAAATTTAACAAAATTTTCGTTCGAACAAGCTACTTTCAAAAATGTCCTCTGTATGGATATGTGTGCGTGTGTGCGTGTGCGTGTCCGCGAGCGTATGCATATGCGTGTGCGTGTGCGTGTGTGTATGTATGTGTATGTGTGTGAGTGTATGTGTATGCGTGTATCTGTGTGTGTATGTATGTGTGCGTGTGTGTGTGTATGTGTCGCTCATCCGCGTTCGAATATACCGCGGTAAACCCTGACAAAACTGTGCATGCATGTTTGTTATCTACGTCTAGCAGATGTTTGAAAATTTCAGCAAATATGGTCTGCTCATTTCAATTTTATAGCGATTTATCGATATTTAAAAATTTTTAAATTTAGGTTTTTCGAAAAATTTTCAGTAAAAGAATGTTATTTTAGAAAGCAAATATTTTTCACATTAAAGTACTCATAAAATCCTTTAAGATGACTTCAGCAACTTCTATACAAACATATATGTCTTTGAAACTTTCCAAACATGTTCTTTGAATATTATACTATTGATCTGTGTTAAGAAAATACAGGGTCAACTACTAAATTATTGAAAAAACTAAACTTATAAAAAGTCATACTTAACACATAACCTTATAAAATGAGACCGTTAAATTTATTAAATTATAAAAACATATTTCTTAACAAACAGAATATATAATTAAAGATTTCTTATGCATAATTTAATGACGTCATCATAATTATGTGTTAATGACCAAATAAAAAAGATTAATAGTTTAGTCGGTTAAAACGTGGTTCTGCGCATGCGCACCGAAAACTAAGTCAACAAATAAACCTTTTTTTTAAGG
Organism: Gastracanthus pulcherrimus; assembly: GCA_949152435.1. Lineage (NCBI taxonomy): Eukaryota > Metazoa > Arthropoda > Insecta > Hymenoptera > Pteromalidae > Gastracanthus > Gastracanthus pulcherrimus. The sequence continues at coordinate 44,475,039 of OX424572.1, forward strand.
ATTAGCAGAATAATTTTTCGTTATATATATTCAAAAGTAGTTTCCAATGTTTTTCAATAAAATTAAAATGAGATAATTAATTCAAAATTTAAAAAAATTAAGCCCCCATTGGCCCTCGCTAGATACGGTATCCACCACAGAAGCCACCTTAAATACGTATATCTTTGTTATAACATTAAGTTTTGACATCTGATATGTTCAAAACATTCCTACAGTTACAAAGATTTAAAAAAATCAATAAATTCTTTTTTTTATATTTTTGTCAAAAAACACTGGAGTCCTACCTTAAACATCACCATTATGGAGCTATCTCTTAAAATAAAAATCGTGAAAAAGACGTTTGTCGCTCATCAGTACACATATAATCAGTTATGCAATCTATATATTGACATCCCGCACGAAGACTAGCACATTTTAGATTTCTCAAAAACACCTAGTTCTTTTCAGAGACCTTTTATAAAAAACTAGCACTTTTAGATTTTCTGATTAATACTAACACTTTCTTAGATCCTCTAAAATAATAATAGTTTTTGCCTGAGATTTTTAAAATTAATATTCGTACAGAGATTCCTGACAAAAACTAGTATTTTTCGAGAAACCTGAAATGTGCTAGTCTCCGTAAAGGACGTCTTTATGTGCCATGCAGATCCCAAAAACGCGACTCCCATCAACCTCTTATCATAGACCTTATCCGATCTCTGGTAAATTGATAATCGCAAAACTGTCGAACTTTCGGCCAAGATAAGAACGCGATTCATATATGAGGTAAAAGACCGCTCGGTCAACTGTTCATAGCCCGAAAACTATAATGTTGATCGACGCCGCCGCAGCCAAGTGCCTCGGCATACTCCTCGTCAGTCTCGACCTCGTATCTGCTCGTAATTATAAAATTCGGACTATATTGTCCAAAATGAGCTTATGCAAGCAAAGAGTTCGCAACTGCGGTGCGGCGTCGAGTTTGTATGCGTGCGTGTGCGCGTGTTTGTGTACATGCGTGTGAGTGTATGTGTATGTTTGTGTGTGCGTGTGTGTATGTGTGCGAGCATGCATGTACTGAGTGAGTGTATATATCACAGAAAAAGTTTAGAGCCTTGCAAGACGGTGCTTCATATGCACCGTAAATATCGATGAACGTTCAGCGTGAGGGAGAGTAAGCAACACTGTCTATCGGTGTATCAGTCACTGTATTCAAGAGTGACGTCACTGACGCGAACGATGACGCCATGCGCAGACTACATGCGCAGTGATGTTAGGACGTAGCATGAACAGCTCGCATCGTCAAACTCGGTGCGTACACTGTCTCTGCTGGTGTTTGTTTTTTCGTACACCGTCCTTATAGGTGAAAACCTTTTTCCATGATAAGGGTGTTGCATTTTATTTGTAGGTGTCAGTAAAGACCTCTCGAAGCCTCATCAAATATCGTTTTCCAAACCTGTGACACTCTCTTACTTAATAAACGTAATATTCTCTAACTTTTACATATATTTGAAACACTATTTTTAAGCGTTTAGCCTAAAAATACTCTTCTCTAATCAATAGGTATCCATACTGGAAATTGCGTTTTTCAAAACTCAAAATTTTAATTTTTCGTTTTTCATTAGTACTTATTGTTAATTCTGGTGATGACTAAAACTAATCTCTTTCTCTTTCCTACTATAAAGCAAGATCCTATAGATTTTCTAAAACTATGATATAATTTAAATGTTATTGTCACGCAAGTAGATGTTTACTATCAAAATAATTCCTAAAATTTATTATCAAGACGTATATTAAAATATTATTATTCAATAGTTATCTATAAGTTCAATTACTTATTGTTCTCACGTAAGTCGTATCGTATCTTAATCTAAATGATACAAAATCATTGTAGGTTGGTGCTTACTCATTTACTGATAACAATTTATAAGTAGCAGGTATGTTTTACTTTCATTTCTAAACAATCGCACTTATTCAGATAAAAACGTCATTAATCTCTTAAATAATCCAGTTTCTCGATGCTCATCTTAAAAGTTATTATTGTTATAATAGAAAAATTCAAGTTATTCTATCATAGCTTGACTCAAAGTACGCTCCGGATCATAAAAATTTGTTAGTTTACTCAAAGACGACGGCAATGTATCGCCAATCTTTAATTTTCTTGCTACAGTACTGCTTATAAAACCGATTCATTGTATAACATTTTTTATCTCAATTTTTTCTTATTTTTACTTGAAACAAACATGAAAACCAATATCAACCTTAGAAAACCAATTTCTTTTATTAGATAGATAGGTAGATAGATAAATATAATATGTTTTATTTTTGTTAAAAACAAAAATATAATAGAGTCAGAAACGGAGACGTGGCGTAAGTGCCATTTTAACCCTTTGACCCTCTGACGTCTAATAGTTTGACGCTGGCCGGTGATGGACCCGTGCTCAGAATCGCCTGTTCGGCCGGCACCATCGCAATCCGCGACAACATAACCAGCCTTAGGTAAACGAATTATGTATTGCTTTTCCGTATATTTTTTAAATAGTACAGCATTTATTAATTTCTATAATACTTATACGTACACACTACTGGTGCAATGCTCTAACAATGTATTTATTAAATACCCATCCGTCGATTCGGGTGGTGTCAAAGATTTTGTAACATTGCTAACTTGTTTTTTACTACTTTAAAAGTAACGTTGCTGTTCTGACAGAATAACTTAAAGCACTTAATGTTCCTATGACGCATTATGTTATTTGAGTTGTTATATCAAATAAACTTCGATTTTTACTCTTTTCAAATTTCGAGGTTACGTTTTCTACTTTTATAAAGTGGAAATGTATAAGTTTACTCTTTACAAAAGAGTAAACTTCGATTTTCACTCTTTACAAAAGAGTAAACTTCGATTTTTACACTTTTTAAATTGCGGGATTACGTTTTTGACTTTTAGAAAGTAGAAACTTAGAAGTAATAAAAAAATTTTATAGTGATAGTAAAATATTTTGTGATAAATGTTGTTAAAATAAATTCATAGTTGTAATATAATTATAGCTTTTCATAATATCGCAACTCCAGAACAAGAAAACTTAAAATTTTTTCATCTTTATTTTTGTGATAAATGATGGATGAAATAATTGGTCACAATGAGTATTCTTAGATAACAAACTGACTATTATTAAATTTAATAAATTCCAGATTTTATCTCAAATGCTATCCACATTTATACTTGATACATAATGATTCGCTCATGTAATCCTAAAAAATCCATGACACTACAAAAAATCAACGATCCAAAACAACATCCAACTTTCCATAATCCACAGCTCGGTCCTGGTCGAGTGTTTGGGTGGCAAAGCCGTCAAGGTCATCGATACCTTTCTCTACGGTCCACTGAGCGACATCGGCTGCACCAGTCACGGCAAGCCAACCGCACAGCTGACCGATCGCAAGGCTGCGAACGGCAAAAGTCTGGCTGAGATCAGCTACCAGCTGAGTCCCCTGGAGTTCGTCTCCGTCGTCGACGATGTCGCTGTTAGCAAGCTGGCCAAGGGTGGCTACATCGCGTGCTGGGTGCACTACAAGCTCGCCAATGTGCAATCTAATAGTCAGCTTAAGGATTTAACTAAGGATTTCGTTCTGAAGAATGGGGAGTGAAATCAAAATTTTTTGAGTGTAAAACTCATTCCAATTTTGTGAAACGTTTAAAGCCTGATGATTATCTTGATAAATTAGTAAAAAAGATCTTATTTGATTGACGTTTCGGCGACTAATTTATCGCCATCTTCAGAACTATTTATTTTAAATATTATTAGTACATCGTTGTATTTTTACAATCATAATATAATGTATTTACATATATATTAATTTACCTTATAATTAATATTTGATCATATATCACATACATTGCATCGTTCGTCATCTTATAACACCTAAAGATAATGCCAAAATTTAAATATCACCAAATATTAATCATAAGGTAAATTAATATATATATATATATATATATATATATATATATATATATATATATATATATATATATATATATATATATATATATATATATATATATATATATATATATATATATATATATTATGATTGTAAAAATATGACGATGTACTAATAATATTTAAAACAAATAGTTCTGAAGAAGACTTCAACTTATGAATGCTCGATATGACTTGATATTATATAGATTCTCGCACTATAACATGTTAACAAATAACAGCCAAAATATTTATATTATTACTGATATATATAATGCTGGAGATACGTTAAAACAAACAGGTCATGTACAATATCCACATTGGATATAGAAGTACCATCTGTTGGTACACTGAGAGAAAAACTATTGGAAAACTTTCCAGTTTTTGATTGTAAGTTTGGAATATACGGTAAAATAATAGTATTTATGATGCTACATTTGAAATTTTAAAATGCTTGAAGTAATTATTACAAGAGTCATTTGTAAAAAGCACTATATAGCATGGTAAATATTACCTGATGGAAAAATTCCTATTTTGAATTGTAATGATTCCAAGAAAAACTCCGATTTTGACTTGTATTGGTAGCGAAAATCCTCATTTTCGCTACCTTTTATTTTCGGTAGCGAAAATGAGTATTTTCGGTACTCTCTATTTATTTTTGCTCCATTTTCTTAATAAAGTGGACGACTCGAAATCTCTATTCTCAATCCATTTTGTAGACGATAAAGAATGGCCTTCTTTATGCAATTCTTATAAAAAATACTATACGCAACTTGGGGCAAAAGAGTATTTCCAGACTCGGATGATGATGTTGAGCACTCGTGTACGTCTCGGGCGTCTTCGGCACCCTCGACTTCCACTTGTGGTGAATCATCATCTTCGCTTGGAAATACCCATTTTTGCCCCTAGTTGCGTAATATACTATTTAATTTTTATCTTTGGATCTACAATATACCAAACCCATGCGAGGGGTGTTTTAAAATTATTTATGCCCATCTGAACGAAAATGGCCACTTTTTTTCCTTGAAAAGCGAGACCAAAATTACATTCTTTTCCCGCAAAAATGATTAGCGGGAAAAAAGTAACTTTGTTCCCGCAAATCACTTTTTAAGTATTGGAAAAAAGTGACATCACTAGAAAATAGTCAAAATTCCTTTATTTCATCAAGTTTTACCAATAACCCTGATTTTCGATTGTCTTTTAATAGTCCATTAGTCCCACTTTCCAAGTCAAAAAGTGACCACAGTTGAGATGGACATAAAGTACTATATGTAACTCGAGAAGAAAGTCGATAATTCCCTCGAGTGATATTGCCCGAGCGAGCGAAGGAAACAATCCCGCGGGAAAAATGTTCTCCTTTTTGCCCTTGTTACATTATATACTATTAAGGAACATGTAAAAAAAGTTTTAACAAAAAATATTAAAGGTGTAACAGCTAGGAGATAGCTTTATAAAGAACACATTAAATACAAAAAAAAAACATGCGTTAAAAATCTATCTTCTCTTACAGTTTTAAATATTATTTGTTTAACCATTTTTTGCAAGTTCCTTAGATTATTTTAAAATACTTCTCGCATAGGTTTGGTACAATGTTTTGTAGATCTAAAGATAAAAAAAGTAAAAACCGCTAAAATATTTCACAAAGGTGAGGGGTCTCTAAGGCCGGGTTTTGACCCAAATTAGATTTGAGCCAAAAAATTCTAAAAAATTCCTACAGTGTCTACTAAAAATAAGAAGTCAATTCCACCCTAAACGGACCACCCCCAACCCCCTATTCACCCCCACCACCCTTCCCAGAAACTTATATATGTATGTTTCAGGATTTTTTTATCGGCTTTTTTACGATTTAACCTTCAAATGACCTTGACTCTGATGTAATAGGAGTCAACGGACCTCGGATTCGGAATCAGCGACCCCAAAAACCTATGAATGTATTGTTCTGGATTTTTATCGGCTTTTTTACAGTTTGACCTTCAAATGACCTTGAACCTGATGTGATGGAGGTCAACGGACCTCGGATTCGGATTCAGCGACCCCAAAAACCTATGGATTAATTTTTCTGGATTTTTCATCGGCTTTTTTAAAGTTTGACCTTCAAATGACCTTGAACCTGATGGAATGGAGGTCAACAGACCTCGGATTCGGAATTAGCGATCCAAAAAACCCCAGGATACCCTAGTCAAGTCTGATGATCAAGCTTACATATTTTGTATTTACATATCCTGCACATAAATAATTAATAAAATCACCCCCTCTACGCTCCTTGAGGGGTGGGAGGGGTAAAAAGGCTAAAAATGGTGAATAAGAGTGAAGGTAGTTCATAGAGAGGTCATAGTGTTCTTTATTAAGCAAATACAAATTTGACAGTGTCGAATCTTTCTAAAAACGCTGTATACAAGCGGTGAAGTTTTCATTTTTTGAAGGGGTGGTGCGGTGAATAAGAGGGCTGAGAGTGGTCCGTTTAGGGTGGAATTGACTTTTTATTTTAGGTAGACACTGTAGGAATTTTTTTCGAATTTTTTGGCCCATATCTAATTTAGGTCAAAAACCGGCCTAGAGACCCCACCGTTTAAAAACACTCAAGGCCTTAAAAGAATTGAAAAATAAAAAACACAATAAAGAACTGTTGGAAAATCTTTTTGAATACGATTTTAAAGCTCTCAATTCCGTCTTATAAAAGGCGTATAAAAAATTGTAATTTATTTTTTTCATGAAATTAGGGAACCCAAGCGCAAACCCACGATCCTCCAAGACTTAAAATATTTACCTTTATACCCTTTTAATGTTCTATTTAATTAAAAAGCGTGTCAAATTAATCACGGAACAAACTCTGACATGATCGATATTGCCCAGAATTCCAGGCGGCATCCTTCTTCCCCTTCACCCTGTATAAAAAAGAGAAAAATCTCAACTACGATCTTCGACATCTACTCTCATTAGCGACACGACGCGACGCTACTTCAGGTAAAACCTTTTTACGCTCGTACGCGGCTGGCGTAAAAATCGATTCTTTTGATTGATGTACAGAAAAAAAAGGCTACGAACGGAAGCTAATTTTCCTCTAGTGACTACTAACGAAGCCCTCGATGCACATTTTACTTTGCGTAATCTGAAGCGCGGACGAGATTACAGAATGTTTTTCATATCGAATGGAATTTTGAAAAAGATCAGTGGCCTGATCCGCGTCGATACATATGTATATCGTAAGTAGATACTTGCTGAATAGTATGGGAAATGTGTTTTGAAAAAAAAGAACTGTTTTACGGGGATAGATACACCTTTAAAATTTAAATTAATTTTTAATTTTAAGGTAAAAGTGAGTTTTTCCATCATACATTACCTGTTATTTTTTTACGGTAAATATTAATATTTTATCAAATTATAACGGAATATTTCTTTTGTATATAAAGTAAAAGCTTTCTGATGATGAAAAAAGTTTTGCTAAAAACACTGTTTGTGTGTGTGTTCGTGCGTGCGTGCGTGTGTGTGTATATATGTGTATGTGCATGTACGCGATAGTGTGTGTACGTGTGCGTGTGCGTGTGCGTGTGCGTGTGCGTGTGTGCGTGTGTGTGTGTGTGTGTGTGTGTGTGCATATACATGGATCAGCATTACTCTGCATATTTATGGTGAACCTTAATTTTTAAGGGCTCATTTTTTTGTGTAAAGTAGTTAAACGTAGACAGAAAGAGCTTTAATTACCGCTTCGTTTCGTATAATAATATTAATCCCTTGTAAAGTTATTAACTGTCAAAAAAGTAATAGGTTTTGTGTAGGCCATGGGACAGCAACCTCAGGAGTCTCCTACAAAAAGATTGCAATTTTCAGATTCTACGACGAAAAGTATTTCTTTCTCAAAGGTTTTAAGAACGTGTTAAAATTTATCAGAGAATATAAAAAGTTCTTGTTTTTATAATAGGACCTCTAAAAGGAACTAACTGTTTTTTCGAAATCTGACATGTGCTATAGTCTTTGCAAGGAGCATCGATAGATGGTATCCAAGGATATCTAAAATTACACTTATTTGTTTCTTCAATACCTGTAATATCATCCTGAATAATACATGTAAAATCTTTGCATGAGTTTTGGAAGATACAAAATACAAATATTGAGGTAGAGAATATATTATTTATATTTCAAGTGTAACTTTTACTTTTTTGTAATAATTGATTACGAATCAGAAATAATACATTTTCGAAGAGGAAAGTATTATTGTTACGTAAAAATATAATTTCTATAAATATAGTGCAAAAAATAATTTATTTATAAAATCAATATATAGTATAAAAACCTTTTATTTTAACATTCGCTATTATAATACATTATTTGACTTGTGAATTACTTAAATTTAGATATAATACATAATTTATTAATTTAATAAAAATATAAATTTGGCTAAGGAAAAATGTAACTTTTATTTTCAACTTCTATCAAGGTATAAATAGTTTTAATGTCTTTTGTAGGTACAATTCTTATTTGTTCTTGAACTTTTATAATTTTGCGCATCTGTTTATAATTGCTACTCAAACGGTGGTTTCCATGGCAGATTGAGTAACAAGCTGTCAATTCTTCCTTTTGATTTAATTCTACTATAAAATATTCTATTTTAATAAGTCGCCCGTCGTATAATTGGGCAATTGAGTTATCAGAGCGCAAATTAATTTTTAAACAGGAAGCATACATACATCTATCTTTTACCATACGAGTATATAATTTTCTTCTATTAGATATTTGTAGATTAGTCGCTTATACTTCATGAACAATTATAATGACCCTACCAACATTTGTTATATTGGATATTTTTACACTTTTTTTACCTTTGATGACAACGTCTACGTTCAGTAAACCTTAACTGCACCTGAGGATACAGAAAAAAGTATTCTTTTAAAATTGAAATGCTGCGATTTACATTAATATATCTTAAAATTTGGAAAATTACTCCTCTTGCACATTTTATAGCCTGCAAAATATGATGATTCCCATTCTCAATTTAAAATGCTTTTTGCTAAATGTATCAATTGGTTCATGTTATAAGTCATTGCAGTTTTACCAAAATACTCTTCAGTTTTGAAAACAAAGTCACGTAATATTCTACCGGATTTATCTAGTTCTTCATAACTAATATCATTTTGTAATAAAATATATATACTGTCGACGAAGAGGGTCCAATATTCAATATGTGCTGTACTGAAGTACAGGATCCAGTTTTCCCACTCTCCGCATTTTTAATAGTTCCTATCCGAAAATAGTCACGTTAAGCAAGTAACTTGATGCGGAACTTTGATCTTTTGTAGTAGATCCTGGAAAAAATCCACATCAATTGATTTAATAAGCAGGTTTGTAATTTGCTTTCCCACTCTGGCTAAACAGCAATGCATATAATCAGGCACAAAGCTTTGAATAATATGAAAGCCGTGTAAACGTATGAGAGCAGAAGCATGTTTAACACCATACATAGGTACATACTTTGGGTCTTCGATGGACTTTACCATGTACTCTATTGTACTACTACTATCTCTTTCATCGATTTTCATCAAAATAATATATCTCATACTCCCACCTATCCATTTACCTGGATGTAAACACGAGTTACAAGAGCATTTAGCGTTTAATTGTGTCAGACCTTGGAGCTCTTGCGACTGTATCAATACAACATACAAATGTGTATGTTTTAATTATTTGGTTTGCTCCTTTAATTTCACACATTATTCCTTCGTTTCCAAATATTGTTCATGACGTCTACGAATGGATTTAAAACAGTCATATTAAACCTTTCCTGTGGTGGTATCTCGTGTAGCATTTACTAAACTGGCCATACAGAGTATTGTGCAATAGATGGATCGGTAACAAGAAATATGTTGTCGCATGACGGTTTCGACAAGACCACATTCTTCTTTCATGTCGCACATATAGCCTTTGTGACTCTAGATCATCTATTTTTCACAAATACCCAGAACAAGTTGAACACACAGCAGGGAACACTGCTTATTCTTTAGGATTAAATAACTTACCTAGCAAATATCGAGACTGAGGTAGTACTGGCTTTATAAATATAGTATTAATAAGTGCTATTAAATTTGACATAGCTGAGTGAGATAAATGATTCTGAGTACAACATTTTAAAATTAGCATAAGAAGTTCACGAGGGCTAATATTTACCGCTGTCAAAAAAATCATAGGGGAAATCATCTGATGGTGCTTGTCTTGAATCTTCAAAATCACTATCATCATCCTATAAAAGAAATATAATATACTCAGTCATTAAGGCTTCGAATTCGACATCTTATAGCGTGAAAAAATCGGGATTTTTAGATAAATGAAGATACAAATTTTAAATCTCAATGTGTAAATGTTGTCGACTCTTTGTTTTAAATGAAAGCTTATTGTTAACCCGCGAGCATACGCGCGACTGTCTTCGAAACTCGACAATTATTACAAAAAGTTTTTTCTCAAGATGTTGCTAATTCTCACTTTCTTTAGAAACTCACTCCGATAATATATTTTACAAAAAACGTTATTAAGAAATATATTTTTAAATATTTTTATTTAACTCAACATGTGTTTTTGTTGTTTCGTCTATCTATCTATTTGTATGGCTGTCAATTTATCAAAATCAAATCTTGCAATTACATTTTTATACCTACTTTTCAATAAGGTCATAGGTACAAGAAAAAAGAACGAATGAAAATTTTTTTTAATATACTTCACGAGATTTTGTTTTTATATCATAAAAAAGCTTAAAAATTACTAAGTTTATACATTGGCGACATTTAAAAAACCCAAAAAAGTACAGTCAGACTTCGTGCACTGTTAGGCGGCGGGGCCGACACACCATTTAAAATATTTGTAAGAAGCAGCATCATGTGTTTTCAGCTGTTCAATTGTCGGCAGCATATAAACTTTGTAAGCTTTCACTTCTACTATTACTTTGCTTTTAATACTTAAGAAAATGTTTTATATTTGTTTTAATTATATAAACAATTACAATTAAAATTTAAAAATCCGGCTCAACAGATCTCTTCAAAATTTAAGGCCGTTTCATTAAAAAAATGAATCACCAAGATTCATTGAGATTCAAGACCTGTAGGCTTATATATGTATAAAAACTTATAAAAATCTTTGTATAACATTAATAGACTTGACAAATCTTTGCCAATCTACTGATTTTTATTTTATTAATGTTTGTCAAATACAAAAATCTTTGCCAAATTACCCTGGTGGAAAATTAATGTAGAACTATGTAGATCTATCTAGTTTGCCATGGGAATAATTGAGGGCCTTGATAAAACTAGATAATTTTCACATCGATAACTTAGGAAAGCTCAATAAGTTAATCAAGAGAAATAACAAAATTAAGGTAATGATAAAAACATAACGCATTACTGAAATGCAAGTTAATGTTATTAGCGTTATGAAGATTTATTTAGAATTAAAAAAGCATTTACAATTGACATTAAAAGTCTCATTTTCATTCCTTTAAAGTGAGGTTAGAAAATTATGAACAAAATTCTAATTTATTATGTCGATTATAAACCTAGCTTGATCGATTCTGTACATTTGTCGGACACATTGTTGCGAATAAACAAAATAAATATGAGGATTAAGTAAAAAGTGTGTTGTACAGACTCTTATATTATTTCTTTGTGTATTACAATTTTAGTTAATACAACCAATTATAGTAGAAAAACTAAATTTAAGTCCGTTTTTCCCAAATAAAAGCTCAGAATTTTATGGAAAATCACTATCTGAACGTAGAATTTTGCGTTTAATACCAATCTGCGGTTAAAGTGTGAGTTTGGAGTACGAGTCGTAGGCGAGCTAACACGAGCGCGTATTTCGAATTAAAGTTATAATTTTTCTCAAAAACAGAGTTGTAACGTAACTATATACAATTATATATGAATATATATAATTTTATATAAGCATATATCTGTGTACTAACGGGAAAAAGACTTAAGTCGTTTTTTATGTTATTGAAGTATTAAGGTTTAAAGTTTCTATTTTCCATTTAAACTAATGTTCAAAAAAATCATAAGTAGTAGATATGATCATTTGTTTTCACACAATTGTGATTATTTGCATTATTATCAGAAAATACACTATATTAGGATACCAAATCGCTCAAAACTCAATTTTCAATAAATGGACTTAAGTCTTTTTTCCAGGAACCTACATATATACATGTTTATATATAATATTTTATATGCGAGGTAAATATAGCCAAATAATTATAAGTAATTATTCATTATGTTAATTTTACATTAATTTATTATTCGAGTAAAAACGACTTATATATAAGTATATATAATCATATATTATTAAATATAGTTATATAGAGACAATTTATATATAATTATATATAAGTATTTATATATAATTATATGTAATTATATATAAGTCATTTTTTCTCAGGTTGTCTGATTGTAGTACTCGTCTTTGGCTAGCAATACGTACTCGCCTTCGACTCGTGCTTGCTCGCCTCGACTCGTACTGCAAATAACACTCGGGCAAAAAAGGCTACTTTTACTCCTGGTACATAATATACTATTGTAAAAAACGTCAGAGAGGCTTGAATTCACATACTAGATCGACGCTATGTCGATTCGACAAATAGAAACTGTTCTTGTTGTTTTTTCGATATCTCTCTTAGTTCTTGAGTAAAAAATTCATTTTCCAAATCTGACCTCGGATTCGGGTTCAGCGCGGCTCGAAGTTTATGAATTTTTTACCCAAAAACTAAGAGAGATATCGAAAAAACACCAAAAACAGTATCTATTTGTGTTTTCACGTAGAATACAAAAAAATTTTTGTTTTTCAATATCTCGATTTTTTTACTTTCCCGTCCGCCATATTGGATCCGCCATCTTGAATTTTCAAAATCTGACCTCGGATTCGGATTCAGCGCGGCTCGGGACCCTATGAAATGTAAACAGTTTCCCCGCACCATAGCTGTAACTCTTATGTGCACGAAAGGGTTAAGGATCCTTCCATATTGTCCCCTGCCTTTATCCTGAAGGTTATTCTATATCGCTTCTTTCTTCTTCGAGTGTGCCTTTATTTGATGCGCATACAGGTACTTCTACATTTCTTTTTCTTATCCATTTTATTTCCATTAGTTTTGCCAATGCTTTAACACTACCAATTATTTTTCCCCTCCATGAATTTTCTACTGTTCCCGTTTTTTCGCATATTTCGAACACATGTCTTAGTGATTCCTCTTCTTTGCCACATATTCGGCACATTCTCTCTCCTTCTGTTTTCCAATAGATGCAGGTCTTTGTTTCGTTTCCTAATCTGTATCTTCCTGCTATTCTCAACAAATTTTTAATTTTCTCCCCTGCTTTTCTTAAATATTCTGGCATTCCGTCTTAATTTTTTTTTAACTTCCTTTAGTTCTTTTGCATATCTTGATTCTTCTATTTCCTTTCTCCACAATTGATTTTGTATATATCTACTTCTTTGTTCTATCCCTATCCATACATAGTCTCCTTGTTCTTCCAGTCTCATATACTCTTTCAATGAATATCCCCTTTCTTCCAGGGATCTTTTCCTGTGGTTAGGTATTTCCTTTATCGTTTCTCTTCCATTTGCCTCTCTTTCTATTTGTTTCCAGCATTCTCCTAGAATGGTTCCTGACCTTGCCTTCTTCAATTTTTCCTCGTATTTTATCGCTGTTCCTCCAGCTCTTATTGGTAACTTATCTCTTCTCATTTCTACCATCTTCAGGTGCTTTGGAGTGCATCTATCTAACTTTAATGACCATCTTACATATTCCTTGGACTCTTTAGATTTCATCATACTCTTTCCATTCCCATATCTCTACTCCATACGTTATAATACTTTTTATCATACTATCAAATAGTTGCATTCTTTAAGTCCAATCATCCTTGAACAGGTTCTCAGTCGTGCTCCATATTCTTCCTATGCTTACATTCATTTTCCCTGTTAATTGCCTTATGTATTCATCTTCCTTATTGTTTTCTATTAGCATGTAACCTGGGTAGTCGAATTTCTTTACTATTCCAATGCTCTTATCCTCCTATTTGAAATCCATTTTCCTCTTTCTTCCTCCTGCTTTTCTACATACCATTATTTTTGTTTTTTCTATATTTAATTCTAGTCCTTTTCTCCCTATATATGCTTTAAATCTTCTAATCGTTTGTTTCATTCTTGTTTCATTGTTTGCCGTCAGTATTATATCATCTGCGCATGATATGTTCCATATTTCAATCCTTCCTAGTACCAGCCGTCCTTCCTGTGCTTTTCTCAATTTCTCATCTAAATCCACAAATTCTAGATTGAACACTGTTTTGAATTCTCCTATTATTCTGTTTCTAATTTTTACTTTACAATACGTCTTTTCATAAAATATTTTCTAAGTATTTTTCCAGCCTGTTTCTTAGAATTTCTGCATAAATCTTGTATCCTGAATCCATTAACATGATTCCTCTGTAGTTCTTGATATCCTCTTTTCTTCCTTTTTCGAAAATAGGGGTTATTATTCCTGCTTTCCATTCTTCTGATATATCTCCACCCTTCCATATCTCATTGATGCACCTCCATAGGTATTCTTTTGTTTCTTTATCACTATATATCCATGCCTCATTTGATATCTCGTCCTCTCCAGTGCTTTCTTCTTCGTAAGATTTCTTATTGCTTCTTCTATCCCTTCCCTTTTTATATCATTTTATGTTCCTGTCTGGCTTATTCTCCGTTCTTCCTGTATGTTCTTTCTTCGTTTTTATCTTTCCCCTCTAAGAGGGTTTTAGAATGCCTGTACCAATCGTCTTCTTTTATATCTTATGGTACTTTTGGCATTTATTCTTCTTCTTCTATTTATAACTTCCCAGAATTTAGTCTGTAACGTATCTTTTCATATGTCTTTTATTCGTTTTTCTCCTTCTTCCTTCTTCTTCATTTCTATTAACATTCTGTACTCTCTTCTTAACCTTATGTATTTATTTTTTTCTAAGCTGTTTTCTTTAAACTCATTTAGTGCCTCCTTTACTTCTTACCTCTTTTTCCTGCATTCTTTATCCCACCAGCTTTCTTCTGCTCTTTGGACTTTTTATTGTTTTAAACTGCATTGCATTCTTTATCTTTATTTTTAAGTTTTCCACTTCTTTGCATTACCTGCTCTTCTTAATCACTCTTTATATTTTGCTTGGCCTCTTATCAACCAGTCATTTACTTTTCTATTTTCCTCTTCTTGTCTTATTTTCTCGCCCCTTATCTCTACTTTTATCGATAGGTGATCCGATTTCTATCTGTTCCCTACCTTCAATTAATTTACACTTTCTATTCCCTATTCATTGGTTATTTCGTAGTTGATCGTTGAACATCGTGCTCCGCCTATGAATGTCAATTCTCCTTCCTCATCTCCTTCCATGTTGTTATTCATTATGTGTAATCCTACTTCTTCTAGCCATTCTATTATCTTTTTTCCTTCCTCATTTATTACTTTGTCCTTGGCATTCCTTTTTTCATTTTCTTCTTCCCCTTTCCATCCCCCTTCATTAGCAACCCTTACGTTGAAGTCTCCGCCTATCAATATTTTCTTGTCCTTTTCTCTTTCCGAAAGTTCCTTTAACCTCAACCAGTTTCATTCTTTCTCTTCTCCCAATTATAGCATCCGTTTTTATCCCTTGCGCTGCTGACTCCTTTCTTTTCAGTTCCTTCCTTGTTGCTAAAATCATTCCTCCTTTTGCTCTTCCTTTGTTATGCACTCTTTTCGCATTCTTCCATATCTCTGTAAAGTCTTCTAAATTCTCTTGCCAGATTTCTTCCCGGTTTTCTTCAATCCATGTTTCCGTTACTCATATGATCTCAAAACTTCTTTAAATATCTCCACTATTATCTTTTCATTTTATTAGCCCCTGCTATGTTCCAAAATAATAGTCTTGTATTTTCTTATTTCTTCTCCCTTATTTATCTTCTCTATTCTGTTATGTTTCCATCTGTAGATTGTCGACTTTTGTTCTTGCTCCTTTCTCTGCTCATGACTCTGTATTGCTGTGTTTTCCGGGCTCTCTTCTCTCCTGTTCGTTGTTCCTATTCTTCGCTTATTTATGTTGTTCATCTTCTGCACTTCTTTCGTCGGAGTTCTATTGATTTTAGTGCTTCTTGTAAAAGCCCCACTCTCTTTTTTTACTGTCGGTTTGTATTGACTGGGTGTGAATAGCGTTCTTATCCTTCTCATTGGCCTTTTTATGGAGTAAGGCGGGAGTTTATCTCTTCCACCTTAAAGCCTTTTTCATTATTCGCTCCTGTTCCTTTCTTTACCGTCCCCTGATCTTCTTTATTGTATGTGGTTACCCACATGTTTGTAGGTGTTCCCGTGTCCTCCATTCTGCGTTCCAGATTCCCATCTTCGTTATGTTCCGCTTTATTCCCTACTCCAATTATCTCTTCTGGCCTTCGTTTCTCTTCCATCTTTATAATTAGTGGCTTAGTTCCCTCATAATGTTCGTTGTGGAACGACCTTTCGCTTTATATCCCCTTCCACTTCTTCCCTCGTCCTATTTATCGCCTCTCTTTCTTTCTTTCTTCTTCTGTTTCCAGATTGTTAATCTTTAAACTATATATATCAATTTACTATATATATATATATATATATATATATATATATATATATATATATATATATATATATCGGAAGAAGTGAACTACTTACAATAAACAGTGATGTGTGCATAAAAAAAATAATTGTGTAATTAAAAAGTGTGAATATATTGTATTAAAAGTATAAAATATGTGAGAAGTGTTTACTTAAAATATTGTTGATGCTAACCTTTATCTAAGGATTTATTTCAGTTTGACAAATTATTGACGAATGTAAACATTTTAATATAAATTAAGATGTATAATTAGTAATAGAATAGATCATTTAAATTCTGTTTTAAGTTTAAGATACTGTGTCAACATTGTATAATGGTGCAATACAAATATTATTAGATTTTTTTAGTATATAAATGTGTCCATATTTGGCAAACGACTAAAGTTTACTTATAGTATCGTCAATGCTCACGTTATAACTTCCAGTATTCTAAATTCTTAATGAACATTAACAATATTCTAAGTTTCGTTCGGTTATTTGTCGTATAATAAGTACAAAATAATTTTGAAGCTTTATACGTAAAGCATACCTTTTATCGTATAAATAATCAAAATGTATTGTAACTTACTAATTGTAATGTTCATTCTGAGAATGGAAACTAATAATATTCATATTTCCAGCTGGATCATTATGAATACAATGAAAAGCTATTGTGTTAAGTTCGAGATAATTTTTGTGCCAAGTAGCGCATATAAATATGATGATGTTCGAATATCAAACTGGAAATAATCCTAAATAATCTCACAAGGAAAAGATCATAACTCTGGGTCGCGGATTTTTATGATACTTTGGGAAATATCTTGTGGTACCTAATAATGAAACCCAGAACCCGTACTTTGATCTCATAGGCAACAGAATCAGAGATGCAACTAAAAACATTGGCATTGCTCATATACACATTTATTCTGAGAATGGAAACTAATAAGATTCATATTGACAGTTGGATCATCATGAATATAATGACATACTATTGTGTTAATTAAGTTCCAGACAATATTTTAGTGCTCCACATGAATATGGTGAGGCATAAATATCAAGATTGTTAGCCTGAATTCTCTAAATGAAGATTTAAATAAAAATGTGCCATAAAGATGTGAAATCTTCCAATAAAAGAAACCTTTTAAAAAGGTAAAAATGAGGAAAGTATGAAATAATTGTTCCAAAATATGCACTGTTCGTACAAAAAAAATATTCAAAATATTTTTAAAATACTAAATTTGCTTTAACTAAAAAACATTTAATCATAAAAATAACGTCTTAAAATAATTGATATTTACTCTAACAACGGTATTGAGATCTTATTGACATTAGCTAGCAATGATTTATTGACTCTGAAAAAATTTAATGAAATAAAGTTCATAATTTAGTTACTAAATTTGATGTGATTCTAATTTAAATTAATAAAAGTACTGAGATATAATCAATATTGGCAGGCCATATTTTACTCACACTTTACAGCTGAAATATTTTATGTGAATATAATTTAAATGAATGTAAGTACTGAGATCTAATTAAAATTGGCAATCAATATTTTACACTTTACAATACAAATATATTTTTAGTACGTTTTGTTATTAGATACGATAGTAACCTAATTACTATCACTGATCCAATTTTTTAATTACTGACATTTGTCGAGCTTTCTGATACAACGAAAAAAAAAATAATATTAAAAATCATAAGGTGGACCTTGTTTTATTATATTTAATAGATGAATAAAGAAAAGCCCGCCATATGATTTTTAATATTATTTTTTTTTATTTGTATCAGAAAGCTCGACAAATGTCAGTAATTAAAAAATTGGATCAGTAATATTAATTAGGTTACTATTGTACGTAATAACAAACCGTACTAAAAATATATTTCTGCTGTAAAGTGTAAAATATTGATTGCCAATTTTTCTTTTTCTTTTATTATTTAAACTTTATTAGCCTCATTCGAGGGTTTTTAGCATTACACAGTTTAGATATACAAGTCTAATTAAAAAGTATAGCTTGTTCATATATAACATTATAAGAATTTGCACAGGGTTTTGTATACAGAAGATCACGTATCAACAAGTATAGGTGAGCTCTTATTAGGGAGGTACTCGTAGATATATAGTTGAGTGAGATCGGTTGACGAGGTTTTGTCGTTGTGTTTCATATAGTGGGCATTGCCAAAGTATGTGATCGAGATCTTGTATGTTTGTATTGCATGTGCAGTTAGGATCACTAATTATGTTAATACGAGCCAGGGACGCTGCGAGATTATAATGGTTAGCTCGACATCTGTTTATCATGATAATATTTACCCATTTAAGATTACTTTTTTCAAACCAGGGTTTATTTTCTTGAGTGTAGAAATTTTGAAACTACTCTACACCTTTTTTTTACCCATTTCAGTTATCATTATTTCTGTATTGCGTTTAGAAGTTTGCTTAAATTTCTGGCGTAAGTCAGAGAAAGGAATAAGAAAATCTTTACAATAAGGATTATTTGTCGCTACTTTAGCAAATTGGTCGGCCAGTTCTTTTCCATTGATTCTTATATGTGAAGGGGTCCAAACTAGCTTAACTGTAAAATTGTTGGTATTTGTTTTTGTTAATTCACTAATTTATCTTTTGACTTCATAAATATAGTAATTCGATTTAATGTTAAGTTTTGAGGATTTTATTGTTTGTAATGCACTTGAAATCAGTGAAGAAGATTACATTCGTGTTTGTGCAGTTTGTAGCCAGGTCTAGTGCATAATTTAAAGCAAAACATTCGGCTGTGAAAATTGAGGCATTTCTGTTAATTTTGCTTTTAATAGAGGTATTTAAGTCATAATAAAAGTAACCTGCACCTACTGAATTAGCCTACTGAATTGCTTTTACGCACTGAAAATATAGTTTAGCTGTAAAGTGTAAAATATAGTAATTGAATTATGAGCTTTATTTCATTAAATTTTCTCAGAGTTATTAAATTATTGCTAGCTGATTTCAATAAGAACAGTACCATTGTTAGGGTAAATATCAATTATTTTAAGACGTTATTTTTATGATTAAATTTTTTTTAGTTAAAGCAAATTTAGTATTTTAAAAATATTTTGAATATTTTTTTTTGTACGAACAGTGAATATTTTGGAACAATTATTTCATACTTTCCTCATTTTTACCTTAAAAGTTTTTTTTTATATATATAATACATACCATTTTCCCAAATAAATTTAAGATAAGATAAACTAAAAAATCTTAAAAATGTTCATTAAGTGTAATTATTCGAGTTAATTATTCAAAATAGTTTATTCAAACTCATTTTAACAGTGAACCCAAATTTTAACTCTATTAAATTTTATTCCTAACAAACTGCATTGGAACATGAAAAATATATTAATTAACTAAAAAATACTCTACAGTCTTCTTTTATTTTGAAACTATTCAATACAACAATTTGTTTTACAACTTACTGGAGTAAATGCATATTTTTGTGATAAAACAAGACTATTAAAAAAATCATTTTTAAGCACACCTATTAGACAAAATTTATTTTAAAAATTCAAGAAAATGTATCAACTATAAATAATTCTATGCCATAGTATAGCATCTAAAAAGCAACTTAAAAAGCTTTGCATATCAAGTTACATTTTTTTTCAATGGACAATAATAAATGTTGCAACACTATAATTGTTGATTAAATTTTATTTATGAATATAGTGAATGCATTCTACTTTTAAAAATAAAATCTTTTCGTAATTTTGTTCGAGTTTATGAACAACGGATTCATTTATTACAAAAATATCAAAGAAATGAAAAAGCGGTATAAAACATAAACAAATCGATCAATCTTAAAATTATTTTCATTTCAAATATTCATCAAAAAATAAAAATAGAGTTTTGAATGCCCAAAAATTATCGCATAATACTCAAAAATGAATAAAACGTTATAAAAAAAAGAATCTATAAATCTTAAAAATTATTCTTCCTTTTAAGTCTTCTTCAAAAACGTAAACAATGATCTTAAAATTGCCAAAAATTACCGCCTAGTGCTCAAGAAAAAAGCTATTAAAAATTATTTGACAAAAAAGCGAATACCATAAAAATGAAAAAAGTTATAAAACAAAAACGAATCGATGAATCTTAAAAATTTCTCTTGATTTCATATGCAAGAAATCTACGATAAAATTTTTTTTTAAAATATGGAAAACCATTATAAAACAAAGACGATTTGATGAATTGTGAAAATTCTTTTTGATTTAAATTCTTAATCAAGAAACGAAAAAAATAAGCGTTCAAAAATTGATCAAAAGTTGCCGTGTAATACCCAAGAAATAAGCAATCAAAAAATTAAAAAAGAAATCATAACCATGAATATCTTGAAAAATAAAAGTCCTCATGATCTGAGCAAAGAGCTTAGCCGAGAGATACTTAGTAAAAAGCTTTTTGGTAATTTTCAGAAGGAATAATGCCGTTTTACTCAAGTTATCGTTTGCCATTGAAAATCGATTTTTTGTACAAAAAGATTTTTCTCTCCATCATAGAAAAGTAAAATATTTCAAAAATTTTACGGTATAACCTTCTCCATTGTCTTAATTACCTCAATTTTTTTCAAAAACTTTTCATCATATATTTCAGAGAAATCATCGTTCAAACAAAAAATGACATTTCCCTGTATAACCAAATAAAGGAACCACCTTATTCGAAATTTTGGGTGGTAAAAGATAGGTAATTTTATGCTCATTCAAATGCATTTTCACTGGATCGATGATATTATTACTAACGCACCAAAAAACCCGAAAAACTATAAGCCAAAAATCGAAAAACCGCCAATAAGTAAAATAAAATCCGAAAAAATATAAAAATTCTTATTGTGTCTCCTTCATTTAAAAAAAACAAATTGACCCTGGTAGAAAATAATCTAGTTTTATCGAGGCCCTCGATTATTCACATGGCAAACTAGATAGATCTACATAGATCTAGATTAATTTTCCACCAGCGGAGCCCTGAAGCATTAAATATTACACACACATATACAGACACACACATATGCACACACACACACACACGCACGCACATTAAAGTTATTCACAGATATTAAAGTTAGAAAAATAAAGTTCGATAGATACGTTTTAAGTCATTTTAATAAGTGACAAAGATTTTTTGAAAACCGGTGGTACTATGTAAAATAGAACTGCGAAGAAAATTACATAGAGGAACATCAACATGATTGTTACCTAAGTGAAAATATATTACTTCTTGGTGGTAAGTTGTATTGTATATATTATCTACATATCATGATTATAAATTATAAAAAATGTATGAAAGGCTTATGATTTGAATTAAAGCGTAGTTACAAAATATTATTTCAGTAGACAAAAATATATTGATTTATACTAATTTTCGTTTAACGTCTATTTTCAATACAGATTCAGCTAAAACAATATAACTCTTATTTTTTCCAGAAACAAAAGTTATTGTCGAGCAGAAAAGGAAAACTTCAAGATTGAAATTTCCTACAGATCTTGATCCCGCTGAAACCTCTCCAGATCAGTATAGTACTGATGAAGTACATTATCCGCAAATTGTAAGTTTTATTTTCATTATACAATATGTACGTATTACTGTGGTTGAAATAGTTCTGTCTGATAAGACTGAATATATATGACTTAAAATTAAAAAAATTACATGATTTTCTCGGTAATGTGCCGGATATTGAATTTTGAATCGAGATTTATCTTTAATGTAATCGTTTTCACTAAGAATTTTTATATATTATAAAAAACATGATTTTTATTTTATGTATTTGGGTGATTCTATATCAAGCGAGCTATTGAAGAAGTATTTTTTTGAATTCCTTATTCAGAATCAGAAATGAACTTTATACGTATATAGTTTGATCTTGAGAGTTTTACATTAGCTTTTCACATTATCTGTCATCAATATAAGGATCGTTTTCATAATTAATTTAAATAAATATTTTGGTTTAGATGGAAAAAAATGTAAATGTTAGAAGCTTATAGAACAGCAGGTGCAAATGTACTAATGAAAATGAAACCTGAGAAGTTCAAGTGTTCAAGTACATTATACGCGGATCTTGAGGAAATCGCTAAAAATAAAATTAATTCTATCTTAAAAGATACGGTGCTACTTCGGCTTTCAAAGTCACAGATTGAAAGCTACAACAAACATTCACCAATCAATGAACCTTCGAACAAAATATGCACCAATCAATGAACCTTCAAAATCCGAAAAGAAGATTGGCAAGTGCTCATTAAAAGATCAAAATCAAATGTCCGGAGATGGTGTTTATGTGAAAGGTTATACAAATAACAAAACGCATAATTTAAGGGAATTTAGTGGAATTAAAATGAGTTAAAAAATATGAAAAATTTTGTTCCAGATAAACATACCGTTGTAAGTGCAAATAGGAATAAATACAAATTGAACTTATTACAACTTGACAATAAAGTAGATGATAATGACGTAGTGGAATACTCATCTCATGCAGAAAATTTGGCTGGAGTTACAGGAAATACACTAAAAATTGTTCCAAAATGTAAACATTATCAATTTAAAAAATATTTAGTTAAACCCCAATTTTTTTTTATTCGT
This sequence comes from Gastracanthus pulcherrimus, assembly GCA_949152435.1. Lineage (NCBI taxonomy): Eukaryota > Metazoa > Arthropoda > Insecta > Hymenoptera > Pteromalidae > Gastracanthus > Gastracanthus pulcherrimus. Next base: position 44,498,188 of record OX424572.1, read on the forward strand.
TAACCAATATTAATGACTCGGATCTTATTTTTTTCCTTAACCATTTCTCTACAAAGTTAACGAGAGAAAATTTTATAATAATATATCTGTAATAAGAGAATGCTAAAAATTCTACTAAATATTTTTGAGCATTATAAACTCTCACACGACTTTTTATTTTATACCCTATATCTAGCGAAAGACCCTCTTTAAGGGGGTAAAGAGGATGTCTAAATATGAATAGTTGATAAAATGTTACGTCTATATATTTTTCTAAAAACAGCTTAAATGTTCAATTTTATGATTAATTGTATTATGTACATAACAAAGAAGTTAATAAATTATTTTAAAAAAATTATCGAACCTAACACATTGCTACCTATTTTCAGTCTTTTGCCCTAAAAAAATTTCTCTTTACATTCTTTATGCATGTATTTATTGCTGTGACCAAAAAAACCTAAAGTTTTTTAAGATTGATCAAAAAATAATAGTACATTATGTAACAAGGGCAAAAAGTCGAATATTTTTCCCGCGAGTGAGTTTACTGTACATTATCACCCGAGGGAAAAATCGACTTTTTTCTCGAGTTACATATAGTACTTTTGCCCATTATTTAAACTGTGGCCACTTTTTGACTTGAAAAGTGGAACAAATGGACTGTTAAAAGATAATCGAAAATCAGGGTTTTTTGTAGAACTTGATGAAATAAAGGAATTTAGACTAGTTTCTAGTAAAGTCACAAAAGTAACTTTTTTCTGCTAATCATTTTTTCGGGTAAAAAGTGTAATTTTGGTCTCGCTTTTAAGGGCAAAAAGTGGCCAGTTTCGTTCAGATGGGCATAAAAATATTTTGTATAAAAATAATTGCATTTTTTTTAATGATTTTTTAACTTCTTCGTTATGTACATAATACAATCAAGCATGAAGTTGAACATTTAAGCTGTTTTTAGAAAAAATATGCACTCAATAATATTTTATTAAATTTTCATATTTAGACACCCTTTTTTCCACTTAAAAAGACAGGTTGATCATTTAAACTCTAAACGAAATTAAATGCAAATTTTTATAAAAGAATTTAAGATATTTATTATATGAAAGTTTTCTTACATATAAATTATGTAATTTAGGATAACTAAAGGCCCGCTAATTTAATTTATCTCCATGTACAGGCTATAATAAATTAAATTATAAATGTGAAGCCTGTCTGAAAAAAATTCATTTATAATAGGGAACATTCAGAATATCTTTAAAATATGTTTCTCTTCAATATGAGTGGAACACTTTTCGAAAAATTTAGAATATTAAATAATGAACCATTTTAATTTTATAAATAATTATACAATTTTCATAATATGTAATCTAGTATATTTTCTCTTCCTATTAATTTTACTTCACTCCGTTTAAAAATAAATATTCTAAAGATATCTTTCAAGATTTTAGTTCATCTGATAAAAATTGTTCTCAAAATCCACTGGTATAAGTAACCTGACAATAAAAAAAGTGACAGATAATTAACCAGCAACTTCATTTTACTGAGCACAGCCTCTTGACCACCTTAGTCCATGAAATTAGATTTCGTGGGCTTCAAATTATTTGTAATATGTACCATAGTTGATGCTTTTATTATTATCTCTCGAAGAAAAATACGATTGAAAATATACAACTATAGTTACATGTTCAAATGCATTTTTCTTCGAGAGTTAATAATGAAAGTTTTTGAAAATTTAACTGAAGTTTCCTGGTAAAAATACGGAGGGCGTAATATGGCGCTTTTTTAGAAATATTTATTTATTGCAGAAAAAAATATATAATTGTGATTCCGGTAATGTAGGAATTATTAGTTCACTTTCACATTTCCTTAATATGAATATGAAATAATTTATTTTATACTCATATATATTCATATAACTTAAAAAAGATTGATGCCATATAGGTATAATATAAAAAACTGTGTATATTCAAACTATAAATTATTTACATTAATATCGTACCAAAGGTTTTAGTTATGTAACCCCCATGGTGAAATGTCTTCATATTAAGAGTTATTGTAATAGAAGTATCTTTTTTAACTCTGCGTATTACTCCTTCTCTGGTTTTGCTGAAAAAAATAAACAAACACAAAGTAATATATTCTTATTCTCAAAATTAATGTACTCGTATATATGAGCATGCTTATCTGGTTAAATACATTTGTTATGAAAATTATTCATTATTATACCCACCATTCACCGTGACATTGTTGAGTAAAAATATTTTACTAAAGAAAGTAAACTATGAAACATACTATTACCTACATTGTTGATAAAACAGTTATTTTGCTATAGCAGACGCCTTGCTGAAATTATGTATATATGAAAAATATCAACTGTATAAGGAAAATAAGAACCAATACAGAATGATGATATTGCTTCTTTTTGACTCTTTTTTCTGCCTAGAGTTGGTATTTTAAAAAGTTACTCTATTTATCATCCGGAATGAACGCGTTCAAAGAAAAGTGCACTTAAATACGCGCAAGTTTAAATAGAAAAATAAAAGTTAATAAAAGCTATATTGTTATTAAGGGGATAGTATATACCTATAAATCATGTAAAACCCGATTATTTTCTTTAAATTTACTTTTGATTTACAAGCTATAAATAACTTAGAAATAAAGTTTTAGTTATGAATAAAACCATAAAAAAAAATTTACAGGCTTTAAGTTATTATTTTTAAATTACTATCTTTTTAAAATTCGCGCATTTTTTGGTAGTTGCACAGATTGCAGCGCCGTACTGCGCTGAGAAGGCGTAACCTAATCATATGTTCTTGTGAGTGTTTACTTCCAAAGCTGTCAAGAAGTATAAGTGTTTTCAAGATAAAAAAAAATACTAAAAATGCTAAATGGATTACTGCAATACATTTATTCAATCAGATAAGTCATCTTATTTTATCAGTAGCTAATGTAATTTTTTAATGTATTACTGTGTGATATTTTTTTTCAGTAAATCAGCATACCATACCAAGGAAAAAAAAAATCTTAGTCAGCTGCATATGAAGAAAAAATAAGTTTGACTCAAAGAGGTTACCTCTAGTACTGAAGTAACATTAATTTCTTTCAGGTTACAAATGGCACACACTGCATGATTGCGATGATGAAATCATGTTTGGTATTTGAGAATAGCTGCTGAAATGGATCAAAATGTTATAATATAGACTGAGATGTAATGTTTGAAGAATTTGGAACATTAGTGAAGTGTAACTTTAAATGCAATTTTCTCATAACTGTGTTTTCAGAGTTTGTGCGGCACCTGCAGAGTGATTCGATGCATGGATTTTGATGATCCAGGTCTTAAAATATTTCTTTTGAAGAAACCTCTGAGAATTGATTACCATGTGAGTATTCCAGTCTAAATGTGAAAAAATGACAATTTTAATAATAATTATAATTATTTTGACTTTCAGGTCTTCAAAAAATTTAAATAAATTACAATTAATTTCTCCAACTATCTTCAGTCCAAAACGACATACAAGAGGAATAATTTAAGACCAGCATGACCAAAATCCATGCATCGCTTGAGTCTGTAGGTTACGTGCAAGCAAATAATGTTCATAGACTGATATCTTCCCCTGTAAGGGTGGGGAGGAAGGGTCTCATTAAGGATGATTCTTGTAAGAAATGTATTCAACTTTAAGTAACTATTCATACTTATATTTTAATTATTTTCCTATTATATTTACACATGGAAATCTTCAAAAAAGTGCTTAGGTATTCTACCCCCTTAAACAAATAGTTTAAAGAACAAAATTATAGACTCTAAACCCACATTATCTAAAAGCTGTATTGTCTTGTAGAAAATAAACGTTTAAATAGCCACGCTCTTTGTAGCTTGTTGAATGGATTCATTAATAATGTCTAATTTATTTATGTATTTCTTATCGAAATAAAGGTTTCTCTAGGATTATTTATGGCTTTATTATTATTAAAATATTCTCTATTAACAAAAAAATGATATCTGATGTGGTAATAAATTGTAATAATTACGGAATACCGTATTGCTGCTGACAGGAAAAAGCATGTATTTATTTCATAATGACGAAAACCTATACGCGCACCCCGGTAGAAATCTAAGCTGGTTCCTAGCCAGATATTAGCTACATTTTATAAATCTGCTTTAATTCTGGTTAAGAAATTAGCTAGAAATCTGTTAAAAACGACGTGATTTTTAGCTAATTTCTAGCTAGATTCTGCTTAATATTCTAGTTAATATAAAATTGATAAACTAAGTAATTTATATATTAATTAATAATGGAAATAATAACAGTTTTATAATAATCAAAGTAATACGCAATTCTAATCATACTACATTAAGTATTTTACTAAATTAAAGTTAAAAATGTACCTTAAATGTCTAGTAGTAATGGAGGTTAGGTTATTTGTTTACATAACGATGTATGCATTTAAAAAGTATTATTTACACAAAAAGTACCAAAGCTCCGAGTAAAATTTAAGTGTCTTTATTAATGAAATTTATGTTATAAATAATAGAATGCATGTAGTCATATAATTATTATTATTTTAAAAATAACATTATGAAGAAATTTGGAGAATTGGTAAACAAATATTTGTAGTTTTACAATGAAGTTTTATTACAAATTTTTATTTTCGACATCAATCACAAAATTTTTGTTCACTAAGTTATGATTGACTAACTTTCGGAAAGGAAATTATTAGTTATCAAATACTTTTAGTATTGCATATACATATTTCTATAGTCTCGTAAGTTGTTATTTGTTGATAAAAATATTTATTTTGGCGGCATTCTATATTGAACATTCACTAATGTATAATAATGTATATTTAAAAAACTAATAACTTTTCAAAACAAAATATAAATAGATTAGATTTGTAAACAGAATACGTTCTTGCTTAAAGCATAGTCTTAAGCAGATTCTAGCCAGATATTAGCTATAATTTGGCTTATTAATAGCTTATTAATCTGGCTAATAATTAATAAACTAACCAGCCATTCTAGCTCACTTTCCACCAGAGCATTTCTCATACCTTTAGGAATTGAAGAGCACAAAACAATAGTACGCCGCCTAAAGGATACGTGGGCATTTATGGTGGGGTCCCTCTAAGCTCGATCGGAATATCTGGACGGCAGGCGAGGACCCGAATATCACCTAAGAGAGAGGAAGAAAAAGAGACTGATAGAGAGAGAGAGAGAGAGAGAGAGAGAGAGAGAGAGAGAGAGAGAGAGAGAGGAAATATGTATTGTGGGAGTCTAGCTTGGACTGCAGGCGAGTGGAGACGGAAGCGGAGGGGAAATTTGCGGGCCCTTTGGGCGACAAGAAGAGTTCATTTCAATTTTGGCTTTCGAGAGCCATGCGTCGTACGTAGGGCAGGATTATCAATAGCGTTATTTTTAAGAAACGAGATCATAATATAGCGAGCACGTCGCAGGTCAAGTGAAACTTCAAAGAATAAAGTGAATTAATACCTAATTAAATCATTTCTTATGACTGTCCTCTCCTTATCCCGAACACGTATTTTTCGTAATTTCAATTAACGTTTTCATTAATCATCTATTTAATAAATCAATTAAAAATTAAACCAGAATAATGGATTGTCAATTTATTTTTGAACATTGTTTAACTTTAATAACATATATAAATGTAATTTTTAATTATTTTTGCTAAAGTAAATTTTTTATTATATTTTTAAGAAAGGTAAAATAATTCAAATAAAACGTGTAATATGATATGAGTATTTTTATGCCGTTTCCCACAAAGTAACAATTGCACAATTATGTAGTTATTTATTACGAGTATAATATGACCACTGCTTGTACAACATGTACAATAATGTTTATGCATATTCTCTCAATTTGTGATCTCTTCAAAATTATATATAGTAGATACTTTTTCAAGAATATCTTTTATGAAAAATATAAAAGATGTATTGCTTTGTGGAAAAATGCAACCTAAATCAACCAGAAAAAGAAAGATTCGGTATACGAGGTCTGTCCCAAAAGTATCCGACCTACCTCGATTTCTCGGCGCTTGATTTATTCTTCGTCATCCGGGAGGTGGCATCCATTAAAGTAGTCCCCATTTGATTGAACAAGACGCTCATATCGATGTTTCCACTTATTAAAGCACTCTTGAAAGTCAGACTTCGGAATCGCCTTTAGTGCATTCGTAGCATTAGTTTCAACAGTCTGTTTATTGTCGAATCCATGTCCTTTAAGCAGCATTTTCAATCGAGAAAACAGCCAAAAGTCGCAGGGAGCTATATCAGGACTGTATGGAGGCTGGCGGAGCTGCGCAACACTGTGTTTCAATAAATACTGCTGCACAAGGTTTGATGCTTGCGCTGGAGCATTGTCGTGATGAAGAAGCCAGTCACCGGTTTCCCAAAGTTGCGGTCGTTTTCTCCTGATTGCATTACGTAATCTTTTCAAAACTTCAACGTGGTACTCTTTATTGATTGTCTGGCCTGTAGGGGCATATTCGTGGTGCACAACGCCCTCATAATCGAAAAAAACAATCAACATTGACTTGATGAACGAGGATCACTGTCAACAGATGTGCGGCCACTTTTGAACCGCTTATACCACTCTTTTATTTGTGTTTTGCCCATACACTCATCTTTAAAGGCCTTTTGCAACATTTCAATAGTTTCCGCACAACTTTTACCGAGATTAAAGCAAAATTTTATGCAAATTCGCTGTTCGGTTCGTTCTGCCATTTTTAGCAATAAGCAAATTGCGACGAACACAAAAAAGTCGTTGTAAACAAATACACGCTGCGCGGGAACTAAGGCGTTTCATCGGTATCTCAGGCTACTGACGAGATGGTTAGGAGTTGCTGGTGACGTTCGTACCCTCCAGAGGTCCCTTGAGTCTCTCCGCGCGAAGATATGAACGTAGGTCGGATACTTTTGGGACAGACCTCGTATATGACGGCAAAGTACGTGTCAAATTAATTTCTTATTGTATCGAGGGCAGAATTATATTATTTCTTCATTTCATCATATTTATGTTAATTACAGATCCAACCATCTACTTACAAGATTTAGCCGAAGAAATTTGGACGCCATATGAATTACTTATTAAAGCTCTGAAAGTAAATGCTACCACAGTTCGTATACCTGGACGTTGACCAAGGCAAGAAATGGAACCAGATAAAATGCAATTATTGAAACGTAATAATTGATTATATATAATAGAAACATCTAGCCTCATACTTTGTGTTATATACATATATATTCACATAAATGCGCGAATGCACACAAATTTATTTACTTATTTATTTTCATTAAAGAGAAATTTTTCAAATAAATTTCTAAAATTTTAAGCATTATAAATATATTTACCAGTTTATAATCGAGAAAATGGAAACAAAAAGAGCGCGACTTCCGTGGATAAAAATTGCCCGACTTGATACTTTTTAATAATTTTTGCAGAAGAATTATCTGTATAATGTTCAAAACCAGCAAGATGAACAATACTTATTCGCCAAAATCGTGCTTTGAGCTCTTTTCAGAGGACATACACATAGTAGCTTATGAGAAAAATATACATTAGCGAATTGGCTTCCTAAAGCAAAGAGCGCCATCTGTAAATTCTGTGCAGACGGAGGCCCCCCTGCTAAGCTTCTTATGGACTCGCCGCACAGAACTTACAGATGGCGCTCTTTCCTGTACAAAGCCAATACCAGCGAGCCATTACAATGTATGTGTGCGTGTGATGTATAATCGTCATTATTTTAAGAATGAAAATTAATATAAAATTACGAGTTAATAAAAATTATTTCTTTCATAGTTACAAAGAAACGTGATGTCTATAGAAACGGGACATTAATTCCAGAATAAGATATTTAGTTTCATTTAATTTTTTTAAGGAGGATAGTGTTAAAACTGTCATAAAACATAAAACTATACCTATAATCTTCTTCCACATGTAAATTTTTGTTACTTAAAAATATAAAATCCAGATGAACTTAGGACCTGTCTTTGAGCAAAATTTACTTACCTGGTGTTTTGGAAACAATTTTTATAGGAGTGTAGCAGAATTGATTAAAGTTGACAAAATTTATTTTCAAATAAACTAACAATTTTTTTAAAAACAATTATCAGTATGCTTTATATATTAAATCACAATTGTATGAATTCGTATCAATTCTGCTGTATTAACTTTTATAAGAAATATATTGTCAAAATATTTTGAAAGTTGCAAGTCAATCCGATATTTACTGTTCTTAATATAGTGGTAAGTAAATATTCGTAAAAAACAAACTTTACACTTCAAGGACTACTAATATCCCACTATTGTGTAGGTGAAGATAATTACTGTATTATATCCTAAATTAAGCTGGATTATACGTACTTTAATTAGGAAACGTTTCATGGTGTTTACTTACATTTGAATGAGGTTGTTATCGTGTACAGTTTAATATTTTCTCCAGATTTATTATTTATCTACTTCTTTAAATAAAACAGAAAAAGGTACATAATTCGTTATATTTTCAAAATCGCTTATTCAAATAATCCCTAAATAAAAGTTAGAATTGTTAGATCTTGAAGTAGGGATAGTTTATGCAAATAATATCTTTCTCACTTTCTTTTAATAGTATACTACTACTGTTATTGTAATTCATAACCAAATATGAACAAAAACTGTAAAGTAATAATTAAAGTATACAAAAATTTATTTTCTATCCGATTAAATCCTATATCTTTTAAGATTCCTGCAAAGACTTTATATGTATTAATTTACACAGACAATTATATTACAATAAGAGGTCTCTTACTCACTATTCAATATAGGGCTAGTGAATTTAACTTTAGTCTAAATCTAATTACATTATAATTATAACTTAATTTTAACTTTTCAATTGTTAAGAATAAAAGGCTGGGAATTCGAATTTTCAATTAACTTTCGGACTCCCATAATTAATTGATTAATGTTTTCTTTCTCTTCTAGATTATTCTATATTGAATCCGCTATTCTTTATCATTAATTTCGACTATACTAAATATTTTTTTTCAGCAATTAAAATACCTACCAAATTTTAAAACTAATAAAGATTAAATTTACTTTATTTAATATACTAAAATTTTCGAAAATTTTTTAATTAAAATTTTGCTATATCAAATTGTACTTAACTTGTTTTGAGTATCTCACTCAAGTTTAAAAATATCAAGGCATACTTTCTCTGAGTGTTAACTAATAAAATTTAAATATGAATTCTTTTCGGCTTTGTACTTTCGACAAACAGCTTTCAATACTATTTATGTCCTTTACGGGGTAACACCATTCTAAAGCCATGAAAAAAGGCCTAACTTTGATAATTTTTTTTTGGGATATAGGTAACGGGATCGGGTTTCCTTTTTAAGGTTTAATTAAACACATATTAAAGTATAAAAAAAAAATTTTTTTATTGAATTTTCAAATCAAAATGGCGGCGTCAGAGTCATTTACCAAAAACGTCTTTTTTTGTTATACCTCCATGGGTGGAATCGTAACTCAGAAAGTATGAAAGCTAGGACAAAAAAAATATTTTTTTTCATAAAGTATATGTTATTGGCTATATAAGTACATAGAGGTTTCTTTTAAATCAATTTTTTGTGGGAAAATGTGGGGATCAAACCAGTGAAAAAGCATTTGAAAGAGCATTTACTTACCTAACTTTTCCGATCTGAAAGTTTGGATAAGGTCATTCCCTCTTTTTGTTATACACGACCATGTCATTTTTTGTTTACACGGTAATATCTCAGAAACAAATTACGGAAAGTTTTTTTTTGCCAACATGGGCTCTCTTTTTTCATTTCTTAATGAAGACTCGCAATATGGTATATTATTTTGGTATATAGAAATAATATGACCGCTGCAGTGTAAATGCATTTGAAAGAGAATAAAATTATCTATCTTCCCCGACTCAAAATTTTCTATAAGCAATCTTTCTTCTTGTGTTATACACGATTACGTCATTTTTTGATTAAATGGCGATATCTCGGAAACATGGGATGGAAAATGTTTAAAATAAATTGAGCTGAAAAATGTAGCTTTTCACTATATCTTGGCTGAGCTCTTTGCCAAGACTGTAAGGTCTCTTATCTTTCAAGTTATTTGAGGTTATATATTTTTTAAGTTTATTGCTTGTATCTGGAAGATGTTGCGGCTATTTTTTATTAAACAAACCAATTTTTAATTGTTATTTTGATAAACATACGAAATCAGAAAAATAAATTAAAGATTCCTAGATTCGTTTTTATTTTATAACAATTTTTCTATTTTAATATTTTAAAATCGGTAATGCAATCTATGATCACAAGCTTATAATTTTTTGTAATCTATCTTTTGACAACAATCGATGTTAAAAAAACAATTTTAGAAAGAAATATAGAAATTTAAAATAATGTATTAGAATAAATAAATTCACATTGCAACAATTTATTTAGTTTGAGAAAGTTAAGAGCCAATTAATTGGTAGCGGGTTTTACTAACTCATGACCTGTATGTCTTTTCAGATCATGAGATCTTTTATTTTCTGAGATATTGAGGTTATGTGTTATATGAAATTTTTTCGATCGCTTATATCTCGAGAACAGCGAGCCATTTTTTACAAAAAAGGGCTTATTGTTTTCGTTTTTAAATGAAGATTTAAAATTAGAAAAGAATTTCGATATTCATCGACTTGTTTTTGTTTTATAATGATTTTATTTTCGATTTTTTACTTTAATTTAAGTTTTTTGGGTATTTTGGTATGTTAACAATATTATGATTAAAGTAGTGTAAATGAATTAAAAAGAGCATAAACGACCTATATTTTACAACCACAGATTTTGGGTAGGCTCTTTTTCTTCTTTTCTTAAACACGAAGAAGGTCATATTTACGTTAAACGGTCATATCTTGGAAAATCGTTCAAAAAATGGTAGATGATTAGGAATCCAGTGTTTCTACGTACTAAAATCTAATGTCATATAATTTTAATCTTTAAGTAATATAATAAATTACATACGTATAAATAAAAAATTGCATATAAGATAAGGATGATTATCTATCGGTGTGTAATTGAAGTCAAAAATTATCTTTTGACAAACCAGCAATGATTAAAAAAGCACATCTTTTTTGAGCTATTAAATAGAAAGAGATATATCAATTTAAAATTAACTTACTACAACAAAGAATTTTTTATTCGAACAATTAATTGAGTTTCAGGAAGCTAAGTGCTAATGTATTGGTAGCGATTTTTGTATGTTCCTTAGGTATCACCTTCATCTATATCGCAATTAGATTCAGAGCCAATAAGATCGAATTGGACTTTCTAAGATTTTATTATGCTCATAATATGTATAATTATGCAACCAATGTGTGGATTTGAAAATAAAAATTATTGTCCAAAGTTATAGCCTATTTAAGCCATATTTTATGATTTTTTAAAAATTTTATCATAAGATATGGTTTAAATACGCATTAAGTTTTATTTTTAAATCCCAACATTGGCTGCATAATTAAATTATTATGAACGTAATAAAACCTTAAAAACTCCAATTCCATCGCATTGGATCTCATAACCTGGCAGTAGGTGATCGAATATACATGCGTTCATTATAGCTGATTGTTGAGGCCGAGGTTTAAATCCTCGCGCCAAACGACTCTTGGAGCGCGCCTCTGGTCACTCGTTCTATGCGTGACCAGTTCGTGACAACTCTGCGGGAAGCCTAGCCGCAGGGTGAATTGCGACGAGCACGACTTCTGCCTTCCGCATAATACTTTCCTCCCCTTTCAGGCGGAGCAAGGAGAACCAAACTCCTTGGCCGCCGCAATTTCGCTCTCTCCCGCTCTATCCGCGACTCTACCTTGAGCAAGTCTACGACCGCGTAAGCAACGCTAAAATTGCCACCGCGTTTCGCCTAGAGGACAATCAACCCCACACTTTTACACACATACATCGAGTCATTGTTAAGTTTTTTTTGTTAAATTTATAATTAAGATAAGCAATAAATGCTATTTAATTGTTTTGTATATAAAATCAGTGCATTCTACACATTCACTCGCCTCACTCTCCCGCTTCCTTACGTACGCAACTTTACCATCGGAAATTGGTGTCTCGCTGCACCAGCTCAACGCTAATACCGCGCCTGATAGTTTTAAATAAAGTTCAGCCGGTTACCGCGCGATCACTGATCAAAGAAACTTAAGGACAATAAAAGAAAAACGAAAAAGTTTTTTTCCGTTATATTTTGATAAAATATTTAAATTATCAGAAAAAATAGGTAATATTATAATCAAAAACTCACTTGTACCTTAAACTGTATTAACAATTAATTTGACTTAAGGCTGCATCTCGTCCTGATTTTAAAAACCTTTTCACATAGCCAATTATACAAGCAAATTTTCATAGTATTTCACGTCGCTGGTTTACTTTTCGCGTTTAACACGGATCACCTTCTGTACACCCTTACACATCGTACCAGTATTAAAAAGCCCTTAAGTAGTAGTCGTACCAGTCTTCGTGCTGTGGATCAAGTCGACGACACCTTCCTTTTTAACCTCCCTTCACGACATAATTAAGCCGCTTATTCATCGCTCGCGGGCGCAAACAAATTTGCAGATGAGTTCCTGTAATTGGATTTATGGCACGGCGTTTCGCGCTGATTCGTAATTAAAGGCGCATTTTTTTAGCGTGACCTAACGCGGAAATTTAACATTCATTTTGCAGTGTAAAATACTAGTTTTTATTAATATTCTAATGTGGTGCGACCCTGGTAAAATGAGATTAAGACCACATAAAGAACGATCTTCAATTTTGAAAAATAACACTTTTTATAGCATTTTTAAAAAAAAAAACATAATTTACAATAAATGTTTTTCCCGAAAGTCAAATACGTTGAAGTTATAGCTCTTAAGGGAGTGCTATCGGTACTCCGTGAGTCAAATGCGTGTTTGGTCATTTCTGACTTCCGTAGTAGGTCAAATCGTGTGCGTAAATGGTTAAGTGAGCGTGAAATATTTTATTCGTTTGCTTATATTAGCTCTCCAAATTGGTGAATCAACATTTGGATTTTTGCATTATATTTATTGGATATTAAATATATATTTCTCAAAGTTTCGTCGAAATTATAAAAGCAGTATTCATGAATTTCATGATTGCAACTGTCGGAAACGTGAGTCCCCATAAGTTAAAAACGTAAAAAATGTATATATAAAATTCTTAATATCTTTTTTCTGGGTTGGTATGGCTTTCTAAAAATTTATATGAGTAATTTTGTAGTCAATGTTCTTAATGTCCTGAGGTGACTATTAGAAAATATCTATGAGTTTTCTGCTGAGCTATTACATAATTGAGATTTTCAATGTTATGTTAATATAAAAGTATATTCTTTTCAATTTTATTATGAATCTGATTCTCACTTATTGTTATAATTAAAATTTAGATTTATTACTACACATTTTATTGAAAAATGTAATGAAAACGTAATTTTTTAAACATTAAATGCAGAATGTGCTTTAAAGAATTACGTTTTCAGAAACTGTTAAGTTACTAGATTTTTATTATCGGCTTATACGTATTGAACGCACTTAAAGATAATTAGGAATACAATAGCAGAAAACAGCCTTAGTATTTGATCAATTGCACTTTTTCTTATCTGACGTCGCACTTTAGAAGTTCAATGGGCAAAATCAATTTTCTTTTAATTCGTTTGTTTAATAGGACGTCTTTTGCGTTTAGCATAAAAGATCTGAACCTTTGAATAAGTCTTTCGACGCGTTCTTTATCTACAATAAATATTTAACACTTGACGATTCTTTTAATGGCTTGTGTTTGATTTGCCGATGCGAAGTCTTTAATTATTTATTGAAAAAATCCTGCTAATCAAAATATAAATAAATGTAAAGTCTGCCAAGATAATGCTATAATTAACTACGAATTAAGAGGATAATTTTTATTTTTATTTCAGACTTAACAACAATATTCTTGACGTTTCTAGATAAAGAAATATTGGTATTTTTGTATTTTAAATTATAACTATCATTAATTAATTAAAGCTTATTTATTATGTAAGATTAATTTGCATTTTATATAGAAAATATAACAATAGAAAGCACAAAGTTTAAATGAAACGTTGAGCATGGTAAATTTTAAAACATAATTAAAAACTTTTAATAAAATTTTTTCCGACAATATCGCAAGATTAACTTTTTCAACGAAACAAACTTTTAGCAAAAAAATAAAATGCGTACTTTTTCATACGTCACATCTGTCCAAAAGTTAATTAGAAAATTAAATGTGCTGCAAAATAGTGGATTAGACTTAATACTCCTGGCAAAAAAAACTGTCAAAAGCGCGAAAGCTTTAAAAAAAAAATTTCACAACATAGATTTATTTAAAATCGAACGCAAGTATCTGAAACGATCCACCAGACAGCTAAGAGTCAAGTCGATGGAAATGGTACAGCCGTTATAAACTGAACAATGAAATTAATTGTTGCGAAAGCAAACGAGCGTTAAAGGCAAAAGAGGAGGAACAATCGTGACAAAAGCGTTCTCTCGCGAAGAGTTACATAGTTCTCTCTCGCGGAATTTTAATTAAAAACCAGTTAATAGAGAGAGCATGATAGAGTTGAAAGATGAGAGTAAAAAAGAGTGAGCGACGTGCGTGGCTTGCAACGAAAATGCAGCACTTGTGCTTGTATATATCGTGTGTAAATCTGTGTGTGCGTTGTAGAGACACCTCAACATCAGTTTTTAATTAAAAATGGGTTGCGGCGTTCACTCGAAAATAACCCGGCAATTCGTAAAAGCGAGGCAACGCATAGTTTTTAGGCAAATCAAAAATGCAAATTGGATCTGTGCTATGGGAGGGTTGAAAAAAATAGAGCGTGAAGAAAAGCGATTGCAAATGGATTTCTACATATCTGATGTGTGTACCAACTGTTTTTTTTTATTTTCATCGAGTATGTGGAGAAAAGCGATATTGTGACACAAATTTCTCCATACGTTGTTTCTAATATTCGTAAATATTAATACAAATTGTATAGATAAAGAAAAATGACACTACTAGATGCAGGTTTTATATTTCATTTGATATATTTTAATTAAAAACATACAATGAAAAAAAAACGAGAGTGATTTTCTTTTCTTTATCCAAGAAATAATTAAACGTTTTTTTATACCTTCCATACCTAGTGGAGATATTTATGTATAAGAATTTGAAACAGTGTAAGAAAATGTATGATAGTGGTCATTTTCGATCAGTTCTGGACTATTTTCTTACGATTTTTTAATATTCTTGAAATAAACGTGAGTCATATTATATAATTATCCTTCGCTTTACCAATGAAGGTAACTCAGGGACCCCAAAAACAATCTTTTAAATTGAACAGTGTTTGAGGTTTTCCAATAAAAATTGATCCGTAAGAGTTTTAAAGGCTGCTGAATCCTAATACGTTGTCCAAATTTCAATCTTTCAAATTGGCTGATCCAAAATAGCGTATTTACTATTCGTTTATGAATATATGGCTGTATAAGCCATATGTCCATAAGTGTAAATAAAATCCGCAATTTTTTGTTCGTCATTTTCAAACTTTGAAATTTGGACAATGTATTCGGATTCAGCAACCCTTAAAATCCATGTATACCAATTTTTATTGAAAAACCTCAACAACTGTTCAATTTAGAAAGATTTGTTCTTAAGGTCTCTGAGATAACTCCCCCCCCCCCCCCCACCCCCACTCTCTCTCCGGCCCTCCGGTAAATTACATTACAAAAATAGGCTTGGTAAAGCGATAGTTATCTCTTTTGTCTCTATATAACTGTGCATAAATATGTATGATCATATCTAGCCACATGTGATTCTATATAAGTGATTGTATAATAATTATGTACAATTAAGATGTTGCATAAATATGAAAAGTTGATTTTTCACATGAAATGAGTAGAATATCGACAAATAATTAGACCATATTTTTTCTTTTGTCATAAAAATGAAAATTTTGAAAGTTACAAACTTTTAAAGTTTCCTAATTCTCTATATGTATTGATATACTCTAATGCTATGAGACGTCATAAAAGTATACAATCGTGACATCACGCAAATTTCAAATAACTGTAATTACTTGGATTTTCGTTAAATTGAAAAACTAAAAGGTACGACAAAATTATTTTAGCATAAACTATTTGAATATGAAATAAAAAAACATCATGCAACAACAGAATTGGGCCATTACAAAATTATTTTTATTTAATTCTCTAATAGCTTATACTAAAATATTTAAATCGCATTTTTTATTTTATCGATTTAACGAAAATTGAAGTAAATATACGAGTAAGTTTTCCGAGTACATCAGTCTACCGTAACCTCCTCCCCGTAGAAAACTCTCACGCTCATGACAACTTGCCGTTCCTTACTCTTTCTCCGCCTCTCTGTCTTCCTCGCTCACCATTTCTGTCGCGCCGGTTTTACCCGAGAGAGAGAAAATCAAGGAAGCGAATAGCGAAGCCTGTACACGCAGTCTACTGGAAATCACGCGACGGGTGGTGGTGCGGCAGCGAATCCTTCCCGGTAGATAAATTTCCGGGGTATTCCGTGGGGATTACGCGCGCGTATTCTCGCGCGATGCTTATTTTCGCGCCAACAGAGGAGCCGTGTGAGCGGGCAAGGATTTTGGGCCTATGTAGCGCCCGCACGTGCGCTCGCTCGCTCGTACAGCTTGATGCTGTTTGGTTCGTGACAAGAGAATATCAACATTTTGTAGTGGTAACATTGTTCTTCATAGCGTCTTTTACATTATAATCATTCAGTTATCATTGAGTTTGTATGTATTTTAATTAGTGTTAATTGTATAGTTATATATATTGTATATATCTGTGGTGAACCTGAAAAACGAATTAAGTTCATTTAGCTTTCTCGAAGAGAAAGCTTTGTAAGGATGTAAATTTTTTAATCAGATATTTCAAAGAAATTCAAAATTTTTGAGGTTCCTGAATCAGAAAATACGCTTTTAAAAATGTCTGTCTGTAGGTATGTATATATGTATGTGTGTATGTGTGTGTGCCTACGAATGAAACCAAAATTCGTATCCACCACACTGAAAAAAAAATTTGTTAAATCTAAGTAAACGTTTCCTTGAATCGTACTAAGAAAAGATTTACTTAAATAAAGTAAATATTTTTTAAATTTAGTAAATATTTATTGAATTGATGAATACCAGTCTAAACATAATTAAATATTTACTATTATCAAATAAAATTTACTATTTTCAAATAAATCTTTTCTTAGTACGATTCAAGGAAACGTTTACTTAAATTTAACAAATTTTTTTTTCAGTGCATAACTCTTCATGGGAAGCTTAATACGCGCGCGCTGAAATTTTGCAGGTACATTACATATATATGAATTTACAACTGATTAGATTTTGTAGCTGAATGAATAATTTTAAACTCATTTTTTACTACAAATAAAAATTTTGAAAAATTAGTAAGAATTGAAGAATGCTTTTTCGACATTTTGTACATTGAGCTTGTCAAAAATATGTACGTTTTCACAAAGTATTCGTATTGTCCTTCCTATTTATATATCTATCAATAACTTGAAAGTTATTTTCGTGGAATAAGAACAAACTATTAGTTTAAAAAAATTGAAAATATTGACAAAATTTTTTTTGGCCATATTAGACGTAGAATTTGTCAACAATATGTACGTTTTCATAATGTAGGCCTAATTTCCTTCCCATTGATATATCTAAGAATAACTTTAAAGTTATTTTTATAAAATAATTAAAATATATGTTTAAAAAAAATATTTCTAATCGAATTTTTTTTATTACTTTAAATACGTAAAATATGTATTGAAGGTAATTAAGGAGGCTCCTGCGCGTAATGTCTCGAACTCGGACATATCATGTTTTAAAGTTTAGAATACGCTCAATCTAACGGTGCCCTTATTTATACCGCTTATCGACCAAAAACTCAAGAAATTTGAGCTCAAAGTTGGCAATTTTAACATGGACTCTTATGGCAGACAAAGTTGAATCAGTTAATTACGACTAAAATCTGATTTGTCCAGTAATGTCATTATATCAGTTTTGTAGGAAAAAATCTACTCTTTCAAATGACATTATTTAAAATACCGGTTATCGAACTAAAAAAAGAGATATTAGCGAAAGCTTGGATAAATTCGGGTTATATCTGGCAGCTGTAGGGAAGTCAGCTGAGCGGCCATCTTGGCTACGACGTTCGGGAGAAGCGCGCGCAATTTGAGATTCCAATTTCAAACAAAAACATTCAATAAAGAATAAATCGTCATAATTGTATTTTTTATTTTAATTAATGAAGTCTATGGGTAAATAAAATACTCTGGAAATTATAGTTTTTAGTTTTTTAATTATTTTAAATATAAATTAACAATAAAAATTTAACTATGGGCCCACGTAAAACTCTAGCATCCCAAACTTTTTTAGGTTCCGTCATTTTCTCATAATACACTAAATAATATCAACTAGAATAATACTTATCAACTAGAATTTTTTTACATGCAGCACGCACGACGCACGACACGACACTATAGTAATACATATAGATATAGCTATATACCGCCCATCGGCGCGCATGCGCGGAAGACGAACCTGTCCTTCTCGTATATGTTATTCACTGACGAATCCAAAATAGTATCTGTATTAATAGTTATTGAATTGTTAATGTTTATATTATTAAAAGTTTGCTGCATTTATATACATTATAAATACATTTAAGATTTTTAAGTATAAATATATGCATAAAAATTATCATCAAATTTTCGATTCAATTTGACTACTATGGTAGACGCAGGAGCCTCCTTAAGTCTCTTTGTTTGGCCATGATACATACTTGCATATTTCTTCATCTTCCACATGGTTTTGAGAGTCAAACTGATCGAAAAGCAAAGTTATTGACCAAAGTTATAGCGTATTTAAGGGGCCACGCCACCTTTGAACCCAAAAACGAAACTTATTTGTACGGGTTCATAAAATATCTTCCTTTCAAAAGCAATCATTCTCAAAATTTTGTTACCATTAATACTTGATAATTCCTTGATAATACCAGCACGTCATATAAAATCACCATAGTTATTAAGCTCCTAATCCATTGTCCACGCGATTCTAAGTGATCCCGACAACCAAATTTCTCCAGGTTTGGGGATATTACTTTTCAATACATTAGTTATGGTATGAATACAGGAAATTCATTTTTACTAAATAGAAAATGTTTTGCATGTATATATATATATATATATATATATATATATATATATATATATATATATATATATATATATATATATATATATATATATATATATATATATATATATATATATATATATATATATATATATATATATATATATATATATATATATATATATATATATATATATATATATATATATATATATATATATATATATATATATATATATATATATATATATATATATATATATATATATATATATATATATATATATATATGGTAAATTTAACTAATAATATTAAATAATTCATTAAAAAGTCAGTAATATGTATGTAAAAATTTTTTCTACATAGTAAAAAATAATTTCCTGTATGCATACCATAACTAGAATTCCGTGGACAATGGATTAGGAGCTTAATAAATATGGTGATTTTATACGACGTGGTTGATCAAGATGTTGAAGTTTATTTACGGTAAAATTAAAGGTATTACCAAGTATTAATAGTAAAAGAAATTTCAGTATGATTGCTTTTGAAAGGAAGAATTTTTATGGACTCATACAAATAAGTTTCGATTTTGGGTACTAAAGTGGTGTGTCCCCTTAAACCATATTTCATGATAAAATTTAAATAATTAAAGAATTCAGACATTTTTGTCATATTTTCTTAAAGATATTTTTAACAAAACTATTACCACCGAGGAGATGTTTAAAGATAAATGTAAATGTCTAAATGCATAATACTTTCCGACATTGCGAGTAAAGATACGCATTTTCGATTAAGCTATTATAGATATAATCCACAAGCGTCCTAATTAATCAACAATAAGGCACCACGCGTTGTACGGGCCATGCTAGCGCCTTACTAATAAAATTGGCACTCGCAAAGTCCTGATAAGGCATGTAACATCGTGCCTTATACCTGTTTAATCGGGGTATAGGCATCGCCAAAAGAGAACAAAATTTACGTTCCGTCGGACCAAACTGTATTTTTACTACTGATATCGCAGTACCGTCTGCCTCTTTCATACTACAAAACAAATTACTGTCTATATAACGATTTTCCCAAACAACACTATTTTCTAACATCTGCTAAATGACTAAAAACATACTTGAATATTCTTTTTCGTTTATTAAAATTCGTTGGCTAATTTTGAAATCGACATTTGTTTATGAAAGTAACTAATTTTATATATGTCAATTTAGATTGTCGTGTTTTTATCTACTTAAATGTATGTGTTAAAAATCAGCAAAGATTTATTTGTAAACCATCAACGCATATTTTATTTTTTAAAGTATTATACTATTACAAATAAGTACGATAACCTGTAATGACAACAATAACAACAACAACAACAACAACAACAACAACAACAACAAAAAGAAATCGTACGAAGAACCTTGACTATGCGACTAGTACCTATAAATATACCAGCATCCGTAACACATCCTTATAAATTGAATCTCAATTATCAATTTCTCTATCTCTCTCTCTCTCTCCCTCTCTCTCTCTCACTCTTTCTCTCTTTCTCACTCTCTCTCTCTCTCTCTCTCTCTCTATCTTTCTGTCTTTCTCTCTTTACTCTTTTTACCTTTTTTACTCTCTCGTTCGCGCGTATCACAGTCGATATCAGCAACCTTTTCGCGTGCCTCATCGTCATTTCCGAGCTGATGGAACCTCGTGCAACACAGCAACGATGGAGACACGTTCGACTCTCTACTCTGTATCTCTCTCTCTCTCTCTCTCTCTCTCTCTCGTTCTCTCTCTTTCTCTCTCTCTTTCTCTATCTCTCTCACCCTCTTCGTCGTTTGGTTCGTGTATAAAGTGGCAGCGAGTCAGCGAGGCGCGAGTATACAGCACATACATACACATACGCACAAACACAAGCATACGCACACGTACATACACATATACGCGCGCACGACGATCGCCGTCGTCGTCACCTCTAATTTTAGCTCAAAGGGTGTGGTGTGTACTGCTGGTGGTGGACACTGCCGGAGACGCCTCGTGCGCGTGAATAAGTGAGCTTATAAACTCGAATATACTCCCGTGTGCTAGGTATGGATAAATGTATTGTGTGTGTATACAGTATGAATGTAGTTACATTTTCGGTTATTTTTTCTTCCTCAAAGAGGAAGCTTTGTAGTAGCAAAAAATAGTTAAATACATGTTTTGGGACATTTGTAATCAAATACACTATTTTTTTTAAATGTCTGTGAGTGTTTGTACGTATACGCCAATTTCTCAGGATATACGCAATGAAAATTAATTTTTTATGACCCATTTTCTTTGTTTTCTTTTTGCGATGTGGGGAAAAGAAATTATTTATTGATTGTTGGATTCGTTTTTGTTTTTAATGGCTTTACGATTTTTGGGCTATAGTTTAAAGGGTTTTTTGGTGTAGTAGAAATATTATTCTTATTTCAATCTAAATGCAGTTAAATGAGCATGAAATTACTTATCTTTTACGGCATAAAATTATGGATGACCTTATTCTTTTTTCTCGTAATATAAGAAAACGTCATATTTTTTTCAAACAGTTATGTCTCGAAAACATATGCAAATATCTCACAAAATTTGCGGTAGTTCAAAATACCGAGAAGAATATTCAGTTAAATTTTCAAGTATTTTATTTTTTTATTCTTGAGAAGTATCATTTTGTAAAAAAAAATCAATTTTCTATGTTGTACGATAACTGAAGAAAAGCAGCATGAATATTGCTGAAAATCACAGAAAGGTAGATTCTTTGTATCTCTTGGCTGAGTTCTTTGACCAGATTATAAGGACTGTCAGGACTTTTTGTAGTAAGTCTTTTTGTGCACAGTAAAGTTGGAATGAAACGTGCTCGCTCCTAAAATCGCACTTTATCCTGCCTAAGCTCCCTACACTCCTTACACTGCACCGTCGAAATATATTGATTCAATAAATAAGCAAAGAAAGGTCATGCGGAAAATATCACATTCATGTTAGAACAATTTCATATGGGAATGAGATTAACTATGTTTCGAGGAAGCTAAGTGCCAACGAATTGGTAGCGATTTTTAATAGAACGAGGTGTGATAGTATTTTTTTACAGGCAAGGAAAACTAAAGTGTAGATTACAGGTTTACCTGGAATTATATCTGGAACATTTTCTTTTTTATACAGGCAAATCTCAGAATTTTTTAACTTTACTTTTTAATAACCTTTCTTTAGATTGTCGTTCGACTTCCTAATAAAATATTGTAAAATGGATTAATTAATGTATTTTATAGTTTTAAAGAATCTTGGAAACTTGTCTCAGTCATTACAAAAATTACATACAGCATACCAAAAACCATTATACCAAAAACAATGATTTAATCTATTACTCAAAATTGTGCGTTTATATACATAGATTAGATCAATAATAAAATGTTTTCAATGAAGTTACTTTCAAACTTCCAATACAAGACAATCACTGAATCTTCGAATTTTCATTTGGCCATCTAAAATGGCACATCAAAAATATACTTTGTAATATTAAAAATAGACTGCATTTGGTGCAGCAGTGTAGCACTGTATTGACGATAGAAACTGGGCTTATTTCTAGATATCATACTAATATAATACTGGTACCAAAATAAACAACAAATCTTAGTCTTGTTTTTTGTGAAATTATGTCATGATTAAGCATTAATTATGATTAATCCAAAATATAAAGGTCAATTGTCGTTAAACGTTCCTAAGATGAACGAAAAGTAACGAATAATGTTAGACATATTAAAGTATCAAGATGAAGTTTTGGAAAATCTTTTCTGTGCCCTTCTTCCTCAAGTATATTGTAGTTCATAAATATTACTAGTACATATATATATATATATATATATATATATATATATATATATATATATTTTAACGTTAGATATATGAACTGTACTAATGTTGTGCGTGTACTGGTCCTCATTTTTAAGTGTTAGAAGACATTTTTTTAAGACTTATGAAAAACCGTCATTTGGAGATGAAACGCTCTGCTTGTAAGCTCGACTACCGTTTTATAGAAGTATTCACGCTTGCATGGGTGCATTATATAAGATCGTCTATAAGCGAAGATGATAGTATCCGATAACTCATTTATTTAGAAAACTAATAATGCAAGCTGCTCCATCGCGGTAATAAGATCCATAATTTAAACTTAAGTTCTCGTCGAACATCATTTGCTTCCTAAATCATGTTAACAATATTATATAACATGAGTAGCGAGAGTGTACACTTCAATTTATAAATATGAGGAAGTAGACGACAAAATAAGTGAAGCGTGTATATAAGTACAATATAAATCCTTGAAGAAATGGAAGAAAAGAGAAAAGGAAACAATATAGACATGCGATCGATGCGACCCATGACTGCAGACTCGCGATAACCTTTACTGCTCGCACACAAATATAGCACTACTGCCTTTATGTAGCAGTGATATGCTCCATTTCCTGCTGTGTTACTGGCTCTACTTTACTATACTTTTTTGGCCAATCGTACACCAGCCAATATTCATTGCAACGTCATTTTCTGATCTAGTAATAGTTTTGTAATGAAGTTAAAAGATTTTTTATAGATATATTACAATTGAGCCATAATTAAATGATTTCATTTTTAAAATTCAGTAACTATTCTTCAAAATATGGAAATATTTTAAAAAACCAATCATTATTTATCTGATTTAATCCATGAAATCGATAAATAGTATATGTAAGTATTTATTGCAGAGATAAAGTACACCAAAATTTATTCAATCATATCTCTAATGGTGAAATATATGCGACAGTTTGCAAAATTTCTAAAATAGACTTATTTGGTTATTATTCTGAACGTTTAAATTACCAATTTGTATAGTTGTTATCTTTGATTTTTGCACAGTATACACTAAATTACGAAAATTAATATCAAATATAAATATACACCCTCCGATGATTTCGACTGACAGAACATATTTCCATTTTTGTTTAACGACGTAGAGTGTTTGATTTTTTTTTCGAGTGCTAACATGGAGTTCAACATTCAAAAACTTAAAATACGTTCCGATAATCAAAATCATTGGAGGCTGTACGTGATGCATCTCTGAATTAGAAATTAACAATATTATATGTACTTGTATTTACTTGCGAACAATATTCTATAATTATTTACCTATATCACAAAATGTAACTTTCACCTATATCTTAAGACACCAAATATACCTGTCCAACGGAAACTAAACAATTCATAGTTATAACTACACAATCCTTCTAAAATACACAAAAATTCGTTAAATCAGCATTATAGTCATCATCCGAATTTACCGAAAATCTTAGCTCTCTGTGATTCCATCCCGTGGCCGGCTGAATTCTCCTCACAAATCGGTCGAGGAGGCATTTGCTTGACGACCGTTTGCAGCCGCGCTATCGCTCGCGGACATTCAAATCCGAGCGCGAACAATGCTGCATTATTCAGCTCAAGGGATCACATATCCTGCCAGCCGCCCGCGAAACGCAGCGCAACGGCTTTCGGGCCACTGAGCTCTGACTCTGATGGCTCTAGGCGCGGATGGAACGCGCGCATAAACGTCCGTCCGCATGTGAGTTTACGTCAGGCAGTTTGCATTCGGGGATGGTGGGGATGAGGAATCGTTATACACGAAAATTTTAGTTTGCGTAACAATGTGGCTTCATTTTTTGACGCGTGGGAATGAATGATTAGCTTGAGATTTATCTGATTGTGAATAGGTTTTTTCACTTCACGGAAAATCGACTCACAAAAAACTCATACTAGTAGTGGCTGATTACTAATTCAGTCTCAAATTTTAAGCTCCGTTAATGTTTTAAAACAATTTTCTGATAAACAGTCTTATAAGTACTTTGTACCGTTTTCAAGATATCAAATGACCGAGTAAAGGAAATTAATTTTGCTGTTATCAAACAATTTCAAATATCACTTTGATAACAAAAATTTGAACAAGTAATATTTATTTATTAGAAATATAGCTCGAAAACGTTTAGTAAAGCAGTGTAATAGTCTAGTATTAATAAGTGTCCAAAAATAATTAATATTGTTTCCATTAAAAAAGAAAATAATAAATTATCATGTGAAAACAATTAAATGTACTAAATTTTAAAACTGCCAGACTTCAGATAATAAAAATGGCTTAATTTCCAAGAATCATCCATATTCTATAATACGTATAGACCATCATATCGTATGACTTCGAAAAAAATTAAAGGCGATATCTCTCACGAAAACGAGCGAATTTCCCGCATAATAGATCTTAGCTTTTTAGAGCTGCTTTCTACTCACGAAAAAAACCATTTCCCCAGCTGTGTATACATACAGCTGAAAGAGAGGGAAAGACTCTATACATCTCATCTCGTTGCTTCAAGTGCAGGGCCACTCTATCAAGTTCGATTCGATTGTCGGTCGTTGACGACAACGGACTAACTGACTGACCTTCTGTATAGTTCAATCCGAGCTTGCGTTTAATAACTCATGCACACGCTTGACCAGTTGATTATTGAGTGACCGCACGTGTAGTGTACGCGTATAAAGAATGTTTCAAGATATATATATATATATATATATATATATATATATATATATATATATATATATATATATATATATATATATATATATATATATATATATATATATATATATATATATATATAACTGTTCATATTTACAACTGTATTAAATATGCAGAAAAAAAGAGATTTCTTCGTTGTATCTTAAAAACGACATAAACAACTAGCAACTTTTTCGGCAATTTTACGTATAAGAACTTATAAATATTATAATAAAAGCGTCTAATACAAATTTTCTTATTGTTCTTTACCTGTAAAACCCTGAAGAATTGGCTGTCATATGTGACGATATAAAAGGAGAGGTGTTCACGTTGAACATAAAATCTGGAGATTTCATAGGTTGCTCTGAAATAAGAGAAAAAAGTGTTTCTTTTAAAATTGATGTGACTAGTTATTTTATCAATCACTTTTATTGAAAATAATCACATTCGCTTATTAATGAATGTTTATTTGAACCAAAAATAGGTAACTTTTTCATTAATAAGTATTAGATAAAAATGTATCGGCGTATCGTTACATAAGTAGCAATTTATTCAAGATTTATGCGTTAACAAAAAAGTAATAATAAGAATTATTTAGTGTTATACATAAAATTTGTATAAACAATAATCAAAAAATTTTTTTAAATGATTAAATTTTGCTATGCGGATTTGGTATAATTTGTATGGAATTCGAAAAAATGTCAGGCATTTAATCGTAATTATGAAAGATTTAAACAAAATCGTACTGTTTGCAATTCTGATAAAAATTTCAATGTACCCCCCCCCCCCCCCTCCCCCTTAATGACTAGATATACAAGTTTCCATTAGAGATGTTTCCTCAGTTACTCATATAAATATATATATATACAGTTTATACGCTAAATAGAATATAACCAAGAATCTAAAGCGAATTTCCTATACACGTAAACACCTACAGAACAAAAACAAACCAGACGCGCAAATGAAACACTCGTATACCAGATATCGTATCGAAAAACACGAGCCAATCGCGTATATTCTCTGATTCGTCGCAGAACGAGATAGCACGCATAAAAGCGTAGTATTGCGCTGGCGCGCGTCATATCGTTCCCTGCGAAGAATCCTGAAGAGAAAAAAGGGAAAGAGGGCTGAACGCATCGTAAATTAAGCGCGACCCAACTAGTCGCATGGCAAAAAGCGAAAATTCAGAAACAAGTCGGGAGAAAGAGAGAGTAAGAGAGAGTCGAAATCTCGAGATGAGATAGAGAGCGCACGTCATGATGCGTATCCACAACGTTATATACGTAAATTAAGCGAGAAGCGACTGGGGGAGCGTCGACCACTTTGGGACACTTAAAGATTTTCGCGGATCAAATCTTTTTTATTTATCTAATCTGGGCAGGACTTTGGGTAGGTTTTAGAGCGGATAAACAGTGTACTAAAGCTCAAGCAAGATTAAGCTATCACGGTAATTAAGAATGAAACATAGAAAGCATAAGTGTTGCCTCCTTTGGGGCATAATGTGCAATCTCCCAAAATGTGTTTTATTGTTAGTTAAGGGAAGTTTTTAACAGTACATTGTGCAACTAGGGTGGAAAATGGGCTTCTTCTAAGCGAGGATGACGAGTGTGCACGAGTAGAAGTCGAGAGTGCCGAAGGCACCCGAGACGTACACGAGTGCTCAAATCATCATCCAAGTCTGAAAAAGCCCTTTCCACCCGTGTTCCACACCGTATTTTTTTTAACAAGTGTGTGAATAGGGTATTTTACATGCATGCAAAGGGAATGGAGAAATGGACATTTCGAGTCGTCCACCAGACCTACAAAATAAAAAGAATAAATTTTTTCAAAATTTTGAATTTGTTTCAAAATGTTGAATTTTTTCAAAATTTTAAATTCTTTAAAAATTTTGAAATTTATTAAAAATTTTGAATTTATTCAAGTTTTAAGCTTATTCAAATTTTGAATTTATTCAAATTTGACACTTATTCAAATTTTGCATTTATTAAAATTTTTTAATTTTTTTCAAAAGTTTG
This sequence comes from Gastracanthus pulcherrimus, assembly GCA_949152435.1. Lineage (NCBI taxonomy): Eukaryota > Metazoa > Arthropoda > Insecta > Hymenoptera > Pteromalidae > Gastracanthus > Gastracanthus pulcherrimus. The sequence continues at coordinate 44,525,954 of OX424572.1, forward strand.
AGTTCAAATTTTGGAAAATATAAAATTTTTACATTATTTTCGGAGATTATCAGGAGCAGGAGGGAATGACCATTCACTCCCGCTCCGGCAAAGACGCTCGGAATGTCCAGTTTTTCATTCGTTTTGCCAGCATGAAAAAGGGTCTTTTTCACGCACGTGTTGAGAATAGAAAATTGTACCTTTCATAATAATTATGAGAATTTTTTATGAATATAATATATGCACCCAATAGAGATTATATATGTATTGCTTATTATGTTGGACGAATCCCCAAAATTGGTACCAAATAACTTCTATTTTGAATGAAATATAAAAAATAATTTAAGTTGTTGTGCTTCCTAAATGAAATTTATATCGTACCAAACAATATTGAACTGTATCAGATTGCCAAATTGTGCTAATGTGTCCCATACTTTACTAAATTGTGCAAAAGTATTCAAAGATGATTAAACCCTTAAGTGCAGGGAAAATTATAAAAGATAATATATATATGAATATTCCCTATTTGATGCAACGCGTTGTGTCTAACCATACTTGAATGTTACTACTTGTCTCCGAAAGTATCGATCACGTTTTTCTCAACTTTCCGTGCATTTAAAGAAACTTGATTTTTTTTTTAATTTACGTTTCTATGAGTTTTAAACAATTGTATATATTTTGTACATTTTACCTTAATAGGTTAAATACTATAAATCGATTTGGTGAAGTTCACCATATACCAATACAAAAAGAAATTCCCTATACAATAGAACTTTTACAATTCTTTAGCAATGATCATTCAAGGAAGACTCACTTAAAGTACTAATCAAGATACGTCATTAAAAATAAAATTAAATTAAATTTAAAGTAGATAGTTTTTGTGATAAAAAGAACGTAATATGTCCTTCAAGAAAGGCATAAGTACCGAAGGGATTAAAAATTGAAGCTCAAGTAACTAAACAACCCTCACTGCTTCTACTTTTCAAGTATCGAAACGCAGCAGCATCCCAAACTGAGCGACTCTTCATTACATCCGCAATGCTACGTAAATTACGCAAGGCAGCTATACAGAACTGCGACCGAGCAGCAGAGAAGACTGTGCTCTAACTCTAGTGACGTCACGCACCGCGCCGCGGCGGATAGAAGAATAGCGCGCCCCGGTCACGTAAGTCGAGAGTGAGATAGAGGAAAGGAAATTCGCGCAGCCGGGCGCATGAGTTTATCTTTTGTCGATCGATGGGAAGGAGGGATTGGGAGAGAGAGAGAGAGAGAGAGAGAGAGAGAGAGAGAGAGAGAGAGTGAGAGAGAATTTGGCTCACGGGGCAGTTCGAATAGAGAGAACTGAATCACGTCGGGGCTGCTCCGAGTTTTTGAGTGGGTTTAGGTGAGGGTTCTTTGCGTAGTCTCTTGGATTCTACGACTGAATTCTCCGACGAGATATTTGATTTTCGGTGCAGGAAGGTAATCGAATTGATATTTTTAATAGTGTTGAGCTTTGAAGGTACAGTTTAAGTTTCTTTAAAATTTAGATGATTGCTTCTAACAGCAAATTGTAAACGAGGTTTTTAGAGTGTCTCATACACTCAAAAATCTACTATATTTATCAGAACAACAGAAACAACTACTCTGCGGGCAAATACCCCTCCCAGCATTGGATTACACTGTTAATTCATAAAATATGTAAATGTAATTAGCATTGAAAATTAAAACCTCGTCTACAATTTGCTGTTAGAAGCAATCATCTAAATTTTATCAAAGATAGACGTTCAAATCATTTTTAAGAAACGAATATTCGTATTAACATCGTACAAACTTTTATTTAAATGTTAAAAGTCATAATAGAAGTATTACAACTATTTCAAATACTTTTGACAAGAAAGTGTTTGAAACTAAAATAAATTCTTACAAAATGTTGAAATCTGTTGGAAATTATTCAACATTCTAATAGTTCTTAAATCACTCGATAAATAATTTTTAATGATGCTGCAAATAATTTAAATTATTTGAATTTGCTTATAATAGAGTTAAATTTTATACGGAGTCGACTAAATCTATATTTTTTTAATATGGCACAATAGCGATCTTGCATAAAAAATCCATTAGGTCCGTCAGATAGAATATCGAAAAATAATCAACACAGCATTTTATTTTTTTCTAATTAAATGATCATCAATGAAGATAGAGCAGATTGCAATGTCATGTGACATAACAATTCCTCATCGCAGTATATCTATATACATGGAAATTGTTATGTAACACGATATTTCAACCTGCTCTATATATATCTTTGTTGATAATCATTTAAATAAAAAAATAATAAATATGTATCGATTATCTTTCGATATTCTATATGACGGGCTTAATGGATTTTTCCATGCAATTTCCATATTGGATGTAACAAACTTTAAACGCTAAATGCAATGAACACTAAAAAAATAAAAAAGCTGAATCAGACAGAAGAGCAGGGAAACGCAGCTGATTTCATACAAAAAGTTTCGCCAAACGTAATCGCATGAAGCACCAAACGAGCTATGAATCGTCGTGATTTTGCGTGACGTACGGTAACCCCTTCGCTGATCTCTACACGCTTCTGCTTTTAGGGTGAAAGATTCGTTCGCATGCTCCTCGGTCTTGACACCTGAACACACTAATGGAACGTATATTATAGTCGCCCCTCAAATCACATTTTTCATGTGCGTACCCGACGTATTCACACATTAGTGCTGCAAAAAAGGAAGAAATTTAATGAAGTTGTTATCTACATACGGGAATCAAATTAGCATCAATTAACGCAAAAAATATATTTTATACTTATTCGATATGTGAAATATGTAAATATGCACAAGAAAAATTAAACTGCTTTATTTATAAATCATATAAAATGAATTATACAAATAAAAAATTTTACACTTTTTAATAGTTGATTTTAAATCAACTTCAAAGTGAAGGGAGTTATCAATTAAAACTCTATGTATTACTTCCTCCTAGAAAAAGCTTTGAGGTAGCAAAATATATTTTAAAATAACATGATAGAAATGTGTTTTAAGATATTTCGAATCCATAAACAATTTTTTTTAAAAGGTCCTTATGAATGTGTCTATGTAAGCGTGTAAAAGGTGTTACTTATGATTACATTGAAATATTTAAATGTTTAAGATTTGCAGACTGTACATATTACAGCTTACTCGTTCCTGAGGATGTTGCAGTATATCTCCACCTCGTTTAAGATGATCATTTAATCTCTCTTTAGCTGTCGTAAAGAGTATAGCAGCATTTTCATATTGACTTTTCTTCAACGCACTTACTGTTGAAGTACTTAGTATTCTATTTAACGCCAGTATACCCTCGGAAACCAAATCCATCCACCGTGTTATATCGTCAGATTCAGCTCTCCCATTAACAGTATGATCAACGGCTTGTTGCAGCTTTCGAAAAGATTCAATGTTGTATTCTGGAGATTGAAAAGCATCTTGCTTGGAAACATCCATCTTTGAAACACTCACGATGTTTTCTTTCTCGATGAATGTGAAACAATGAGATAATTTGGCTGGTGGAATTATATAAGTACCAGAGAGGGGAAGGGAGTTATTGTAAATTAAAAGGAAGAGAGGGGGGAAGTAATCTTTTCACATATATTTAGGTATTAATATTTCGCAGACTCCTAGAGATTTGTAAACCATTTTTCTTTGATTTACTTTGATAGCTTCCTCTGGAGACCTTCTGAAGATCTTCCTCTGGAAAGCATCTTCTTCTAGAAATCTTTCTCTGGAAAGCTTCTTCTCCTAGAAACCTTCCTCTGGATGGCTTCCCTTGGATAGCTTTCTCCGAACAGCACATTGTTGTCGCTCGAAGAATAACGTGAATATTGAGGAAATCGATCAGTCTATGGTTTTTCTTATAACCTAGAGCTAACAAGTAGTGAGGATGTGCAAGAGGTTGCGCAGTAGTTAGAGAATGGAGGGGTGAGTGGTAATAGAGTATATAAATTGGTTGAATAACCAAAAGAAATCATTTTCTTTCGAATCGACATACGAGTCGGATCAGTCCAGAGCTCCAGTGATCCTGCAGGACGCCGACTGTCAGCTTTATCATCGCACGTACCTGAATATAAGTCAAGCAGCTGGAAATGGACTACATTTTAGATATCCAAGGATTCAAAATGCCTCATAACGAATTTGTATTCAAAGAGGTGGCCATTATCGTCCTCCAGGAAGATGCACAGCCAACTGTATACCACTTCTTACCGCCTTACAAGTGGAATTACCTTCCCAAAGATAACATGAGTGCAAATCGCTGTCTGGAAATGAACTTCCACGGAATCCGATGGAGCTCTGATGAAATAACATATGAAGATGTAAGAATAACGTTGTATAAGGCCTTAGCGGGGGCAAAAACAATTTATGTTAAAGGCCTCGGGAAGAGAAAATGGTTAGAGGACATTGTACCAAATATTTGCAATATGAGTGAAAATTCCTGAACTACGAGCTGTAAAATTTGAAAAAATAGAGGCATAACTCACAATAAATAAACTTTAATACGAAATAAAAAAATATGAAAAAAAGTTTATTTATTGTAAAATATGAAAATTTGTCTTTCTAGCACTTACCGGTGAGATCACAAAACGGTTCTTGCATTTTCGTGTTGCTAAGTATATTTACTACATACCCGATCAAAAAATAATTTAATTTTAGACGTAGCACTGAGTTAAAATTGCATTTGTTTATAAAAAAGTTATTAAAAATGACTTAAATAAACTTTTTTTCATATTTTTTTATTTCGTATTAAAGTTTATTTATTGTGAGTTATGTCTCTATTTTTTTCAAATTTTGTCAGCTCGTAGTTTGGGCGTAAAATTTTTTGATCGATTTTTTTACTCATTTATAACATTATATACCCCAATACACTTATTAAAACTTATAGAATTTATTTTAACTGAAAAAAACTCTGTTTCTGTTGAACTAGCCCCATCGGTCGAAATCCATCAAATCTAAGATCTCATAAACTAAAAGAGCTAGACATCTAAAATTTGGTTTGTAGGTCTAAAGTATATAAAAAGAAGAAAGAATAAATTAGTTTTAAAGTCTTTCATCAAAATTTTCTCCTATCGAGTCGAAATACTTTGAATATTGAATTATCCATACCCATACTGCTTTTGATTGAAATAAATTGATTGTTCTACTTATTTATACATTATATATCTGAAAACTCTTATTACAACTGACAAAATTCATTAAACTTGGAATATTCATTTCAACTGAAAAACTCAGATTTCAAAAACAAAAACTTTATTAATAAAATCTTTTTTTACAATTTATGAACACTCTTACTTTCATTATTAATTACATAATATTTTGTTTTAAATTATTTTTACACATTCATACAGAAACATTAACCCACAATCTTGCTGCTTTAATTTAATTTTATTTATACACAGACATTCTCTTTCATTTTCAATCACACATACACTACTTTATTTTAAAATGTTTGTTTTTTTATCATATTCATACACATTCATTAGCATTAATATACAATCATTCACCTTTAATTTCAATTTTATTTTTCTCATTCATACACTGACATTCACTTACATTTTCAATTAAACTACTTTATTTTAACATGTATTTTTTACACATTCATACACATTCATTAACATTTATCTGCATTCATACTCGTTAAGTTAATTTTTATACCCCGTGCAATGGGGTACGCGAGACGAAGACTACGCGCGCCTTCGCCTTCGCAGTCTTCACCGCCGCTACGTGCACCGTCGCCGCCACTACCTCCGCTGCACAGTTCTCGCCGCCGTTGCTTCAATTATTTATTTGTATCCTAACCTGCTTTTCTTAATTTATCCAACTACTGGGCGACCTCAGAAGCTACAATAGCTCGCTATGGGATCACCTGAGCTCATACCAAATCATGTGAACTTGCTCAGCTACGAGCCCTGGTGGGATGAGGCCAGGTGGCTTAGGTAGACGCGAAGCCAGGCCAGGCGGGGTGGAACCGGGTGGCTTAGGTGGGCGCGGAGCCAGGCCAGGCGGGGTGAGACTGGGTGGCCCCGTACCTGTCTGGCCTCGTACCCGCCTGGCCTCGTACCCGCCTGGCATAGCTACTAACTACACGATCGCACTTTTTTTTTAAATATCAATAAATAATCGAACTGTATTAACAAATAAAGAAAAAATTATCCCCGTTGCAATTTGTCGTAGGAATGAGTGTCCTCCCTGCATAGATACCTATGGCTATTGGACTCCTACCGTTAGATGCCAGCCTTCGATATACTGAATTATATGCATGTCATAGTTCTATTAAGTATAACGAAAACGCCGTTATTTTCCATGTGAAAAGTTATATCCCAAAGGTTACACACATGCCCAGCATATAAGCTAACTAAGTACTAACTATTTTATACTCTATTTGATTTATAGTAAACAGTCTGAACAAATTTACTATTTTATAACTTTTACATATATTTGAGCACCATTTTTAAGCATTTAGACTAAAAATACTTGTCTAAAAACTATAGGTGTCCATACTGGGAGACACTGATTCGAACCCTCAAAATCTTATAATGTTTCGTTTCTCATTAATATTTAATTCAGATAATTGAATTTGACCAAAACTAATTTATTAATTCAAAATGAAACCAAGTTTCCAAAAAATGAAAATCTTGACTAAAGTTTTGTAATTTTCCACTGGTTCAAGCTAAATTAAATAATCGTTGAAATTGCAGTATTTTTATATAAGTTACTGCATTGATAAAAGCCCAAGAATAAAATGATGATTTAGCGAATATAAAATGGATTGTTTTCAACGTGTTCGACGCGGTTATTGGTATAGCCTCCGCGACTTGCTGAATTATACACAGTTCAGCGGACCGGCAAAATTCTGCATAAAATATTCAGCGACGCTCAAGAATAAGGCAGAAACCTTACGGACTGCGCAAAATGAATGAAAAATCCCGTGTGGCTGTTATGCAGGGGAAAAATGGCAGCCACGTGTTGCACGAGCTTGCGCGCCCCGATAATAATACAGGAAGGTCGTTTTGTCTCGAGCGTAAGAGTTAACCGGTCGAAGGTCCTCGACATATACAGGCTACAACGTTTATATCGACGCTCCTTATAAAGACTAGGACATTTCAGATTTATTTTTTTCAGAGATCTTTTATAATAACTAGTAGTTTATAAAAATATAGTATTTCAGTAGTCTTCTGAAAAGAGTATTCTTTCGATAAATCTGAAATGTGATAGTCTTCATATATGAAGCATCGATAATAAAGATGGCTGGTAAGAGATTCTCGATTGTCAGCGATATCCATGGTTGAAACGAGGTTCGCGTTCAAAATCAAGGTTCACGTTCAGAAGAAAATTTAATTTTGATACTAAAATGATTAGGTTACGGATTCTATAAAAAATTAAGCAATATGAAAATAAATTACAAATGTACAAAGGGAATATAAAATATTAACAAAAACTAATATATTTGTATAGATCTCGGGCCGAAGCGAGAATCACCTGCCAACCGAGAATCTCACCTCTACCGAAAAATGAGCCCGAAATAAAATCTCTTTAACCCTTTCGTAACCAATATCATATTGAATAATTACGCTTCCTTGTTGCTGTACATTTCTAGCTTTTTGTATCTTGTTGTCAATTGTTATCAGTTTATAGGTATTATTTTATCATTTGAATAAATTCGTAAGACCTTTAATAAATTACTCGAATCACGAGGTAATAAAAAAATCGCTGCCAATTTATTGGCACTATTGTTTTTATATGTCGAGATATATGTATATATTTAAATTTTGTAATTTCTGAATTCAAATCTTAACTCAATTAAATATTATTCCTTACAAATTGAATTCCAAAAGAAAACATAAAAAATATATCAATTAACTATAAAATGCTCTATAGTCTCCTCTTATTTTGAAAAAATTAAATAATTTTTCTATTGGAGTAAACGCATATTTTTGTGAGGGGTTTTTAAAAAATATTCTTTACGCGCACCTATAAGACAAAATATATTTGAAATAATTCAAGAAAATTTGTAACTATGAATGAATGAAAGTTAATATTTTTGACTATATTTAAACTGAAGTTATGGTCTGAAATAAATAAAACATTTTTTGAACGTATGCAAAAGTATAGCATATATTATGAAAAATCTTTAAATTGTTTAAAAACTATAAAGTTTTTGCGTATCAAGTTACATTTTTTTCAATTGTCAATAATAAATTTTGCAACAGTATAATTCTTGATTAAATTTTATTTATGAATATAATGTATACTACTTACACATATAAAAATTTTTTGTATTTTTGTAACTTTGTTCAATTTTGTAAACAACGGGTTTATTCATTAATTACCAAAATATCATAAAAATGTAAAACCGGTATAAAACAAAAAAGAATCGATGACTCTTAATTTTATTTTATTTCAAACTTTATAACAAAATGAAAAAAAGCTTTGAATGGCCAAAATATACCGCATATTACTCAAGAAAAAGCGATTCATTTTTATTTGAAAAATCATGAATATCATAAAAATGCTAAAACGTTATAAAGCAAAAACGAATCGATAGATCTTAATAACTCTTAAAACAAAGGAAAGGAAATACCTTCTCTAAAATTTCGGGTCGTACAGGATAGAACATTTTATTCTCTTTCAAACGCATTTTCAGTGGATCGATGATATTATTTCTAACGTACAAAAAAAATGGCAAACAAAAACTAATCCTAAATACTAGAAAAATTACTATTATGCCTCCGTCATTTAAAAAAAACAAACAAAATGATCCCTGGAACATTAAATTTTACCGCGTATTACTGAAGATATGAATGTATAAACACACACACACACACACGCACACACACAAACACACACACACACACAGACATGCATACGGATATTTTTTTAAAATAATATATTTTAATTCCTTATGTCTCAAAACATGTTTCTAACATGTTTTTAGCAAAATATCGATGTTCATGGATTCTCTTTAAATACGTACATTTTTGACTTTTACAACAACTTGATTTCAAGAATTGTTATTGTTATTTGTACAATTATGAAATTTAATATGGCAAATCTAATTTGCCGTACAAAAAAGTTAAATTTTATTTAGTTTGGCCGAAACCAATCTATAGAAGTTTTTGGAATTACTGATTAGATTATAAATCTGTAATAAATATTTCAAAATTCTAATTTGATATTTTAATTTCTGATTTATTTGAAAAAAATTTACCTCATTTTCTTACAAAATCTAGCTGAATATAAAATAAAATATTATTCGTAGTAAGAATTGATATAATTTTTATAAAGCACAGTGCTAAAGCAGTTGACAGCATTTTTTATACTATTAATATAATTGAATTTTCTATATCGTTTATATAACTTTTTAGTAAAGTACTTCTATTAAGTCAAAATTTTAAAAATACTCAAATTTAAGTACTCTTTATTCTAAAGCATATACCATTTAACAATTATCATTGCTGTAATTAACTACATCAAGCTCCTGCGCGTAAAATGACTTTCAAAATTTCGTTTGAATCACCATTTTCATTTTAATAGGATCACAAAAGGTATAACGACGAGTCGCCGTGCATACTTTAACTTCTGCCTCGAATAAGATGAAAAGTTACGAGAGCGAGTGGGATAAAGAGAGAGAGAGAAAGAGAGTTAAGCTTTCTCTCTGACGTCGTAATCCTAATTCGCCTCTTTTTTATCTGCCTGACGTCAGAGAGAGTTTATTCAGATTCGCGCTCGCAGGGCATCGCTGCGTAATTCTCTTTCTCGCAGTGTTTTTCGAAGTATTCGAGCTGAACTTTGATGAATTTACATTTTTATCAATTATACACGTGACTGCTGTGTATACAATCATCAAGAGTTCGTAACTCGTTCGATCCTATTTTGTATAATTTATTGCTCAAAGTTAAACTGGCTACTTTTATTGTATAATTTATAAATATACAGCAGTAAACAACCCTGCAGTAGTACGATTTCTAATAAAATCGCATACACTTACAATAACCAAACCCTATGTTTAAGAGAAGGGAGTAACAATCCGGCGGAAATAGTTGAGACAATAAAATATTAAAATTTGAAGAAAGAAACAACGAAAACACCCCTGCATTTGCGGATCATTAATAACTCCGTATTATTAATAATTTAAACAAAACTGAAACTCTTCTACAAGAAATGTTAAAAATTGTTGATTGGAATTTCCCTGGAATGTATACTGGGTTATAAGTTATTTTTGACAAAGTTTATCAAACTGTAGAAAAGGATAGCAAAAGAACACAAATTTGAAAAAAATTAATTTAGCTACGAATCAAATACATTTATTCTTCAATACTTAAAATGTAATGAGCAACTATTTCTCACTTCATAATAGATAATATCGTTAATATTTGATGGTATAACGTGAAGTACGAACACATTTTCTTAGAAGTTCACAAACTTTGATAAAACTCTGTAAATTTTAGCATAGATATGAACATTAGACGAAGTTTAATCAAATTTGTTGATAATACGTAGAGTTATTATGTTTGACAACGTTTAGACAGGAAATTGATTCCGTTATACGATTTGCGCAAAAATTAACTCTTATACCTATTACAAATTGACAAAAAGTCTGACGTAAAATATTTTTAAAATTGTTTATATATGTTAAGAAATGTCTGAATTTATCATATAAAATAAACTACGTTTCTCTAAAAACTATTAAGACACATTAAAATATTCTTTTCAAACGATTACAATACTTTTTTACACAGTTCAACAGAATTTTACAGTACCTGACAAATTTACTTCGGCCAAGAGCTGACAAAGGGAAAAAATGATGAGCCCCAGCAACGAACTCGCCCGTACATCCGCTCGCGAGCTGTCCACCTTCTTGCTTGACCCCCGTCCATACACACTCATCCTTTTTCATCTTCTTCTTGTTCCTATACTTGTTCGGGTTCGTGACGTAATTCCGCCAATAACGGGGGACATAGTTATACGGTGACGCAGGCGCTGCTGTTGCTGCTTGTCGAGATTGTTTATTAACAGGGAAGACTGCCGATATTCAGTTAATGGTGTATTCTTGTAGATTATGGGATAGCTTCTTTGTAATCTTTCATGTTTTGCGATATCTTCAAATTTGAAGGATATATAAGCAAAAATTTGAAAACGACATGGACGTCAGTGCGTCTGGTATATTTTGATCCTTTAAGAGCTTTAACGATGTATCGTCAATCAATAACTTTTGTGAATTTAATTTTCTTTTTAAAATATAAAAAGACTTCGAAAATGTAACTATAATGCATGTCGGTTTATGCTTTTTATTATACACATTGTGAATGCTGATAAAAAAATACATTTTTTATTCCTCTCTATAGTTTCGCGCTAATAAAATCCTAGTTTTCTGATCTCATAATATAGCTGTCTGTTTTAGCGACATTTGGGTCAGCGATCAGATATTAATCATAACACTTCAGGGCATACGAGGAGCATTCTTCTGCACGTGTACGTATATATAGATAATAGTACTTTTCGTATCAAGGATTTAAAGTATAACTTTACGCCCGAGTCGTGATCGCTGCGCACGAGGCCGCGAGTGTCGCGCGATCACACGATTAGCGGCTTTATGCATAGTAGGCGTGGAAAAGTGTTACTTCACGACCGAAAAATACAAACAAAAATTCCTATAATATATATTGCCAAATGATGTATAATTTATGTAAAAGGGTATAAATATTCGTAGATAAAAAACCCGCTGCAAATTCATTAGCGTTTAGCTTCAAACTTTATTAATTGTTCCAATATGAAATTATTTGACAACATGTCCATCTTTTTAAATGTCAAGACATAAAGATTAAAATTTTTAATCTGTCATTTAAACCTATGCCAAAGTGGAGCATATATTTTAAAAAAATATTAAAATGTATAAAAACATAAAAAGTTTTTGCATATAAAGTAACATTTTTCTCAATTGACAGTAATACATTTTGCAACACTATAATTATATGTTGAGAGACTTTTTTGAACACTAAATTTGTTGATTAATTTTGTAATTTTGTTGGAGTTTATGAATAACGACTTTATTAATTTATTTAAAAAATATCATAAAAATTAAAAATTGTTATAAAACAAAACCAATCGACGTATCTTAAATTTTTTTAATTAAAATTCGCTATAAAGAACAGAAAACAATGAGCCTTTATTGGTAAAAAATTACCGCGTAATATTCAAGAATTATGCAATAAAAAATTTGTTTAATGGGAATTCCACAGATTTTTTACCAAAAAATCGAACTATTTTTTATTATTAATTTTTTATGTCTATAGTATTATGAACATTTTGAGACCTGCTGGATGTCAAAACTCTTAGTTATACCAAAGTTATAGCCAGACTGAATCATTTACATTGGCTAGCATACCAAATTTAAACTTTAAACGCGTTTTTCTCGAAACTTAAGTACTTTTCTAACTTCAAAAAGTTCCTTGCGCAGCCCATGACCATCGATATTTTTGAAACTTCCAGAAAATATCGGTTAGAGTATTTTGAAAAGAAGTTAATATTTTGTTTTAAGATATTTTGTTGTTGAATGCTTTCCTCGTCACTTATAAGTGTTGAAACATGTAGTTTTTAAAAAAATGTTTAGCACATAAAAGGGTTTTATATATTTTAGACCATTCATTGAGTTTAAAGAATTTAAAAAAAATAACTTTTGTTCATTTAAAGTTGAAAAATATTCTTAATTTTTTTAAAATAGATTTCGTCAAATTGGTATGCGCACGGAACATTTTTAAATACCCTTGTTTTTATCACAAAAATATGTATTTTCTCCAATAACTTGTAAAAAAAAATTTAGTGAAAGTTCTCAAAATGTTTGCAACCTTCTTCAATCATGACAAATAAAGTTACCGAAGTTTTAATACTATTGGACATACGGGCGAATTTTTTAAAAATCGGTGGAATTCCCCCTTAAAAACAATATCATAAAAATGATATTTTTGATTAATTTTTTATTTCAAATCTCCATCAAAAAATGAAAAAATGAGCTTTGAATGGTCAACAATTACTGCGTAACACCCAAGAGTAAGTGATCAAAAATTAAAAATAAATAATCTAATGATAAAATAGTATAAAACAAAAACAAATCGATGTATCTTAAATGTTTCTTTTATTTCAAATCTTCATAAAAAACAGAAAAAATGAGCTTTCATTAGTAAAAGATTGACGTGTAATACCCAACAGAATACCAATTAAAAATTTGTTAAAAAGAAACCTTATATTTTTTTAACAATATATCTCTTCATTATCTCAGCAAAGAACTCAGTCAAGAGATGATAAAAAGCTACCTTTCTGAAAATTTTCAGAAGGTATTTTATTCTAGTTATCGTGAGCCATAGAAGATTGTTTTTTTCGAAAATGACTTTTTTCTCGGTAAAAGAAAAATAAATTGGCTCAATAATTATATTAAATATTGTACTACATGTTTCTGATCATCTCAAGATTTTTCAATGAATTTCCATCATATGTTATTGATATACAACAGGTTACGAAAAGACACGTTTTTGTTTATAACAAACAAATTAAATTATCGTAATATATTGCACAAAAGTGATCATATTAATCTGTAACGTCAAAATCTAAACTTACTTACATCATTTACATTACTTAAGTGTACACTTTTACATAGCTACAATCACTCAACAATGTGCATATTATAAAAACATTCATTCTTCATAGGTAACGCGTGAGAGGAAGAGAAAGAGAAGACAGATATAGCTGGGGGCTCGTGCGTCGCTCTCCTAGCAAAGAGCTCGAGTCAGTCGACCTGGGGGAGGGGGGGGGGGTGTACGTAGTATAGATGAGTGTAACATCAGCAGTAGCAGTAGCAGCACCAGCGGCGGACCTTAGAGGTCGAGGAAGGGGCAGGCAAGCAGGCAGGCAGGCCAGGACCCGGGAAATCAATACCGTCGAAACCGCGCCGCTTCTCCCCCACCTGGTCCTCTCTCTCTCCTCTTATCTCTCTCTCTCTCTCTCTCCCCCTCTCTCTCTTTCTCTCTCTCTCTCTCTCTCTCTTTCTCTCTCTCTCTCTCTCCCTCTCTAACTCTCTCTCTCCCTCTCTCTCTCTTCTTGTGCTGCATCCTCAGCTGTACTCGCGCCGAAATCGAGATGACCGAGTACGATGCTGGTACTCCCAGCTGGCTGCTCCGTTCTTACCGTAATTGAGGAGCGCACCGACAATACGTGCACACAGACAAGAAAATAGGATAGTAATTGACGGTAAGTTGATTAGGAGTGATGGTTTTTTTGTGGTGTCGATCGGCGAGCTGGCTGAACTTTTGGGGATTTAAAGATCTGTGAGTTCCCGGCATAACTACAAAAGTCCATTATTTTTGTAAATCGAGTTTTAAGAGTTTTTAGCATTAAAATTAGTTTAAATGGAAAATAAAAACTTCAAACCTTAATATCTAAAAAAAAAAAGTTGTATTATATTATATATCGTTGTATGTTTAACTAACAGAGATAGATATTGAATGACTGTATGAAAAACCATGGTTTTAAAAGTTTAGATGAAACTACGAGATGTCATACATATTAAAAGCTATTATTATTCGAATCACATAATAAGTTTTAAAATTTGTATCCGTTAACAAGAGAATTTGATATTGTGTATCTTTTCACTTACTGTTACGTGATCAGATAAGAAAGTATATATGACACTTAAAATATGTCTACATTAAAATATAACAAATTAACTTTTTCTTAGGAAAATAGTATTTATTGGATTTACATTAGAAGAAAATTTATAACCAGTATTTTCAGTGATGACAATTAATATGTGAATATTTGCATAACTTCTTGAAACATGTGATTGTACAGCTGAAGTTATGTTTTTATCAGAGATATATTGTATTAGTATAATAAGGTATATTATATTAGTATCTTGAAAACCTACTAATTTCAGATACATTGGCAATTGACACTAAAAACTATTCATATTACATTGTAGGTTTACTAGATTGAAGATAATAATTAAAAAATATTAAATGATTCTTTAACTTTTGATTCATTTAACGTGCCTACCTTGGTAGAAATCAATCATATTTTATGTAACTTTATTTATTCCCCAACAGCTGAGTACTAACAAGGGGGGACCACGGAGCGCGGGTCACGGATTTTGATGAAACTTTAGGGATCGTTTTCTGATACCTAAAAATGAAGCCCAATACTCGTGGTATTATCCTATGGGCATTTGTACGGTAGATACGGCGAATATCATTAACGTTGTTAGTATATATATGATTTTTAACATTACCCATATGAGTAATGTTAATGTTTCTCAAATCTATTTCAGATTTAAAGACCCATTGGCTAAAACTACGGGTTCTGTGCTTCATTTTTAGGTTCCAAAAGTCGATCCCTAAAGTTTCATCAAAATCCGAAACCCGGACTCAGTGGTCTCCCCTTATAAGTACTTCGTCTCCAAATTACTTCGTATCTTAGTCCAAAATTGAAGAGACAATTTTTTACAATTCAAAATATAATTTTCGATATTCTTTTGATGGGAAAATATTGACGTTTTATGATACGAAGTTATCATTATATCAAGAATAATATCAAGAAGTAACAATCAATTTTGATCTTCGCAAAAAATCTACAATGTAGTCCGAATAAAAACTAAATAATGCGACCTTTTCGATCAATTCTGAATTGGGGTGGCAATTTCAGTTAACAGAATATTCTATAATATAATACTTATACACCAGAGAATTTTAAAATTTTAGCTATAATTAAAATAATAAATAAAATTATGAAAAACGAAGAGGTCATTGCCCTTCGTTTTGTAATTATCGACCACTGTGCGAAGTTTCAAATAAAACTTTTGCGACTTACATCAGTGGCATTTGAACGAAATTTCGTGATAATACAGAAATCTACGTAAGATGATCCGAAATTTCATTTAAATGCCATTATTATATGCAATGATACTATTACCAGAAACTTAGCCGAGTGGTAGAATGGTACAAAAGGAAGGGCAATGATGTCTTGGTTTTTCATAATTAATTATTTTATTAATTGTAATCGGTTATTCACACCCCGGTGAAAGATTTGAGTTTAGGAATTTCGGCGGGAAATTTGAAAGGTTTGACACCCTCTTAAAAATAAAAAGATCTCAAAATTTGATTACATCACAAATATGAGATTAGCTCAAAGATATAGTATATCCAGTAAACTACTGCAAAACGTTCCATCAGATGTTTATGTCCACTGCATATAATTAATTTAATTTAATTTTGTATGTAAGCGCGACTGCAGGGATCAGAAAAATCCAAACGAAATTCGATTGAATCGTATTAGAGTTGAAGCGTATACGGCAAGTGGAAACAAGTCGAGTACGGTAAGACCGGCGCGCGGAGCGACCTATAGACGAGCGATGCACACCGACATGCCATGCCGCCGCTGCGATGTCAATTTAATCAACATCAAACTTGATTGTTATGCTCCAATTTCCCTGGAGATTAGGGAGCAGCACAGCTATAAACAATGAGATATAGGTTATTCGCGTAGATCGCGTCTTCTGTTTTCGAACTTTATTCGAGCAGCAAGTCGCGTTGTGCATTTTTCAAATATTCTAATGCTAAGAAGTTAATCCTCAACAAGTATACGCGCAATCTTTTGAAATATAATTGTATCATTATATACAGTTATATATATATAATTATATAGAGACAAAACCCATATATAACTATATATAATCATATGTAAAAGGGCTTAGCCCGTTGATACAATAAATAAATAAAATAATAAATATATATAATTATATATAAAATAAAGACGTTAATTTAACTCCTATTATTAGCATATACTAAAACTTTGATGGTTTAATGTTTCATTAAAATTTTTTTATCATTTTCTTTCGAAGTACAAACCAATTTTTAGAAAAAATTTCATAGTTATTTTTAAAATATTTATTTTATCTCTGAAAAATAATGATAACAACATTTTTAACGAAAAAATATACCATCAAAGATTTAATGTATGTCATAAGGATACAATTTGGCATCGAAAAAATTCTTTTTGTTGATCGTGTCGTCACAAGTGTAAATATTGTTAATTTAAAAAATATGTATTTAAGGAAATAAAAGCCCCGAAACATTAAAATTAGTTAAGAAATAAAAAGAAAATTTGGGTTTAACTAAATATTTTTTAAATTAACAATATTTACATTTGTGACGTCACGATTTTTTTGGAACAATTTTTCTTATGTAGTTTTGGACTATTATTAAGTACATATAATTATCTTTATCATAGGACCTTTATAAACTCTCATACGATTTTCTCTTTTATGGCCTATATCTAGCGAACGACCCTTCTTAAAGTAATCTTGTTTTATACTATAACGTTTCTAATATTGTAACATATAAATAAATCATTGTATAAATGTTTACTCTTAAGGTCGATTCTCAACTTGAGTAATACTTGATATGTGCTTTTAAAATAGGGCTCGCAGTTCTTTCCAACTATTCCAAGCTTTTGAAAATCGATTTTCGACTATTCGAATAGTATTTCCATTTTGATCGAAAAATCGAAAAATCGATTTCATTGGTGTACTTTCGTGTATATAAGTGTTATTGTTGTACTTGAAACTTTAGAATTATTTTTGAATGTTTCAAAAATTGAATGCGTTATGGTAAAATTTAAAAATAATGACTAAAAAAATTATTTTTTAAAATGAAGTGTTAAGTTATTGACTGAATATGTTTAAATTATTTTATTACCCCGTATATCACGATATCGACTAGCTCTATTATGGTGATATTTTTTATAGATATTAGTTATTATACGATCTCTAATATTTTTCACATATATAACATATAATACGTATTTATTACAACATAATTGATATCAGTTCTAGAAAGCATAGTGCCAAACAGTTGTCGGTATTTAATATAACCTCATACCGAGATAGTTTGATACAACTATATTGTATCTAATAAATAATAAAAGAACGCAATAAAGCTCAGAAGACTTTAACCCACATATATATACGCAATATGCTCTTGCGCGTGAGCACCAAGCGCTGAATTATTGCTCGAGATTTTCTTCCTGTTCTCCCGGGCATCCTGCATAATTCATCAACCGCCAAGACGATTCTCGCTGCGATTTGTGCGCTTTCTTCTCCCTCTCTCCCCCTCTCTCTTTTCCTCTCGTTCGCTACTTCCGTCCCTTCTTTTCTCTTATCTGCGAGAGCAGGTAACTATACTACGGAGAAGGCATCCCGCTGCTGCACTGCTTCTCTACTTTCTCATTGCACGGTGTAATCTTGATGGGATAATGCTTTCTCCTGTAACAGAAAGTAAAATTGTTGAGAATGTTTGAAGACGATGGGGTTTTAATTTGTTTCGATGATGAATATGAATTGTACATTTGGGAAAATCAAATCCGATAAAAATTGTCACGATAATGTACTTTTCCCGTTATACAATACAAAATATTTTAAAAGTACTCTGCTGTGTTGTTTTTCCGTTAACGTAGTGAATAAGGCTACAAAAATGTAAGTGAGTGTAACATATTTGCATCAAATGTCACAAATATTGGAAAAGCTCACATTTTCTTACACTTTTGTACACTCATTTGCATTTTCTCACATTTTCTTATATTTTATCTGTTACACTAGGATAATTACCGATCGTATGTATCCAACTTCAAAAATGCTATCGGTCGACCCACATACAAAATTCCATTAACCTAATTTTGGTTCCCAACTTCCCACAAATTACGCTTCTCTACCTTTAGGGTGGTTTTAATTATTAATAAAATTTATATTGAAAAGGATTAAATCTCCGATAAAAAATTATTTAAAAAATTTTAACGAATAAGTGCGATACTTAATTTTTAGTACATGTCAAAAGGAATCGAATAATCGTCAGAAAGAAATTTATCGTTCATCCTGTATCCTAGAATGGGCACGCCGCAAAGTTCTTCCATTAAATATGGCATTGACTACAATGATTGATTCTGATATGTAGGATCGAGATTTTGAGGTTTTGCAATGATAACATTGAATATCTATAAGTATTTACAGTAAAAAAAAATTCAGAATGATTGGTTTTAAACATAAAAAGTGTTTCGGACTGCTAAGAAAAATATTTATTTTGGTATTTAACCCAGGTTTGCCCCCTGAAGGTCACCAACTAACCACCTTAAAATTACAAAGATGAAGATAAATTATTCATCATATATTACTTATCTTTTTTTCGGTAAAGTTTGACATTTTATCAAAATATAACAAAGAGAATTTTTTATTACATTTGTTTATAGTTCTTAAATCTCTTTGTTCAGCCACAATACACACTTGTATATTTCTTCTTCTGCCGCAAGGTGCTGAGAATCAAACTCATCGGATTGGAGTTTTTGAGGTATTATTGTGTTCAAAATACATATAATTAGGATATAATGTCAGAATTTGAAAAATAAAAATTATTTACCAAAGTTGTAACCAATTTAAGCCATATTTTATCATAAAATTAAATAAAAATTCAATAATTCGGACTTAAAAAGTGTATAACTTTGGTTAGTAATATTGTTTTTCAAATTCCCACATTATATCCTAATTATATACCTTTTGAACACAATAAAACCTCAAAATCTTCGATCCGATCAGTTTGGCTCTCAAAACCTTGCGGCAGAGCAAGAAATATACAAGTTTGTATTATGGTCAGAAAAAGAGATCTAACGTTTAGCAAAAAAAGAATTTTAAAATATATCTTTTGATAAAATGTTTAAATTTACCGAAAAAATAGGTAATATATGATGAATAATTTATCCTCGCCTAAAAATATATAATCAATTTATTTGTAATTTTAAGATGGTTGGTCCTCTTAAGTCATAGTTTCATTGTCATATAATTGTTGTATTCTCATAATAGTAATTTCTTAGTCTTGTTATAATTATTGAATCAATATTTTAATGGGATATCAAAAATATTGTAGAAATGAGCACTTGATACTCATATAGTTTTTAATAAGTTTTTAACATTAATTACCATTTATTACAAATATCTTTTTATAGAAGGAGCAAAAATAGCCTAACATTTTTGTAATTTCAGTCCCCGATTTCTCAGTTCCCGCGACTCGACTGTAATTAAAAATTCGTGACACACTTTTAAAGCAATTTATGAATATAATTGATGCACGTGACTTATTTTTACCAAACGGCATGATTTGCCCATAAGAATAGCATTGTGTTTCTATATATACTAAATTGATTATTTCTGAGCAACAATATATTTTTAAACGAGCTAAATATTTAAAATGTATAAATCACGCAAACACAGCTTAGTTTTTATGTTTAAGTAGGATAATAAGTTCGGCAGATTTGCACATATATGATTACTAGCATTATCAGTCGCGGCTTCGCCTACGAAAAATACTGACAGTAAATAACTATTATTCTTAAAATAATTTTATATACACTATTTCGACGCAACACAACCGCCAATTATTTTAATTTTGACTTCAGATTCGAGATCTACAACCTTAAAAACCCCTGTACACACATTTTGGTTTATTGCATTTGATTTACAAGATAAATAATTAGAAATACACTATTTTACCGCAAGAGAGCCGCCATATTAGCAGCGCCATGTTGTTATTTGGAAATCCTAGACTTCAAATTCGAAATCTACGACCTCAATATATATAATTTTGCAAAATAATATAATGCATAGTAAACTTAATACATAAGCGATATAATAGCAGCATTCTTATTATACTGCGCAGATATTGTACAATAAGCGAACCGCCGCGAGCATACTTGCGGTCGATCCTACGAAGCTCCGATTATTCGAGCCCGCATGACAGGTTACACGCTTCGATTCTATTCGATTCTAATGTCGCGAATATCGCACAACCGCACGAAATCTTCCATTAATTGAGGACGCAGTGCAAGCTGCCGATAAATGCTTTCATTATGTATGGTAAAAGTTTTTGGTAATCAATTATTTCGACACGGTACAACTAATGGATCCTTGATTTCGACGAACTATGCAGCGAAATATCTGATAGATTAATTTGGTTCTCTAATCATGGTAATTTTTATCTTTATCAAGCAGGAACATTTTGTGTCAGCGCTTTAGTAGGACCCGTATTTTTGTATTGACTTTTGATCGCAGTGTATAAAACAGATAATGAATACTTTATTTCTAATATTCCATACACATTATCAAATAAAATTAAAATCTACGAACAGATTAAGTTTGTATTAGAAACTAATTTTAAAAGTTAGTGCTTAATCAAAAGTTTTAACAAAATCGATTTTAATTTTGTATGATTTAGTGAACCGATGGAAAGTACTATACTAAACAAAATAAACGCATGTGTTAAAATAAAATTAAATAAATAGTAAGAAATGGTCATTAATTTTTATTATTATAATATAATTGCAAATTTTTTATTTTTCTGTGTGCTTAAAAGATAATTAATTTAAAAGTATATAGCTTTAAAAACTTTTAAGGAACCTTCAATAACGAACCATTTTCAAAGTGAACTTTGAGTTTCTTGTGATCGTTATAATATTTAATATATGCATAATTTTCCTTGAGCATTTTATATTTATTGTTCAAATTAACAAAGTAAAATAACAATTTCCCATAAATCTACCATAAAATTCGATTTTTTAAGTTTTCTATTTTTGAATTATCTTGCATATTTTCTCAATGATTCTATCTGAAATTTTGCACAGACTTGAGTAAAAATCATTAATAATATATTTTAATTTCAGATGGTTCCTATGGTTGTCAATTGCAAGAACTATCTTAAATAACTTCGATGTGTATATTATACTCTTGAAAACCATGTTAGAAAATATAATAGGATACCCTTCACGCTCAACTTACTTAAAACGTCGTTCCATTATACCATGCTGTGTATTTTATAAAAAAAAGAACTTTGATATTTTTAACCTGCGCGCACAATATAGATAGTCGCACGTATGTTGCGCTTTAAATAGATTGTGATGTTGTCCTTTTAAACTTCTAAATTGCAAATTATAATAGACAATATACGAAAATATGAATTCTAAATAAATATGGGCATATCGGGAAATTCAGCGTTTCATAAAATATAAAACTGTTAACAATATTCGAAGCTATCGTACATGATTATTTGTAACGGCATCAAATTGTTATTTGCAGAAGTTGCAAACTATATCAATATCAAGGACTGCACTGTAAATACAAGTGTGTAGCAATACATTTTCACATTTTATATATCGCACCCCCAGAACAAGACTATGACAACTCAACATTTTTTTAACTTGATTTTTGTACATGAAACAGCTCGAATGAAAATAAAAGCCCTTCGTACACTTCGAAAATTGGTTTTAATAAGTTTAGAAACTATAAAATAATAATAAAATTCATTTTAAAAAACGTTATTTCATTAACAATTTATGTTACTTGGTTGATTTCACAAAAACATAGAATTTTGAGTTGTCATAGTCTTGTTCTGTGGTGCAATATGTACTTTTATTATATATAGGCATAGGTTCAATGTAAAAATTACAAACTTATAAATTTTCTTGATAAGATTGTTTGTGTCTTACAAACCACCTCTCATAAATCGTATTTTTAGTACGCAATGATTTATGGATCGCGGACAGAAGAAAAATCATAAAAGTTATCAACTTCACTATTTCTATTTAGATTCATTACTTTCTATCAAATAAGGATTATAGGGATTGCAGTTTTTAAAGTGTCTGATAAGTTTTACAAGCAATGCAAGCATTACATCCGCAAGGTGTACTAAACTCGCTGATATGACCAAATATGCTGTCAGAATCGGATTCGCCTGAACACACGTTGACGATCGACACGCAGAGCTGCTGCGAGCAAGAGCACGTGATTAAAATTCGCGATATTCCGCAGGGCATCCCTAAAATACATTTCCGAATCCCTTTCCTGCTTCCCAGACCTATACTAACTCTCTCAGTCTTTCTCCCTTTCTCGACTTGTTTGACCTCTCGTGCGCGATTCGAAAAATACACACTTACAGTAGGAGAGATCGGGACAAAGTGAGTTATTCGAATTTAATTTTTTAATAATTTTGAAAATCTATGCTCAGAAAAATTCCGACATATGGATTTCAATAATCTCCAACTATATGATAATGATATTTTCGTATGCGATCATTGACACCGAAATAAAAAATAATAAAGTTTTTAAACCACATTTGTTAAAGGGACTTTACTAAAATATTTGAGTAACATTTCTAAAACTTTCTAAAACTTATTTTAATTAACTAATGCTTTTATAAACTAATTCTGATCTTAAACTAGATATACCTATATATTTATTACAAGAAATCGTTTTTTATTTGACAAATTTAAAAGCTAGTCACTTTATACCTAGGAGGAAAAATTATATTTATGAAATTTTTATATAATATAATATTATAAAAAACAATTAAATATGTCAATTAATGTGTAATCTGAGAGCTATTGTACGCTTTAGAATTAATTGGATAAATATATTTGGATCATTCACAAATAACCATTTTATTTTTAAATAATATGATGAAATTAATCTTTCTCAGTGCGTTCCAGATGTCTTCAGTTTTGTCAAAAGCTTAAAATTTAATAAATTTTAATCAAAATTTATTTTATTTTTTATTTTTAAATTTTATCAAGTAAACAAAAAATATTTTTAAATAAACGTAAATATTTACTATTTGTGGACATTTATTTGATGTAATTGAGGCTATTTCAAATAAATATTTTATGCAAAAGAGAAACTATATAAAAGTAATCGTACCCAATTGAGCGATAGGAATATCATAAACATAAAAACATATATTTTTAGAAAAATGCGTTTAAAGTTTTGATTTTTTATACTAAAATTAATTTATTAAAATATGTATAACTTGGTTTAATTTTTGGGTTCGTATACGATGTGCACATGATGTGTACGAACGTCAAAAACCGTTTCTGAATCTACTTACTTTACCCCAGTCTCCCATAGAGGTGAAAAAACACGTCGAGCAGGAGAAAAGGAAGACGGAAGTACAAGGTACAGAATCAACCCCATGCAGTGTAAGGTCACACATGTACGAGTCAACGCACTCTCGAAAATTGTCCTGAAACAGTACAACCAACTTTTCTTTTATTTTTCGTGTCGATCTATCGCATTACAATTTCAAAATATACACGAGAGAAGTATACAGTATCTGTTACAAAAAAGTACTATAGAGTTTCAAGTGAATATAATGTGTACAACTAAATTTTTCTGATAACAATTACTACGAAAAGGTTGATAATATATACAAAAATAATGAAGTATTATTTGCCGTTTTATTATTGAACTAATAATGAAAAGTTAAATAAAAATAAAAGATAAATCGGAAAAGATAAATTTACTTTAAAATATTTTAGTTTTAACATTATTATTTTTTTATAATAAATGGTTGCTTTTACTAAATGTATTTATATTACATTATAATAAAATATGAAATTGTACTGAGAATATATTGTAGCAACCACAAATAAGTTGTGTTTTACAAGAGTATTTAGTAACTAATACATTTAGTAACAACCGTTTTATCTCAGCGTAATTTTCTTTACTGTATTCAACGTATTGAGCATTTCCTAATCCCTTTTATTTATTTGACCTTTACTCTTATTTCGATACGATGAAATTTCCAGCACGAAGAAGGAAAATAGAAGAGAGAGGATACGCACGTGTAAACGTGCTCTACGCAAATTTCCACAGGTGAAAATGATACTCGCAGCCTCCGTACCTACATAAAAGAAAAAAGTAGCAGTTGAATAGAGAATAAGAAAATTCCTTAATCATCGATAAAACGCGCCGTTAGCAAAGAGAAAGAACAAAGGAGAATATATTAATCCAGCTTTCGTTCATTAAGCAGTCTACGGAGAATCCAACTCTGATTATGAAAAATTAAAAGCAATGCCTCAGTTCGTGTGCAACGAGCTGTACAAGGGGCATACAAAATGCGATGAAAAAATATGCAAGGGAGAGAGTAGCTAATAGAAACAAAGAGAGGAAGAGAGCAAAAGAACGCGAGATAAGCAGGAATTTATTTGAATCGAGGGCAAAGGCGATGCTCCGAGCGTAATGGAAGAACGAGAGGAGATGAGCGCAGCAAGGGTATTTGCGAAACTCGAGCACGGTGCACTCTCCGCCTGCGAGATATGCATGTACGTTGTTGGGAGCGCATAAGGATATCCGTATTGAGATAATCTATTGTAAATGTGACTAAAAATTTACTTAATAACTCCGTAAAAAAGTCACATATTAACATTTTTTGTTTGAAAAATGTAAGTAGAACGCTAACATAACATACCAACAAGTTTGGTAACTGTTTCAAATTACATAGACAGATGTGTTCCAGATAGACATAGTATATTTTTACAAACTTTTATGTAACTTCAGTTGACTATTTGTTAGTTAGTTCATTAGTTACTTTAGTTAGGGTCAAATATTATTACATTTTAAATTCTTATATGGGTGTATATGCGTGCGAATAAGTGTGGGTGTGAGTGTATTTGTGACTATATGTAAGTGTGTGAATAAATGTGGGTGTGGTGTATTTGTGACTATATGTAAGTGTGTGAATAAATGTTGGCGTGAGTGTATTTGTGACTATATGTAAGTGTGTGTTTGGATGTGGGTGTGTGTTTAGATGTGTATGTGTGTGTATGTGTGTGTGTGTGTGTGTGTGTGTGTGTGTTTGTCTGTGTAGGTATGACAATGGGATTGGATTTCTTGTGATTGTGTGGGTGTGTGTGCTTTAACTTTACATTTATAAACTACTAAAAATAATAAAATAAATATGTATAAAAAATTTCTTTAGAAACAATTAATTTTGTTGGGGTATTCCATGTGAGGTACGTCTTTCCAATTGGATGTTTAGTCTTGATGTTTAGTATCGATATTAGATTAGTTTTCTACGTTTTTTTTAATTACATATCCTGGCATTATTGCCCTTACTTAAGTGACGGGTTGTAGGCCTGATCTCCGTTAGCGAAAAATTCGGAAGAAAATTTTCTTTAAATGACCCCGAAAAATTTAAACTGACAAGGATTCCAACCCACGCCCCTTGAGCGGTATTTCTCTTAAGATGTACGCGCTTACCATTCGAGCCATCGACAGCCCCAAAAAAAGTTTTTTATGCAGTTTATAAATAGAATTTTATATATCTTTATTATTTTTAATGTATTTAATAGATTGTATTTTTGGCCCAAATAAATACAAAATTGTCAAATACTTGATGTGAAATAGTTATTAATCTATATTTCGTTGAGCGAGACGAATAAGGTACTACGTGGAGCTCGACTTCGAAAAGGTACTGTGTCCAACTTGAGTTGAAAACGGTGCTACGTCGATCTCGCCTATTTATATTGATATTGTATAAGGTTAATTGTCAAAAAAGTTGGGTTTTAGGTGTCTTGTACCTTTACGGAGGCTTCAGCAGCTCTTTGTAAAATTATAGACGTAGTTGAAACTTTCCAGAAATGTTCTTCATACATTAATCTTTCCAGAAATGTTCTTCCTACATTAAACGTTCCAGAAATGTTCTTCATACATTAAACTTTCCAGAAATGTTCTTTATACATTAAACTTTTCAGAAATATTCTTCATACATTAAACTTTAGATATATGAAAAGAAAATCTGGATTCAACGACCAAATTATCGAAAAAACTAGGCTTAAAAAAGCCACTTTTAATACATAACCTTATAGGAATGAACCGTTTTTCGCCTGTTAGTAAATTATAAAAGATGAGTTATTAACAAATTTAATACGTAATTAAAGATTTTTTCACGGGTAATCTACAGATGTGATCAAATTTATGTATTAATGATCAAATAAACAAGATATAGAGGATAAACGTTGAAAACGTGCTTCTGCTTAAGCGCTGAGATTAACTTAATAATTTTTTGTTATAAACATTTAAAAGTAGCTCACAATGCTTTAGAACGAAATTTAAATAAGACAATTGAATCAAAATTAAAAACAACTAGCTCGCCACGCGGCCGGTAGGCCACGTGACTCGTCGCTCTGGAGTTTCCTTAGAGCATATACTACTGGAGGAAGCACGCCGTTGTAGAAAGTGTAGACGAGTGCAGAGAGAGAAAGAGATAGTTTGGGTACGACCTTTCTCTCTCTAACAGGGACGGAGTGGGGAGACTACGCCCCGGTCTTCGCGCACGCGGGATAATCTATAACCTAAACACTTGAAAATACCGTATATCCGTTCGATGTACAATGAATAAATTAAATATGTTTTATTTAAATCACATAAACACAGAAAAAATATAAATAAACTTAAATTAATATAAATAGAAATTTAACAGTGGTGGGTGAAAGATGAACATGTATCATTTTCGGTTATAGGTACAGATAATTCAGCGGTAGTCGTACGGGTTAACGCGTACGCGTGTTTTTGCAAGATTTTTGAACAGAAAGAGTTCGATTCCTGATTTAACAATTTTTTTTTATATTATTTTCTTCTTAATAATTAGTAAATTATGTTTTTTGTATAATAAAAAATAAAAATTTGCACTTTATTTTTCGATTTTCTCGACAAATTTTGTTTAATTAACGTTTTCATAAAAAATGTTTCAAACAAAATAGTTGTATTTTTTCTAGATTTACTACCTTACCGTGGATATTTTTAACACAAATTGTGGTATAATCCAATTGTGACCTCAAATCAATTTTTGATGTTTTCTTTTGAGCTTTAATTTAGGTTTTTCTTGACAAACTTTTTTTAATTAACGTTTTTAACACATAACCTTATGAGAATGAACCGTTCGTCGCCTCTTAGTAATTTATAAAAAATGATTTATTAATATATTTAGTACGTAATACAGGATTTTTTCACGGAGAATCTAATGGCGTGATCAAATGTATGTATATGTTAACGACCAAATAAAGAAGATATTGAGGATAAACGTTGAAAACGTGCTTCTGCGCATCTAAGCTAAGCTGTCACCGAATTCACGTTTCTTTTACGGATTTAACTTGATAATTTTTTAATAAAAATTGAAAGCATAAAAGAAACCCCCATAGGGCCCTCGCTTGATACAGTACCCATCGCTGATGCTACCTTAAGAGGACAGATACACCATTAAATTTTAAATATATTAATAATACATTTTAAGGTCAAAACTAAGTCACTCAGCATGTATTACCTGGGTTTATTAGGTAAATTGGAACATTTTATCATAAGTAAACAATTTTTTTTTAAATTTTTTTAAAGGTCGTAAAGTCAATCTGATTGACTACGATGAAAACCTCTATATTTCTTCGACTACCACAAGGTTTAGAGAGTCAATGTGATCGGATTGACGCTTTCAAGGTTTTATTATGTTCAAAATATATGCCTTTAATTTAAATATATGGGGCCTGCGGCGGCTCAGTCGGTAGAGTGTCGGATTCCCACGCCGGTGACCCGGGTTCGAATCCTAGACTCTGCCGATTGATATAAGCACCTCTGTAAAAATTACATGTGCTTTGTTTACAAACACACCGCAGACCCCCGTCGTCGATTAGCACCACATGGGAGCACAAACATGGCGACGTTAAATAAAAAAAAAAAAAAATTAAATATATATATCTTTTTCAAAACTGAATCTCATCAATAATTCACATAGAGTTTCCATGAGCCAAATAAGATTAAATTATTTAACACTTATCAGCATTGAACAAGATATTATGCGTGTACTTAAAGTCGGTGATATAATAAAGCGTTTCGCTGAAAAAAAGCCAGAAAACGTTTCATTTAATTATATATATATATATATATATATATATATATATATATATATATATATATATATATATATATATATATATATATATATATATATATATAAATAAGTAAATGACATATAGAATCATTATATTTATTTAATTTATTGTTTATTTTTATATAAATGGAAATAAATAAATTTTATTTACTAACTAGTACAATTTATTTTCCAATTTTGAATTCCTTACATAGGGCCCCCACATCAATAGTGCCCCAGGATCCTACAAATCTAAACCGGCACAGCCTTATTATCGAAATACAGCCAATTATGTCCCAAATACCCGTTTATTAGTGAAAAAATTGTATCTCTACTTCATATCATAACTCCACAAGTTTTTATTTAGAAAAAATAATCCAAAAGCAATTAAACGTACACCGAAAGAACTTTAATTTCCGCATCGCTTCGTATACAAATATCAATACAATCCCTTGTTAAGTATATTAACTGTAAGTAAGTTATTAACTGTAAAGAAAGTAATAAGAAATGCATGTAAAAATAAGGATTTTAATTTTTTTTAAATCGCTTATATTTCATACATTTCTTTTTCCTTTTTTTGACAGTTAATAACTTTGCAAAAAAATAATATCTTTATACGATACGAAGCGGAAATGAAAGCTCTTTCTGTCTGCGTTTAACTACTTTTGGATTAATCTTCCTAAGTAGAAACTTGCGGAGTTATGATATGAAATATAGTATAGTATCATTTTTAGCCACCAGAAAAAGACTAAATTATGAAGTCTCATCAAAATTCGCGACCCGCAACTCGTACACTCCCTTTGCGAGTTAAAGCAGGTTGGTAATACCGCAGCTACAGGAGGTTCAGTAATAACTTATCAGTGTCGATATTTATATATTCAAAAATAGTGTACAATATAAACATTAAAAAAAAAAATTTATCGACTATTGTGATGTTGCAAACGTAATTATTCCCAATTGAAAAAAAAATTACTAAAAATGCAAAAACTTTTTCGGTATTAATACAATTTTAATTATTCAAGATCTTATTTTGTTTCGATTTTTGATAAATCTGCCAAAACAAAATTTTAAAATAATTTTTGGTTGTTGAAAAAGAGCTAATTGCTTAATTAGATTACGGGAGTTCATATAAGTTTAGTTTAAGGAGATCTGACCCCCTTAGAATTTTAATTAAATTGGTTATATATTTTTAAGTGAGAATCAATTATTAATCATATAATACATTTTCTTTTTCGATAAATTTATATATTTTATCGAAATATATCGGAAATTTTTTTTTGGTCGTTAGATCATCTTAAATATCTACCGAAGAAAAACTGCTCGTTTTTCATCGTCCACATGATTTTGAAAGTTCTAACCATCGGATTGAACTTTTCCAACGATTATTTTGTACAAAATACAAGTAATTTTGACATGTACGAAGGAATTTGTATTACAAATTCACATTCATTAGTTATAGTCTCACAAAGTTACATTTTCTTTTATTGTTTAAGTTCTTATCATAAATTATGGATTTACCGAAAAATAAAATGTAATATATGATGAATTCATTCTCACGAAAAAATATATAATCAATTTAATTAAAATTCTACAGTGGTCATGTTCCCTTAAACTATATAAGCTCTTTCTTAGCAACCAAAACTTATTTTAAAATGTTGTTTCGTCCGACTTATCAAAAATCATTTAAGGAACAAAATAAGATCTCAAACATTAGAAATTGTATGAATACGGAAAAAGCTTTTGCAGTTTTAGTAATTTTCTTTTTCAATTGTCAATAATTATGTTAGCAACATCACAATTGTTGATAAATAAATATTTAATGTTCATAATATAAATATCACGTCTTTCACATATATAAATATCGATAAATTTTAACCAATACGTAGAAAAAAATTGATCCATTTAAAGTACTTAAACCTCCTTATGAAGAATCCATCGACCCTTGGCTGAAGACAGATGCACATGAAACTTTATGTCTTGAAAGAAAATTGCCTAAGCTTTCAATTAAATAAAAGAAAGTGGGGGTAAACGACTAAAATAAAGAGAAATTAATGATGAAACACGAGGTCATTTTCTAATAACTTTTAATATATAACTCAGCTGTTATTGATAAAAATTATGTTTAAGAGTTTGAACTGTAGAAGATCAATTTGTCAGGAAAGTAATAAGTCAACGATGAAAGTTCGGAGATAATCAACAAAAATGTATTTTATTTAATTTATACTTTAACAATTTATATTTTTATATATAATTTATACTTTTATAATTTATATTTTAACAATTTTTACTTAATATTCGTTTGTCAAATAAGAAAATATTTCTCTTGGCATCAATAAGATTAAGTTTCAAGTATTTTCCCATAAATTTTTTTATTTTTAAGCATACAAAATCAAAGCCTCCCTGCAGGCCCTGACTTGGTACGGTCCGCCTCGAATGATCCTACTTAAAAAACTGATCGGGTAACTGACCTGTGGATACATTAGTGTGACCTGACAAAGCCTTGTCTACCCGGGAGCCGGGCAGATTGTTAAGTTTTATTACATAAAATACGTGTTTTGTAAAAGTGTGAGAAACTGCAAAACCCTAAGAAAAAATGTGAAAAACTGTAAAAAAAATGTGCACATTTGTTTGTAACAGATTTTCCCTAATGTATGTGTATTTTCACTTTTTTTAAACTTTTCACACTTGTCATTTCCACTAGTGCAGCATTGATATCATTACCTATTAAAAAAATGGCTTGAATAGAATAATAAAATTAAAATAAAATTTAGAAAAAAGTTTGAGAATACTCTTATTCACTTTCAATCTTAAACACCATATTAACTAAGAAATATCAAATTTTACCAACCTAAATCACTATTTATATATGAGTATACATGAACTGTATACACACAGCTGGATAAAGTGCGCAAATGCTGAAACATATAATTAAGTATTATTATTATTTAGATAATATTTTATAATAAAGAGCATCTACAAATATTAACACAAAGTAATTATAACTATATTGTTATTTCACTTTGTTCAATGAAGTAATGTAGACTTTGATAGCATACCTTCGATGACTGATATTCTGGTGATTGAATTAATATTTCAGTATGTGCAGTGAACATTTCTCAATGTACTTTACTTTGGGATTATACTTACATAACTATATTACAAAGTTATAAAATATTTTACAAAAGCATAAGCTAGACCAATATGACTTTTACGGTCTTCTTATTAGTTCACGAAAAACATATAAAAAGTATTCTAAAAAAAGAATTTAGTAATTATAAAACATCTGTGTAAAATATTAAATATATTCATGAAACTATTTCAGACTTTCGATTTGAATTTTGATCAAGCGTTATTAACAATTAATGTTTGTATTTACTATTTATATGATTTGGAATGGAAAATAAGCAACACAATTTTATGCTAATGAAAGTAGGGAAATCAACTAACAAATTGTCAACTAAAGAAAAAATTTATTTTATACTTGTAATTTCCGCTTTACCATTGTTTTGTAATTTCCGTTTAAAATTGTATACAATGTCTTCAATTGTAGATAATAACTACAAACATACGGGCCTGACGCCCTATAGTTCAAGGTGCATTAGAAGAATAATATTTTTTCATTAAAAAAATTTAATTTTTCTACAGCTTGTCTAGTAAAAGATAAGTGAAATATAAAAGTTAAATGTAAAATATAAGTAGATAGTAATTACCGACACCATTGGTGGTCGGAATAAAGTAGTATTTGAATAAATATAATTTTCAAAATATTACAACTTTATTGTGAATACTTTTATTACCTTTATTACTGTTTTTTCTTATTAAACATTTATCTGAAGTAGTATATCAAACTGGTTTTAGCAATCTTTAGTCGCTTATGATATGATAAGCAATTCCATACGTAGAATTTAAAATTTTATAATAAACATTTTACCGTTTTCTTATAACGCATGTATTTTTAATCAAATTTCAGACTTGATGGTCGCAGATGTCCTAAAGATTGTTGTGTTAAAAGTTACAATAAAAATGTTTCGACATATAATAGAATAGTATATTATGGCACCTTGGGATCAAAGTAGGCTATTGACGTTCGCGAGTGAGTTGCCGCCTGAGTGAAGCGAGGGTAGCAAACTCGCAGGCGTCAATAACCCTCATTACTTCCGAGTGCAGTATAGGATTTTTTCTCATGCCTGGCGGAAAGTTGTTGTGTTTAATCCTCGATTTCAGGGCCGAAAACGTCACATAATCTCACTTCTAAAAACTGCGACGCGTATGCTTGTCTATACTTTTACTCCCTACTAGCACCGCCTGCGTAATTTGCGACCCGAGCGAAACGAGGGCAACAACACGTAGGCAGCGCTAGCCGGAAGTAAAAGCAGAGAGGCGCGCATGCGCGTAGCAGTTTATAGACGTGAGATAATGTAACGTTCTATTCCCTGGATATGGGGAATAAACACGATACCGTCAAGAACGTCGTCACGTTATTTGTTGTGTCAAAGCATAAAAATGAGGTATTCATGGAAAATTAAATTTCTAATAACAAATATAACTGTTAGTATATAACTGTTAATCTTTAATATAAAATTGAAAAAATACATAAATAATCAAAATTAAGTTAAATATATAGCCTCAAAGAAAAAAAAGCTTTGGGATCAATTCCTGATCACTTAAGATTTGTATGGGAGTAGTTTCTGATCATACCAAGACCCAATTTCTGATAACATATATTATTGATAAATTAAAATTCATTAAGCAATACTAACACAGTATATATACTAAAATATAACACTTTTTGGTTGTGTGATTATAAATGTGAAACTTAGGCGAGGTAAAAGTGTTCGCTTATTCGTATTCTGTCTACTACACGATATAGATTCGCGTACGAGCATATATTATAACCTATAAAATGCACATAGTGTTGTGATTTATTTTCACGTTTCGTGCGACTTTTGCCTGATAAATTATTTACGCAAGGATTAAAACTACTTATAGAATTGTGTTATTACAAATATTTATGTATTTCAAGATTTTTAAACACACATAAAACATGTTATTAATACTGATCAGGAATTGGGCAAACGATAAGAATTTGGACCCTTCTTCTAATCACACGTTTTTACAAATATCAATAATATTTTATATGAATGTTTTAAGTGATTTATACAAATAAACTGTTGAATAACTTAATTACATAAGTTTTTCTACGATCCATTACAAAATTTTAAAGAAATGATGTAAAGGACCACGCACAGAGTAAATGGAAATCGGCAACCGGTCAAATTGTCTGAAAATGAAATATATTATAGTTTATGGTGTGCTGAATAAAAGTTCTCATGGGTCCAAGACCCAATAATGGCCAGTTTCGGCACTGAATATCAGCGAATTTGATAGCGTACACACGCAGCGGCCTGCCTATCTACCTACCTAACTACTTACACCTACCGTGATCAGCGACTATGGAAACACTCAAAAATAAATCAGCCATTCTTAAGAAGACTACTTAACTCCTCCTGACCCTGTTAGGGACACCTTAGTGTACATTTGACTCCAGATTCGGGATCAGCGACCACGAAAACCCTCGAAAATAAAGTCTTCAGCAATTTCCAAAAACCTCGCGAAACCGACCATGAGGTCGGTTTCGATGAATTAAATGATTATGAGCCCACTGACCCCATTAGGGCCACCAAATAGTAAATGGACCTCAGATTTGTGATATGCGATATAAAAACCCCTTATCTTGTATTTTTATTGATTTTATAAGATCTAATTGTCGGATTATTCTATACCAGATTTAATATGCCAAATCATCTAATTAATCAATATCAGATTTAAAAAGGCTTTATGTAATGTAATTTATAAATATCAGACTTTTCAAACAAAATTATCTTATTTTTAATATTCAATTTTATAAACAAAACTATCTGATTTCTCATTATCAGATTTATTTGACTGTAATCATTTGATTTCTTATTACCAGATTTATTTGATTATAATCATCTGATTTCTTATTCTCAGATTTCTTTAACCGTATCATCTGATTTCTTAATGTCTGATTTCTTCGATTATTATCATAATTATCTAATTTATCAATATCTGATTTATTTGACTATAATCATCTGATTTCTTATCCGATTTATTCGATTAAATTCATCTGATTTCTTACAATCAGATTTATTCGATTATAATCATCTGATTTCTTACTATCAGATTTCTTTAATCATATCATCTGATTTCTCATTCTCAGATTTCTTTAACTATATCATCTGATACATCAGTATCCGATATATTTAACTATGGCCATCAGATTTCTTAATATCTGATTTATTTAGCCATAGCCATCTGGTTTTATAATACCAGATTTAATAATCATCTTCTGATTTATCATCATCAGATTTATAAATATTTACTGATTTTGACATAATGTTCAGTTGCAGCAGTTTTATTATCATAAGAGTTTTTTTTAATGCAAACTCTTTATAGTACTTTTTCAAACCTTCTACACTCTGTATGTGTCTAGTTTCTATTCAACTAAAATAGATCTAAGCAAGTTATCATTAACTATCGCTTTCAAATTTGCAATTAATTACTTTCATAAAACAACAAACTTAAATTTTTATTCATTTTAATTTCAGGGTCTTTATAGTACCGTGATTCATATGTTTGTTTGACAATGATTATTGCATAAGTTTTTTCTTTTCTTTTAATAATCATTTTAATATCTACTTTTGGAAACATCAATAAACTATAATGTATAAAATTTGTGCAATAGTAAATCTATACCTTTAAGTCTTTTATTTAATACCAAAAACATTCTTTTATGTTTTAGTTTAATTTAACAATTTTAATTTAAAATGAGTCTGGCCTTTGTTTTGTTGATATATTAGTTTAAATCAAATTCATTAAAATACGAAACATTTTCTTTTATAGATTATAGAGTGATTAGATTATAAACATCTTTTATGAACTATAAACAACGGACTTTAATCAAACTAATACCTCTACCCATTATCGTAATATAACTTTTAAATGTAGCCTATGTAATTAATAATTTATTTATATTCTAGAAATTGTATTGTATTTTATAAACTTTACATTTGTGCCAATATATTTAAAAAGTTATTTTGATAATTTTATGTTTTTCAATACATATTTTACATTATTTTCAATTATTTTTATATGGCTTAAGCAATAAATATGACTCTAGTTCGATTTGTGATACAGCTCACTGCAACACGTCACCTCGGACTTCATAGAAGGCCTGGCTTGCACGACTTGAATCTCAACTAGAACAATGAAGCCCTTGTGCCTGACACATGTAGTCGATAATTTCGACTTTTCTTCTGTGTGTCGTAGTTATGAAAAATCTGTTCTTTGTCACAGATTTTTACAGGCCATTGATTGGTACTTAATAAAATTCTGAAACAAATCATTTTGTTAATAACCACGATTTTAAAACTTCACTGTTAAGAAGCAGAAATTGTTTTCTTATCTTTGAACTTTCTTAGAATGAATATTTTTATCATAAAGACTTTGCCATGTGACATATTTGTATTTCTCCAATAATTATTTTATTTTACTTGAAGTTTTCTGTGTACTAATATCTTCAGTTTAACAGATTCATCTTTCACAGTGATAATCCATTGTCTGCTTCTTCATCTCTCTGCTATATAATCCTTTTTAAGATTTATTCAGCATGTTGAGAATGCTTTTCGGCATTTCGATGACAGATTAGTATTCATCTTAAAATTTCATGCGTCTGCAGGCTTAGAGATGCCACAGTGCTGGAGTCACTACTCTCACTTTGTTGTAGTAGCTTCATATATATTAATATCGTATAAATAACGTTAGTAATGTGCGACTGCTCTAGCGAGATGCTCTAGTACGACTAAAAACACTTGACAAAAGGGCATAAGAGAATATCGGGGCTGACGCATACAATTCCCCTTTCTTTTCTATATCTCGCATTTCAGTTTATGTCTTTGGGACATTTCTTAGTAAGTCGAGTCATTTTTGTACAAGCATGTAGTAGTGTATAACTACAGTTACACATACGTATGCTAAAGCATAGCGATATTCCAACAGAAAGCATTCGCCATTATCATTTGAAAGATAATTGACTTTAAAGATTGACTTTAAAGTTAAACTTAGAGTGCGATTTGTTTAAAAATGATAAGAAAGAAATAAAATCAATGCAAAATATTGGAAAAGTATTAAAGATCATGTACGTTAACTTTGTAAGCTAGTAGAAATACGTATGATACGCAAATTTTGGTATGACACCCTGGACGTTCCATACCCCTGAGTATCACACGAAAATAATCATACGTATCATACGTGACGTATGTTACACGCCTAACTCTGATAACTTGTTTAGTAATATTTGATTGTTTTGATGTAGACGATACTGAAAAAATATTAGTATAGTAAACGCAATAATATTTGTAATTACATATGAAACCAATAATAGAACGTATTTTTCAAAAATAATGGCATTATTCATTAATTCATGTTGATTATGTTGATTGTTGCAAGTGTTTGACCTATCGTTACATTGTGTAAGTTTCTTTTTTGTAGCTGAAATGTTATTTATATTTTCTTTTTCTTATTTTGTTCGACATTTGCATCTTCATCTAAAAATTAAATTAAATTAAAAATCTAAAAATTAAAAAAGAAATTGTTTAATGCCTTACGAGTAAAGATATAAAATTTCATTATACCTGATTCTTTGCCATATCACTGTTTGAGTTCTCGAAAATGTTAAACTTAATTTTTTTGGCTTTATCTAATAATTCTCTTTGTCGAATAGCAGTCTCATTTTTTTCGAGCTTCAGAAGAACTTTCTTCTGAAACATAAAGTAAGCACATTTACTTGACTTTGAAGTTTAGTCAATTTTTCTAGTGCTTCATCATACGTATCTAAAAATGTATTTTTTTTTTTTGTTATTTAACGTCGCCATGTTTGTGCTTCCATGTGGTGCTAATCGACGACGGAGGTCTGCGGTGTGTTTGTAAACAAAGCACATGTAATTTTTACAGTGGTGCTTGTATCAATCGGCAGAGACTAGGATTCGAACCCGGGTCACCGGCGTGGGAATCCGACACTCTACCGTCTGAGCCGCCGCAGGCCCCTGTATATACACAAATTATTAATACTAATTCATTGAATTTAAAGATTTTTTAATACTTACTAGATCGTCCTTTCATTTTCACTGTAAAAAGAGGCCAGCACTCTGGTGCGTCAAGCAAGGGTTTTCACCAATGAATGAAACAAAAGGATATCTTCATCTTCTTATGACTTCGGCAAAAACTTTGTGACACATTTACCTTTTTGTCTATCAAAAGTTACCCACTTGTTTGGTACAACATCTACATCCTCTACTTCCTTTCTTCTTCCTCTGTGAATGAATTCCACAAGCAAAAATCTTGCAATTCATTCTCATCTATATTGTCTGACATCCTATTGAAAAAATAACATACATTAAGAACTATCATGTACATTTGAAATGCAAATGATTATTAATGAATATATTTTTAAGGTTAGATTAATTATTTTGATCGATTAACAAAAAATAAAAGCATAAATTAAAAAATAAATGTTATTCTATTAAAATAGAATGTCAATTTACGTAAAGAATACGTATTTAGAGCCCGAGTAAAAATGACATATATAATTAGATATAATTATAAATATATCTATATATAATATATAACTTACACTTATACTTACACTTACACTCACACTTAAGCTCAAAATCAACTTAAAAATTTGTAAAGTAATGTATTGACGTACCTACGCTCATTTTTAAACTTAGAATCGACTTAGAATCTTTCTTTGGCAGAATTACCACTATGTTTTACATTGTAGGTAAAGCTTTAGTATGGGTTAAATGTATTCTTCTATATATAAATATGCGATTAAGTGTAAGCGTAAGTGTAAGTATAAGTCTCGACTATGAATTCTATATAATTATATCATTTTATATACTAAATTTTATTTTTAATGTTCATTGTGAACAATTATATTTATATAATAAATAATAAAAATACAAATGTTTCATGAGAATAAGTCACATAATTTTATTCAGAAAATTTTTAAATTTACAAATATAATTACCAACCTGAACTAACAAATGCATATATTCTATGTTCTGAAAATTAATAATAATTGGTAAACGTTCCTCATTGATTGGTAAAATATTCGAAAGTCTTGCCATGATTTCGCGATGAATAATAATCCGGGTTTGTTCAATCCCAAATGACTGAAGGTATATGTATAAATAATTTTTTAAAATAATTTCATTTTAAAATAAAATTTTTACTTACCTAAGTACTGCAATGTTGAAAACTGTTAAAGATATAATAGCAAGTGGGTGAGAACAAGTTATTCTTTTAATGTAGTAATATTACCACGAAGAACCATTTACTGTCTTTTGTGGTAGAAAACTTGAGTCGGAACTGCACAAATTTTTGCCTTACGCAGTCAAGTGGAGGTATTACAACTGATGGTGACATTTTATTTACTTCCAAAATATTTAGTGTGCTTGAATAGCAAGGTTTTTTAAAGAATGATTATTTTTTCAAAAATGTTTTAACTCCTATACATATTTTGTTATCAAAAGTTTAAAGTATGTAAATCCCTCAAATGTCTACTGTCAAGCGCTTCCTTTTTACAAAGTCTTCTACAATATTGGGCCACAAGATGATTAGGTGATCTCAGAGCACTTGCCATACCTCACAGGTACGACTCAAATGGAAATACACTCAATTCATTCAAGTTGCAATGTATTGTCTCTACATCATCGCAAGTATGGATGAGATTGTGTATATTGAGTGACATAAAGGTGGGGCCATAGACAGAAGGAGCCTCATCAACAAATTTCTTTAGATATTCTCTAGCTTAGGAAATATGAGCTCTTGGATTTTTTTCACTTAATTATCGACATACAATACTGAACAACATTAAATGTTCATAAATCTCATCAGATACAAGTTTCTTAAATAAAATTGGTACTGCCCTGGTAGAAACGTTCACCAATGATTCGTGAATCGTTGGCCAATTATACTAAGGTTGGCCAGGAGTTTCACCAACCATTCGCCAACGAACCCACTTATTTTGAAACGCTTTTCCGCCCGTTGTTGGCCAACGAATGCTGAAAATTTGAAAACGGCGAAAAGCACTAAATTCTGCTTAAGCAAGCTATTATATGAGTCATTATATGAGTATAATTATATAGATTACTTAAAAAATTATCATTTAAATATATGTACACTGAATTCAAATTTGAGGTTAGGTGTAGTAAAATGATGATTTAGTTTACTGCCCTAGTGGAAGAAATTTTGTATACCTAAAGTATGTCTGAGTTATCTAAGTTTGCCGAAATTTGCCAAAGTTTTCCAAAAGTGTGCCAAAATTTGTCATATGTGTGCCAAAACGCCCGATTTGAAGACATTTGGCGTACTCTGTCAAACTTTGTCAAACTCTAGTAAACTTTGGCAAACTTTGGCAATCTTTTGAAATTAAAATAATTTCCACTAGGGTAATACATTATAATTAAGAATTAAGTATAAAATAAAAAATACTTTTTATCAATTCTATAGTATAATATGAAAACATGAGAAGTTGGATTGGTATACTTTTTTACTATATATATACATTGAACCATTCGTAACCATAACCCTACTTGAAATAAAAATTTAATTATATTTTACAACTTCATGACAGCATATGCACTATAATTTTTATCCTTCAATGGTTTATTGTAAAAATCACTATCCCTGCAGATTGCTCATAGATGTATCTGCTGGACTTTTATAAAAAAATATATCTTCAGACTTTTCTGCAAATTCTGCAGGTAGAGTAAACAGGTTGCAGGCAGTCTGCAGCTGACATATTGTAAGCCTCGATTTTCTAGACAATAATTTCTTCTTTTAAAATTTTTAACGCACTAACTATGCAAAGTTTGTAAATATATAAAATTTATCAAATAAAAAAATCTCGTCCATAAATTGAATTTATTTATGTAATTATTTATACCATTTGTTATTATTTCTTTTTTAATCAAGGTGCACGAGTAAAGCACCGAGCCAAAGTATGCCATGGACACACCTAGCCCTTATTTCTTAAATAATTAAAAACGCCTTATACACAACTGTGTATAAATAACATTTATTCAATATATAATTTTATTATGCCTTTTAATTTTGAATTTTCGATTCCGTTCGGGTTTGTTCGTCTCGCTTTCTCTTCACTATCGAGACTGTGCATTTCAAGAGATCCGAAACTCCTCGGCAAAGCGTGACTACCGCCGACCTAACCTGCTATTGACCATATCCATGTTACACGATGGAATTTTCAAATCATTCGAATCAGAATTAATCCACGTCGAGTGTACGTCAATACATTACTTTACAAATTTTGAGGTTAATTTTGAGTTTAAGTATGAGTGTAAGTGTAAGTATAAGTGTAAGTGCAAATGTTAGTCTAGACTATGAATTCGGGCCTTACATGTTCATATTTTAGGGTATTCCAAATAGCATCATCCTATAGAGGCATAAATTAGAAATAATTTAAGCCCTGGTATGCCTTATTTTGTGATCTTGTCTGATCAGGAGGCTGCGTGCAGACTTTTACATAACATACCTCATTCATATCTATCACATTCTTATTCACTCAAATAACTATAATGACATAAAAACA
Organism: Gastracanthus pulcherrimus; assembly: GCA_949152435.1. Classification (NCBI taxonomy): domain Eukaryota; kingdom Metazoa; phylum Arthropoda; class Insecta; order Hymenoptera; family Pteromalidae; genus Gastracanthus; species Gastracanthus pulcherrimus. The sequence continues at coordinate 44,567,434 of OX424572.1, forward strand.
TAGCTATACAAACTAAGTGTGTGTAATTCCCATGTACAGCAATTAAAGACTAACCTTTTTAGTATTACTGTGGACATCATTATTTAGATCAAAATTTAGGAATATACAAGCGTATATAGATCACCAATGAACTACCGGACGACGGGCGTATGATTCTAGTTACATATTTTTTATAATTAATGACATTGTACGAAATTTTAAAATTGATACAAAACGATGGTAAAGCGGAAATCGTAATATTTTGAACAGTTCAATATGGCCTAACAAAAAGTTGTTGCGTCTCCACGTGTATATACCAAACAAATTTTGGTAGATGCTGAAAAATGCGATCTTTAGCTCTGGCAAGAGTTCCGGAGTTTTGCAGTCTTACAAAGATAATGTAGATACTTTCTAAAATTGGATCTTTCAATGTTTTTTTTGTTATTATCATAGAATCTTCTTTCCTATTTTTTTAATGTATTCTTATTAACATCGTGATGTACGCTCATGCTATAGCGAAGCGCAAGTACGAACTCTTCCCCGCAATTATCGTGACGAAACGTACTACCGGCGCGGCCGCTAGGTAACATGGTGCTAACCGCTAGTGAAGTAGCAACGTTACGTGTATATAGAGCGGCGCACCGGTGGGTCACGGCTCGGTCGATCCTCCGGATTGAGGTTCTCTCTCCCGCTCTCTCTCTCCTCACCTTCGTGGAAAACCATCTCTTCTACATCTGCACCGACGGGTGCAAGCTGCGACCGAAACAGTCATGTGTATGTCATAAGTACGATACTGTTCATGTAGCAGTTAAATTTTTTCTTCGCAATTTTTTGCGGAGATTCTCAAATTGATGGTAGTTTATCATGGATGAAACAAAGGATATCACATCAAGACATTTTGAGTGTCCAATTTTTGGCTAACCGAAAGATTTAGGACGTCGTTGCCAACGTGTATGTAGAAATTTTTGTAATGCTGCCTTCATGAAAATATACTCTATTTTTGACTTCAAATGATAAGAAAGAACCACTATCGTTGTTCTCAAAGTCGAAGACTTGTACTATAAAATTTCTATTCGAATTCTTCGACATAAAAGAGTCGTCAATATTACAGAGTTATCATACTAAGTATATGAATTTGAAAGCGGTTCTAAAATGCATAAATAGTTAGTGTACATGTCAGACTTAGATTAGAAAAGTTTAAAGAAAATTCGAAACGCCTCTTTGATATCGCAGCTTGTAAATACGACGAAATTGAGAAATGTAAGTGTCCTAAAAAAAAGAAAATACCTTTATAAGAAATAAACTTTATGATCGATCAAAGACCTACTAGGCAGTTAATATTTGGGTCAGTTGATTGTGTGGAATCGAGAAAACTCGAAAAATGCTTAAGTAGAAAGAATTTACCAACGTTATGTATCCATTTTAAAATTTCGTACAATGTCTTTAATTATATGAAATATGTAATTACAAGCATACGGACCCGTCTTCTGGTAGTTCAAGGTGCATTGGGAAAGGAAATAGTTCCTTCCAAAATATTAATTTTTTACAGCTTATCTAGAATAAAATTAAGAGAATGTAGAAAAGTATTTTTTCTGCATATTAGGCATGTTATTACGGTATATTCTTAAAAATTTCGTTTGAAAATATTTTGAAAATAGAAGTTTACAAGTATTTTAGCTTAACGTTAAATTGATGCTTACAGTTTTTATGGATAATTATAGAGAAATAATTTTAAATCTAAAAATGTTGAAATATTTTAGGGAAGTCTTACATAGGTATTTTAGTATTACTATGGATATCAACTACATAGATCAAAATTTAAGAACATGCAAGCGTATATTATTTTACCAGTGAACTACCGGACGACGGGCCCGTATGATTGTTACACATTTTCTATTATTGAAGACATTGTACAAAATTTTAAAATACAATAGGTCGCGGTACAACCCCGAAAGCTTCGTATCGTACCTAGTACTCATACTTGCCATCGTGGTGCTGTCGCGACCCTTGATACAAGAGAACAGCGAAAAAATGAAACTCCCAATGCAGTCGTAATAAATTCTGATGGCGATTTGCCATCTTCAGAAGAATAACAATACAGCCCTCCGGATTCTCAAGAATTTATAAGGCAAGTACCAATATAAATAAAATTTTATCTGCATAGAAACTTAATCTGAAAAATACAGCTTTAATTAGTTAAAGGTATGTATGGTGTATCAGATAGAGTAACAGTTGCTATAGCTAATGGGATACTTCATGATATCTAAAATGATACTAATTCGGATTAGTCTATCGTAATTGATAGACATAAAGTGAGGAGGGAAAAATCTAAAACAGCAAGAGATTGTGAAATATACATCGCGATAAGACACTGGTAAAAGAGGAAAAGGGATTCAAATATTATAAAAAGTACGGTGACTGAAGAACACTGCTCGCTTGATCAAGAACCAGGTTCTTTTTATTTGGGCTACGTATCTCCAATTTCTGGTAGCAGCAAAGACATAGCAGATAATATACTTCAGTTCGTAAACAATACAACTTTTAAATCTTCTGATACTCTCGTGATTGTTGAATGTGGTGGTATTGCTGTGAACACAGTAAAAAAAAGGAGGAGTGATTCGATTACTTGCAAAAAAATTGCAATGGTCTATATGTTTACTGCATTTTGTGATATCTATATGAAAAATTGCTGGTATGGCGAACGGTCTGAACTCATACACAGGGCTTATATGAAAGTTATTGAAATGCTGTAAAAGTCTATCAGATGTAACGTTCAAAGTAATTGAATTTTTTTGCTAGATATTAATGTAAATATTCTAAGTGGTGATCAGAAATATCTGTATGATATTTGTCATGCCATCAAACTTGGTATGTGTAAGAATAATCTTAGTCATTAATACCAAGGAAATCTCAATCATTCTCGGTGGTTGACTAAAGCGAATAGAATACTTCGATTGTATATATCAACTGAAAGTTCTGATTTTAATCTTCGTCTGCTTGCATAACTCGATATGAAAGTTTATGTACATTTGTGGTTCAAAATTAAATTGAATAGTTCAATAATAGATACAACCAAGAATCTCTATGAATTCATCAGAATTTCTGGTTACCTTCCCGAAGAATATTTAAACATTATTGATCCTGTAATATCTTGCAATGCTTTTTTCGCAGTTCCAGAGAATATCCTTTTAGTTGTATCGACAGATAATGACATAAATATAAGAGAAATTGCTTTGGAAAAGATCTTCGAAGCAAAAACTAGGCCACAAGATAAAAGAAAGGCACCTCGCATATGCAATATCCCTTGGTTTACATAACCAAGTTGACAGTTGGCAATAAACTGTCAATTATAATGAGTAAATATATTTTTTTAAGGAAAAGCATGTACGTATTTTACGGATTTGACAGTCGCTAAATATGACTCTGATGACAGTTTTGTACAACAAAGTTGATAATTATCAATGAACTGTGACTTATTATACATATTTATATTTTTAAAGAACATTATGGCATTCTAGGGTCAATTAACTGTTAATTACAATAAATATTGATTAAATTTTGATAAATTACGGAATCATAAGCATTTAGAGCTGATTAAAATCTCATATAAAGTCAAAATTGCCATGGAAGTTTTTAAATGATATTAAGTAAAACAAATCTTAAATAACGCAAAGAATAATTAGTTTCTCCTGTTCTAGATGTGTATATGGTTTGAAAAAATTCTGACATATAAAACTAATATTAATATACATCAAAAATATTCTCATAGCCTATTTTGAACCTTGTAAGTACCGATAAAAAAATCTTAGAAATATTAAATGGATTTTCCTGAATGAGTCACAAGAATCGGCTTGAGGACGATGCATATTTTGAATGAATAATAAAACGTAAGTTCAAATTTTTTTTCTTCTCTTAGTGCCTATACAATAACCTTTTGAAAACTCCGTTTGAAATATTAAATGATTTTCAAAAGCAAGGGTTTTTAATGGGTTTCAGCTTGAAAAAAAATATGTATTATTGATGTGATAAAGCCCTATGTCTATGATTTTTTTTTAAACAATGCCTGAAAAAATAAAGATAAAAATTCACTGGTTAGGGGAGGTTTTAAAGACTGAAATTTGGTACGAAACATTTTTATATGCTTATTCAGCTAGAGCCTTTGAATATTCTATCAAAATATAACAGATAAATTAAAAAACAAATGATGGTCCTTAGATCTTTTTGATCGAACATATTGAAAACCTGTATATTCCTTCATCGACCACAAAATTTGAAAATAAAAACTGTTGCAACGCCGTTACCCTAAGTGGGTCCTCGGCGCAGTCGTCCAGAGCAGACGGGTGGGTGCCTATCACCACTACACAGCGCGTCCTCAGGTTGCGCATAGAGGAACGACCCCTGAGAAAGGGTTAGCTGCGAATATATTGAATAAGCAGTCTCGGACAGCCGATAGGGCCAGGCGTGGGTGTGGATGAGCCCGCACTGGCGAACGCATTCATCTAGAAACACTACGCAAGCACCACAACAACTACAAACACTATACAAAATCTCCTATCTTTCTTTCTTCTTCTACCTTACTCTGTAATCTTTCTCTTTTACCACACATTTCAAACAAAAAATGGGACAAAAATCCTGCTGTTATGGAGGATGCGGGAGCGATGACAACTGCCCTGGGGCCTTATTCCATAAGCGTGTTTTGCGATACAGAAAAGACAGCCGATACTCTACTCAGACGGGCAAATTGATGCCAATGCGCATACGCAAGCCGATGTTTTTATCTCTTATGATTGGTTTTAGGGCAGATTTCCATGACCTCGACGAGAGAGACAGAATTTGAAGACGAGAGAACATAATATCATTCACCATTCACTTATCTCACTCAAGTCCTACGACGAATTCTAAGTCACGTTATAGAGACACACATTATGAAGACTTAAAGAGCGTATGTCATGAAACCAATACACCACATATTTATACACACGCATTGAACGTATTACAATAGAAGTTATGCAAATCCTAAAAAATTTGAATTTGAATTAAAAAATAAATTTTAAAATTATGTTTAAGATCATTTCCTACATTTGTTTAATTATAAATTTTTTTAAAAATGGTTTTAAACATTATCCGCAATAAATATGTATTATAATAATAAAAAGTCAAATTTTGAAATATATTTAACTTTATTTATCTGAATTATTAAAATTAAATTTTTTGTATTAATTAAGAATAGTACACAAATACTGTTATGAACAATAATTAATTGGCGTTGAATAAATCAATTTTAATAAATCAGCCAGATGAGATCAACGAAAAAGTTGACGAAACGTCGCATTTAAAAATATGCATTGTTTCTTCCTTTGTTGAAAAAACCTTACTTCCTGGGCCCTCTTAGAATGTGAAGAAAGTAGCGCATAACAATATTGAGCGCGCGTGTAGAGTAATAAAATTGTATTTATTTTTTGTAATTGTTATTATTTTCCATAATTAATTTACAAATCACTCTCACTTATCACTTGAGGTAGTTTGGTCATTTTTCATTGACCATTACGAAAAACAATTATATAAAAAGCCAAAGATTCTATAATTTAAATAATATAGCATATTAAAGAAGAATAGTTAATGAAATGGAAAAAAGTATTTCAACAAAATTGTGACGTCAGAAGCGTAAATATTATCAAGCTTAAACTTTTACTTGTACAATATAATTTTCTTTATTTTGTAATCAATTTTAGTAATTCGGTGCTTAATTTGTTCTTTAAACATTTGTTTATAAATTTACCGTTTAAAAATTATATATTTTTTTATCTTTAAAGAGAAAAGAGTATTTGTTTATATATAAAAACGTTTTATATGTAAAAACCTATAAACAATTAGTCTTTTCTCGTGAAAGTTAAATAAATATATAATTTCTTTAATGGTGAATTTATAGGCAACTGTTTAAAGAAGATAATAAGCATCGAAATATTAAAATTGATTAAAAAATAAAGAAAATTCTATTGTGTAAGTAACATTTTTTTTAATTGACAATATTTACGTTTTTGTCGTCACGATTTTGTTGAAATAATTTGTTTCCATTTCTTTAACTATTCTTCTTTAATATGATATATTATTTAAATTATAGAATCTTTACTGTTTAAATTCTCGCATAACACCAATTTACAACTATACATTGAAATGACACAAATGTATTTATTCTATTTATTACAAAAAAGTGTACACATTTGGATTAGTTCAGTACCGAGAGTAACCTTAAGTAATATCACTGCAGGTCTTATGACACCTAGCAAGGACACAGAGCGGGTCAATACGTTGAATTTAATTATAAGTTAAAATGATGTAAAAGGTGGCAGCAAAGTATTCGTTTCTATCCTTCACTATATATAAAATTCTATTGTAATCAAGCTATATATTTATTAATAAAATAAGCTTCAAAAGTGGCAGTTGTAATCATCCTCACCGAAAAATAAAATTATCATTTAATACTGTAAATGCACTTGGTGATGCTAAACCCCCTGTCATCGTCAAATACAGGAAACCACTTATTTAAATCAATTTACATTGAAATGACACAAATGTATTTATTCTATTTATTACAAAAAAGTGTACACATTTGGATTAGTTCAGTACCGAGAGTAACCTTAAGTAATATCACTGCAGGTCTTATGACACCTAGCAAGGACACAGAGCGGGTCAATACGTTGAATTTAATTATAAGTTAAAATGATGTAAAAGGTGGCAGCAAAGTATTCGTTTCTATCCTTCACTATATATAAAATTCTATTGTAATCAAGCTATATATTTATTAATAAAATAAGCTTCAAAAGTGGCAGTTGTAATCATCCTCACCGAAAAATAAAATTATCATTTAATACTGTAAATGCACTTGGTGATGCTAAACCCCCTGTCATCGTCAAATACAGGAAACCACTTATTTAAATCAATTTACATTGAAATGACACAAATGTATTTATTCTATTTATTACAAAAAAGTGTACACATTTGGATTAGTTCAGTACCGAGAGTAACCTTAAGTAATATCACTGCAGGTCTTATGACACCTAGCAAGGACACAGAGCGGGTCAATACGTTGAATTTAATTATAAGTTAAAATGATGTAAAAGGTGGCAGCAAAGTATTCGTTTCTATCCTTCACTATATATAAAATTCTATTGTAATCAAGCTATATATTTATTAATAAAATAAGCTTCAAAAGTGGCAGTTGTAATCATCCTCACCGAAAAATAAAATTATCATTTAATACTGTAAATGCACTTGGTGATGCTAAACCCCCTGTCATCGTCAAATACAGGAAACCACTTATTTAAATCAATTTACATTGAAATGACACAAATGTATTTATTCTATTTATTACAAAAAAGTGTACACATTTGGATTAGTTCAGTACCGAGAGTAACCTTAAGTAATATCACTGCAGGTCTTATGACACCTAGCAAGGACACAGAGCGGGTCAATACGTTGAATTTAATTATAAGTTAAAATGATGTAAAAGGTGGCAGCAAAGTATTCGTTTCTATCCTTCACTATATATAAAATTCTATTGTAATCAAGCTATCTATTTATTAATAAAATAAGCTTCAAAAGTGGCAGTTGTAATCATCCTGACCGAAAAATAAAATTATCATTTAATACTGTAAATGCACTTGGTGATGCTAAACCCTCTGTCATCGTCAAATACAGGAAACCACTTATTTAAATCAATTTCAAATTTTGAGAAAATATCTGAAAAGTTGCTTTTCATTAGGACAATAAAATTTCAGAAAAATATTTACTGATAATTGAAAATTAAATGAGAAAAGTGGTTCCTTGTATTTGTCGGTGACAGGTGACTTTAGCATCACCTTAAAAACAGAAGCTGGACACTTGACGTAAGTTTTCTACATTTACCTAGTATACAACAGTGACACTGAATTTCTTGTTCAGACTGTTATTCTGCAATAATATAATAATATAAAAATAATGATTTTAATATATTTTAAATAATATAAATATTTTGTACAAAAAGAATAATTATATAAAATTAAAAATAATAGTATTACAATGATATATCTGTGGGTTCCCGGAAAAACGAATTAAGTACACTTTTTATGATTTTGGGATATGAAGGCTTAAAGCTTTTATTTTCCATTTAATTTTTTTGTACACTTTTTTTATTTTTTCTAGTTTTATCTGAAAATATACTATGTAAGGGTACTAAAATCGCACGACTCAATTTTCAAAAAAATGGACTTGTTATTCTGGGAACCCATAGATTTTGATCTTACGAACATAGCTAATTTTAAATTATGTATTATTATTAACGTGCGACCTAACCTCTATATCTGCACTTGACTGATGCCCACATGAATATTATTACCTAAACTAAAAACATGCGTCCAAGCATGTGCGCATGCGTACCGATTCATACCTACTTGTGTCATTATTAAGCTGTGTCACTGCTTACTGTCTTTTCACCACCTGATCTTACACGGCAACGAAGCCAGCGAAGGTGCGCTGCCTTACAGGGGGGCGTTAATGGTTTCAGGTGCTCGAGGAAACAGATGCACAGACGGCAGTAGATGACGATCCGAACAGGTTATGGGGGCTATCGAAAAAACTATAAAAGGGACCGCGAACAAAGTACTGGGTAAGAAAAAAGGCCGAAGAGCAAACCATAGTTTGACGAACAGTGCGAACTCTGGTTTGAAAGGCGCAAGAAGGCTACATTAGATAGCATACACAATGAAAGCGGTAGGGCCGTAGAAGAATACCATGAAATAAGAAAGTAAGTGGGTTAGATTTACAGAAACAAGAAGCGCGAGTATCAGAAAAATTAAATTAGAAAAATAGAAACTAATAGTAAGGAAAATAATCCGCGCGAGATGTACAAAGGAATAAACGCTATTAGGAAGGGTTTTCAGAGTAGATCGCAGTTAATGAAAGATAAGGACGGGAACCTCGTGACAAGCGAAAATTAACTATTGAAAACGTGCATGAAAACTTCGAGGAAATGGGAGACGAAATCCACACTGCTGAACATCATATGGACGAATCGTAAAAAACAATAAGGCCGCAGGAAACGATTCTATATCAGCTGAACTACTTATATATGGGGGCACCGCGCTTACATCTAAAATTTTTGATCTAGTATGTGCTATTTGGAGAAATGAAACAATACCAGAAAATTGGAAAGAATCCATCATCATACCGATCTTTAAAAAGGGAAATAAAACAGACTGCAATAACTACCGGGGAATCTCACTTTTAGTAATACAGGTCAGACTCACACCATTCGCGGAAGATATAATACGCAACAGGTCGACGAGCGATCAAATGTTTACCATAAGACAATTATTAGAGAAAAAGTGGGATTATTGCGAAACTATACACCAGCTATTTGTGGACTTTAAGAAAGCGTACGACTCTGTCAAACGAAGCAAAATGTATGAAATCCTAGTGCTCCTTGGCGTACCAAAAATACTCGTAAAATTAATTCAAATATGTCTGCACGGAAGCACTGGAAAGGTCCGAGTAAGCGGTAATGTATCCGAATCGTTCATGATACGCGGCGGTTTGAAGCAAGGTGACGGGCTTTCAACGGTACTCTTTAACTTCACGCTAGAGTATGTTGTTAGAAAAATGCAGGCTAGCGAGCTAAGCGCAACACTCAACGGAACAACGCAGATTTTAGGCTATGCGAATGACTTGGATATAGTGGGAGATAAGGGTGAAACGGTGGCGAGAAACGCGGAAATCCTTATAAATGCGGCTAAAGACACGGGGTTAGAAGTGAGCGAATCGAAAACGAAATATATGATGATGGAGAAACTGGGTATTCGCGAAGGAGAGGGGGATATCAGAGTCGGAAATTTCACTTTTCAAAAGGTTAACGAACTCAGATATTTAGATACAACTATAAATGATCGAAACGAAATTAAAGCCGAGATTAATAAGAGACTTCATTTGGGTAATGCCTACTTCTACGCTGTGAATAGATTACTTAAGTCAAAGCTACTGTCGAAAAATGTCAAAATGAGGATATATAGGACTATAATAATGCCGGTAATCTTGTACGGGTGCGAAACCTGGGCGCTCACTAAAGCGGAAGAAAATCGTTTTAGGGTATTTGAAAATAAGGTTCTGCGGAAAATATACTGGCCAAAGAAAGATGAGGAAACTGGGGAGTGGAGAAAACTGCAAAATGACGAGCTACATAATTTGTACGCGTCAACAAATATTAACAGAATAATTAAATCACGGAGACTAAGATGGGCAGGGCACGTGGCAAGAATGGGCGATGATCGTACGGCAGCGTGCATAATGAAAGGAAAACCGAAAGTAACTCGACCTCTAGGTAGACCTAGACGCAGATGGGAGGATAACGTAAAAGCAGACGTAACTGAAATTGGGCGAGAGGGCGCGAAATGGATGGTGTTGACACAAAATAGGGAAACGTGGAAGGCTTGCGTAGATGAGGCGATGAACTTTCGAGTTCGAAATGCCACTTAAAAATGAAAAAAAAGGGGATGTGGCTATTCTGATTGGTGGAAATTAGACTAACCTCCAAAACTTTCATGCCAAAAATAAAAATTTGTATGCATTTGTAGTACAACAATGTCGTCCACTATTCTTTACATAATAATAAATGATTATAAATATGTTTTAAACTACATCTTTTCATTTTTTCAAATTATTTAAGCCAAAAATCATGAAAATGTCAACTGTCCCACATATCAGATCTTCATCCTAGTTTGCAATTTGCGGACAATAGAGGCCGCAATTTTGATATAAAAGAAATCCAAGTAATTGTGTACATTATTAAGATATTTTTTAAGAATGCGAACTAAATTTCGGCCATAAAAGTTGAAAATTGAATGTTTTGGAAGAATTTAAAAAAAAATGTATCAATTTTTACCAATTTTTACAGCTTTTTGCAATAATAAACATAGTTCAAACAATACAATTATTTCAACTTTCGGTTCATATTCTTGGCAATTAATATAATGTGAACGTAAATCGATTTTGAACATGATAGGTCAATTAGTTTTCAAGTTATGAAGTCCGCAATCCGAAAAAATATCGTTTAAAGAAAAATGCGTTTAAAGTTTCACAGCGCGCTCCAGCGCCAAGTGGATAGCGTTACTTTTAGTGTACATAGTATCAGAAATAATATGAATTTCATTCTAAGACTTTAAGAACATATTTTTGAGATGTTTTACTGACGATATATGAAATAAAAAAATGCATTTTTTTAACAACCTAAAGTGGTTTTCCCTCTTAAATTGATTTATAATATTATTTTTACTTCACACTTGAAACTGGCCTTTATTTAGCAAACTCTTTTCTCCGTGTATATTTATTGAGTTTTTAATAATGTCATTATAATTTTTCATTGAAATGTCTAAAATATACCACAATAATGAAATACAATGACGAATAACGGTTTATTAGTATTCTATTATTTATTAAAGTCTAGTAATAAACATATTTCTTTAATACTATACAAAGTTAAAAAATAATCAAAGAAACTTTTTATAGACAATGACAGATTTTATCGGAAAATTCTCTCTGTCTATTAAATTTACAATTTACTAGAAAATTAATTTCGTATTGCAGCACATTACTCAAGATGCTTGAACTTTGCTTTTCCATTATACAAGATGCATTAAATTTACCTCGTTCATGGTGGAACTCTCCAAATACACACGAAGTAAAGCAAGGCACATATATATATGTGTATATGTGCCAAACACGCATTTATAAGCCTCGGCTTACCTGTACACGCGATGCTACATATATATATATATATATATATATATATATATATATATATATATATATATATATATATATATATATATATATATATATATATATATATATATGTAGCATCGCGTGTACAGGTAAGCCGAGGCTTATAAATACGTTGAAGCAGTAGCCAGCTGCCGCGTACGCGTATTCTGAGAAGAGGAGAGATGAAGCAGGAACAAATAAGGGAAATTATGGGGCTAGGTGAATCCAGTCATTCTACTGTTAATCTTCCGCGCAGTTTACGTATATGCTTTTTTGAAATAGTAATTGAAGTATGAGATAACTAAATGAAAAAAAAGGTTATTTTTTCATCCAAAAGTTTAATTTTCGATATTATCACCGGTAAAAAGAGTTCAGTAAAAAATTTCCGACTTGAGAAACTATGATACAAAATTTTAAAATGTTTAACTCGATTTTGTGAATGTAGACTTTACAAATTTTTCTATAATTAAATGAAAATTAATAACTTGAATAAATATTATATAATCTTATGAACCGAGACTAATTAAAGACCAACCGAGACTAATTTTATCTCGTGCAGACAAATAGATTATTAATTTTTCATATTAATATAATACCGAGCAATAGAGTCTACTTTCTTAAATAAATTTGGCATTGTGTTACGAATATGACCGGAACAAACAAACATAGCATAGAAATTTCATTTAGTTGTTGCCTTTACTGCTAGCTGGTCACCTCTTTCTCGCACAATAATTATACCTGTCGATTTCATATATACACCTAGCTTTCTTTGCTATGTTAGGGTAATATCTTTCTTCATATGCATCTTAGGAAGGATGTACGCAAATTAGAGAAGACCAACATACATTCCCTGGTCGAAATGCATTCCCCTCTCAAATTAAAATTTCAAATAATTTTTCTTCACAAATGCTGAGATTAGTTTCTGTTTAATTATTTTCTACTATTTTTTCCCTAAAATCAAGACTTTTTATTTCTTAAATTCATTCAGTAAGGCACTTGAGACTGAATAAATATACAGTGGATCTTATTTGATGTAGATTCAATTTTCATATTAATTTATGACCAATTCGCTAACATTTAACGACATTTAAAACTGATGAAAACATTAATAAATTTTAAATTTTGAAAATTTTCATTCTCTAACACTTGCAAATAAAAACGATTACTACTTCTATAGATCCTGAGAGAAAAGACCTATCATACAAATTACGATTTAATAATACCTATCTTACGCGTTGCGTTTATTTTGTGTATTATCACAACAAAAAACCTAAAAGTTTTATTTAATGTAAAATATGTATTATTTCGGTAAATTAGAATATTTTATCAAAATATAACTAACTAAATTATTATTTTGTTCTAAGGTAGTTAGTTCTCTTTGATTGGCTATAATGGAAACCTCTAGTTTCTTGGGCTACCGCAAGGTTTATAGAGTTAATGTGATCGAATTGACGCTTTCAAGGTTTTATTATGTTGATATATATATATACATCTAGACATAAGGGTGTCATTAGATGATTGAGAGCGGACCTGTAGTTTTTGGTCGTTAACGTAGGCTTTTAGTAACACTTTTCCGATTGGAAAAGTGGGTCGCTACTTATCATCATTAAAAACCGGGAACACCAGGAAGTCCCCCATTCAATATATCGTCTATACGACAAACTGTTTTGCAATTAGGACGGGCGCAAAACAGGCCCACTCGTTAAAATAGGGCATCAAATACCCAGAGATAAAACACAATAACGCATGTTTTTTTTCACTAACACTTTCCTATTTTCTACCTAAAATTTTTTCTTTTCATTACGCATACATTTGAGCGAGCACATGGTCACCCCATACTCGATTTACATAGAGCAAACATGTGGTCGCTCCACGCTAGCACTCAACACAATATAAACTCATATATACACAAATACAACTATTTACAGCATTCTAGCACTCCCTATTATATAAACTTCATAAAAACTCTTAGCGTCGCACAACAAGTTACACTATTTTTATAAAAATAGCATTCTCTATCAAAATTCTTCTTGCTCGAACACATCACATACAGTCCAATATACTTGATAAAGCACCCGTAGAAGTCTTGAATAAATATTTTTCCAAACAAAGCCTAAACACTCCAAATTTTGTGCGCCAATAGGCAAGGACGAGTGGCATACAGTACGACTGCAACTTACATTTTTTTCCTTCCTCTTTTCTCTCTCTGGCAGTCCCAATTCGAATAACTAACTATCAACTGGCTAGATAAACATAAGCATAATCCTTCAGAAGTTAAATTACTGTGATCGCTGAAAAATAAAACATAAACAAATTTTACACAAAGATAAAGTTCTTTCAGGTTATATAATTCTATACATAAGTAACAAATTAGGAACTTATCTGGTAGTTGCCAAACACTCCTGTATGGTGAATAAATCCATTAAGCAACTTCTAAAATCCACTTAATAAACAGCTCCAATAAACCTAACCTCCCGTAAACAATACTTGTGTATACAGGTAGTATTACACCGCGCGTCGACTGCAGGCCGCGTTTCACGCGCGCCTCGTTCCTCTCGCGAGCATCGTTCCGCCTGCGTATACCTTGTTCCCCTGCCGCGCGCATGGACCTACCACAATAGGACGGAACGGAACTTTCCATTGGAATAGAGGCTCGTATGCTCTAATGGAAACCCACGCGCTCTAACGGATGGCTATTGCTTAGTACCCACGTATTGTGGGTACTAAGCAATAGCCACGGCTTATTATACAATCATTATCAATCAATACTAAGACTTAGCAATAAATATACAAAAAATAATAATAAACGAATAAATAAATATAAACAAATAACTAATAAACGAATAAATAAATATAAACAAATAAGTAATAAATAAATATACAATAAATAAAAATGAAATATTATGAATAAATAAAATATAAATGAATAATTATGAATGATTATAAATAATTATTAATATTTTACAATTATAATTATTATAATTAATTTTATAATAACTTTTAGCATTTATTATTTTTACTTGTGTTTTTTTTTTCACATATACATAACTAATATTATATTCGTTTTTCTGCTATACATATTGTTTCATTAAATTTTTATTATTTATTTACACCTTTGATTGCAACCATTACCAAAACAATGTCCTACCAATAAACCCTACTTTTTCCATTGGTAAGTGTTGTTACCTGCTTGAGTAAGGAGAGGCACGTGCTTAACCAGTGTTTCGTAGTCTCTCCTTTTCTGATAAGGATCGTGTCCTCGCAGCCCTAGGGGCACCGGAGAGACCTTTCCCTCTACGTCAGCTCAGTAAGGGACAAAGGCTGCCGAACGTCTGGATAAGGACCTACCAGAGGACCTATCCTTATGACCCGCGTTCGGCTAGGTAAGCGACCCTCGACGCTGCGGACCCTACCGAACCAGACTTTCCAAGCTGGACTAACGCTCGTATTTAGACGGGTAAACCTGTCCAAGCTTATCCTTCTAAACTCTATCCTGTTACTAGTAACAAGTTGCAACTAGGAGAATAATAAATAATAAATAATAAATGAATATAAATATACATATCTATATAATATCCTTATATAAATAAGATACATATAAATAAATATAAATAATAATAAATAAAAATCACATATCTATATATATAAACAAATAAATAAATATAAATAATAAATAAATAAAAATAATCACATAAATATACATATCTATATATATAAATAAATGAATAAATATAAATAAGTAAATAAACATAAATAGCCTTATATAATCATAAATATATTAATATAATAAGTTATAAAGGTTCGAAACCCAAACTTAATGAATAAAAGGCCTAACAATCCAATTGAACCTCCAAATAAAAAAAGCCCAAAACTGTCAAAAGAACCTGATCTAACCCAAGCAAATAAAGACAAACGAATAAGAATAAGAAACCGTATCGTCAAAACCTTAGACTGCGTGCCTAACGAAGTATACCAAAAACCAGTTTTCGGTTCGATTAACCACGAAAAACAGGAAGAACAGAAGCTAGTTCGCTTACTAGAACCGCGTCGTAGGGTACCAATAGAAAAGGTCTGGATAGTACAGGGTAAACAAAAAACCCCAGTGGTAATTACCCCCGAAGTCGAAGACAACCCGGTAGCCTTGCGCAAACACGAAAATTGGTATACGAGTTGCCCTATTTCGTGCACAACAAACTTGCCGACCGGAATATTCAACTCAGCGTAATTTTCCACGACGAAGTATTACCAGAATACGAAGAGGTCGAACCACCTCAACGGGAGGAGATCGCGATCGCACGAGCACAACTGGCCGAACCCGTTGCACCAGCCGAACCCGCGGCAACCCAACCATTGCCCAATGTCTACGACGATGACGTCGTGATCATTGAATAAATTAACATATAAACTTATATCAATTTACCAAATGATCCCTAGTATCGTTGACTCCCCTTTCCACGAAGTTTCGAGAATAGAATTCGAAAAACTTGGCGAAGATGTTTTGTACCTAGAAGAAACGGACAAACAAACGTGGACATACGTTAGCGCCTTAGAAGCAAAAATCAATAGGTTAACTCGCAATCAGGCAATATTGAAGCAAATATTAATTCAATTAGTCACAGCGAGTCTAGAACTAAGCATAGCTTTTAACGTTAGAAATAATCCACAGGTTCAAATCAATGAGTCAATGATAGAAGAACTGAAATCCGCTTTTAATAGGTTAACTATTAATGAGAATATTCCCAATAATCAGTAGTTTTGGTTACAGAAATACAAACAATATTGACACATGTGTCACTCATAGTGATATCATAAACCTCACTTATATACCCTCGTATACTTATATCTATCTATTATATTACATTATCATAGATATACCCATTTGCCTTATACACATTTATAAATATATATATTTATATCTATTATTAATTCATATAACAATTAATAACTAGTTAAGAAATTATCTCCTTATTTTTACCCTATGCTAAAATTACACCTATTATAAAGAATAATTTTTATTGATTAACAATAACTATGATTATCATTATTATTACTGTTGATAACTATTGTAATTACTGATATAGTAAATTATTGTTATTAGCAGTGATCATGTTATTATACATAATTATCATTATTTTCTGATACCATCAGCCTAGTCGAGGCCTTAAATGATTGGAAGGATACACCCAGGTAGACTAATAAAACTAGGAGATTTACACAAGTATGTGCCAAACCTGTAAGGAATGGAAGAGGATTCATCTTAGAACCATAGAATTATAGAAAATAGGAGAAAAGCAAATACGCTTAATCACAGAAATTAAAAACTTGGAAACTCAAAGCTTAGTTTTCCGAACTGCAAGTTATAACTACATCACGTCCCAACTAGGAAAACTAAAGGTTTTCTCTTACATCGACGTTATTTTATAATTAAATTAGCAGGTCTACGTCCCTATCCGCCTATAGGTAAGAACCTATTGAAATAAAAATTATTTAACTTAGCTCTTACAGTTACTCGTATACTTATTTCCTTTGTTATTCTTTTCTTAAAACCATTATTATTATTGTTATTATATTAATATTATTCGTTTTCTTTAATTATTATGATATTGCAAGTATTCTTTTTGTTAAGTTTAAAAGATTTAATCTTAAATAATTTTGTCATAATCATATTTATATTTTACGTTATCATATTGTTCTTACTATTACTGATAATTCTTAAACATTACTATTCGTCAGAACAAGAATAGTTAACATAGGTAGCTAGTCGACTACATTAATTAGCTACGTTTTATTATTTTTTTATTATTATTAGTTTTTTCTCCTTCTCTTATTAATATATAAAATTTGGTTAATATTAAAATCCAAATATTAAATAATAAAACTAAATAATAATATTAGATTAAACAATAATATTAAATAATAATATATAAAATTTATGAACATGTGTATAACCCTAGTAGTAATTACCATATTATTATCACTATTTTTGATTCTCGTAAATTTTATAGTTTTCTTTTTACAACGTTCGAAAGCTTAAGTTAATTATTATTACTATGTTTCCCTTTTACTACTAACAATTAAATAGTACTACATATATCTATCTATGTACAAACAATATTTTTATAATGTTAATAGTTTCTAAATTTTATAATGTTAATAGTTTCTAAATTTTATAATGTTAATCGTTTCTAAATTTTATAATGTTAATAGTTTCTAAATTTTATAATGTTAATAGTTTCTAAATTTTATAATGTTTCTAGTCTACTATGAGATGTATACGATACTAGTTTAGTTTAGTTTTTAAGTTAGTTTTAAGTAAGTTAGTTATGCTTTAAGGGGTTATATCGCCCAAATTTTGTTGTTTTTTTCCATTTTTTTTATTGGCTTAAATCTTACCAAAACAATCCTAGAATCAAAATCTACAACGCCCAAGTACCGATTTATACTCAAAATTTTTTTAAATCAATTTTTTCCAAACAGTTTTGATGCTCCAAAATCACAATTTTCGCTTATTATAGCAATGCTCGCTTTTTTTAATTTCGCGGCTTTGGAAATTAGTAGAAGTTACCTACGATCGATATCGTGTTTTAAATTTGAATTATAGAGATTGCTACATGACATTACGACGGTTACAGCGTCTTTACAGCACGTGTATTTATAATATACTATTTTAGCTATGCGCATCATAGGCATAGGCATCAACGGTATAAAAACGTTCTGCTCTATGATGGATCTTGCAAAGCCTGTTTTTCAAACAACTTTCAGTAAGATCATATCTAATATGAACGCCACTGCTACTTCATCTGTTCGAATTATATCTATGAAAAAATCAGCGATTAAAGAAAAAGAAATTTTTATCGAACGAGGTGAAAAAGAAGGTCTCACGGTGTCAGGCGATGGATCTTGGCGAAAGAGAGAGTTTACGTCTTTGTTCGGATTGGTGACTTTGATTGGTTGGTACACTGGCAAGGTTTTGGATGTGTGTGTAAAATCTAAGTACTGTAAAGTATGTGAATATTGGCAAAAAAAAGAAGGTACTGCTGAATACGAAGAGGTATACCCTTCACACAAACAGAACTGTCATGCCAAACGTGAAGGTAGTTCCGGGAAAATGGAGATCGACGCAGTTATAGAAATGTTCAAACGCTCAGAAAAACTTCATAATATCAAATATTTGAAATATATCGGCGACGGCGATTCAAAAACATATAAAGGTATAGTCGACTCAAAACCTTATAAAGATTTCATCGTCGAAAAAAAAGAATGTGTCGGACACGTTCAGAAGCGCATGGGAACGCGTCTGCGCAATTTGAAAAAAACAACGAAAGGTCTTTGCGGCCGAGGAAAGTTGACCGGAAAGTTAATTGATGAACTTTCTATTTATTACGGACTTGCTATTAGGAGAAACTACGATTCAGTCAAAAAAATGCGGAATGAAATTTGGGCAACGTTACTTCATAAAATGTCGACGAAGGAGAATACACAGCACGAGAAGTGTCCCGTCGGAGTAGACTCTTGGTGTTCTTGGCAGTGCAGTACAGCGCTTGGTACACTTGCAACGTACGAGCACAAGAGTCCAATGCATGAGGTTTTTAACGCAATAAAACCCATTTATAATGAACTCAGCTCCGACAACCTTCTGTCACGCTGCTTGGGTGCGTATACTCAGAACAATAACAAGTCGTTTAATGCTGTAGTGTGGTCAATTGCTCCAAAGACGGTGTCAAGCGGTAAGACTATAGTTGACATTGCGACTGACGTAGCCGTTATTATCTTCAATGACGGCTTCTCGGGTCTGTTTGCCGTTTACGATGCTCTTGGGTTGACTGTTGGACCAAACATTTACGAGTTTTGCGTGGAAACGGACGCCAATCGCGTCAAAACCGTTGAGCATCATATGTCCGATATCGCGAAAGAGGCCAGGCGCAGCATTACATCAGGCAAAAAAAAAGAAGAAGAGGAAATGAAGGACCTGGAAGGACAATTATATGGTGCAGGGATAGTAGACTGAGGGTAAAAAAATTATTATGAACTATATTTTTGCGATTCTTAAGATTTATAGCATTTTGAAACTTCAAACGCGTTTTTCTCGAAACCATGTTTTCAAAATCGGCAAGCAGTAGAATTCAAAAAGTTTACATCCGTTTGACTTAAAATTTTAACAGTAGCTTCATTGTTTGATTGTCTAGTGAAGTACACACGATTTTAGCGATTAATTAGGAAAAACAGTTATAAACAATTTAAGTCGATTTTTTTCGTCGAAAACACGATTTTTTGATAATAGAAAATTTTTTTTTTGTTATAGGTGGAGTTGGACGAGACTTGTACTGCTCGCCGCGGAAGACCTTTTTGAAAAAGCGGTTCACGGTAATCACTGCACAGCCGCCATTTTGTAAAAAAAATATCAATAAAAATTTTTTTTCTCTTCTTCAAGAATTGCTTAATCTAATGTTATATTATTTGTATACCTTTAATCTCAAATGTCCTTTAAAAAAAAATAATTAACAAAGCCTTGTTTTTTAGAGCATAAGGTGAATATAATCCCTTAAGTTTTTTTTTATCACTTTTCTTAATTTTATGTACCGGACCTGCGCACAGGTAACTTAGTTTACCTCTGTAGGGATTTACATCATTCTGTAATTTTATGTATGTGAATCTTTCTGGTTTAAATAAATAAATAAATAAATAAATATACATTTACCCCCAATATTAGATTAAAATAATTATTTTTCAATAGTGACAATAATATCCGAAATCCAAAGATTAATATCGATTGAATTTAGATTAAGAATCCTAGAAGATAGCGCAAGGTCAAGGAAAGACTTAAAAATATTAGCAGGAAAAAATCGAAGATTCCTCTATCGCTAATTGAATTGGCTAATATTAATTGGCTGGAATATTATAGCCACATAAAGAAGATCATGGAGAGCGCCAAGGCATCATTACATGAGAAATTCGCACACGAAGAAGTTCCGCACATGATCACAATGCTCAAAGGGATAGCACTTGAGTCCTTCAAATGAGGACTCTCGGATGATTTACTATATGCTGTAAGTGTGCAGGAACCAGCAACTCTGGCCAACGCACTTAAAATAGCGCAAAGGATACAAAGGGATATGATTCACTCAAACGACAGGAAGGGACTCATAAACACAGCAAGGATGACTTCACCAGAAAGGCACGTGCCATTCAAGGATGACCAACCCTTTAACCGTGCACCATGGAGGAGCCAATCACCCGCAGAACGCTTCACGGACCATCGACCCAGACAAAATTTTAACCAAGGTCCACGTTACGATCAAGGAAACAGGAACTACCAATCAAATTACAGACCCATATACAATCACCAGTCTAGAAGCCCAACCCGTTCGTATCAAAATGAACAGCGATATCAGATCAAAAACTACACTTACTATCCTCAAGACCCACGCTATGCGTTTGGAGCACCCCCAATGTTGAATCCTCCTATGCATTATATGCCATTTGGATTCCAAACACCAATGACGGGGCCCCCAAATTGGAACTATCCTTACAATCTAGGATATCCAATGGTCCGGAGAAAATCTGAAGAAAATTTAAATTCCCAAGTAGCCCGCCGAACGGACACATCGACTAGCGAACAAACCCCAGAGCGTCCACCATCAGTAAAATTTATCTCAGCCGAACAGCTGCAGAAGGATCAAGTGCACACGCAGTAGCCCCATTAGTCAATCTAAAGACCCCAGAATTAAAACAGCTTACCGAATTCCTAATAGACACAAGCGCCGAAATCAATCTGATCCATGTAAATGCTCTAAACCCTAGAACAATTATAGCTGGCCACAACGCCATGACTATAACTGGAATAACTAAGGACTCACTAACCACGGCTGGTTCAACAGAAATAACATTCTTTGAAAAACCTATAACCTTCCAAGTAATAACCAAGGATCTACCTATCCCAGTATTAGGCATTCTAGGAGTGGATTTTCTGAAAAATGACTCAGCCGAGATATCATTCCACCATAATGCACTAATTACTAGTTCCAGGCCAATTCATCCTGTAAGATTTACAAACTATGAATATAGAAAACCTAAATCTACAAGATACACCCTGCAAGCTAGGACAAGGACTCCAATAATTATAAACCTACATCCAACTGACCTTAAAACGGGATATCTACTAAAACTCGAGATCCCGAAAGATATCTACATTGGACAAGCAGTCGTTACAAATAATGGCCAAAAGTGTCATATAATGGCTATTAACACATCGGAAAAAGAGGTAGAAATCGAAATACCTCCTCAAGAGATAGAACCTTACGAAAGTTTGGAATCTGAAGATTTCTTCCAAACGGATGGTAGCGACCAAGAAGTCATACCAGAGGAAGAACGACTCCATCGAATAATAAACTCACTATGCCTGGACAAACTCAATGCTGAAGAAAGGAAAAGCATTATAGAACTAATCAAAGAATTTCCACAAATATTTCATCTGCCTGGAGATAAATTACCAGCAACTGATGTACTAGAGCACCCAATAATTACAGAAGACGAAGCACCCGTTTTCGTTAAACAATATCGATACCCACCAGTACACAAAGATGAGATCGAAAACCAAGTAACTAAATTACTTGCTGATGGAATAATCGAACACTCCACATCCCATTACAATTCCCATCTGTGAATAGTCCCAAAGAAGGCAGATTCTAAGGGAAATAAAAGATGGAGAATGGTAATCGATTACAGAGCGCTTAAAGAGAAAACGATCGGAGACGCTCACCCTCTTCCATCAAACTTAGAGATTCTAGATAAATTGGGTGGCGCCAAATATTTTTCAATATTTGATTTAGCTAGTGGATTTCACCAAATCAAGATGCACCCAAGGTACCGTCATAAAACAGCCTTTAGTAGCTCGAATGGTCATTATCACTACGTAAAAATGCCCTTTGGTCTGAAAAATGCACCAGCAACATTCCAACGTTTAATGAACCTCGTTCTACTAGGTCTCCTAGATATAGAACTTCTAGTACACCTAGATGATGTAATAATATACGCCTGTAGTTTAGAGGAACATACTGTAAAAACTAGAAGATTCTTTAAACGACTGCTGAACGCAAAATTATCACTCCAACCAGATAAATGCGAATTTCTTGTAACAGAAGTCGAATACTTAGGCCACGTCCCAAAAAAAACAGACCCGACCCAAAAAAGACAGACACAGTCAAAAATTTCCCGCGTCCCCAAAATCAGACTAACATCCGCCAATTCTTAGGATTATCAGGATACTATAGAAGATTTATAGAAGGCTTCTCTAAACGAGCAAGGCCTCTATCTAAACTTCTGAAAAAAACAGTACCATTCAAATGGAAGGATGAGCACCAAAAAAGTTTTGAGGATTTGAAAAGTGCATTGTGCGTAGCACCTGTTTTTTAATTCCCAGACTTTTCAAAACCCTTCATACCCACTACAGATTCATCAAACTACGCTGTAGGAGCTGACCTTAGCCAGGGAAACATCGGAGAAGATCGCCCAATAGCCTACATGACTCATATCATGAAACCAGCAGAAATTAACTACGATACAACGGAAAAAGAATGCTTAACAGTTATATACGCTATATTGCATTTCCGCCCTTACCTATATGGACGAGAATTCACCCTTGTAAGCGATCACGAACCCCTCAAATGGATTGACTCAATGAAACCACCGGTCCACCGACTCATAAGATATCGTACTCGCTTACGAGAGTATCAATATACATTCCTTTATAAACCAGGAAGGCTGAATCCTAAACGCAGATGCATTGTCCAGGAACCCTGTACCTCCAAATGCAGTTGCTCTCCCAATATCCTCATCTGCCGGACCTTCTAAGAAGACAAATCTCGAACCTATGAAAAGAACAGGTAGACCAGTTGGTTCTAAAAACAAGAACTTAGATCCAGCCTTACCCAATTCAGAAATTTGAGGAACAACGATAGCTGAACGAGTGCGTTCACGCAGAGTTAATGCTCCCAACGTACAAAAATAAGGAGCGATACCTAAACAACCACCTCCAAGTAGCAAAACCCAAAAGAAAACGACGATTCCACCAAAACACGCCCCATCAACCAGTGGAACGAATAAAGCAATCAGACCTACGAAATACACAAAAAAGGTAACTTTTAGTTCAGAAGAATTTCCCAACACAAAGGAAAAGATTGAGTGGATTTCCAAGCCTTATATCACATGGACCACCAATAAGAAGAATACATATATCCTCGGATAACGAATCAGGTAACGAAGTTCAAGAACCAATGTCAAACAAAAACATTAGAGAAATCAAACCAGCCCACACATCTGCATCCGATGATCAAGATTCATTAGACGAATATTGGTGGGACAGCAGTCAACATGGACCTCGAAACCAAATAACACCACGCCCCATGGCCCGTTCAACACCAATCGAGGATGATCTGCTGGAAGAATCAGACGTTGATCCAGACATAAATCAACAAGATCAACCACGCTTCCCATTACCACCCGTTGCCGAAGAAACAACCGTCGAATTCTCGGATGAGATCAATGAAGTTATAGGAAATAACGATGTACCAAAACCTTCAGAGACCATTCCACCAGGAATATTCTACCCTAACTTTTCGAAAGCACCCGATAACAAACTAGTCATTAAACTCATAAACGAGGGGCTTACCGACAAAAGAGATAACCTACTACATTTCCTGTCAGCAGATTGCGAATTTACGACACCTATGTCTAAACTCTTGCTTGACTTAGGAAGGATAGATAAAAATGACATAAAAGGTATCAAGCCGAAAAAGGGACAAATTATTGTAACCCCGAAACCTAAGACAAAAATATTTAGTGCGATTCTAACAAAAGGTCATATAGGGTTCTAAAAAGTCTCGCTGATTCTCTAACGAAATACAGCATAAAAAGTCTAAGAATTTCCAAACAAAACGATATGACAGACATAATAACGTTTTCGACCTTCCTAGATTTGTTAAGAGAAATCTTAGGTAGATGTGAATGCACACTGTTCGTTTGCTATGGAACTACAACAATACCACCTGAAGATGTACGTAGTCAAATTATAAAAGAAAACCACGACAGTCTGATCGGAGGACACACAGGAGTAACTAAAACCTATCGCCGCATTCGACAGAAATTCTACTGGTCCGGTATGAAATCCGATATTACCGAGTACGTCAGACATTGTGAAAAATGCCAGGAATTTAAACTCGTTAGAATCAAAAATCGAGAACCACTGATCATCACTGACATACCTATCGAACCTTTCGACAAAATTTATATAGATACCGTAGGTCCACTCCCCTTAACCCCTAATGGAAATAAACATATCTTAACGATACAGGATAATCTTACAAAATACTGCGTCGCTGTCGCTGTCCCACACTAAAACTGAAACAATAGTCGACGCATTAGCACGACACGTGATAACGCTATACGGTTCACCTCGTATAATATTATCAGACAAGGCGCCCGTCCTAATAGGAAAGGTGATGCAACAACTCTCACGTATGTTTAAAATTAAACAAGTCGCAACATCAGGATACCACTCCCAATCTAATGGTAGTTTGGAAAGAAGCCATCTCGCCCTCATAGAATATATTCGCCAATACATCAACGAGTACGACGACTGGGATAAAATTTTACCATTCGCTATTTTTTCATATAACACCAGTGTCCATCAATCAACGAATTTTACACCCTTTGAGTTAATCTTTGGAAAACCTGCTCGCACCCCCACTTCATTTCCAAACGACACCGAAACATACACAGCATACATAACTGATTTAATCAACAGACTACACGACACTAGAAAAATAGCAACAATAACCCTGATAGAGTCGAAATATAAATCTAAACATTACTACGACAGAAAGGCTAAAGATCACCCATATTCCCCTGGAGACAAGGTATATGTACTTAAGGAACCTAGAATTAATAAACTAGATAAAACCTATAAAGGTCCATGTAACATAACGGAAATACTAGAGCAACATAACGTTGTTCTAGAAGGCGAATAAGGACACAGATTCCTTAAACACATAAATAAAATAAATCCTGCTTGCCAACAATATGGATAAATCTGTTCCAGATATGGAACCTGTGGCAATACCTCATCCTGATGATCCTGTCGTCTCAAGGACACACTGAGAAAACTTATTCCATCCAGGAAATCAGTGAGAACTCAGGTATTTATTATGAGAGGCTGCAAGACATCCGTTATACACAAGCGGACTGGAAAATCATCGTATTTATCGATATCACGCCTGTACATTTTAATTGAACAGAAATGAACAATACTGTAAGATTGGTAAGAAACTCGTGTTATGCACACCCCTATTTTTGCACCATCTTAATTAAACGACTAGACTTCATGCAAGAACGTATCAAAAGAGTAAAAATCATACATAACGATCTTGTCGACGCCATGCAAGAAGTCGAAGCCAAAGACCCAACGGATACACCAACAGCGACCACCATAAAAAAGAGAAGTGCGCCATTTGGATTCATAGGGAGTATATGTAAAACCTTATTTTGCACGCTTTCTGAATCTGATGGCGAACACATTTCCGAACAAATAGAACAACTGTTTAAGGGTCAAACAAAACTCGCTCGACTCGCAAAGGAAGACACACATTTAATACAACATAAATTGGGTTACGTAGAAAGCGAATTAAATAACACGAAAATAGCAATCAACCTCAGCATTGGAAAATTATTTGAAGCTACGAAAACAATGCACGACCTAGCTAACTTATGGGAACGATATAACGTCACACGAGAAATCACAGCCACCATCAATGAAATAGAAACAGCTCTAAATTTACACCAAGATACCTTCCAAACCATGTTCGATGCAGTTCATAAAGCCAGGAGGGGCTTTATATCCATCACTCATATCAACAAATAAACTACAACAAATCATACGCCAAATAGTAGATCTACATCCCGAGTATGAATTCCCGATTCCGATAGAACATGCAAGAACTGATAAATTGACCGATATACATTCCATTTTTTATGGTAAACTCAGTTGGCCGTTAGTCACCTGATGTTGCTATGACGAAAGTAATATTCTAGCTAGGGCTAGTGTAAGACCTATTGAATGCACAGGTGTGCATTTCCGGGCGGACCCGTAATAAAAGCCGCCTCTTTCTTGAACTCGGGGCCAGAAGTCGCTCGTCAGCCGAGACAAAGACGCTATACCAAAGCGCATAAATTAACTTTCGGGAGGTCCGCCGCACAGGGAAACGCGCACCTGCCTCTTGTAAGAATTTTCTATTATTATCGACATTCAAGTAAGAAGGAGCCCTCACATATGTATTTCATAATAAATTTTTAAATAATCGAAGAATTTTTGCTTAAATAGACTATGGTCAATAATTTTGATGTATAAATTCCCACACTTATATCATAACTACATGTATTTTGAACATAATAAATCCTTGAGGGATCAATTTGATCACATTGGCTCTCTAAACTTTGCGGTAGCCCAAGAAATATAGAGGTTTTTATTATAGACAAAAAGACCTAATGACCTTCAGAAACATAAAAAAAAATTTTTTAGCTATATTTTGCAAAAATGATTAAATTTACCAAAAAATATCAGATAATATATGATGAGTGACTTATTTTTACCTTATAATGCATTATCAATTAATTCAAATTTTAAAGGGGTATCTATCTGTCCCCTTAAGGTGGTCCTATAGTAAAATTTGACGAAAAACTTGATTTTATTTTTATTTTATTCTCTTATACTTTGTACATTTTTAGAACAGAAAATGATTTGGATTAGCAGTATTGGCCATAAAAAAAATTTTAATGAACTTAATAGTTTTCCTCCAACCTTTATTGCACACAATCCAGCATGTTCCTACATTAACCCATTTCTTCCCACGCGGCCATTTTATAGTCAATTGGTTTTTTGCCAAAAACCGCTATTTTGAAATTTTCCAACGGAAATTTTAAAATTCTGACTTCAGAATCGGAAAGAGCGGACAATTTTACTTCAGAAAGGTGCTATTGGTTATTATTATTTTTTTTTCGACAATTTTTTAGGCAAAAAACCAATTGACTATAAAATGACCGCTTAGGAAGAAATTCAAATCCAAACCCGTGTCCTAATCTACTTTAGCTTATGCAGACAAACTTCACAGAACATAAAAATTATTAAAAAAAATTTTTGATCGATATTCTGCGATAAAAAAATTATTTTAAAATCATCAGAAAATTATTTATTTTTTTTTACAAGGGCGCGGTTTTCTCAATTTATGGTTTTCCAATATTCAGCGCATATGATTACAATGAATTAATCTGAAACTTTAAGGATATCTTATTCAACTTATTCGCATTACAACCATGAACTCCGATTTAAAAAAAAATTAATATGAAAGTGTTGCCCATGAATAGAGTAAAAAATGTGTTTATTTAGGTTATTTTTACAATGAAAATTCAATATAATTTTATTTTTCTTAATAATTGTGCTTTTAAAATTTTGGAGTTGACAGCTCTGTGTGGTACGGGTGTTAGATATTACATAATTTTTTTCAAATGCTATACTTGCGTTCTCATGCGCAAGGACAGTTTTGAAAAAACATCAATTTACATTGAAAATTGTTAGTTTTTCCTACATAACTATGGGTAAACTGTCTAAAAACTTATGAAAATATTATTGACAATTTTTAATAATATTTTCTAAATATGTATGATTTTTCACACTTTCCAAAGGGGATTTAATAGTTTTTGATAAATTTATATAAAGTAAAAAAAATGTGTAGCTCTATTTAACGTTAGATATCGCGCATATTATAGCACACTTTCGTTCGTTCGAAATTTTTAATTCCGCTATACTTAAAAAGGAATAAAAAAAAAAACATCTCGTTTACCTCAATTTTTAAAAATAGAGCAGTAATTTTTTGATAACGTGTTATCAAAAGATACAGTATATCTCCAGAATTTATCGATAACATTTAACAACGAATATCAAATTGACATTCATGTGTCTACTCGTGACAAAAGGAGCAGTCAAATTCAGTTAATTATCCGTCTCTTTGGCGCTTAAGAGACGTATAATTACTTGCTCGCGCGCCTTCATAATTAACGAAAAGTCTTCCTCCGACAAAGCGAGCTGAAGTATTTTAATGCGTGCGTATTATGTCAGCAATGTTACTCGAAATGTGAAGCGATATTTTAAACTCGATTTTCTTCCAATGTACACACACGTTGTTCTTTGATATTTTGCCAAGTCTGCTGAAAAACGTTTCTCTCCGTAACCTTGATTTTCAACTAAAGAATTTTCCCCACTACAAGTGAAATGTGTATAAGGGTAAAAGTCAAAAACTCGACCATTCTCAGGTATGGAATTTAAGAAATAAAAAGTATGCTAAATTAATAACAATGCATTTTTCTAAAATAGCATTGGTGATAAATATGCGAAAAATATACTTAACCAAGATCAATAACTATTTTTAAACTATTAAAAGATGTTTTAAGTATTAAAATAAGTTACATTAATTGCGCTCAAATTATTCACCGATAATTATTAATAAATCATTTTCTCTTTCTTTTTGTATTTATTCTTCTATCAAATCTCTTTATTGCGCACATTTTAATAGAAATGAGAATAATCTAGCTTGATCTTTGCGCACTATTTTTAACTGAAATGCACGACTGTAAAAGAGGTTAACATTATGTTTGTTTACTTCTCCTCTATGCTCCGCGACAATGCGTCGACAAGACTGCTGTGGCGTTGCGAGCGTACACTATAGTATAGTTGATCAAACATCGGGATACACATTATAAACGGGCGACGAAATTTTCACAATAATTTCTTCCTGACTCATAATTTAAACTTAAATGAAATTTCGGAAGAAGCAATTCTTGTATTGTTTCATAAAATAAACTTATTTTCGAAGTTACTTTTTAAAATTTGTTGATATCTGTTTAGTTACAGCACTGGACACATGATATCAATTAAGGTACGCAAGACAAAATGGAGTTATAATTAGACTTTACTTACAAATATACAATGAAACCTTTTAAAATCACCAATAAATGAAAAGTAATAACAAATATAATCAATTTACACATCTCTATACATGTAAAATTAATTTTAAAGGACGGAACACACCTGACACCAAAATTGAGGGACAGATTTTAAGTCTTTCTCTTGAAACATAATCTCGTAATAAAATTTAAAAATAATATCAGAGATAGTTGGTTGGGGATACGGGATACACATGATATTTCATGGTACTTTTGATTTTTAATTCGAAATCAAATCAATCAATAATTTTGAAACTTTGTAGTAATGTTTTAAATGTTATATCTAATATATCTGGTTTTAAATTAGGCCGATATATCGTTTTAAATTTGTGTAAAATAACGGGGTCCTTATTCCATAAGCGTGTTTTGCGAGACAAGAAGACAGTAAGCAGTGATACAGCTTAATAATGACACAAGTAGGTATGAAACGGTACGCATGCGCACATGCTTGGACGCATGTTTTTAGTTTAGGTAATAATATTCATGTGGGCATCAGTCAAGTGCAGATATAGAGGTTTGGTCGCACGTTAATAATAATACATAATTTAAAATTAGCTATGTTCGTAAGATCAAAATAATTGTATTATATCTATGGGTTCCCAGAAAAACAAGTTCATTTTTTTGAAAATTGTTTCGTACGATTTTAGAACCCTTACATAGTATATTTTCAGATAAAACTAGAAAAAATAAATAAAGTGTACAAAAAAATTAAATGGAAAATAAAAACTTTAAGCCTTAATATCTCAAAATCATAAAAATTGTACTTAAGTCGTTTTTTTTCCATTTCATTAACTATTCTTTTTTAATATGCTATATTATTTAAATTATAGAATCTTTGGCTTTTTATATAATTGTTTTTTGTAATGGTCAATGAAAAATGACCAAACTACCTCAAGTAATAAGTGAGAGTGATTTATAAATTAATTATGGAAAATAATAACAATTACAAAAAATAAATACAATTTGATTACACTGTTTTATAACTCTTATATTTTATTTTACTAGCAGAGACCTTGTTACTTACAGAGTCAAGGGTCCTTGAGGTTCCTCAGGCATCCTGCAGGGTGCGCTAATACTGAAATCAGATTGTATCGGTATGTATATGTGTTAGTCAGTACAGCTGCAAAGCGACGCCTTGCACAATACTTCAATTTGTACCTGCTGATTTTTCGTTTTTATATATTTATATATTACAAATTTCGTTGATTTTAAGTGAACAGTGTGAAAATTATAAACAATATGAGTAGTGAAAGACCAGTGTATGATGACAAGAAATCGACGAAGGGGAAAAACAGCAATTTGAAGAGACTGAAAATTTCAAAGGTCTCGGAGGAAAGGGCAAGCTCACTGGTAAATTAATCGACGAATTGTCAATTTATCATGGTCTAGCAATACGTAGAAATTATGATTGTATAAAAAATATGCGCAATGAAATCTACGCAACGCTAGATCATAAATTATCGACGGACGACAAATCGAAGCACGAGAGATGCCCGCGCGGCGAAGATTCATGGTGCTCGTGGCAGAGGGCCCAGGCCACATGGAGATTTGAATTATAAACACAAGCCAGCAATGTCGCAAGAGGTATTTGAAGCAATTTCTTCTATTTATAGTGAATTGAGCAGCGATGATCTGCTGACTCGTTGCCTCGGCGGATATACGCAAAACAGCAACGAGAGTTTCAACTCAATCGAGTGGTGTATAGCTTCGAAATCAGTCTCCAGTGGCAAGCACGTTCTTGATACTGCAGTATATATTGCCGCAGGCATTTACAACGATGGCCTGTCAAGCATCATGAAGCTTATGCAGAAATTAGGCCTTAAAATAGGACCAAACTGTTTCAATTTCTGCATTGAAACTGATGAGCGGCGGATCAAGTTTTTCGAGCGGTCGCTCATAGATGCAGCCAAGAAGGCCCGATTAGATTCAAAATCGATGAGAAAGGAAGAGGAGGAGGCAAATATTAATTTGGATGGCCAAATATATGGTGCAGGCATCGCAGATTAGAGGTAAACAAAAAATATCGATGATTTAAGTGCATGTAAAACTATAAACGCGTTTTTCTCGAAACCGGTTTTTTCAAACTGGGAGAACAGATTACTCGTAAACTATTGAATTTTTACTCTAGCTTCACAAATAGATTCTCTAAAGAAGTACGTAGCCGTTTTTTAATGTAAATTTTTTTTATAAACAATTTACATCGCTTTTTTTCGAGAAAAATCGCCTTTTTTCAGCAGTGCGTCATTTCTACAAAAATATAAATAAAAAAAACCTACGTACTTCCAAAGTTAACGTTATATAGATTACGAATTTCTTTGGTTTTTTGTTCCAGGTCTCATACTTTCCGAGCAAAGTGTTCTCCCGTTTGGAGGTTTGAGAAAAAGGCTTCTCACGAGATTCGCTGTATAGCCGCCATTTTGTATTTAAATGTAAAAAAAATATATTTTTGTACCTCAATATATGTATAGTAAACCCTCAAAAACGAAATTTGATCCCTTCTTTCCTACTCTTGTAAAAAATCGTACAAATTAGGCATTTTTTCGGGCCGCTAGAGTGGTGTTACCCCTTAAATAATGACGAGGACGTGAACAATTGGTTCCAAGAAGGAGATATTTTTATTCTTGATAGAGGGTATCGAGATACTACCATTGCTGGAGAAATCAGGATTTGTTTGTAGAATGCCTCCACTTCTTGAAGCTGGAGAACGTCAACTATCCACTGAGGATGCCAAGAATCTCGATTAATAACTAAAACCAAATGGATAGTTGAAGCTCGTAATGGACATCTGAAAAACAAGTTCAAATTATTGAACAATATTCAGCAGATACACGTACTCAGGAATCTTGGTGATTGTTATCGAATTTCAAGAGCCATTATAAATAGGTATTAATTATTCCGTAAATAATTTCTACCATTATATAGGTTTCACCCTTTGATTATTATGGGAAATGCCAATGCTGCGATTGCTCGGCGAATGCTAGAAAGAGCGTTACATCGGAATAACGTTCAAAATAGAGTAGAAGATGAAAATCTGGAAGCGAGGAATGCTCACAGGTTTATTATTATGTTAAAACAACCTCATTCTTATAAAGATTCATACTTGTATTTGTACATACTTTCTCACGCACACGAATATACCCGTACATGTTCCCCTCCATTCTCAAACTTGTTTGCTCACACATTCTTCAGCATTCACGCACGTATTCGAACAGACATACGAGGTCTGTCCCAAAAGTATCCGACCTACGTTCATATCTTCGCGCGGAGAGACTCAGGCGACCTCTGGAGGGTACGAACGTCACCAGCAACTCCTAACCTTCTCGTCAGTAGCCTGAGATACCGATGAAACGCCTTAGTTCCCGCGCAGCGTGTATTTGTTTACAACGACTTTTTTGCGTTCGTCGCAATTTGCTTATTGCTAAAAATGGCAGAACGAACCGAACAGCGAATTTGCATAAAATTTTGCTTTAATCTCGGTAAAAGTTGTGCGGAAACTATTGAAATGTTGCAAAAGGCCTTTAAAGATGAGTGTATGGGCAAAACACAAATAAAAGAGTGGTATAGGCGGTTGAAAAGTGGCCGCACATCTGTTGACAGTGATCCTCGTTCATCAAGTCAATGTTGATTGTTTTTTTCGATTATGAGGGCGTTGTGCACCACGAATATGCCCCTACAGGCCAGACAATCAATAAAGAGTACTACGTTGAAGTTTTGAAAAGATTACGTAATGCAATCAGGAGAAAACGA
The DNA here is from genome assembly GCA_949152435.1 of Gastracanthus pulcherrimus. Taxonomy (NCBI): domain Eukaryota; kingdom Metazoa; phylum Arthropoda; class Insecta; order Hymenoptera; family Pteromalidae; genus Gastracanthus; species Gastracanthus pulcherrimus. Next base: position 44,600,998 of record OX424572.1, read on the forward strand.
CCGCAACTTTGGGAAACCGGTGACTGGCTTCTTCATCACGACAATGCTCCAGCGCACGCATCAAACCTTGTGCAGCAGTATTTATTGAAACACAGTGTTGCGCAGCTCCGCCAGCCTCCATATAGTCCTCATATAGCTCCCTGTGACTTTTGGCTGTTTTCTCGATTGAAAATGCCGCTTAAAGGACATCGATTCGACAATAAACAGACTGTTGAAACTAATGCGACGAATGCACGAAAGGCGATTCCGACGTCTGACTTTCAAGAGTGCTTTAATAAGTGGAAACATCGATATGAGAGTCTTGTTCAATCAAATGGGGACTACTTTGAAGGATGCCACCCCGTATTTATTCTTCGTCGGAGGACGAAGAATAAATCAAGCGCCGAGAAATCGAGGTAGGTCGGATACTTTTGGGACAGACCTCGTACATACTCCCGCGTTCGTTCTTTTATTAAAGGCATTCTCTCATTCGCGCTGACTTGCACACACATACATAGCCCCGCAATCTCGTATTACAAACATATACAATCGTACCGTCGGCTTCGAATTTCCATGCACACCCTCATTCGTTCGTACAACTTTTCACATACATGTTCTCGCTCGTTCGCTCATATGCATACTCACCTACATTTACACACGCATTAACACACTTGTAAACATTACAGAGCCGCAAATTCACCTTTGCATTCGCACAAGCTCTCAGATACTTTCGCATTCACTCATACATACGCAGCCGTATACTCATCCCCGCTATCTCATATACATCCTTGCCTTCAGATACTCGCAAGCACAGTCGTACGTATTCATTCGCTCACACTAATATGTCACTGCATTCCAGTCGTTGAAAAGTGTTCTCGAGCACCGAAAAAGTTCTCGCAGAGCTTTCTCATTCATTGAGTAACACTATCAAAGGACTTCGCGATCGTCAAGAAAATCTATCGAAGTGCTTCTCAATCGTCGGGAAAATATTTTAGAGTATTTCTTTTTTCTTACGGAAAGCGCCTGTAGAGAGTGCTTGTGCGAATGCAAGAGCATATGCGAGATGTTGCGGGGATGAGAGAATGTATATGAGGGCTTGTGCGAACGTGATAGTATGAATAATAATATATAATCTAACTTTTTTCGTTTTTATTATTATTTGAAACACCTAAAAAATTAAAAAGAAACGTAGAATAATTACAAGTCTAAACGCTTTGGTGTCCGTATTTTTCTACTGGAACGACGGTCAATTTCATTATTTAAATAATTTATAGCCCTGGCATATTTTCAGCTTTGTAGAGCTTCTTCTAGAAGTTGATTTTCTAGTCCGCCTTCTTCTTCCAGAGCTTGCGATGACGGTTCCTTGCCAGCATTTCCAAACTGCAAATATGCAGCGTCATCAGCTTCTTGTTGTCCGGTTCCTTCATCTTCTCCTTGGCTTTGGATGTTTGCAGAAGAATGACCATCTTTACGTGTCACTTGATCGTCGCCTTTCTGGCTACCTTGGTTTTGAGCTTCGAAAGCTTCACAATCATCGGCACCTTTATTTTGGGCAAGATTTGCGACGTGAACTTCTTTTTAGCATGGCTTTTGTGTCTTAATATCTTTTTTTACAAGTTTCTATTTTTTCATGTTGTCAAACGCAAGCTGCTGCTGACTGAAAATAGGAATAGTTCTAATAATAAGAATAGTTTAAGTAGATTAGGTTTAAGGCAGAGTATTAAAAATAGTGTCCATCTTAAATATTTTACAGATAAGAAAGATTGAAAAAAAGGAATACTTACATAAATTTTTTACTCGAGTCAAAATTTCGTTTTTATTCAAAGTAGGATCAGCCGGCCTTTACTTTAAATCAAAATAGTCGCTGGCATAATTTTTTGATTGTAGAATATGTTGCAGTGCGAGACTATCCTCTTTCAGCACATTTTCTTCGTTCCTCAATTGAAAAATACATCTACATAATTTTTCTGCGGTCACTAGTGAGCATTTAAAATATGGAATTCAGGATTCACATGCGTGAATGCCGAAAAATGTACGAGTGCAAGAGCAGGTGAGATTGCTAAGATGCGTGTGTGTGTGCGAGTTTGCGTGATGTATGTTTGTGTGAATGCGTGCGTGACTGCCGGAAAATGTATGAGTATGAGTAAGATTTACTTACTAAATTATGTACAACGCTACAGCTCTGTGACCGGCTATTACTTCCAGTGATGCTGTACGAAAAAATACAACTCCGCCAAAATCTTGTATAAAGGTGGAAATACAAGAGGTAGCGGAAACGGAATAAGTAGACCGAAGTCCAAGTCCGTTTCTGACTATATTTTCCTGAATGGGCCTTGAGGATATATACTCGTCTGTCACTTCTAAATTTTCTTTTAAAAAGAAATCAGTTTCAAGAAACGATCCCGATTCTTCATAAAGTAAGCAATATCTAACTTCGCGTCAACGGGCATTATGATCGCCTGTGCTTACAATGTTCGAAATTTTTTCTAAATATTTAGAACAAGTTTCGTAATTACTCTTAGAATGTCGCTTTATGAATGGTGAAGAGACTTTTGAATTGTTAATTGTATTGAGCGTTGCCATGCCAACTACATTCTATTTTATGCGATAGCTTTTGAACTATTAACTTAAGAAGATCGGCGATACCATTTAAAACTTTTGGATAATATTCTCGTTATATTATAGAAATATTCTGTATGGCATCATCGATCTCTTGAAGTGAATAGTTCAAAACACTATGGTATAAAAAAAATACAAATATACATAGATTCGATTAAAAAATCTCTTCATCATTCATATAGCGATTTCAAAGTGTGATCACGGGGCTTCTTTAAGAAAATTAGAAAAAATTCAATATTTCATAAGCAAATGTAATCAAAATGCCGATAGATGCGAATTTAGATAGCGCTTAATTTAAGAATCGGATATGAGAAATATTCAAAGAGTGTGTCTATCGTCGATAGATACTTCAAACAGTTTCTCGATAGAAAAGAAATAATCTAAAGTGCAACTATCGTCGGGAAATACTCTGCAGAGGTATTTAGTTTTTTCCCGCTCATATTCGGTGTCGCACTGCGATTGGCTCATGCGCTATACGCATACTTTGCCTGGGCGGTGGCGCGCCATGAGCTGCCATTGGCTGTCGCGCTTTACATGCGTTCCAGCTGTTGAAACAATATACTTTGACGTATTTAATTGGCGTATGTAATCTTTATAGTGAAAAGAATGAAGATTATATTTAGTTGATTCATCTCATGGCCTACTGCAATGGTTTTCGTGTCTTTTTTTCATTTGGACTTAAGTATTTCATTTTTTCCCGCTCATATTCCGTGGCGCACCGTGAGCTGCGATTGGCTCATGCGCTGTACACATACTTTGCCTTGGTGGTGGCATACCACGAGCTGCAATTGGCTATTTCAGAAACAGCGGAATGTATGTTTATATTTAAAGCACACATCTACTCGACTTTGAGTTTTTTCACTGCTCTTCAACCATGTAAGTTTATTTATATCACTGTAACCTCAAAATCATAACTTTAATGTAATTATTCGGCTCTCGTAGTATAAAATATGTTTCGAAATTGGTGCGTAAGAAGATGATCTTTAACTCATGTGACTTTTCTCACTCGCTTTGCTCGTGCGAAAAACGTCACATGAGGTAAATAATCACCTTTCGCACCCGTATTTAAATATACTATTAATTATAATAATTTCTTTATTTTCTATAATATTACTTCCATTATTTTCATTTTATATTTATAATAATTAATTCATAATCCTATAAAATAATTCCAATTGTTATTTCATGATTATAAAAATCAATTGATGATTTTTCTAAGAGGTTGTAGTTAAGTTTGATATTATAATAACAAACTCATATTTGAAATTTTTTTAGACATAATTTCTTTCAATTTGTGAACTATTAGAAGCTTACATTACTCTGTGGAATAACTTCAATATAATATTACTGTATTATGTACTATTTTCTTATAATTTTAAATCTCTTGCCTGAAAAAACCATGGGCATTAGAAATGATCACGGTGTGGTGTGAATTTCTCCACACATACAAACAGTTAATGTTTACGTTCACGTGTGGTAATGAGAGATACTCAACGTGGTGCGAAATACACCCTACAAAGAAATAGTAAATATTTATGAATATTATCATCTTAAAGTATTATTACTTATATCATGTGAATGTTTGTAATTATAGAATGTTGCATAAAACTAAAAAAATTAATTTTTAAGTGTATTGGTAGAATAACGTAAAATTATTGGGTTGTATTTTTTAGTTCTCTTAAAACTCATATAAATTAAAAAGTTATTAATAAAAAGTTTCTGATGAAATAAAAAGATTTTTAAAACTTATTGTTAATAATAATACATGTTAATAATAAAAAAAGTGCTAGTTTAATATAAAATATTTTTCTAAGTTTTGTAATAAAAATAGCAGGAAAAATATGATTGACACGTCTTTTTCTTTTCCTTAGAAAAAGTCCGTCTTTTCAACATTATTATTAAGGTTCCTCTATACAAACGATATAGTTAATCTGAAAAAATTACCTGCTATAGATTTTGATACGTAGATTGCTTTGAGTCTAGTACAGATTACTACTTTCTGAATTCAACGGGAACAATCATTGAAATTTGCAGCAGGTTGATCGAGCTGTCAGAACAAAACAAAAGAAAGAAGCAAAGAAGCTGCATTTTTACCTGTTTACTATATACATTAGTTTTGTTTTATTATAACAGCTCGATGAACCTGCACATTTCAATGATTTTTCCCGTGGAATTTACAAAAAGACGTGATTGTACTCGTATTCGCGCAATCTACGTATCGAAATTTATAGCAGATAATTTTTTCAGATTGAAATTTTATCGCGTTGTTTATACTAATTTCAATTCTCTTTGTATTTAAATGGATCTTGTTTATTTAGGTTTTTATAGGCATCATGAAATCTTCTAAGTCCATACGCATTGCTTTTGAATTTATTTAATATTTTGTTCATGTTCTATTATATATCTATATATATAGAATGCGTATTCACTGAAAATCCCATACGCATTGCTTTATTTTTAGTTCTCTTTTATATTTACGTGATCTTCTAAGTCCACATGCATTGCTTTGGATTTCTTTAACCATTTCTTTAATTTTTGGATTAATTACAAATTCGCGTTCGTTGAAGGTCCCATACGCATTGCTTTGATTTCTCTTTGAATTTTATTCTTGATATTGACTTTTAGAAAGTCCATAGCGTTACATGCCGCTGGGTTCTCAATGAGAACCAGCGGGCTAAATCAATCAGAATCACATACTTTAAAAAGAGTTTTAAAGAAGAAAAGACTTGTTGAATTTTATAAAGTCCCCAACGTGACATGCCTGCGGGTTCTCAATGAGAACCAGCGGACTATATTAATTTTGTCGCATGTGTTAGTAATAAGAAGGAGTAATATTATATTTGTTAGTAAATATTAAAAGTCTTCGACGTGACATGTCCGCTGATTCTCTGTAGGAGAACCAACGTACTAAGTCGATTTGTATTGCATGATTGCATCCCTGCTCCCTTCCATCCTTCCCACCTTCTTTGTTATGTTTCTTTGTATGGGTGATTGAATTTTAGGATTAGATTGATTTATGGTTGCCATCCTTCCATCCTTTCCTTCCTTCCCTCCTTCCATCTTTGGTTATTTGGGCGTCAGTATAATAGATCACTCTACTATAAGACTTAATCAGCATCATGCGTTACTAAGTCAACATCTGTTTGTTCAGTGGTTAAACTGCGCACTTAGGCAATCAGTTACTGCCACTACGCAAAATGAATCGTTCCATTTGAAAGCAGTCACCATCATGTGTTACTGAATCAACATCTTAATTTTAAATGGTTAAATCGCGGAAATAGACAATCAATTCCTGCCACTTTGCAAGACTTTGAAGAATTTTTCTGAGAGTCAGGTGGACTGTGTTGAAAATTAACGAGCTGAGGCACCGGTTAGCCTAAAGAGCTGCATGGATCCCCGATACCATATAACTGTACAACTCATCAATTCTCCTAACATATATCCAACGTCGATCACTAAGACCGCTACTTAACCGGTCCATCTCGCCAAGACTTCGTTGCTTGGGGGGTACATCGAGTCCAGAGCTCAATAGGGATAATTCGGCAGATTTAGCTGTTCACAGATCAGGGGTATCGTGCGATCCCTCATCTGCTACTCACGCTAGACATGCACAAGACACAGCGTCCATCACCATTTCGAAGCAATAGCAATAGGACATTCGACACTCAAGATTTTTTGCGTTCAAAGTTTGCGTTCGACTAAAGTTCCTGAAGTTCCTGAAGTCCCTGAAGTTCTCGACATTTTAGAAGTTCTCGATGTTCCCGATATCGGATGATTGGACGATTGGATATATGGTTGGTTTGGATTGTCTTCCCTCCTTCCTATATTCATTCCCTCCTTCCCTCCTTTTTGGTTGGTATGTGACTGGATGTGCTTCAACAGGGATCTCTTATCCGTTCAGCATATCCATCGCATTCTGAGAATGAAGAATAGATCACTCTATTCTGTGATGGACTTATGTCCAACACGACTTCTGATGGAATATTTGGACTCCTGTGTGGAGTATAGTGCGTTCAATAGCCTTAACTTGTTTAGCCGCGCTCTCGTCCTTAACGGAGAGATACCGTTGATATTTGTCATCAACGTAAAGGTATAAGTACGGTACTTCCTATTACTGTATGGCCTTCGGATTGGTCAGTCTCTTTCGAGACCGTCCCCAAATGGTAGACAGGGACAGTTATTGTAAGGGGACGAGTGCGAAGTCCGTTAAGGTTCCTACCACCACTAAGCCCATGTTATGTGACCATCTTGTGGCATACGCATCCTGACTAGCAGGCGTCATCGGGTCTAACTGCCACCCAGCAATAACCGGTTAAGTTAACAGGATGTGGAGAAATCCTATGCCTGTCGGAGTACGTTCATAGCTCCAGACCTGACCAAGCTACAGACTTGGTTCGGTCTGGGCTCTATTTATGGCTGTAGTTACACTCTCAGTTGTACCCACGAGGAACCACTGGGTGGCGCATTCGCAAGGTTCTGCCAGAACCTTCATGTTTGAAGACCTGTATGGAGAGAAATTGTTTGTTGCCGAACCGTCTGAGGATTCGGTGTCTTGTGTCAACTCCGTCAGACGATTTGGATTCTGTGAGTGTCGTTTTTATCTGCTTTGGTTTTAATTGCCTGTGTGCAGAAATCCGTGAATCGTTTGAAGCCTCCGAGCATGATGAAATTTGGTTTGTCTCTTCAATTCTGGATTTGGTTTCTATAGCTTCTCTTGCATCTCTTATATTCAATTAGTTTAACCTTCCTCAGATAACTGTTCTTCTCCCGCTTGAAGTCGGGGAAGAGTCAAAATATTTATTTTTTTACTATGTAAGGTCTTTGGACCACCATGAATTTGAGCTTCTGAAGAGTCTCTTCCTTGGCATCGATCTTATGTAAGCTTCGGTTATCACTCCCGTAAGTTCATCTGCCATATTTTCAAGCTCAGCTCAAGGAGCTCCAGTCTCAATCTTGATAGATCAGACAAGTTATCGCTGAACTGCTTCCAGTCGGCTCTGTATGTGTTAAACCTTCTGGTCCCAGTCAAGCGGTCATAGTTAACCTCAGGAGGCCTTGTCCTAATGTCCAATGCGTTGTGATCGATGACCAACCATGCCTGACATTTCATTCGTAGATGTATTTGCTCATGTTCGACGTAGAGGAAGTCACATCAATGTATGACTCCCCTCACACCGTCGAATATGTTGACAACTGGTTTTTGTCATTTTTGACTTCAAGTCCAAAACTTTGAAAGAGAGCCTCGAGTTTTGCACCTTATAACGCGTGGGCCGGACTGCCGTGGGCATGCGGCCCGGAACCACGGTATTGAATAACTATTAGGTAAATTATTACGAATATTATGATTAATTGCCAATCGGCATACGCCGTCAAGCAATCAAACATAGACCTTCAAAGCGTCATAATTTTATTTATATTTGAGTGCCAGGCACTGTATTCCGATTTAGTTAAAATTTTACAAACGGTGACGAGCAGTGCCCCTCGTCCTATTCTTTGAATTTGTTATTTGCACGGCTAGCTAAGAATTGTTTCTATACGCGGAGAGTCGTGGGATCTCGACGGTTACGACTTCCTTACCTTTCTTTCTCCTTTACACGCGAAAACATAGGCGAAGCTTGTTCAAACAGACACACACATAGGAGTGAGGCAACACAAAAAAATAAAATAGTATGATCTCTATATTTAGATTTAAAATGAATGCAGTGCCTTTTATTTCACGGCGAACTTATGCGAGTGGGAGAACACGCTGTAGGTTTTATACAAGAACGTTTTATCGGGTCTCCCACGAGGCACCTCGTTGAAAGTAACAAAATTTTTCCCGTAAGTTAACAAAATTCCAATTTTTAACCAAGGTACAATCTTACAAAAGTTCGCCAACGAAATTATCGCTATATCCACCTTACTTCTGAATCTTACTTTTTATTTCTAAACCGTACTAAATTTAACGTGTCTAATGTTTCTACTTTAACTTTTCCCTAAAATTAGTCTTAATTATATTTATTTAATTTTGTAAAAAATGGTATCAATAAAATTGTATAAAAAAAAAGAATAGTATACGCCCGGGGCAGTAAAGGCAACCCGGCGTCTAATTATTGTCCCATATTAGGCACAAAAACGTGGTGACTTAGCTTAGTGTCCTTCTACTAAGTTATACAAAACAACTAAATCAAAGTTACAAAAAATATAATTCGTATAAAAAATAAAAAAAATTATACGACTGAACACAAGAAAAAAAATCTAAGTCCAGAAGAGACTCGCGGCGCGGATGTTGGATAAAGTCCCGTAGCCAGGAAGGTGTTGGTCGCCCGGGAGGCCGGAGAAGAGTCTGCCGAGTCTGCGTTCGCTGCCGGCTCGAAGACCGCGACCTTGGACCCACCTTCCACGTCGCTGCCTCTGATTGGTGACTTCTCGTCGTCGCCAGGCTCTCTGATTTGAGAACAACCCTCACGTCATGTTGGAATCTCTGGTTCTCGCCTCTGGTCTTCTTCTCCCCGAAATCGCCTGATGCTGTAATAATCGTATTGCGTAAGGCACTGGAAATTTCCATGCTCGCTGGGGGAGAAGTTAGGAGACATTTTATATAGAAATATCTATATTACATTGCCTGCCAATAGTCCGTGGGCTGTTACGTAATTGCCGTACGCCCTTGGAAAGAAAAATAAGCTTCTACACTATGGAATATTTTGCCTTAACAGGCAGATGCTTAGAACTGAGAGAGACAGAGTAAGGAGAGAGTAGCTGTGTTCTTCGAAGATTTACTTAACTTGTAGCTAATGCTGGCGGCCAACGGTGAAGCTCGTTGCGATGATATTATACGGCGAGCTGCGAGGTCTTATGGACGTTTCAGGCGTGCCTGGGCTCGTTGCCTTTGAGAGGCATCGGAACACAGCTCTTGATGGGCTGTTGATGATGACTGGCACCAGATTTCCGCCGTAAAAAAAAGATGCTTTTTGTTTCCTAAAAAATTAATTCGAATCTACGCAGTATTTTTCTTTAAGCTACTATGATTCAGAACGCAAGGTGGAGAGACTCCTCTCGCGGTCATGGCAGGATTTCGTCTTGAAATCGGCCTTTGATGTATTAGTCGCGCGTGAGTAACGCGGAGAAAATTAAAAATCTTCTCACCGCGTTACAACCTCCATCATCTGTGCCTCTGGGGCTCCAGAGAGATGATTCAGCGTTTGCATCGAGTGCGAGCATCACTCGTCTCTCCGTCACCGATCTCAACACAAGTTCGAGGTATCCAAGATGCTTGCCTCGGTTGTCACTGAATTGAAAATAGTGAGAAACAACTTAGAAGGAGCCGGGTACGACTATCTCAACAACCACACCATGTTCGATAGATAGTGCCATTATCTAAAGTGCTACAATGCTCGGGCTCGCGATTACCACCGCTACCCATGGTTTTCCCTTGGGGCTGCTGATATAATTTTTAGCTTACCTCCTAGACCCTCGATCCAGTGCCTGTTATCACGGCTTCTAGAATATGGCTCTTGTGCCAAAATTATGTCTATCTTTCTTTTATCCACTAGCTCAAGGATCTCGGCTGAAACTATTTTCGCTCTACTCATATTGAGTTGGAGAATCCTGATGCTAGGGATTTAATTTCGAGATTTAGATGATATTGAGTCTGTGTGTCCAGTATGAAATTCAGCCGAACTTGTATTCTAATGATAATGCTGTGCTGGCTGATCGCATCTGGTTAAGTTAATTTCGAGCCTTCCACCTTTGCTCCCGTGGCGCAGCAGTCCGGAGACCAAATGGCTGTTTGAGGGCGAAGGTATTATTCGCGGTTACGCTCTAGCTATGCCAATTTTTAGTCGATTGACGCCTAGCTGACACTCATCTATAGATGAACACTCGAGTGTCCTTTTGTCGCACCTGACTAGGTGGACGGAGGCGACTCGAATAACGCCCTCCATTTTTCTCTTTGGGCGCTTTTGTTGAGGTTGGCCTTCTGCTTCCTCCGCCTGTCTCTTACGAGGGACGTTGGAAGGGCCCGTCTTGGCGTCTGTGCAGTCCAAAGAGATCTTACTAACTATATCGCATGTTGACTCTATAGAGTTCATCGCTCGCTTTTTATTCGCTATCTAAGTTTAGTTTATTTATTTTTATCGATACGAACAATTAAGCGGTGGGGAGAGGAAAGAGAGAGAGAGAGGGGGGGTGCGTAGGGAGCCTGTGTTACTAGTCTTCCAAGATCGCTATGGTTGGCAGATGCTTGGAAGACTTGCACGATTTAACCCACGTTCCCTATGGTTGGCGTACCCGTAGTGTTATTCGAACTTTTATACTATTTACATATTTATAAACTTGAATATTACTTTTCTATTTCTGGTAGTTTTTTCGATTTTTCGGAATTTTTTAAATCCTGATTGTTTTTGAAATTTTTAACAATCATTAAATCTTCAGAATATTTACTTTAGAGTTCTTATCTTCAACATCTTTACATTCACTGATCATACATTCTAACTCCTCACCTTTTTCCAATTTTTTCATCATGTGATTCTCTATTTGTTTTGAAGTACGACAGTCATATTCTCTTTGTATGTCACAATCGCTCTTGGTATTAGCTGCCGCATTCTTCCTTGAAAAATAAAAAGGCTTTATGATTTTATTACAACTTTCCACGCAGGCATTGGAGTTTCGCCTTAGTCCAAATCGTTGTATCATTATACCTGACCAAAGTGGTTAATAAGGTGAAAGCTCATTTAACAGATAAATAATAAATTCTGGAACATAATACTTATTCTTTCGATCCGTAAAATTTTCATTTTCCATAACTTCATTATACTGTGTAAAAAACGCTTGTTAAAACTTTGACTGTTCTCTTTTACTGTTACCAAACGAAAACTCATTATCCACTACCTCTTTGTCAGTATCTTCATCTTCCTCATGATTTTCTTCATTCGGATTGTCTATCACCATATTCGTTTCCTCAAGATCTAACGAGTCAATATCATTTAACTTATCAAGATAGATTTTATGGTCTACTGTTTCATTAATACATCCAAAAAGTTTCACAACGATTAAAAATAAGCTTATTGCATGATTGAATTCTGTTGCGTGAACCAATAATGACACAGCGTGTCTCATAAATTCTTGAATGTTTTCATCGTTTGTAAATGTTCTTATTCATTTTATTGCCGCCTTTATTAAGTGCCTGGAACAAATACGTATAACTGTAAGGGGTTGAGCGTTACGTTCTGGATGTAAAATTTCAGAATATACTTCATTAAGATACATTCCTAAATCCATGTTGCTAAATGTTTTGCAAGCAGATTGGATAACAGCCTTACCAAAATCGGGTTCTATAAGGTCTACAAGTGGCAACCTATAAGTATACTTTTTTAATGCTTCGACCAAATTATCCAAACATGAATGAATATTTCTCACACTCTGACCACGCGATATAAATTCTAATACAGCCACCATAGGACGCCATTCACTTCTAGGTAATACTAAGTAGTAGTAAAACACTCTAGTTTCACAGTCGGGAGGTTGTTCAAACAATGAACCAGTAGCATCAAAATGTAAAATAACAAAATCATCTTTTGAAGACGTTATTATTTCCAAAATTTGATTTTCTGAAAAAGCGTAACTGTGAAAGCTGGATAAATGGTATCCTTGAACAAATCCCGAAACGTGAGTACCTACTAAATTTTCGTCAATTTCATATTTTTCCTTTAATTTACATAAAAATAAGTGAAAATTAGGATCTAAATCATATTTCTTTCGTGATTCATTTGATATTTTTTGCAGAATTACATCAGAAGGTGCGTACTTTCCGTTTCCGCTGTCTAAAACACGTCTGTCGTTTTTGACAATTTTACCCCCTTACCAAACCTATTTAAAGAATTAAAATACTTATTACATTCAATTGAATAAATCAGGGGATTTTTTAAGTAACATATACTCAATTTTAGGTCTCAAAAACTTTAAACTCTTTATGTATACTAAAAGTATGAAAAAATTGCATATTTCAACACTAACAATTGATAAATAAAATATTTAACATTGGTTACCTTTAATCAAAATCCCAAATTCTTTTTGTAATATTTGGTACAATATTTCCTGAAAATTTAAGAAAGAGTTCATCCAAATGCAATGCACGAGAAACTTTTTAAAGAAAGAAAATTGAGTTTCGAGAAAAAAGTGTTTGAATTATTATTGCATGCTATCCCATCTTAATTATTTTACTTAGCCGGCGATATAACCTTGTTGAATCATCGAATGTTGATATTCAGCAGGTCCCAAAATGTTCCTCAAAAGGTAACTATTGCAGAAATGTGATAAAATCCGCAATGAACTTTTGCAGGTCCATTATTTTGATTTTTATTGATAATTTTATTTTCATTTATTAAAGGTAGTATTAAATATAGAAAATAAGTATTTTACGTGACTGTCTTATGGCAGGCACACAATTCTAAGCAACATATTAAGATTTATTGTGCAAACACTAATTCTAAGTAGATTCATAAATTTCTCATGCCTAAAGAGCATTTTGAATTTGGTCCATTTTGTCTTTATTTAAGGGAAAAAGGTACACCATTTTTGAGAAATTTTTTATTTTTTAAAACTTTTTTACACAGTTCTACATGATGGTAAGTACTTAAAACATGTATACTTAGGACTCATTCAAATTCCTATTCACGTCATAGCTTATTTTCAAATGGAACAAAAGAGGAAAAGGACATAAGAAAGAAAGTGAGAGATGGGGAACTATCCAGCCAGAAGGGGACTATGCCTAGGTTGAACATTAATTTTACATTATACGTTGCCAGCTCAAATGATAATAATTAAAAATACATATTTTTAAAATTTTGTAAACCTTTTTAAAACAATTTATTTTAAGTAAAACGTAAATTCTTACATTCGTTATTACTAATTTTTACTCAAAACTACAAAATTGAAACTTCAAAATACTTCCTGCGCATTAATTTTTAATGAATAGGTCTGAAAAATGTTTACACATCTATTTTGATACATTTTGAACAAAACTACAGAGAGATATTTTACTAAGCCAAATATATAAGAGTTAATCTATGACATTTCTAACTAAAATATGAGCTAATTTATTGCAATAATTGTTTAATAAATCTTAAACACCAGTAATAATAAATAGAAATTGAATAAAAAAAATTTACTATCTCTGTACATTTTTCAATACTGTTATAATATATCATAGGCTTTTTTGCATTTAACAAAAAATTGTTGCGCAGGAAGATTTTATAAAATTCATGTTTTATCAATGATTTAATAGCTATAAATGACGGTCAAGGCGGTTAATTATATTGCGTAGGGCTTAAAAGATCCTTCTTTTATGTATGTAATCATAAAATCATAAAATAAATTTCCTAGATTTAAGGAGATTAGCTTTAAACGTATACTGTTTCCTTAAGCAAAATCTATATCAAACATAAGAATAGAATAGATTCAATAATTTGTAATAGAGATCCTCCTTAAAATATACTTTTTCGAAGTAACGAATGCTTCTGCAGTCAAGCTCCAAGACTGCAGTATAGCGAGAGTGCCAAAGTTTCTGCGCGAGATTGGCAATGAAAAACCTGCATGCGCAATGAGTGCAGCTGTCGTCATTCGGGACTACCAACCCTGCTAAACTTATAAATATAATAATTTTGAAAACTACTGTGCAGCTCCAGCACTTTCTTAGCTTATTTTATCAGAAACATATTTACATGTTAAATCCTATAAGAGTCTAACTTTGGTAAAATAATCCAATTTCTTTTATTTTTTCTCGCAACTGAATTTATAATACCATTCTAAATCTTGCTTTATCTTAAAATATACGTCTAAAACTATCATTGAAATTTTTTTCAACAAAATTGCTTCTGTCATTCGGCTTAAAATTTCATCGGTATCTTGGCAGAAATTTGGACCAGTCTAAATCATCAAATTTGATGATGCAAAAAATGCTATCATATTCTGCATCAAATTCTCTTACCAAAGCAGATGCACTAAAGTACTTTATCTTTTATAGTTCTCGAGATAAAAAGACATACATTTTGAGAAAAATGAAAATAATGCAAATAATCATGTCTTTCAGCTTGGCATAAATCCTGAACCAATAGAGGTAAGAGTTTGATATTTTTTTTACATATTTTGGGTATGAAATACATCTTGTTCTTAAAGTTTCAGAGTATTAAAATTTTTCACGTGCTCACTTGACGTGGAATCACGTCATTTTTTTATTTTTAATTTACAAATATTTTCTTAAATCACCCATGTACATACATGATTATATCAAATGTGTAATTAGTTTTAACATTTTATAATTATCCAGGCATTTATACTTTGCATTTCGTATTGCAGTGTGAAGTATTGTAATTTCCGCTTTACCATCATTTTGTGTTTATTTACAAATTTCTGTGAATTTTTAATACAAAGTCCTTTGCTCATGTCAGAATTAATTGTATTGTAAACAAAATAACCTTTGAAATGGTTCAATCCAATGCTTAGAACTCTCAAAATCATGAGGACGATTAAAAAAGAGCAATTTCTCTTCGATAGCTATTTAGGTGACCTGACAACCAAAAAATAAATTTTCTTTTATCAATATGTATTAAAAAATGTGTCTGATTTAATATATAACTGCTTTACTGATCGCATATCATGAACTCGAATTTTTTATTTTGCGAAAACAAGGGGCAGAAAAGTTAGAGTCGCAGATTAGTACACTGTAAAAAGGATTACTTGTTTAACAAAATTTTCTTAAAATAAGATGTAACAAATTTCAGTACTCTTTCTTTCTTATTTCAAGTCATGCTGAAAAGTTTCTTATTTTAAGAAACTTATTTTCTTGAATTAGGAATTTGGTTGCATTTTTTACATTCGGAAAACGTGAGGTAAGGTTTGCACCTTTATTGGTTTCTTTCATAAAAAATATAGTATTGTCTTGTCTTGTTTTATGAAATTTGTAGCGGCCACGAGATCCCGCAAAGTAAGTCAATTTTATTTTTTATTATGAGTAACTGTGTTTCTTACTTTCTAATTTTAGAAAAGTTTCTTATTTTGAATATTTTTTTTTTCTTTGTATAAGTAATGCGTTCTTATTTTAAGTACAGATTTCTTAAAATAAGTAAAATTTTCGATTCAAAATAAATTAATATACATGCTGAATGATTTACTTTTTATTATAATGCATTAGCAATGTAAGCTTTAATTTAACAGTGGTACGACTCCCTTTAATCGTAAAATTACTCTTCAATCTATAGGGAGGGTTCAAGCCGGGTTATTATAGCACGGATATATACATATTCCCCCCAACACTCATGCATCACACAATCCAGGTCACTGATCATTAAACATTTTTCTCGAAACGTTTAATTAACCATCTATTCCACCTCTACTCTCTCTCTCTCTCTCTATCTCTCTCTGGCTCACTCTTTCTCTCATACACACATATACACACTCATATACACAATAACAAACCAGCACATATTCCTCTATAATACTCACACCATTTAAAACCCACCACTACTCCCCAACGTAAACGCAAAAACTGACGTTATATTGTCCACACACAAAGGGACACACCATAACGTGGCAGAGTCTGTAGGAGAAGCGTCACAAAAAGAGCACAACACACGCGTACCAGCAGAGGCGAGAAGAAACGAGCGCGAGAAGGCAGAGAAAGGTAAGAGAGAGATAGAGAGAGTGAGAGTGAGAGAGCTTGCGAGTGACGTCAGAGCAGCGATGATCCGCGGCCCAGTGAGCCGCGAGACGTAACGCGCCTGGCCAGGCGATAAACGCATTTATTAAGCGCGCTGTTATACACACGCCGGACGCTCTCTCCCTGTATATACCTATACACACGCCTTTGTCGATGAGATGGTCTCTCTTTGCGCGAGGCTGCTGCCGCCTGTGTAGTCTTTTTGTGTAAGCGCGCGCCCCTTTAGGAGCCGCTTTGTCGCTTATGTGCCGTGTGCTCTTTCATGCGTTCGTCGATACGGGACAGCCGACAGGTAGGAGGCCTCTGCGCGAAGGGTTGAGAGGATCGATGGGGGCGATCGATTGTTAGAGAGCGCTGAGCGGATGAGGCGGGAATGATAAGGTGTCGGTGATGGAGGTAGTTTCCTATGCATAAGGATGTACGAGATTTTTGTAATGGAACGTGGACTTTTTACATATAGGTGGTTTTTATAATGATATTCTACGGCATTTGGCTGTACTGAAATTTACTTGCTATATATAGAGTCAAAAGAAGACGTACTAGAAATTAACGAACTAAAAACTGATTACATTGTCACTGACAGAGAATGGCGTCCGAGAATGACAATTGTAGCGACCTGGCGGTGTCTGATAAAACCTTCAAAATAATAGAGGAGTTCAAATACCTCGACTCGTTAATTAAAAAATTAAAAAATGAGACTCATAAGGAAATCAAGAAAAGACTACATTTACATACAATACTAGAAATGTATAGAAAAATCATAATTCCAGTAGTCCTATACGGAAAACGTGGGCACTAACTAAACGGAACACTCACAGAAATATATTTTTCTCTCAAATTGAATCCATTTAACCCAAGAAGAATTTTGTTTTAATATAGCCCCATTCGGATTTCTTCTACAGTCAAGAATAAAATCATCTACGTTATAATCTTATTGAAGTAAGCAGATATCTATTTAATCGAACAAGGAAATCCTTTTAACTCTAGAATATTTAAATTAATAAATTCTAAGAAGAATCCCTTTATGTTGAAAATATTATATTTTTCCTCCAATATGAATTCCATTTGAAATAAATCCAGATTCTGATATAAAAAAGGATTATAAAAGGATCAATTCAAAAATACATTATCTCCTTATATTTTTTTCATAAAAATAATATATATAATATATATATAACGGTGTATACAAAACAGCATAAACATATATCGCGAAATAAAATTCTACGTATTATTATGAATTTTATTACTTATTACTCATAAAATGTAAGTAGTAACGGTACACAGTAATTTAACAATAGCAAATTAGAAACGATTCGCCGGTGTTATTACAGTTCTTTTCATGGGTGCACAAGCTAACAAATTATTTTTTGAGCGGATTACATATTGTTGCGTTGGTACAACACTATATCCATGAAAATGTTCATCAAACCCTATTGTCTCCCATACTTTACAAATAAAATATAATTCATTGTCATTGTCATACAAAATTTGTCGAATCTCCATAAACTCTGGTATCATATCTTCATTACTTAGTAATAAAAATAGTGATTGTTCAATACGGTGGCCACTGATTTCAATCCATTTTGTAAATACACTTTTATGCCACTGTTGTCAATATATCCAGTAAAATGTTTTTGTAATATTTAAGATAAGATAAAATAAGATAAAACTTTATTCTTAGGCAAGCAAAGAAAATAAATACATATTATTACATAGGTGTGCGTAAAATTGAAATCAGGTAACACACTTAGTGACTTTTCTTTTCTTGGGCCAAAAATAAATGAATCTTTCAAACCATCATTTTTCATGAAATAATAACTAAGTGATATTTTTTGCATAAGCGACTAATTCTCTATGTTTCCCTTCAAACCTCATGCACCAGTTATTTACTACAGTCCTGATTTCAGAAAAATATCACCATAATGTAGTAAATAAAGGTGTTTTGGTTTAAAATTTTCTGACGGAAACAAAGTTTTTCTTAAAGTTAAGTATTCAACCGCATAAAAATCTATGTCGGCTTTTATCCCAATTGACAAGGTTTTAGAAAGTAAAATGTCTATTAATTTTCATACTTGTAAAAACCATTTCCAAACCTTGTTATCTTTATCAATCAAACTTGCAATCATTATTGGCAAGTAGAAAATAAGAGTTAGCATTTCAGAAGCATACAAATTAATGTTTTTATTTTTTAAATGAATTTCTGGAATCTCACGAGGTTTATCCTTGTAATGTAATTTTACTGTTAATTATATTTAACGTCAACATTTTAAGATCAATTAAATTATTAAATAGTACACCTAAGTCATATTTACAAATTCAAAGCAGTAAATCGTGCATTAAATCACAAGCTATATTTTCTGTAACGTGAAAGCTTTCAAGCGAATTGAATATGCATTCGCTTTTGATGTCAGTCAATTCAGGCTTGTTTAAACGTACATCATTTTCGTAATTATCGGGATTTCTTAGTAGTTCAAGCTTAAGATGTGTATCGCGTTCAACTGATTCACGAGGAGCTTTACAAAATCTACAAAGAAAATTGCTTCTAAAACATTCAACGAAACCGAAAATACCATGAACGCCTAAATTGTCACCTATAAAAAGACGTAGTGCGAAATATACGGATGATGAACACCGTTAATATTTATAATGATACCATCTACCTCTAAATCTGCCAATTCGCGAAGTAAATGCTAGAAAACTCTTTTTACTCCATGATATGTTCTATCATGAGTCTAAAATAAATGTGCGATAAAAATGGACGACAGTCGAGCTAAATACACTTGAGGTAGAGTTGGTATTGTGCAATAAAACCACCGATTTTATTAACGCTATTATGAGCTCCTAATGGTTTATCGACATCAAAATCATCATAATAAACCAGTGGTACTACAAATTTATCATCAAATCTTTTTTTATATTTTTCCAACAAGAATAACGTGAAAAATTTTTTAATATTTTTGGATTCTCAGTATCTAGAGATGTCATGTAATTTTTTAATAGCATAAAATTTCCTGGCATTTCTACAAATTTTTGTAACATAATTTTAATGGATATATATTGTCCCGTAACACTGACATTTTCAAAAAAATAATCACCCGTTTTTCTATCACGTATCGTAAATAATTCTTCAGCAAAAATATCAGCTTCTGGGGGTATATAAAAACCGCTATCTTCTAAGTATGTCAAACGTTTGTACTCAGTATTTAAAGCTTCAATAGATGACTTAAAATTAGAAAATATATTTTGTATTGAAGGAATGAATACATTATGTTCATCTTTTAAATGAGAAATCAATTGATTTTGTAATACTGGCAGTACTTCATAATTTATAAACTGATCCATTTCTTTAAATACAATATCAACAATAGATCGCGGTAATAATGCAATACTACATAATTTTGCAATAAATTTAGCTGTACTAAATTTTAACGCGATATCGCAATCATCTAAATCAATATTATTAGTATCATCTAAACACAACTCAGCCGATATTGCAGGAACCGGTTCCACAATTATATCGCTTTCTGCTTCAGACATAGATAAATAAGATAAATCAAGTGGAGCTGTCTCATTAACATCAGAATTTTCATCAACATTATTTCAGGCAGTGACGGAACTCATAATGTAAAACTAAACCTTTCGGCGATTGAAATATCGCTTTGCAAATACCACAATGAACCATTTTTTAGTTTATAATCTTCAAAACTATTTATAATGAATAATTTTTAGAATAAATTTTGGATGTATAACAGAAAAGTAATAAACAAATATTTCAATAAAACTCAATGAATACACATTCTGATAAAAAATGTTAGATTGAAAAGCACTTTTATTAACTTGTTCCGTTTTCTTTATATAAATAATATATACATATATACTTTTTTTAATGTGTCGTCTCTTAGTAACCTTTTCATACCATTAACAATAGTGAAAAATTATACATTTTAACGATGATAACTTATCATATATAGCTAATTTTTTTTATCTTATAAATAAATACAAAAATATAAATTTATTAATATAACAGTAACATTCTTTCGCGAAAACATATTTTTTCAAAACTCAAAGATTATATATAATATAATACTCTACATGATTATTATTCATTTACTGATTTTTAACGTTATATTAAAAACATTTATAATTTTAAAAAAATAACTCATTTCGTTGTGTCGCGTTTCTTAATCGCGTATTTTAACGATGCTTTGATGCTTGTAATTAACGGAATTTTTTCATCCCACTCAGTCTGAATACCATAAATGTTACGTTGGATCAAGATCCATAGTTGCTTGCAATCTTTGGAATACTCTAAATTAAGTATCATATATAATTTGAAAAGGGCGTCTAATGCTTCTAATGCAGATTTAAACCTTCAAAAATAAGTGTCTACGTCGATGTATACTTTCGTGATGGATTCAAACTATTCTCCAATGAAGACGATACATGGTTGTACACGTTATTTTCAAGCTTTATATCGCTTTGCACGTTCCTGAAGTGCTGTATCGACGTCTACACTGGTCTACAAAAGTTTAAATTAAAAAAATGTTCATTTTTATCCAATCTTTTTTGCAAACTAACTATATCATATGGATAAAGTTTTGTGCGATTTAGAATACTAATTTTTCTGTGTTGAAATAAAAAGTAAATTAACCCGTTGCACCGTAACCCTATAAAATGAAAGAAAAAGAAACTTTGGGAAATCATTTAGAAATTGTTTTGTCCCGTAACTAAAAGATTTCTGCAATCGAATGTTTTTTTTCAATTTTTTAAATCGTTGTCACGAGTTTATGCAGTAAAAAATGACTTGGATGTCCATCAACAAAAAAATCAAGAATTCAATGAGATTTTCATTTTTACTGAAGACGTTAAAATTTAAAAATAAGTACAATAACCTAAATTCAAAATGATGAAAACTTTAGTACTTCAAGAAGTATTCTTCTATCATCAATTAGAAATCTATTGGCTTCAAATAAACCATTCGAAACTGAAATTCTTCTTGGACTTTAAGAAAATCCGAATGGCGCTATATTAAGATGAATTTCCATTTGTATGAAGAAGACCACGCTTCAGCCAAGAATAAATACTCTACATGATTATTATTCATTTACTGATTTTTAACGTTATATTAAAAACATTTATTTTTTTGCGTAAGAGCTCGTTACATTACAAAACTTTTTTTGTCAAATTAATAGAATATTTTAGATCGCTTTACCTTTTTGATTAATGAAAATAAGATTATGTTATTCAAACTAAAGAAAACTTACTTTGCACCATACATACAATCCTTCAGTGCATACAGTAACTGGTGGTTTTATCAGTTTAGCGCCAGTCTTTTAAGATTTTCATATTTGGTTTCTTTATCATTTTCTAAGCATGTTTCGTATGTTTCACAGAATTTTTCGTATTACTTTTGATTAATTTTTTTCGTAATGTAAACAAATCGGTAAAAAAATCGTTCCAATTTGTTTCTATGCTGAATTGGCTAGCAGGATATTCTCGTTTAAACTCAAACTATGAAAAAATGTTAATAATTAGTTAATTAAACTTAAAAAAATTATATTGTAAACTAAAATTTAAATACATACTAATTGAGGTCCTATCTTGGATTTAAGTATAGGCCATTCCGTTTCAAAAATATTTTTTAGCGAGTCCTGTTGTAACTTATTTATTGCGTGTCGGTAATTGTACGTAGATTCCCAACGTTCTTTTACGTTATTCCATGGGCCCCGATTTTTTACAAGTCATCTCATATGCCCCTTTATTGTTTCTATTATAAAAGGATTCCATTAAATTTAAATAAATATTAATACTTTCAATAAATAAGTATATATAAGAGGTCATTAATAAATTACGTCACGGTTTGAACGGGGAGGAGAGGGAGTGGGTCTTTGTCAAAATAACGATGTGTACTAAAGATATACAGAAAAATAAGTAAAACTTCGTTACTTACGGGGAGGGGGGTTAAAA
Organism: Gastracanthus pulcherrimus; assembly: GCA_949152435.1. Classification (NCBI taxonomy): domain Eukaryota; kingdom Metazoa; phylum Arthropoda; class Insecta; order Hymenoptera; family Pteromalidae; genus Gastracanthus; species Gastracanthus pulcherrimus. Next base: position 44,623,256 of record OX424572.1, read on the forward strand.
ATTATCAAAAACAGTGTGGCGTAATCTGTGAATGGTCCCTTACATAATTATAAATAAATTATGAACGAATCTTACTATCGATTCCAGGCACTTCTGTTACTTTATTCTTAGAATTTTTTTTTTGCTTTCGATCACTTAGTTAAAGCTCCAACTTTTCTCATACGGTATAAAACATTCCTCCATTTATCGCTTAATAATCCTTTAGGATTTTTTTATTCGAGCCCTTCAACAAAAGGTCGTAAGTAATACAGATTCTAAAAATATAAATATAAATTAATTTTACACAGTAAATTATGAAATCATACATTTTAGTTGAATTTAAGTTTTATAAATAAATTTGTTTACAATGTCTTCTTCTGGAAACTATTTTTTAATATTCTCAGCTACCTTCTCAAAAAAGTTTGGAGCTGAACTACAATAAGAATGTTATTTTTAATATGCTATTTTTAATAGTAAATTAGTAATAAACAAATAAAATTGTGTATACCATTGCAGCGATTCAGGGCATCTATTCACAAGTAAGGACACTAATGTTTTATAGATGCATTTTCCAATATTTCTTCTTTGTTATACTCAGCAAGTATTGCTCTGCCTTCAATAGAATCCGTTAGTATAGTCTGAATTGCCTGGGAAAAAAATATTTTTATGTAATATATGTTTTGCATACATATGCATTAATAACATTTTAGAAGACTATTAATATGTGTATGTATAATAGTACCTTAGTAGAAATTTTGTCATACGTTAACCGATCACCCGTTTGAAATGTTTCATTACTAGTGCCTGATGACTGCAATGTACTACTTGACTTTGGAATCACAGCTACACTTATTTTTTTTACTTTAACTGAATTGACTTTACCATTAATGTTTTTTGAGGTACTCGCTAAATTAGAATTTTTTGATGTTTTGCTTTTTTCTAAACTTGCAGGTACTTGGAAAGCTTCCCTGACATCCGAATCAGTTTCAGTATCTTTCCCTGCATATTTTGAACTAATCCTCAGTAAGTCATCATAAGATGAGCCTTCAGATGTATTGCAGGGCTTATGAATTTGAAGATCGAATATTTTTATATTAATTATTTAAAATATTCTTTATTATTTATTATAATTAAATAGAAATAATACTTTATTTTATACATAATTAAATAGAAATAATACTTTATTTTATACATAATTAATTAATAAATATTTTAAAACACTTTACCCCAGGAGAAATATTATCAGAAAACCGAGCATCACGAAGGCTTATTTACACTGGATGCATCGACCTTTCCCTTTGATTTTTTAGATGGTATAACACTACTTAAATTTGCACTCGCTTTCCGTTTAGCCAAATCAGATTTTCTCTTTTTTCTTTACTATTTCTACAAAAGAGTCACGGTCTGTATCAAATTCCGTATTTGATAGATTCCTTTTCTCTCTTGATCTGTATTCTTTTAGTAATTCATCATCTGAATTATCGTTAGAAGATGGGCCACTAGTGATATTGTCTTTATGACACTGAAATTAAAATATTATATCTAAACACATTGAATTTGTTAGAAATACAGATCATAAGTGTAATTGATCATATACGTCTCATACATTTAATGATATTAAAAATTAAATTAATTTTTGTGAATTAAAAGTCGTTAAAAATCTTATTATTAATTGTTTAAATGATATAATCAGTTTGAATCAGTAAAATGTAACTATAATATTTAGATTAAAGTTTTTTAATTATTTATTCTAAACATATTGTTTTATCGTTAGACTATAAATTACAAAAAAAAAATATTTTTTGTATTTATGTCTAATAGAAAATGTAGATAGATAATATACCTTTGATTGAACACACTCATAAATCCTTTCAAAATTTATTTCCATACAAATCAGTCTGTTTAGATCAATTTACAAGCTATAGGTCATAAAGAAATGAAATAAACATAAGTTATTATTGAAAAAGAAATGTTTATTATAGCGTAAAGATAATAGATATATATCTGTGGGTTCCCGAAAAAACGACTTAAGTCCCCTTTTCATGTTTTGGAGATGTTAAGAAAACTCATAAATAGTAGATACCGGTACATATTTTTACATTTTCTTGATTTTTTGCATTTTTATCTAATAATATACTATACCAAAGTCGTTTGAAACTCAATTTTCAAACAAATGGATTTAAGTCGTCTTTGTGAGAACCCACAGATATGTAGATGTGCAAAAAAATAAAAATAAAATAAAATCCATTATCTCGGTATAGTCGAAATTAACTATCGCAATACAAATATATGACTACACTGCACCGGTACGTGAAATAGGCAAAAAAGAGAAGAAGAGAGGGATGCGATGAGAAAGATACAGAACGAGTGAATGGAGAGACATGAGGAGAGCTAGATATATACATACAGTAGGAAGAGAAAGAGCGTGAGAGAGAGAGGGGGCGAGAGAGAGAGAGAATTAATACTAGTTAATACATTTTTATTAACATTATATGCAGACCCAAATATGTTATTCTAATAATTAAACAAAATGTCATTATACGACACATAAGTGGCAACAATGAAAGTAAATGTTAAATTTAATTATTAGAGTTAAATTAATTTAAAAAATTTTAAAATCCATGAAAATTAATTGACAGTAAATATAATAACTGATTACAATTATTTATTACCCCATAACGACCAGAATTTATTTACACTGTTAATTATTAACGATGTATTGTTGGGTAACGATGTATAAATGTCGGTCTTTTTTAATATACTAAGCAGTTAAAATAATAAAGGGAAATAATGTAAAATAACGTACCTTGCAGTTGTAATGTAACATCTGAATCCAAATTACACGTTTCTGCAATGAAACGAGAGAGCTCTGGAATATCTGTCATGGTGTAGTCGGCTACGAAGATACTGCTACACTGACGCCGAATCACGCGAGGAATTTACCTCGACCTCAACATTTTTGAAAATACATTGCTTTGCAGCGCGGTCCCCTTCTGTTCACATTCACGTAAGTTGAAAACATAACGAAGCTCTTAGGCCTCAGTCTTCACAAGCACTTTCATAGAGTCTCGCCTTTAACTTTTAATGTTAAATAACATTACAGCGATAATGGCTACTAAGTATTAAATAGACCTATTGTGTTGAGAATTGCTTCTTATATAAGCAGACGCAATAGAATAGAATACGATCTTTCAATGTTTCACATATGCAGTGTAGTCAACAAACTGAACTGTTGTGAAAAATTAATGATCGCTTTAAATTATTTTATATCATGAACTTCAAATAAAAAATAATAAATTTTAAATGTGTTAAATATAAATACATAAATAGTAATATTACTCACTACATTTTTCGACTACAATAAAAAACGTTTCTTCTACTATGTAAGAAATATTCTATTCGAAATAAACAGATTTTCTCTTCAGTATAGAAAAATCATTCCTATTTGATCATTTCGGAAATTCTTCTAGCACTTAGAGGAATTTCTATTGAATGAAAATAAACATATTTTTGAACTGAGAATAGGTGGTTTTTTAAACAAAACGTCGCATTCTTGACACTAGCAGAGTACCTTTTGATTTAAAAAGATTTTGTTCTAATGGAATGATCTGCTTGGGTCAAGATTTCATTTTTGTGAGTGGAAGAGGATAGGTTCAGAGTATTTGAGAATAGAGCTCTGAGAAAGATATTCGGCGGCAAAATAGATGAGATGTTACACAATCGGGAAACATACGAGTTATACAGAAAACCGAACAACACTAAAGTGACAAAATATCGAAGATTAGGATGGGCATGTGATAGGATAGTAAATGAAATGACAACACTTAGATTCCTAGTAGGAAAATAAGAACCAGGGGGCACAAGGCCTACGGGTAGACCGAGGCGAAGATGAGAGGATGTTTATATAACCGTTACATGTAATAATTTAATGGTTACCAAGACTATGCCTAAACGTAGGATCTCTTTATATTACAATGCTTAAAAATCATCACTCTAAGCTAGGAAACCGCCAAACCACCTTTCGTACTCTGCATGCATGTTTCTCTTACTCGTGCGGACTTTTCTCCAGTTCGATATCTTAACTGTTAATAATTGTAACATTTGTGACAAGTACTTTTATTGGTATTGAGGACAGATGAATAATATAGCTATGAGGCGAAATTAACATTTTGATTATTCAAAAACATATGCTTTGTTGAAATTATAAAATTTTCTTAATAACACACAACTGTATACAGTTTATGTTGGCAAAGTGAAAATAAGAGCAAAATCATCCAAAAACAAAAAAAAACAATATAGTGATAGGTTATTTGCCCCCGAAAAACTGCCCATTTTCCCCAACTTATCTGTCTTACTTGTTTTATATTAAATAAAAATAAAAATTAAATTATTATAATCGAATAAAAATTAAAGTGAACATTTCACCTTACAAAGGCCGTCTGTCCAGTATCTACGAAGTATTGGATAGATGGAATGTTTTACATTTATATTTTCATATTTATTGATATAATCATACGAGAACAAAATATTGTGTTGCATATCTGGTAGCAAAAAGTTTTGCACAAGTTTATTATATGAATTAGAAGTTTTATATTCTGATTTTTATTTTGTAGTTACATAGCTTTTAGCGGATATTACTGCATAAAAAAGAGTTGCACCAGAGATTATTACACACTGGAGATTTAAGAATTAAAAATTTCACCCAATAAAGTGTGTGTAGACCGATTGCCTTGTTAATAATAAAACACGGATTACAATTATATTTCAAACTAATCGTGTACCCGGCTAAAAATGAGTCACCTATAATTATGTATAATTATATGTAAGTAATTGTATATAATTATACATAACTTTTGTTTCTATATAATAATGCATAATTATACATGATTATATATAACTATAAAATTAAGATAATAAACAATAATCCATTGTACATTACATTTCTCCTACAATGAATCATAGTGAGCGTAAGTTTAAGGAGATGTTAAACCCGCCTGTTACCAATACCAGGAACCACTCTTTGCAATTAATTTTTAATTTTGAGAATATGTCTCTTTGAAGCGTTGTTGTTTTTGATTAATACAACAATGTTCCAGAAATATATTTGCTAAAAATTGAAATTTAAAAGAAAGAAAGTGGATCCTCGTAATCATCGATAACGCGTGTGTTTAACATCACCTTAAGTGTGATCTTCATATGTATGTATGTGTGTGTGCTTATGCGTGTGAGAATGACATTTAATGTGTGTTTTTTTCGTAGGGTGACTGTACCAGTATCCGAACACTCACCAATGAATAAACACTCTTGCAGTACCGTAAACCGGGGTGACTTTGAGCCACTTTGGAAATTCGTGTACATATCTTTATTATTCTATTATATCTACCGACATAAAAAAATTCTCACGTTATGATAGTAGCCTATAGAATATATTCCAAGAATAAAATAAATATTTTTACGAGTGTCGTAGGATAAAATTTAAAAAAATGGTGGTCAAAGTCACCTCGGTGTTCGGGGTGACTTTGAGACATGTGATTAATAATTTATATATAAGCTAAAATAATGATATATAAATTGAGCGTCCGGATCGAATAACTCGCTGAGCGCTCGAACTTCGGTAAAAGTATTGTCCATGTAGCCGATTTTGAAAACTGTTCAAATTCCGGTTTTAATGATGGATACTTGTAGAGAATTCAATTGCGCATCTTTTTTGTATTTGAACCACATTTCTATCTCTTTTTGTTTTTGAGTTATTTAGGAAAAATGCGATTTACGGCGTAAAAAATTTTCATTCAATTTTTGACTTAGATCTGCCGTATCTTTGCCGGATTTTAATATTTTCTTTTGATAATTTAACACAATATTCTTCAACATATTCTACGACTGTTAAAGCATTTACAAAGTATTAAAAATAGTTCAGGGCCAAATAATGATTTTATTTCAACAATTTTTCCGAAATCTAGGATTTATATGTTCAAACGAAAAAGTTGTGCGAGGAAGTTTCGAGTTGTAAAAACTTTCAGTGACGAAAAACTTCCTCATGAGTCAAGGAAGTTTTTCAAAAATATTTCAGACCTTTATTGATAATAAGAAAAAAGGTAGATCAATTTCAAAATCGTGTACGCCACGGCCGCGTTTACCGTAAACAGCGAGATTTTCACGCACCGCCGAGCCGCCCCGGCCGACCGTGCGCTGATGCGCTTTTGTTTACAAACATGTCTACTGCAGTCGACAAATATTGAACATGATTACTATTAGCAGTAATGTTGAATTTTATTTCTGAATTATACACTTTTTATTACATAAATCGTTACACACTTATATAACTTTTTTTGCTGATATACATTTTAGAAGAATTTTCTTTGTACACTATACTTATAGTTTTATTTGTGTTATTTCACAGCCGTTGTTACAGTTTTTCGTCTGGTAGAATTTTTTTCGCAGACTCTTTTTTCACACGCTTATTTGTTAAGAACTCTTTATTTACAGAAACATTTTCCTTTGATTCTTCCTTACTCACTTTTTTTTTGTTCTTCGCAGCGTCTTTTACAGCTTTTTTAACAGATTTTTTAGAATCCTTTTTAATAGAATCTTTCTTTTTACACTTTTCTCTATATCTGTATCATTTCTATGCTCAAAACATAAATTACACACATCGGTGCGTGGTTTCGAAAAAGTAAAGTTAAGATTGTGGTTAAAATACTTAGTATAAGTAGATTCTGAAATTGGGGGATTTGAATCTTTTGTCGTCTCACTATAATATTCAATAAATAATTTGTATAATTTAGTTATAGTTAAGTCAGGGTGATCAAAATAATTCAATGAAGAATGTTCTCTCCTATAGTGAGTATCAGAATGGGGTATCGATAAACAGTGTTCATGAATAATTTTTTTTAACTCATTAGTTAAGCGTTCTGAGTGTTTATCGTGTTTCCCTCGATTGTCTTCTAACGGTTGATTATTTATTACCTTCTTTTGAATTGTAGTGAATCTTCCTCTATTTACGTTCAGTAAAGTGCACAAAAAGTTTTGACAAACAGTAACGCGAGTAGATGCAGAATGGAAAGAATACTCCCACGACGTAACTTTGCTCTCAATCCCTTGAATCGTACTTAAAGGCTTCTTCGTTATCAACCCATTGAGTATAATATTTTGCGAGTTATAACCGCCAGAACATTTCCAAAATGCATCATAAAATCCACGTTGCTGCGAAGCGCTAATATTCTCAAAACATTTTTTTACGCAGCATGAATGAACGGGTTCAAATTGCTTAGAAGGAACAATTTTTTTAGAACGAGATATGTATTCACTTCCCTGTAAGATCAAATATGCAATTGAATGTTTAAGAACAATCATATCGATAACTTTATTGATTATTCATATACATCTGTGCGCTTTATTATTCGAAATCAATCATTTAAAATGGTCAAAGATTTATAATTATTATGTATTAAAACGAAAGTAGATTTGTTTGAAGAATAAATAATTAGCTTGAATCGCAGGAGCCTCGGCAGGGGTCCGATTCAAACTGCAACGTATATATATATACGTTGCAGTTTATTTTTTTACTGAGATATGATCATGTATCCTAGGATACGAACAAAAAAAGGACAAAATTAACCATTGGGCTCGTTTGAATCGAACCCCAGCGTTTGCTCACTTATCGCTTAATAATTTATGTTTAAAAAATTCACCTCATTTCTACAAACTTTTCTTTTATTCTGTTCCCAGTCACTTTCGTTTCTTTTTCTTTTTCTGCTAGATTGTGAACACGTTTTATCTGCCATTGTTGTACAAAAAAATGTTTAAATAAAACTACATGCAAAACCTTCAGCAATTACCAAAACCATAAACAATGCAATCAAAACAATCTTGCTGCTACTAATGATGTCTCCTCAATGCTTCACGACTGCAGTTAAGAACAGCGTGTATATAATTCATGTTTGTAAACAAAAGTGCATCTGCCGGCCGCGGCGGCTCCGCGGTACGTGAAAATCTTGCTGTTTACCGTGAACGCGGCCGCGGCGTACACGATTTTGAAATCGATCTATCTTTTTTCTTATTATCAATAAAGGTCTGAAATATTTTTGAAAAACTTCCTTGACTCATGAGGAAGTTTTTCGTCACTGAAAGTTTTTACAACGCGAAACTTCCTCGCACAACTTTTTCGTTTGAACATATAAATCCTAGATTTCGGAGAAATTGTTGAAATAAAATCATTATTTGGCCCTGAACTTTTTTTAATACTTTGTAAATGCTTTAACAGTCGTAGAATATGTTGAAGAATATTGTGTTAAATTATCAAAAGAAAATATTAAAATCCAGCAAAGATACGGCAGATCTAAGTCAAAAATTGAATGAAAATTTTTTACGCCGTAAATCGCATTTTTCCTAAATAACTCAAAAACAAAAAGAGATAGAAATGTGGTTCAAATACAAAAAAGATGCGCAATTGAATTCTCTACAAGTATCCATCATTAAAACCGGAATTTGAACAATTTTCAAAATCGGCTACATGGACAATACTTTTACCGGAGTTCGAGCGCTCAGCGAGTTATTCGATCCGGACGCTCAATTGATTAAAATTGATTTAGGAAATAGTTTTTATGTTAAGAAAACTAAATGTAGTAATTTTTTTACTAATAAAAAAAACGAATGGCGGGACAGCGGGAAGTTTGAATTAGTGGGGTAGTAAAGTTTTCATGTTTACAAAAAGTAAAAAAAACTTAATTTATTAAGAACTTAACTTAAATAATTACGATTAAAAATTTCTTTTGTCGTATATCTTGTTTCTAGAGTACCTAACCTTCAAAATAGACCTTCACTAAATCTTCCCGTGTAGAAATATCCCTACGTCATCCCCGGATATAGGCTGGATTTTGATCAGATTTCCGCATTTAGGAAAAACTAACGGAATTCTAAACAGGTTTTACGTCGTAAACCCCATATTTACCGAAGAATTCTCAAACTTAAGATCTCCCTGTCCGAATCCTATCTGAGATGGATTTGTAAAAGTACGGGTTTCCCCTACCTGAATCTAATCAGGATTCCTAATAACTTTCAAAAGCTAGGAGAAGTTGAGGATACCCCTATCAAAATCTAATTATAGTATTTGAAGTGGCGTTAAAACAGATATCTATACTTTATAAAGGATTTTTCTATAGTTCTATTAATATTTATACTATTACTAAATATAATTAATATTTTAACTGTATCATAATAATAACTATCGGTAGAATAAACGTTTTTATTATCATTATTACATTAAACAAAATTCATATATATATGAAGAGGAGGGCCGAGGGGGGGGGGGGGGCTGGTGGTAGAGTTAGCGAATTAACTATATATAGGTATATATATATATATATATATATATATAAATCCCTCAAAATAGCGTTAAATTTTACTTTTTTTACGTTATTTTTCACTTTTGTAGACTTCTACATGGACCCCCTCATCCCCTCGTTTGACCCCCCTCACCCCCTCATCATGCCCCCCTTTACCCTCCTCATGTCCCCCTCAGCGACCCCTTTCCTCCCCCCTCAGCCCCCCTCAATGTATTTAGTTTTATATAATGTTTTTAAAAAATCTCTCATAATGATTAAAAGGAAAATATCCAGACTTATAAATAGATAGAAACGATCTTTCAGGTAAATAGAGAAATTGATAAATAGATAGCTGCGTTTTTTTGTGTTATATGGAGTGGTTACATTATTTGAAAAACGTTTAAAAACTTAAATTAAATTCAGTTAAATTGTTTTAGGATTTCAAGACAATTTTTTAATTGATAAAGTTTTCAATTATCAATCCAATTTTTTTGTAAAATAACAATTAAATAAAAGGTTTTCTATTTTTTCCACACAACCCAGGAGGTAAATAGATGTGTGCGTTGATTTTTTTGTTTTGTTTAATTTAATATGTTGATTAGAAATTTAAGTATTACTGATGGTTTATGTAACGGTATAAGATTAAAAATAATAAAATTATTTAAATATAATATTGAAACTGGTGAGCGGAGCGAGCAGGGGGCGCAGCAATATATATATTCCACACTTATAGAATTATTTTTTACATAATTATTTTTTAATATAAAATTATCTCATAATTTTTTTTTTAATAAAATGTTTAAATTTAAGAAAATATTATTATATGTCTTTCAGAACTTATTGTACAATTTTGTAAATCTAATTTGTTAATCATAAAATAAATAATTAATTAATATAAATAAATAAATAAATAATACATAATACATAAATAAATAAAAAAATAGAAATATATAAATAAATAATTAAATATAATAATTAATTAACTAATTCAGTGATATATTAACAATTTTATCATTGTTTTACAACATTCAACATTAGATTATTTACATTATATATATTAAACCCACTTACTTAAAGCGATGTAAAATACCGACCCGATTCCTACCATATCGGCTTTTCATTTTTATAATTTCTATTTTCGATATTAAATAAATCTTTCCGAAAAAATTAATATCTTTTGCTCTCCAAATTCAGAATAAGAATCTGCAATTAAATTTTTAAGATTTTTTTTATCAACTATATGAGAAATAAAATGGTTGAAACGTAATACATTTTTTATTTATATATTAACATAATACAATTAATAATATTAAATTTCTTATATAAAATTGGAGGGCATATCAATAACGTATTTTCCGAAAGAATCATACCGATATAAATTATAATAGTGAAAAGCCGGTAAAGAAGGAATTAGTAAAATAAATTTCTATTTATCAGAATCTTATTAAAAAAATAATATTATTAAAAAATGTAGCTATTAACATACACTTTGAAGTAACATTTGTATATATTTTATTTGAGGATATATAAACGCAACAGTGGTCCAGTGGTTAAGGCATCAGCATCGCACGCAAAGGATCAAAAACTTTTAATTTATTAATTATTTGTATTTGTATTTCTATTTATATTTCAGTTAATATAAATTATATAAATATGTAAATAGTACATTACGATACGTGTGACCTAAGTGGCACTTTATTACACGGCACGTAGTTAGCGCCCGAGCAAAGCGAGGGCGATACCGTCGCGCCGTGTAATAAATTGCCAACTTAGGTCACAAGTATTGTATATTATTTTATAGCATATGCCTGCCCTAAGTCCGCCATGTCACGCTTACCCGTGATATAAGCCTTCCTTTACTGAACCGGGAGGTTAGCGCCCGAGCGCAGCAAGGGCGATAAAGCACGGTGCAATAAAGGACTACTTAGGTCACGGATAGGCGTGACATAAGTGTGGACTTAGGTCACGCAGTGCTATAAAAAACATTAATACATGTTAGGGAATGCGATTGAAAGGGAGTAATATTTTTTTCTTTGATGGGGAATGACATCGGGAATCCTTGTCAGAATCTAACCAAAAATCCTTATCAGAATCGTTGTAAAAAGTGGGACACTTTCCGGTCAGTATCTGACCAGATGTTCTTACCCGATTCTGGTCAAACTTAGGGAAATCTCATCGGAATTCAATAAGAATTTTGACGAAATTTCTACACAGGTTTTTTGCGTTTTTGCGAGTCTATAATGCATAAGATAGTATTTTTAAATTTGGCACATAGTCAGCACAGTGTCCAAAGTCACCCCCCGATTTACGGTATATTAAATATTACAAATTTTTAATATATTATTTACGTCACGCATTAGCATTTTCAAAACCCTTACATCATTTATTATCATAATATATACAACATATAACAGACTCTGCAAACAATTTCATTAAATAAATATCAATTTCAAGAGCATCGCGTTGACACCGTGAAACAGTCACTTTAACTTTGAGGTTATGCTCTTATATGTCTTAAGTTTGTAGTGTTTTTAGAATTATATAGATAGACATTTTCCAAAAAAATATGATTAGGTGAAAGTTGATGAACTAATAATATTATATTTGCAATATTTTTAATAAAAATATATTTATTTTCGCGTTTATATACTGTTCGTATACTGGTGCATCATCGTGCATTCACTGGTATCACGTTCATTCAGTGGGTTTCGGTACATTTTTATACGTTTTGTCTATTTTCATATTATTTATGAGATATAAGTGACAATATTTGATATAAGAATAAAGTTGAAGACTTTATTAATAACACTGAAAAGTTTCTTTAAGTGTTTACTTATTTTTATGATATTAAAACTCGTAATGTAATCAGCTAATTTCTTATTCGTTCATTTACTGGTGCAGTCACTTTATCCATATTATGAGCGCAGATATACATCAAGTATGTGCAACTGTTTTTATATGTACCCGAGTTTTACGATGTTTGTTTGTGGTTTTGTTGGCTGTCTGCATGTGTTGTGATATTTCTATGTTTTAATGTGCGCATACGTGACATGTGGATGAGTATGTGCATGTTTTTCGATGAGTGTAAGAATGTATGTAGATGAGTATGGATACATATTTTTATGTGTGTGTGTATTTACTGATATGCGTATGTCTATATGGATATGTGTATGTGTTCAAACGCTTGTTATGGAAACTCTACTAAGATGTAATTATATATATATATATATATATATATATATATATATATATATATATATATATATATATATATATATATATATATATATATATATATATATATATATATATATATATATATATATATATATAATCATATATGAATATATAGTATCATATGCTATAATGTATTATCATATATCGTTATTAATAATCATGAATACTTAAATATAGTTGTGTTGCATTCGAACAATTGGAAAATTATATATAATACTACAGACATTCATGACTCTATCTGGTAATATGTGCTCATACATGATCATACATTTTTAAGCGCAATTATATGCAGACAAAAGTCATACGAAATTATATACGAATACAATTATTTATGATTATATATGACTATACATAATTATATATAATTATGAATAATTAGATATACAGTTATATATAATTATATATAATTATATATGACTCATTTTTACCCAGGTAATTATTTATTTCTTCGCATTATAATATTCTAGGAAAATGAGATCTCCATATTTTTATTTTCTCGTTATATAGACAATTTTAAATTCCAAATTCTCTGATTAACCGCTAAATTGAAAATTGCACTGATGCATTCAACCAATTATCGCGCAATAGATTAAAAAACATTTCCGTGTAGTAATCTTGTTATGTACCGAAATTCATTGTGTACAAAAATGCGATTTCTCTAATTTCTCATTCAATGCTACTGCATCTTTTGCGCATTTCCGTTCTTCGACTCGTGCCAATCCTGTTCGAGTAAGTAGCAAGTAATTTTCGAATTCTTGGCACGCGGTTACTACGAATTTTCGCCGTGACTACCCCCTCATTATGATCTTACTCTTTCCTTCTTTTTCTCTGTTTAGATTAACCTACTTTTCAAAATAACCACGGCGGTTTTTATAGTAGAACAAAAAGTTAATGCTCAAGCGCGCTACGACTATTTTTGACGAAAAGCTCGGCGCATCGATCGCTATCATTATATGGTGCTGTCGCTTCGGCTTTTAATTGAGTGAATTTGTGATGTTACGTAGCGACGAGCGATACTTAATCATAGATTATAGAACAAATTAATTATAAGTACCAAAACTAATTACGAGAGGAAATTTGATAATTAGGGCTGTTCAAGAGCATGTTTCGCACGAAGCGAGGAAGATAACAATAATATTCGAGAGGAAAAGCAACTATACGAAATATGTATATTGAGATTACTTTATTCATATTTTAATATTACTTAACGTAAATAGATAATATCTAATTTATAATATATATACTATAGTATAGTATAGTATTATATAATTAGTACAACAAATTTCTTTACTTTTTATGGTTAAAAACATTTTTTCATAGTCAACTTTCACAAAGCTCGTTATTAAACTACAGGTACAGTTGTGATGTTTGCTGTTTTATTTAAGGTGACTTCCTGGTGAGATTTCTAAAATATTTGTATTAAATTTTAAAAATCTGGGGCTTATACAGATTCTTTTATCCTATTTATTGAAAGTTATTCAGCATAATGTGTTATTTTTTAGTAAAAATGGGCAATATTGAAAATAGCCCTCGCCCACACCACATTGTCATGCACTTCTAAGAAAATTCTATCGTGTTTTTAAAACTAGAAATAACTAATATTTGCTTTTAATTTGACTTGATGATTTATTGTATAGCTGTGAGAAATATATATGTGATTTTGTTTCAAAATTGCTATATAAATACCGTTATCTTTTTAAAAACTGTATTATAAATAAACTTTAAAGTACCATTTAATAAAAGGCAAGCGAATTTTTGTTGAAAATACTTTAAAGAATATATTCTCAAAGTTTCAATAATATTTTTTAATTGCTGTATGCGCGAGGATTAATTTATGTCCATATTCAGGACTTTGCTAAGACCATTCATCGAAAGGTGCCTATATGAAAGAAAACTTTTAATTTACAAAATTTTTTTATGATATTTATAATAGTAGTATTGAATGCGCTAAAGTGTTTCCAATGTTAAACATATAAAGAAGTAAATATTATTAATGAAAAGAAAATGAATAGAAAAATTTGTTAAAATCATAAAAGGTCAACAGGGAGACACCGTATATATATATATATATATACATATAAGAAGAGATGTCCGATACACGCACTCACCCAATCACTCATCAACGCCCAGACCAAATCGCTGGACCTAGAAACGTGAAATTGGGGTGGCATGTACCATTTATGATGTAGGGGCGAAATAAGAATCGATTTTACCCCAATCAACCCCTACGGGGGTCAAGAAGGGTAAAAACATTTTCACCAAATTTTAAATACCTTTGAATTTTCATAAACTATACATTTGATTTTTGTTGACAAAGGTTACCTACGTAAATACCTAAAAATCAATTTCTGGACTTTACCCTAATCATCCCCTATGGGGGTGAGAAATCGTAAAATGCATTTTCACAAAATCTTCAATACATTTAAAGTTTTATGAGTTATACATTTGATTTTTAATCATAAATACTACTGCATCGATTCACACACACGCATCATTATTAATTAATAGACATCTCTAAATTTTGAGTTCCTCGCACTCTTAGCACGGGCGAAGCCGTGACGGGGGATGCTAGTTTAAAATAAAATTCGTAAGATATTACAAGTTTTATAGTTTTTCATTTAATAAGAGAGGTATTTTATAAATTAGAAGTAGGTAAAAAAACATACATAATAGTTGATATATGATGGATTTAACATATAATGGTACAGTGACCCTGATAGAAAATTAAACAGATCTGGCTCAAAACTGGTCAAAAACTCATCAGTTTCGCAACATGAGCTATAACCTGGCTATAGGCATCCTTTTGAGTATATTGATAAACAATAACTTATCATGCCCTGGAATGATTTCATGCCCAGTCAGATGATAATGATTTTCAAACTCTTTTAATTGGAAACTGTATTATTGTTAGTAACTAATCTTTCAATGTCTAAAAAGAATATAAAATTGTTAGAAAATGTTAAAACATATGTAGAAAAATATTTCAAATATTACGTATTCTTAATGTATTTTGATAAGTGAGTATGATAAATGTTGAAAATTGTTTTAAATTGTTTAGTCTTGTGTAGCGTCAATAGTTTAATGGTCCAAAAATAGTGATGTTAAGAATAAACTTAAACAAATATTAATAAAACGTTTATAATTTCTCCAAAACAAGTACAATTTTTTCACATTCTCCAGCACAAGAATTAACAGTTTTCGTCCCTCGGTGATAGAATCCCCGAAAGCACAACAATTTGAATACCCGCATTGAAAGCGTGATAAACAAAAAGCCCCGCTCGATCAAATCTCGGATCCGTCGAGTAGCGCAATTAACTGGGCTCTGCGAAAATTTCCCCCGCAGCCGCTGCCCGCGGGCATTCACGGCGAGAAAAGCAGCGCGCGCCGCTCAAAGGACTAATACTAAAACATTCGTCTCGGACCGTTTGCTCCCTTAGCGAGCGAAGAAAACCCGCGCAGCAGTCACGCCGCAGCAGCAGCGGCAGCGGTGGTGATCAAACAAAAGCTCTCTGCTCTGTACAATTCCTCGGCGCGGCTGCGAGAAAACTGTTGACCCGCTTTTTGCAGCGGCTACTACGCTCTTCCTTGCTTTCTTTGTTTCCCAGCGCTCGACTGCAGAAGATGACGGCCCGGGTATAAGAGTATACGAGCGATTCGATTCTCGTCGCGTGCAATTTTTTGTCGCGTTTTCTTCGCGTTGAATTCCGATAGAGCATCGAGTGGGGGGGGGGGGGACGCGAGATTCTTGCGATGGGTGGAGAAAGTAATTTGCTTTTTAACGGAGAGAGAATTGAGTGACTGAATGATGGAGGAAGGGACGAGTACGTTTTGTGGGAAAGGGTGAATTTATTAAGAGAAGTATTAATGGGTGCGAAGAAAGTTTTGTTTGTCTGAGCAGCTAAAGGATGGACTTATGAACTGAAAAATAATTTTTATCATCAATAATAACTTTTTTTATGTTAGGATATATTAAAAACATATGAAATTTTTTATGAACTATTTCAACATACGTACATTTCAGCGCATAAATTTGTTTAATATAATGACACTTATACGAAGGTAGAATCTTATTTATAGCAAAACTCATGCAAGATTACGTACGTTAGTTTTATATTTAGCCATGGATTAGAAGTACAAGCAAAACGACATAATTACTCAAAAACAGTACATGCTTATATATAATTATGTATGAAATTTATATCTAATTACATATGACTATATATATATTTATATATATACATAATTAAATACTGTTATATATAGACTATATAACAATATATATATATATATATATATATATATATATATATATATATATATATATATATATATATATATATATATATATATATATATATATATATATATATATATATATATATATATATATATATATATATATATATATATATATATATATATATATATATATATATATATATATATATATATATATATATATATATATATATATATATATATATATATATATATATATATATATATATATATATATATATATATATATATTGTTATATATATATATATATATATATATATATATATATATATATATATATATATATATATATATATATATATATAT
The DNA here is from genome assembly GCA_949152435.1 of Gastracanthus pulcherrimus. Lineage (NCBI taxonomy): Eukaryota > Metazoa > Arthropoda > Insecta > Hymenoptera > Pteromalidae > Gastracanthus > Gastracanthus pulcherrimus. The sequence continues at coordinate 44,640,401 of OX424572.1, forward strand.
ATATATATATATATATATATATATACATGATTCCATACAAAATATAATCCACTAAGCTTATGTATGATTATAATATGTAATTATATTACATTCTTCGCTATTTTATATGAACGAGACTTTCATTCAAACATTTAAAATATGTAAAATTCGATGTAAACTAATTCTTCCTAAATCGTTACAAGATCTTCCTGAATCGTCATTTGCAAGAGCTGTTGATTAAATACCTTCAATTCCAGCAAAAATAAAACTATCAACCTCATTAGAAAACAAAGGAAGCAAAAACAGTAAACGCGAGACTCATTGACAAGGCGTGCAGAAAATTTCGGGCCACAGTCAAAGCTCGCCTCTTCTCTCCGCAAGCTCGAGCTCTGCAGGCAATATCATCCCCCCCCCCCCCATCCCCCCTCGAAGTAGGTCGTCTTTGCTCGGCGTCGAGCGGCGCGGCTTTTCCTCGGTAGCAGCAGCAGCACAATCGACAGCCTCGGAAACATCCTTAATGAAGCGGCCGATCCACTTACCCGTAATTACCCGACTGCGGCGCGCAAGGAGAAGGGGCGAGGAGGGAGAGAGAGAGAGAGAAGACGAGGTACATTGATTAATTGAAGTTTATTACTCGCGCGCGCGTGAGAGAGAGAAAGAGAGATAGCTTATGGTGATTGTGAATGCCTCGCTGCTGTTTGTTGTTATTGTTGTTGTTGTTATTGTGGTTGTTACTGATGAGTGAGGATGGGAAATTCAGTGGAGGGGAGAGAGAAGTTGGAAATATGGGGAGGTGGGGGATTTTATGAGAACTAAGCGTGATTCGCAGTGATAAAATAATACGTGTATGGTTTTTGGAGCACTATTCAGGCGTAAGGTAAATGTACCAGTAATTGGACACGTCCCAGTGGTTGGACAAATTTAATATTGTGAAGTGTATTTAGGTAATAATTAAAGATTATTTAAATATTAAACTATTTTCATAGTTGATTTAACATATATCATTGTAGATAGAAGTATATTACGATATGTTTACTTGTCCAAATACTGGGCTTGAGTGTACAATCACTGGTACTTTTACCTCAATAGCCAAAAATGTGTCTGAAGATGCTGGAAGAGCGTGCTGGATTAATACAATAGCTATTTTTGTTGTTCTATTGTTGTATTTGTGAATATTGAGAGCGTTAGATACTATGTGCATAAGGATAATAAAACTTTTTGATATACGAAAAATCATCGTAACATCAGTTAAATTATATACTCGTAATAAAATCAATACTGGAGATTACGGGATCATGACAGCGAAAAAGGCCAAAAATTAAGATAAATATTTGGAGCATTCAGAATCATACCAGATCAAGTCTATTTTTGCTTTATTAAAGAGAAAGCTTTATTTGTTTAAAATTAATAAAGGGTAATCCAAAATCTTGACCTGTTATTAATTTATTACACCATTATTGATATAATTTAAATTAATGAATACCACATTTGAATATTATAGAATTAATCAAATTTTACTTTGTTATGTCGCTAATTTTTATACATTAGCAACAGTTTCTATAATTATGAAAATACATTTGTTATGTAATGGTTTTGAACGCTCCTATTAATGCTTAACCAAAAATTTTCTTATAGATCCAGACCATTCATTTTTATTTGCTTCTTTCAATCACTCGACTCTTTTAGTTACTTTTCAGACCTCTGTTTATGTTAAGTACAAATTTTAACTATTACGATTACGTAGTGCACCATTCTGAAGGCCACTTTTGACAGATCGACATGAAACTTTAAAATAAATGTTAAAAAAGGTTTTTAAAACGCGCGTCTTTGTTAAGACGAAAAGTAAACCGCTGATACTCTTTCATACGAAAGAAATGTAAATACCAGTTGTAAATTAAAATTGACGATTCCAAGATATGCGTGTAGAGGAAAGAATTGCGTATGCACTGCACATTTATCCCAAAAATGACATATACATTTTTTTAATTTCTATCGATGGATACTTTTATACAATTGCCCAACCTTACAAATTACTATATTAGATATTAGAATATAATAATTATTCAGATTACGACTTACAGTCGTTCTAAAATGTTGTCTTTAAATAGAATTTAAGTTATCATTAACATTCTTTTACTTTTACTAAATTTTTACATTGAGTCAGGAAATTGGTCCGGGAAATAGTCCATTATTTTACCATACAATAGGCAAATTTCGACTAAGTTTTAGCTCAATCAGTTATATTCCAAAAATTATCTGAAAGTTTGAACTTTATCTGTCAAAAATTAGCTCATCCACGACCTAATAGTATGCGTATGCAAAGTTATTTGTATAAAGTAGTTTTATAAGAAAAATTAAATTGAATATAATTTATTATAAATTTTGCGAAGAAAAGATCTGTAAAAAAAGCGTATTATAAAGGCATAAATGATTGGAGTATAGTAGATATAAACGTAAAGTAGTATATTTATATTGTGAATCATGTCCATCATTATTATTTTATACTGTTGAGCGTTCATATGCGTCTAAGCTTTTCCTGCTTCTTTTTACCGATATATTTACTTTCCATTCATTATTTCGAGTTAAACAATCGAAGCGGAAGATTTTAAAGACCGCGTGGCTACTTCTTAAGGAGTCTCAAGGCTAAAATTAGAGGAGCGCAACTTCCAAAATAGAACTCGCTCTATACGTGTCCCAATGACTTTGTTCCGTCCAAAATTACTTATTTTATGAGAAAGTGAAACAATAAATTATTAGACATAATTTACTTAAATATATCATTCGAATTATTATCACACAATTAAATCGGTAACTTGAAATATAAAATATGGAAAGTCTATGCAATGGAAGGAAAAACAAAAAAAAACAATTATTTCATTGTCGTATAATATTCTACGTGAAAGAAAATGGTTGCGCATAAAATATCAACAAATGTACTCGTACCTAAAGTATAAATATACTACTAATTTTTAACTTGACGTTCTTTATATATGCAATTTACCTTCATCAAAACATGTACATTTAGTCTAAGAAAATTAAGCATTTTCTAAAATCACATTCTATACTGAATACCTATAATGAATAAAAGTAGCACCTAAAAAGAACAAGTTTAAAAATAAAAATTTGTTAATTTTAAATCTTACGTAAGGCAAAAATAAAATCCCACATTTCACAAATATAATCAACACATTGCAAAAATATCCTGCACCACAATTAATCAATTAATTAAATTTCCCTTTGCAATATATATTCTCACCTATCGCATCATATATAGTCTAGAAACTCGTGGCTGAGCCTTTAACGAGAAGCTTATAAAATAGACTGTATATTAGCCCTCCCACAGTCAATTTAATGTACTCACGCTAATTTGCGTACAAACTTAATGAGCAAAAGCGCACAGAAACAGAGAAGGAATAATATTAATAATAACAATAATATTCTGATGCACCGCTTGCTGCGGTTGGGCTAATTATAATCGAATGATGATGTCCCGAGTAATGCGTAATAAGCGCAATGCGCGGATTACGCGTGGCCACGTGCGTCTTCGAGCCACGTAATTATGTAATACGCGCGTGACATTAGCGCACGATTGTCGTAAATGCACACCAAGAGATAGTTGAACGAAACGTACATTCATGCGAAAATGGGAGGCTAATGTTCCTTTGATGCACGCGTTTTTAGGTGAACTGAATCATCTGTCAGATGCTATTTGAACTATAATGGGAACGAGCCACTATTTAGACGTTTTGATCAGCCTCGAAATGCTTCTACTTATTTACTAGGACGAGTACAATAAGCACAATTGCAATTCAAATATTAGTACAAGTGACTAGAATCTTAACCATTATCAAGCAAAATTTTATGGGTCGGACTTACTCGTAAAAAAATTTCGTTTATCTCAATAAATATGTATCTGAATGAAATCTCTTTTTGAATGATTATCAGAATAATAAATTAGCAAAATTACATGATTATTTAATTTTTTATTCTGATAAAAATTTAAGTTTGCCGCTACGCATTTTAAATAAATAAAGCAATTCTGAAAAGAAGTTATTCTGAATTCTGATGCGTATTTAAAAAAAAAGAAATAGATCTGATGAATCCCCTTAATCTTAAAGACGAGTTAAAAAATTATTCGAATAAATCGCTAGTAAATCATTTTACTAAATTAATTATTAATAATACCTGCTGTACCTAATAGTTACAAAAATATATACTGTCTACTAACCTTTTAGATTCCACATCTCAATTAAGTAAAGTAAATGTCCCAATTTCTACTTATTTCAGTGTGCATTTAATCATTTATACAAAAGTTAATCTGGCAAGTATTTTAAAGAAAATTAAATGAGTTATTTATTTAGCACTGGCTTAAATTATGTAAAATAAATGCTAAAAAGTAATTTTAAATAACTTTAGGTGATGTGAAATCTCTCGCTCTATGATCAGCTCTTTAAGTGATGTAAAATTCCTCTATGTTAAAAATATCGTCGCGTACATTTTTTAATGAAAAACAACAACACGATAACAGGATATTTTCTCAAACTTTAAAGTTAAATGGAAACGTTTTTCTGTAATTGTCGGAAAGACAGAGTGTTTCAAGTCACCTTAATTAATTATAGTTAATTGAACAGAGAGTACTAATTAAATGCACCTAATTCAACTCTTGAAAGATAGCTCTGAGTATCTATTTGTTAATCACCATAAGATTTTCTATTTATTTAACTTGTTGCCTTTCAATTTATAAATACCTAATTAATCTTGTTGGCATAAAATTACGAAAAATAAAAATTTAAAAGTCTACAATTACAACAAAGACCAGCATTTAAAATAGTGTACAAAATATTCGCTATTGTATTTATCTGTATATTGATATAAACATTCTTCTATATCTCTACATAAATGAAAGTAATATAATATTTCATGTTTCATTCAGGCTCATATTGAGTTTTAATAAATGTAACTTGCATATTTAAACAGAGTCTTTTTCTTCTGCGGAACAATTAATTATTATTATTCTGAAATTCGACAATGTAGGTAGAATTATATTATTCATTCAAGTTCTTGAAATTCGGCACTTTGCTTCAAGGGCAGAGTTGACTTTCTACGTAACGCCCCGCCCGCCGCGATTCGCAGAAAAATAAGCCATGTCCCCCGAAAATCTCTCGGCATAATTTTCAACGACTCGCCGATCTCCGCTGATCTCGGCGCAAGGTCGACCCTGCGCAGCTCCAGTACACAGCTCCAGATCTCGAACTCGTGTTATCCCGCCACCGATGCTGCTCGCGTCTCACCTTGATCCGCATATCCGCGCTCGTCCACTTGCGCAATCGCAATACGGAGTACTCACAGTTGACTCCTTTCTCTCGGTGCGAGTTTATTTTATTTTGCGCTGTGCATATATATATATACATACGTCGTAACCTGTGCTGCTGCACTTATGCAACACTGGAGTGAGGTAAAGGGAGAGAGACAGAGGCAGATTGCGCGCGCAAGTGCGTTCGCGAGAATCTGCGCGGAGAGGAGATTATATCGCGGAGAATTTTTTGGGAGCCTTCGGTTGTGTAGCGGAATTCGGTGATGAATGTTTGTGTAATGAATTTATAAGCGTATTTCAAATTATACGTTCCGATTGTTTATTGAATTCTGTTGCTAGGTTTTTTGTTTTATTAGAATTTTATGTATCTAATTTTCAGATTTTGTTAGAGTTTGAAAAGTACAATATTATGATTAACATTTTCTACCATTTTTTACGTTAAAAAATAAATTTTAGTCTTTATTAGGGGAGACCGGCTTGAACGGTGTAAAGTGAGCCTCCGGGTAATGAAAGTTTTTCCATTTTCTTCAATAATTTTGAAAATACATATTCGGAAATACACTCACAGTGTGTATTTTAATAATATCCAACTGTATTGATAACAAAACATTTAATCTGCATTCATTAACTGTACCGAGATAAAAAGTAATAAAACTCTTCGAGCCTCTTTCCACGTAGAGATTTATTTGGATAAATCATCAATGTAGAATTATTTGAAATTTATTTTCACTAATGAACGTAATGATTTCTATTCGTAAAAGTATATTCTTTTAAAAGATATATTTAACAAAAAAGTGTTTCATTTTAATGATAAAACTAGAAGAACTCCATTTTACAGAAGTGTTTTATACAAAATTTTCGGAAATTGAAAATTTTCTAATTTTGATTTATTAGAATGTATGGATTTCAGGTAATATTAAAACCTCGCTTACCAGTAAATACGGGGAACCACTTTTTTATTAACTTCACTTATTCAAAAATATCTCTCTGGAAGTTTGTATTTGATCGGACAACAAAAGACATATTTACTAAAAATTGAAAATTAACTGAAAAAAGTGGGTCACCCGGGAAAAAAAATTGCCTTACCCGGGAAAAAATGTTGCATATATGACGGCCCATATATGGCCATGTATCAATTTTGCATCTATATGGACATATATGACTTACATGAATTTCCGATTTCTGTCTAGAGTATCTATCATAGAATGTTTACATATTTGAAAGTGAATGTTGTCCAGTAAAAGTTGATTATTTCATTGAAAGAACAGAATTTACAAAGTCTAATTGTTATAAATCGTACAAATCGGAAATGACAACCTTATTACATTTACAAAAAACTCACAAAAAAGATTCAATCAAAAAGAAACAAGGGCAGCGATAAGCGAGCTTCTCGCTTCTCGCATTCGCGAGCATATAAACTGCGTTTATCCGCGAGGTTCAACGACATTACAACGAGCTGCGCACGCGGCAAAGCATAGCCGTGCACATCAGAAGCGAGAAAATTACACGGCTCGTTGAGTGTGGCGTATGAATACTGCACGTATGCCGCGGTTCGCCGCGTCGGCAATCAATTCTTACAGGTGTCTGTGACTGGGCGATTGTGCAGGTAATACTTTTATATCATTTGTAAGAGGTGTAATGCACGTTTACGGCTATCGGTGCCAAACTAACAGTATAATTCTGTGTAATTGGTATTTAATTATATCAATGTATTTTTAATATTGTGTAATATATCACCACAATATATATGTACTGTAAATATGTACGTCAGTAATGATTTAAGGCAGGTTAACGCAATTTTGTAGTAAAAAAATCGTTTTTATTTTATATTTTCTAATAAAACTTAAATTTCATTTAACATTTTTTTAGTATAGGTATTGTCTTAGAGTGTGATTTTAAAGTATCGTATCACCTACTTGTATAAATGTCCAATTTTAAATTACAATTTAACGAAATGAGAAGTTCAATTTTATAAAATTATCATTTTCTGACATTGTGTTTTTCAATATTCATGATGTTTCATGCGTATTACATATGTACCTATGTTACCGGGAAAAACTGACATTCAGTCTAAACCTGAAATGCCTACGCAAAATGCAAATTGTCTTAGATTTTAGGAAAAGTCAGAATTTCCTAGAAATTTTTAGGCATTTCTATTTTTGCCGAATAAAAACCTGTCAAAACTCGAAATCCCTGCATTATTCAGGTAAAACTCGAAATGCCTGACATCCATTAGACAAATTGAGAAAATGTTCATTTGTATACCGCGTTCTTTTTAGTATAATAATATTGTATTCTAATTTTTTCTAATTTTTGGTATTATGCATTGATACACGTATATTATCTCTCATTAAAACACGATGTATATCGACGTGGAAACTCATTGAAAATGAAATAACAACTCAAACGCATCACTTATAAGAATTCCACGTTAAGTGTAATATTTTTACATTTTTAATTACACAAGAGGTTGTTTTTGCTTTATCAAAGAGAAAGCTTTATGAAGCTGAAAATATTTTTATCAGAGAATTTGATGAATATTAGTGTTTTCAAGATTCATGAGTCAAAAAAATAGTTTATTAAGAAATGTCTGTCTGTATGTATGTATGTATGTATGTATGTATGTGTGTATGTGACAAAAAATTGTACCACGATAACTCTTCATGGAAAGAATGTTAAAAGCTGAAATTTTGCAGACATATGAGGTATTGCTTAACTTAAAACTGATTAGATTTTGGAGCTAATTGGATAATAAAAAGAACATTTTAAAAACTTAAATAAAATTTCTAAAATTGAAAAAAAAAAATTTTTTTATTTTATACGTTAAATATTTTGAAAATATATATATTTTCATAAAGTACACGTAATTTCCTTTCGGTTGATATATCTAGCAATAATTTTAAAGTCTCTTTTTTGCTAATAAAAAGAAAAATATAAATTTTAGAATTTGTAAATATTAAGAAAAACATTTTTATTTATCTTTATATGTCAAACATATTGAAAAGATGAACGTTTTCTCGAAATAGACGTAAATTTCTTCACTTTATATATGTAGCAATTACCTTAATGCTATTTTAGAGGAAGAAATACGATTGAATTTTGAATAGGTACTGTTCGAAAATCGGTAATTTTAGTAAATTTAGAAATATATTTTTAATCTTTACTGTATGTGTTCAAAAAAATTGTGTATAATTTTAAAATATTCATAATTTTAAGTCAATTAATATATTTTACAATTATTTTGAAACTATTTTTGCGAAAAACTATGATTTTGAACCTTGTGTCCAATTTTCCAAAATTCGATATTTTTATTAAAAATTTACTTTATACTATCGAATTGGCATTAATATAATATTACAACCTATTTGTTCTGATTCAGCATCCTCGAAAATATGGAAATTTATCAAAATGTCACATACCAAAGAGCAAAAAGTACATATTCTACAATTGCTCGTGATTTCCATTCGATCTATGTCTTTTAAAAGGCTCAACATTTTTTTGTTGAACAATAATAATGCACTTTTCACGTCCAGATATAATTAACATATAATTTGAGTTTAAAAATGTTTTCAGACTGACAATACTTGAACGCTTGGACTTAGTGAATTTATTATAGGATTATTTTATTCAGTTCGAATTTCTATTATAAGCCACTCTGACTCAATTTTTCAGGACCTCTCTTTGAGAAAATATGTAGAACATGAGGAACATATAGAACAATATTTTCTATAAATACCCTAATAAAATCGTTATCCTGAATATTAGATTGGCTGTTAATGCACCTGATATTAATTAGAATATAAATTAATTTAATAATACATCTTCCTTTTGTAATAAAATGTTACTTGCATTTTTTTACATATACTAACAATCTATTTACCTGCAGTATAGCTTATTATAAAACCCCATATTTTATCCCAATTTTGTAATAATCCAATATCATTGCGTAAATCGCCTTTTGCCTTGTAGACTGTACTTAAATGCTGTTAAAAAAATAAGCTAGAAACTCAACTAAAAACTCCATTTGGTTAGACTGATACTCAGTATCTAGGTAGATTAAACTAGATTCTAAACAGATTTGACTGGATTAGCTGCTGAATTATCTCTTTTTTACGTAAAATTATTCCTGATGGAGATGTTATTAAGTATCCAGATTGTACGAAACTGTACGATAACTATTTTATATCTAATTGTACGCGAAGCCATTTTACGCAAACCCATTAATATCTAGCCAAATCCGGCTAGATTTTCCAACTGTATTTTTAACTTGGTTCTTTAACGGGGTGCAATTCAATCGTTTTTAAAATATGCATTAAGAGTATGCACTTCACTTTATAATGTTCCCAAATATTGACTAATTTTGCTTCTTAAATAAACACTTTTTACTTAACAATAAAGTCTTTAAAATTGTTTATGTAAAGAAAAATTTGTTTGTATTTTCAAATCAAAAAAATTAAAATAAATCTAAACTAAAGAAGACAATATATAGATATTGCTATTAAAAGTTCCGAAATCGTTCCATCAAAATTATGCAAAACTCTCTCGTCTACGCTGATCTTCCACCTCTCAATAAAAAAATCAGTACCATCAACGGGGCATCTTAAGAATCTCCACGTATCAGCTGCACTCGCCTATTTATAAATCGTCCGGGGAAGAGGGGCAGGGGGGCAGAAGCGGCCCGTTACATAATCTGCCACGCGAAGAAAAACGTATATATAGATACAGGGGCAAGCCGCGAGAAGCGACTGGCCTGCCTTGACATTGAAATCACTTTGCGCGGCCGGCCAATCGAAGGGATTTGCATGTGCGCAGGGAAAACTTAGGAGTGCGGGCGGAAGCCCGACAGCCGGCGAAACGAGATAACCGCGCGGAGAGACTCTGCTCGTCCGACCGACATCGAGTCGACGTATAACTCGTTTCGAATGAGCGCGTTCAGGATTTAGATGCGGACATCGCGATTTGCGCTCAATTTGGGGTGCTCAGGGGAAGTACATAGCACCGAATACGCTGCATTTGATTTAAAAGAAACCTGTCAGTATAATACCAAATCAATTGAAATAAATAGTATTAAAAAGTAAGAGTAACGAGGTCACATAATTCTAAGATTGTAATTCTATTTTTTCTATACAGACAGACAATTTCACTCATTATTTAATATGTAGCTCTTTCATTTCTTTTACATTTTTTTGACGTAAAAGACAACAAAGTAGATAATTTTGGACCCCTCGTTAATTAACTTTTATTGATAAACTCATTGGGAATTAATATTTGGCATTCTTCTCATACAATTCGGCACACTTTTATATAATTATATATACGCACGTCAATGCATAAATCAGTTGAAACTATAGAACATTCACCTTATAGTTTTGAATGAGTACGTTGAATAGTGTGACGTAGGGTCCCGGTATCTAATCATTTCAAATTTCCCTCGTTATTGTAGATATTTTTATAAAAATCGTTCACCTTATTGAGACGCATGAAAATAAATCTACGGTCGAACCTTGACTGGACAGTGAGTATTCTACATTGCAAAATACTCTTACAAGTATAACTATTGTTCCTATCGCGTGGACATTATTTTGATTAGGAAGTAATGCATTCATACGTGTTGAAAAATCTTACTATTTTAGACATACTAGGTTATCGACGATGGTGCTTTTATACATATATATCTTTTAGGTGTTATTATAGATGAACCTTGTTATCATTGCCCGAAACTTTATATCTCAACTTGTATAACTGCCCAAGATTCTACTTTAAAATAGAATATCGAATCAATTTATGTAAAAAATATTGTTAAGTGTTTACAAGGTACAAAAAATTTATGTTAAAAGAGACTGGGATTGAGTAAGTCAAGAGATGGATTCTAATCTTTATTGACATTTACGTTTGAAGCCATATATTATATCAAAACATTATAAAATAAAAAAAGTAGATGGCAATTTCAACTTTTATCTCTATAATTCTCTAAGTCTGAAGCCCAATGGTGTAAAATAAGAACGATATCACAAAGCTATAATCCATCATTTTCTTTCTTTAACAGAAATTGATTAAACTAATAAAATCCAGAGCTATCACGCGCGCTTCTTCTTTTATCACCGAGGATTACGTGATACTTTTATTACATAGATCGTATAAATAACGATAAACAAACATAAAAACAAGATATTTTTTTATTATACTAGCCTCATAAAACCTGAACTATAACTGATATACGTACAAATCAACCAAATTAATGTTAAACGCTTGATTCTAACATCGTGTATCATTGTGTAATTACTAATAAACGCCATAGTCTATACAACCACTGTACCTACACATAAGTTGCGCGCAAGATGATAAAAGGTAATCGCGCAAAGTAAACATTCCTAACTTCAAAATGTCAAATTTAAATTTAGTGCATGATTTATATGTTCGAGTGCACACGCGGTATTTGCGGGATATATTCTTCGCGCAGTATATATACAACCAAAGATCAATAGCTGTGTAGAATTTAACTAGCGTTTGGACACAGTCGTGTATTTTTAGATATTTTTATTACGCTCGAACAAACGCAGACACACACGGATAAAAATAAAAATATTTATCTGTATTTTTAGATTGTTTGCCTTGAGTCCGCAGCATGCAAACGAGGAATTCCAAGTTTCTATAAATGCAAAAACAGAGTTTTGTCGATTTCAATCCACCCTTTCATAAATAATGCACATCCTTAGTCATAAGAGATATCTTAAAATGTATACAGATAAAATTCAATAGTTTGAGAAAGTTTATCTGTTTTATCGAATTTAATAAAAACTAACACACATACCTTGTAATGGTATCCTCTAAGAGAGGAGGAAAAAGGAAGAGAGCGAACAACTAACGATGAAAGAGAGGAAAAGGAGAGCAAAACGGAGACACAATTTTCTAAGAAAATGCCAACATTGAATTTTGCCGTTCCGAATGTTGTCACACTTACTAGTGAACATTCCCAGAAATTCTAATCTTCAAAGGCTGAAATGACGCCAGCATTCGGGATTTGGCGAGGAGTTAAGATCGATGGATCACTCGCTATCGCTCGGCCTAGGGCCGAGCATCTCCCTTTCATTCTCTCTCTGTGCTCGAATCATCCATGGGCATTCTTGCATTTTTTATTTGTCTCTGCAAGTAATCTGCGGTGCCATACAATTCATCTATGTGGACTAGTGATCGTTAGGGTGCATAAACTTGCATCTCTGGCATCTGCGCTCCAGCTCATCTGGAGACGTCCAGGAATCTCAGCTGTGGCTTTCATAGAACCAGCGTCATCAAGGGCCTACAACATCTCAACTTTTCGTCTCTCCAACGCAACGCTGAAGGCCAGCTACGGCATAGACAGCAACCTGCACCGCATCCAAGTTGAAGAGGAAAGCGACCGGTATGTATGTGCATTGCGGCGATATATTTTGTTACATTTTAGGATAGATAAGTTGCGATTTTTAAGAAATTGTGGATCTGCGCCGCGAGACGTATATAGCGTTTTATTTATATTTATTTTATTTATAGGGTAATAAAGAAAAATATAAATAGGGAATTTATATTTACTCTATTTTAAATTGTGTGTGTAATTATTTATTATAACGATTTTTAATCAACATATCCACACCTTAACAATCTAGTATTGTTTGAAAAATATTTGTTAAGGAGGGTATATCGCTATATATAAGACATAATACAAAAAAATCATATGAGAGTTTACAAAGGTCCTATGATATAAATAGTGAAATGTACTTTAAAACAGTTTACAGAGTCTATATTTATATATAAAGACTGCTGCCAATTCATTAGCACTTTGCTTCCTCAAACTAAATTAATTGTTCTAATATAACATTTTTTCTGTTGCAACGCCATTACCCTAAGCGGGTCCTGGGCGTAGTCGTCCAGAGCGGACGGGTGGGTGCCTATCACCACTACACAGCGCGTCCTCAGGTTGCGGATAGAGGAACGACCCCTGAGAAAGAGGTTAGCTGCGAATAAAGCGAATAAGCAGTCGCGGACAGCCGATAGGCCCAGGCGTGGGTGTGATGAGCCCGCACTGGCGAACGCATTCATCTAGAAACACTACGCAAGCACCGCAACAACTACAAACACTATACAAAATCTCCTATCTTACTTTCTTCTTCTACCTTACTCTGTAATCTATCTCTTTTACCACACATTTCAAACAAAAAATGGGCCAAAAATCCTGCTGTCGTGGAGGATGCGGGAGCGATGACAACTGCCCTGAGAGGGGATGTGTAGAATGATTCGCCACCTGGTCTTACATGGCAACGAAGTCAGCGAAGGCGCGCTGCCTTGCAGGGGGCGTTAGGATATGAGAATGAAACCGAGTGTGTCTGACGACGAGTTGACTATGTCCTCGCCAAAGTCAGAAAGCTCTCATACTTAGTTCTAGGGAGGTATGAGGGTTATCACCCCTAGACGGATGGACTCACCTGCGATCGGAACAGGATCCAAAACGCGCGGGTTTAACTTACTATCATGGCTCAAAGAAAACAAAACCAAACCAAAACGAAAAGAAACTTAAGGGTGGGAACCTGGAATGTACGCAGTCTACACAGAGCAGGCGCGTTCCGGGAAATCATAAATGAAACTGAGAGGTACAATTTAGATTTGGTAGCAATACAAGAAACCCGATGGAAAGATAACGCGATGCTAGGATCCGGTAACTTCACCTTTTTATATGGGGGCGCGAGCGGGCATTCTCTAGGCACCGGATTTCTTGTTAACAAAAGCATCATACATTCCGTTAAAAGTTGCAATTTCGTGAATGACCGACTCTCGTATATCATCATCGAAGGAGCGTGGTATAATTACGTGGTTATTAACGTCCACTGTCCCACGGAGGACAAAGAGGAAGAAGTCAAAAATCTTTATTATGAAACTTTAGAGCAATTAATCGACCAATTCGCGTCTTACGACACCAAAATAGTAGTGGGGGATTTCAATGCTAAAATAGGGAGAGAGGAAATGTTTAGGCCCACCATAGGCAAAGAAAGTCTACACGAAACCAGCAATGATAACGGTATTATGGTCATAAATTTCGCAGCCGCAAAAGATCTTATAGTCAAGACCACGTGCTTCAAGCACAAGGATATACACAAGGCAACGTGGACATCGCCGGATGGGGCCACGCACAATCAAATCGATCATTTTCTTATTGATAAGAGGCGCCACACGAATGTACTCGACGTAAGGACCTATAAGGGGGCGGATTGCGACTCAGATCATTATCTAGTAGTGGCCAAATTAAGAGCCAGATTAGTAGCCGGTCAAAATAGTAAGCGAGCGAACAAAGTAGAAACCTTTGATATTGGAAAACTACGAAGCGGGATAGAGCGAATCAAGTACCAAGTAGAAGTTAGCAACCGATTTCAGGTGCTCGAGGAAACGGATGAACAGACGGGAGTAGATGACGATCCGAACAGGTTGTGGGGGGCTATCGAAAAAACTATAAAAGGGGCCGCGAACAAAGTACTGGGTAAGAAAAAAAGGCCGAAGAGCAAACCATGGTTTGACGAAGAGTGCGAACTCTGGTTTGAAAGGCGCAAGAAGGCTAAATTAGATAGTGTACACAATGAAAGAGGTAGGGCCGTAGAAGAATACCATGAAATAAGAAAGCAAGTACGTGTGATTTACAGAAACAAGAAGCGCGAGTATCAGAAAAATGAAATTAGAAAAATAGAAACTAATAGTAGGGAAAATAACCCGCGCGAGATGTACAAAGGAATAAACGCTATTAGGAAGGGTTTTCAGAGTAGATTGCAGTTAATGAAAGATAAGGACGGGAACCTCGTGACAAGCGAAAATGAACTATTGAAATTATGGAAAGATTATTTCGATAAGTTATTAAACGTGCATGAGAACTCCGAGGAAATGGGAGACGAAATCCACACTGCTGAACTCCATATGGACGAAACGACCTACAAAGAATTCTATACCAGCTGAACTACTTAAATATGGAGGCACCGCGCTTACATCTAAAATTTTTTATCTAGTATGTGCTATTTGGAGAAATAAAACAATACCAGAAAATTGGAAAGAATCCATCATCATACCGATCTTTAAAACGGGAGATAAAACAGACTGCAATAACTACCGGGGAATCTCACTTTTAGCTACCTGCTACAAAGTTCTGTCAAACGTAATACAGGCCAGACTCACACCATTCACGGAAGATATAATAGGAGATTATCAGTGTGGATTCCGGCGCAACAGGTCAACGAGCGATCAAATGTTTACCATAAGACAATTATTAGAGAAAAAGTGGGAATATTGCGAAACTATACACCAGCTATTTATGGACTTTAAGAAAGCGTACGACTCTGTCAAACGAAGCAAAATGTATGAAATCCTAGTGCTCCTTGGCGTACCAAAAAAACTCGTAAAATTAATTCAAATATGTCTCAACGGAAGCACTGGAAAGGTCCGAGTAGGCGGTAATGTATCCGAATCGTTCATGATACGCGACGGTTTGAAGCAAGGTGACGGGCTTTCAACGGTACTCTTTAACCTGACGCTAGAGCATGTTGTTAGAAAAATGCAGGCTAGCGAGCTAGGCGCAACACTCAACGGAACAACGCAAATTTTAGGCTATGCG
The DNA here is from genome assembly GCA_949152435.1 of Gastracanthus pulcherrimus. Taxonomy (NCBI): domain Eukaryota; kingdom Metazoa; phylum Arthropoda; class Insecta; order Hymenoptera; family Pteromalidae; genus Gastracanthus; species Gastracanthus pulcherrimus. The sequence continues at coordinate 44,656,315 of OX424572.1, forward strand.
GATGACTTGGATATAGTGGAAGATAATGGTGAAACGGTGGCGAGAAATGCGGAAATCCTTATAAATGCGGCTAAAAACACGGGGTTAGAAGTGAGCGAATCGAAAACGAAATATATAATCATGGAGAAACTGGGCATTCGCGAAGCAGAGGGGGATCTCAGAGTCGGAAATTTCACTTTTGAAAAGGTTAGCGAATTCAGATATTTAGGTATAACTATAAATGATCGAAACGAAATTAAAGCCGAGATTAATAAGAGACTTCATTCGGGTAATGCCTGCTTCTACGCTGTGAACAGATTACTTAAGTCAAAGCTACTGTCGAAAAATGTCAAAATAACGATATATAGGACTATAATAATGCCGGTAATCTTGTATGGGTGCGAAACCTGGGCGCTCACTAAAGCGGAAGAAAATCGTTTTAGGGTATTTGAAAATAAGGTTCTGCGGAAAATATACGGGCCAAAGAAAGATGAGAAAACAGGGGAGTAGAGGAAACTGCACAATGACGAGCTACATAATTTGTACGCGTCACCAAATATTAACAGAATAATAAAATCACGGAGACTAAGATGGGCAGGGCACGTGGCAAGAATGGGCGATGATCGTACAGCAGCGCGCATAATGAAAGGAAAACCGAAAGCAACGCTACCTCTTGGTAGACCTAGACACAGATGGGAGGATAACGTAAAATCAGACGTAACTGAAATTGGGCGGGAAGGCGCGAAATGGATGGGGTTGGCACAAAATAGGGAAACGTGGAAGGCTTGCGTAGCTGAGGCGATGAACTTTCGAGTTCGAAATGCCATTTAAAATAAATAAAAAAAAATATAACATTTTTTATTCTAGTAAATTAATTTTAAATTGTTACATCTCTATTTAATTAGGAGCTCAAAAAATGTTTGCTGATTTATGATTGATAGTTTAATTCACAACAGTTAATTCAAATAGCTGTAGCCATAATCTTATTTTTATTATACATTTATATTTTTAATTTACATCTATATATAAATTAAATCTGTTTTAAGCAGTTTTCGGTTCCGTTATTTTTTTAAATTAATAATTTTAATTTTGTACATTTCACCCGAATTTGAATTCAACAACATCTAAAATGACATAATTAGCTCATTCATACGTATAATTTTGACCAAGATTTATAAAAAATATAACATAAGAAATACTGATATATATTATTTCATTAATCTTCAAATACCTTTTCAATCAATATTTCAAAATATCAATGAAAAAGTTATACAATAAATCAGAAATATCACCGTTTATAAGTAATTTGATACTCTTTCTTATGAAAAATGAAGCGATCATAGAGCCCCCCTTGGCTCAGTGGGTAAGACGCTTGCCCACCGATACAAGACGCTGAAGCTGTCAAAAGTTTGATTTCCGGTGAAAATTTTCGTGAATTGATTCTTCGAGTTTTTCGCTTAGAAAAGATCTCCGACTACGCATTGTGCTTTGGAGCAGGACGTATGCGCCAATATAGCCTCCTCAAACGTGTCTGCGACGCTAGTAAGCAGGTGATGGGTTTCACTCTACCGACATCACACAACACAACAAACAAGGATATAAAATACAAAATCACATATGGATTGTGACATATCGGAGTCCCAACAAAGAGGGGATACATGGACATTAAATACAAAGAAAGAAAGAATTAAACAAACATATTATTTCTAAAATACAAAAATAATTTACCTTATCGATTTCAGAATATCGTAAAATATCGTAAAACAAAGAAATCATTTTAAAGCAAAAACGGATCGACGAATCTCAAAATTTCTCATTCAGAATCTTCATACAAAAACGGAAAAAAATAAGTCGTGGGTTTCAAAAGTGACGGCACCGTTCTCGAGATATAAACATATAAAAGAAAATGTTAAAAATCCTTAAATAACTTGGAATGTAAAGATTGTTATAATCAGGGCTTCTAACAATCTCCAGAGATAGTAAAAAGATACCTTTCTGGAAATTTTCAAAAGGAATAATGACGTTTTATTTAAGTTATCGATATAAAAAGGCTTGAAAATTTTACAAAATATTCTTATCCATATTCTTAATCACCTCAAATGTTTTAAAAAATTTCCATGTTATACGTTTTCGTGTATAACAGAAAAAAGAAAATAGCTTATTTAAAATTTCGGGTCGGAATAGATAGGTAATTTCATGCTCTTTCAAATGCAATAAAAATAAATTGATGATAATATTTCAAACATACCAAGAAATCCAAAATACTAAAACACAAAAATCGAAAAACCTCTAAAAAAACAATACAAATGTTTTTACAGCTCGCTTCCTTTAAAGAAAATTAAATTATTCAGCACTGAAACATTAATTTTGACCGTGAATGTTCAGAGCAATCTTTATACACATCCGTCCACACATATACACACACATACGCACACACGCACACACGCACACACGCACATACACGCACACGCACGCACATAGCTTTATTATTATATTTGAAAACTTTTTATAGTGTATTTTACCTCGAAATATATTTTGAAAAATAACAGCTTTAATCAAATAAGAAAAGATAAAAACAATAAATATTTATGTTTATTAAGAATATTTTTTATTCTGCTTGATAAAATAACTTACCTATTCTATCTTAACCCTATTCCTACCTTATCGGCACAACTTTTTTATTTTTAAAATAGTTTGTAAATATTTATTGAAAAAAACTTATTGTTAGCCTTTTCCTTTATCGACAAAAAATTAAAACAAAAATTTCACAAAACTTCACAACACAGATTTTCTATTCTAAAACCCATACTCGATATTTTGAAACCTAAGGTTCGTATTAATATTAATGACATAATCACTTGAACATATTTCGTTATAGTTTATTGATAAAGAAATGTACGATTTATTTCAAAAATAAATTAGTGGTGTCGGTAAGGTAGAAATCGGATCGAGTTTTCACGTTTATTGTAGAATTACAAAGATTTCAGGAATACAAAATTCTACCAGTATCTTTGATCTAGTCTATTTCTAAGATTAACTTCGACTAAATTAGTTCTCGTAAATTTTGTAGTATCATAGTTATAAATTAATTCAAGAGAGTTGCAAGCAAGAGCTAAATATTTATGCATGTGATAATTATATTGTAAAATGATGCCAAATTCGAAATCAGACGTCCAAAAAATATATATAATATGGTATACTGTCCATACCAGCAATGATCCAGTTAATATTTGCCCGAAAGATCACCTGTTATAAATACTAAAGTAGAGGAGACTGGAGCAAAATGAGGTATCTAACCTGACATTTGCCAAAACTACCGGGTATGCCATAGTGCTTCCGTTTTTACTTTAGAAAATAGTCTGAATATATTTAAAATTAAACAAAAGTAACTTTAAAGGTTAAAGGAAAAAAACTTAGGTTGACTCCAGTACCCCGATATGCCCCTAACAATTTCATTTAAATTAATAAGTATAAATAAATTATTGTTTATGAATTTTAACTTCTGAGGACGAATTTTAAAGCTCTTAGTTGGCTCTCTGATCAAATATTGGTCAAAATGTCAACATTCTTTAATTGTATTATAAGATAAGATATCTTTACTAGAAAATTTGTAATATGTTTGTGTAAAGGTTTTGGACTTAAATATAATCATTTAATTACCAAGTAAAAATGTATTTTTACTTTTTATATAAATAATACATATAATGAAATAGTTTTGTAAAAATACAATTTTTACATAAAACGTTGTTTTATGGCTAATTAGTTTTGAATTAAAAGTAAATAAACTTTTTTTAAGGAACACAGCCTCCTTAAGTACGAGTAATACCACAACATCATGTGCTTATAGATTACAATGGGTGATCTCGGTTGTTGATAGTTGGTAAATGTTCGTACCAGCTAGGTACTTGAAATTATTCATTAAAAATAATTAATAATAATATATCAATTATTAATTGTTAATTATTATTAATTAATAATTAATTACATATTATTTCACTTGTTTTTTTCACAATAATGTACAGATAGAACTTGTACTCTATTTTGCCTCATAGCTAAAAACTAGACTAATTAATATATTAAATAATTTCTATATTAATTTTTCCGTAAATCGAGAACTAAAAGTAATTATTGAAGAATAATTTAACTTTGCAATAATTCGTTAAAAAATTGTTTAAACAACTTAATCTTAAAAATTTGATAACAGATTCTGAATCAGCGACCCTGAAAACCCCTCAAAACATATACAGTTTATATATACATTTTCCCAGTTTCTTGGTATGTTGTAAAGTGTTAATTGCCATGTTGACTTTCAGGGATCGCGGTGGCTCAGTCGGTAGTGTACGAGACTTTGGATCTAGGAGTCGCCGGCTCAAGCTCCAGTCTCGACAAATCTATGTCGATGTTTTTTCGTTAAAGACTTTACTCCCAACTTGAAAATAATAGTTAAATTAACATTCAATGTAAGTTGTGAAATAACGCTGAAGTTAGGGTCACTTTCAACTTGAAGGTTACACTCAACTTCAGTGTGTGAAATAACACTAAAGTTGAGTATATATTTCTATGCCAATTTACACTCACGTTGAGAGTTCTATTCTGAGTGTAACTTTGAATGTTTTCTTTGAGCGTAGACACTCAAAATTTGAGTGTTTTTTCCGTAAGGAGGATTACGTGTTACCTGGAATTATACCAGATGTATATACCAACTAATATCGCACCTTTCATAATCCCAGTTAACACACAGCAAACTGCCCCACCATATTCAACGTTATGTTAACCGTTATGTGTACACCCAACACAGATTGGTTCTTTCCGAACGTGTTTGAGTTTAACAAATTATATCTATATATGCAGCATATCTAGATAGATTTTGTAGGTTAAATTCAAATCCGTTCTGGAAGAATCAATCCATGTTGGATGTACCATCATTATTATACCACTATTATTATATATTATTATTTATTATCTTACGAGACAATACAAAGCTTTCTCTTTAAGAAAGGAAAAGTGATCCGTTTCTTGTATATTTGTAATAGATGAGTAAACAAAAAAATCCTTTAAGACAAAAAGTTTCTAACAAATCAAAGTTAGTCCAGTTACCTTCAACTATAGAAAAGACAATCTTTCGAACAATATATCGCACTTCTCCTTTCTCTTAACTTCGTCTGATTAATATTCATGTCACACGATAAGTTGTCAAAGCCATCGCTTCTACGAGGGGAAATTTTTCGAGTCCCAATAAAGTTATGATAATTATACGGCCAATTTCGCGTTATCTCTGCTTTCTTTTCCACATTGGCGGGCGAAATTAATCTTTATAGAAAAGAGAGAGATAGAGGTTAGCTTAAACCTATACGTGTACTTATGCTCTCTTTTCTTCCGCAGCAAATATAGTCTAATGCACGTATGATTATAATTGATACAGATTTATGTATGTAGAATCATTGTCACTGCATTTTAATATACTCTTCTGTCAGTTAATTTATCTTTACTGCACTAGGTATACGATATTTTACTATATGATCCCTGAAGTACAGACATTTGTCAAAAAAATATCAAATTATGTTGAAAAATATTAAAAAATGGACACATTAAGGAAAAATTATTTGTTGCAAATAATCCTGTTTTTACATAACCTACTTCTCATAAAATTAAATCATTCAAACAATTTTAAATATTCATTAACTGATTGCAGAAGTCTTTATAACGACTTTTATCTGCAGTTTTACATTATCACAAAAATCATTTACAATATAAATTAAAAAGAGTTACAATGATAATCAATTTTCTAAATATTTTCTCATTTTCTGACAGGTAACATTCATTTTAGACATTACCTTAGCTCTGTTAAACTATGTTGAATAGTTTTCCATAATCTTATGATAGATTTGGATAACTTTGAACACTTTTTATTGTTAATCATAATTTATTACTATAGGGAAGAATAGTGATTTTTAGTTAACACTGTATTCTTTGTAAACTTTTGGAATACTTACGATATCTTAAAAATTGAAAAAGATGTAGGTAAAACGTTAAAAACGGTGTAATCTCATTCCGGCCAGCACCTTTTGATACTTTAATGCCGTGTCGTCACTCAAAAGACCTTTAATAAGCTATAACTTTCGTGAATTGAGATATTATTTTAAAATTTAAAAAGCAATACACATTTGCTTAGGTTATTTACCTTTTGCACAAGAGTAAATCAAAAAATAAATTTGTTATTCTTCCATATTCAAAGAAATTGCTTATAAACGTCAAAAATTTCTTCATATATTATTCCAACCAATTTTTACAGCTTATTAGAAACGGAATTCCGCTCTAGCGGTGAGCTTCGTAAGTTGTCAGAGAAAGTTACTTATCTACAAACAATATATCTATATATAGCGATAGTCAGCGCCAAGTGGACAGTATTTGAAGCTGTGGGAAAAAACTACGTTAATGGTTTTACATGGCTAGTATATCTATATATAGTTGCAGTTCCGAACCCAATAGAAAGTATAGATAAATGAAAGGCTAAATTTTGGCATTTCAGAATATTTTATAATTCTTATAGACAATTTTCAATCAGACTGTTTTCACTTCTGATAATGTTAAAATATTAATTTTGTACTGTTAGTATCGTGCAACTGTTTACTTTTGTTGAAATTTGTGAAAAACGCTAAACAAATTTTCATTTTAACAATTTTTATTATTTACAACTAATTATTATTAATAGTTGTCGTCAATTTTAATATGTCTTGTACAAGAAATTTTAGAGATTAGTCTTTGTTAAAAGTTACCAAACAAAACTTGGTGCTGCAAAATCGCGAGTATTTATCTTTAATTTCAACATTTGCTAACAAACGTCCAAAATATCAATAGCTTCTCTGATAACAACATTTTCACCAATCACATTTGAGAATAATGTTTGACTTTAAGACGCAAAAAACGAAACTCAATCCAAGAACTACTAAAATGTGTACATAACACAAAAGCAAAGTGCAAAAAAGGGGAACCCCACCGTCGCAAAATAAAGGCAAAATCCTACGATTTACCACTACTACAGAAGCCTCGAAGCACCGTAATACCAAGAAAAGAAATAAATGTAAGATCGTTAAACCCGATAACCCATTCGGCTATAGGCTGGCGAAAAGTCCGCAGTCCTTTCTCGTCCGCTAAGCTCCTCCTCCCTCATCCCTATCACGAGCAGCAGCGCCAGCGGCGGTAAGTATACGGCGTCCTTGGGCCTTCACCCGCATGCAGTGCGGCAGGAGCGAGTGAGCGAGCGAGCCAAGGTCAAGGGTCGTTTGCCTCCGGCGGCATCGTACAGTGCGAGTCGCTGGTACTGATGACACACGCCCGAGCGATCGCCGTTACGACTTGGCTGGGGAGGTGCCTGCGATGCATTTCTCATATGGAAGCGATTGGAACGCGTTTTTGAATTCGGTGAAATTAGGATCTTAAGGTTTTGCTGCATCTGATAAACCGTTAAGTAAGTAAGTCATTACTTGCGACGCAAGCATGTTGATGTCGACTTGTTTCTGGCCTAGAAATCGTGCATATGGTTCTATATAGAATACAACTAACATGTATCAAACTGTGTCAACATGTATTACATGTTGAACATATCAACATGTATTTATATTTTCTTATTACTACTAATTTCTGAAGTTTTCTTCGATGTATCAAATGCATATTTTTTGATATCGCAAAAACTAATTGAGTTATTTTAATTTTTATTTAGTAAGGAGACGCATATTTTCCATAGTTTATTTTTTATTCTTACTAGAATTATGTCATTTTTCTACTTAGGTATCCAGAGTTTACCATTAGTTGTATCAAAATTTTACTGTTTTATCGAGAATGAGAATTTTTTACTTTAATAAAGGAGCAGTCACTATATATATCATGACTCAAGAATTTGATTCAAACGGCGTTTAATTTCTTGTGTTTAATACGAAAATTAAAAAAAAAATTGTCATTGATTAGAATCAACACATGAAATATTGAAAAAATTACTGAAAAAATGAGAATTTACATTTTTATTTATTTTTTCGATGGTTTAGGAACTAACTGTTATATGTTCAGATATGGAGTTTAAATTAATCTTAGGATATGGTTTCTATATTTTTTATTTAACCTGAATGAAATATATTAAACCTAGTATGGTCGTAATTCCTTATCTATGAGTAACACTACTAGGTTTTACAGTACAGATTAAAATACAAAAAGAAAGTTATTCGGCAGATATTTCTTCAAAAGATAAATACATTTTCGAATTTTAAAAGTTAATTTCATTTCTCCCTACCAAACTCGCTCTATTATTTCAGCCAAACTGAGAAAGTTATCTCCGCACTCAAGAAAACGAGGCTATATAAAAGTATACGCGAGAGGACATCGAGACAATTGCCAGTCGCTTCACGTATACAGTATGTACATACAAAAGTCGAAAAGGGCCGGCCGCGATCTAATCTCTTCCCAGCAACTATATACATCAGCAGCCGACCCCAGTCATCCAGAAAGAGCAAAGCGAGCGTGAGTCGTTAGAGCTTCCAGTCTCATTGCATGTATATCCAATTCCATTTGGACCGTCGTGTCAAAGGTCCCGTAAAGTCGGAAATTCGCGTCTGAATTTTCTATGTATGTACGTGGATACGTGAGCAGTCTCTTTAAAATAAATTAATCCTTCTGCGTGTGTTTGTGTGCGTATGTGCGTGTGTGTGCAGTCGTGGGAGGATGGAGATGCAGCTGAAGGTTAATCTGCTGGCCGTCGATTCGAGCGAGATAGGCTGAAGTGGAAGTTTCAAAGTGAATCGCTGAAGGGTTTGATACGCGGAGTAAAGGTAAAGCACGTTATGCGCCTTTTGAATGAGAATGAGGAGTAAAACTATGTCATTGTATTATCGAAAATAGGAATGTATTCTCTCATTGCCTTGTTATTTCGTTACCTTGGTATATATAGTTTTGTCTTAAAATTTTTATCATTTTAATTATCATTTGAACTCCTTATTTTTTCAGTAATTTCAATAATTTCAATAAAATTTACTCAAGTAGAATTTTTGTAAAAGAAATATTAAAAATGACCGATATAACTATTAATAATTAATTCTAAACATTTTTAAGGTAAACAATTTTCTCACTATTAATTTACGTACATTTATAAATTCCTTTGTAAATATTACAAAACTATTAAGTAATATATTAAGTAATATGAAAGTTTAAGGTTCTAATGACACGAGGGTTTAACCCCTTCATTTTACACTTTCTACAAATTGAAAAAAGAAATAATATTTGTATATTTCAAAAAAATTAATATCTTTTAAAAATACATGTAAAACTATTAGTGAGTATTACTTACGAGTATTAGTACATATGACTATTATGTACAATATGTAAAAATTTTCACGTTTTAATACAGAATTTGGTAGGCTTTGTAAAATACATTTGCGCAAGGAACGAAAAATAAATTCTGCACAATCAAATTTTGAATACTTTTTTTCGACATTCAACGTATTGTTCCAACCTTCGTTATCGAATCGTCGAGCACTGACATTCAACGTTCATTCTTTCTTGTTTTCTCAAACTTCGATAAAATGAATATGAAAAGCTGAATGAATTCAATAAGTGACTGTTTGCTCGCGAGGGCATTGATACTCGAATTGCCTCGCCCTTTGTCCGCGGCGCGGCTCAACGAAAATAGAAATCTCCGCTTTTCACTCACCTGCAGTAATCCTCGTATCGAATCTTTTCTTTCTTGCGATTTCTCATTTCGCCGACGGCAGCGGAGCGTTAAACATTTATTTCTAAGGTGAAAAATAAAACTTTTCTCGTATGCTTCTCCCCCAAACTTAATGGTTTATTGTTCGTGAATTGTACTTCATCGGTCAGTTTACTGCTACTAATGCCAAACATTAAAGTAAGTCAGATTTCCAAATTATTTTGAAATGATCAATCCAGTACGACTGAGAAAAAATTAGTATCCAATAGATCAGCTATTTCATATTTTATAATTTTGTCCTCGACTTCATAATAAGTAGTCTCGAAAACTTCTGAATAATAATCTTTATCAAAATATTTTATATAATTCTAGAATAAACAATATTTATTGCAAAAAAGTTGCTGCTGAACAGAATTGTTGATAGCTTCTTTAAATGACCTAATGCATGCCTTAAACTAGCGAATAAGTTTAAATTTTAATATTTGACAGATACAGTTACGAAAATATAAGTGAGCAATGTAAAGGAGGATGTCCATGAATTCCCATGCTGGTTCCAGGTAAAATCTGAATGGGGAATCTCCAAACTCGTATCAGTATAAAGGTTGCATAAAATCTGAAGCATTTAAATTAACAAAAATTTCTTTCTGCATAAGGTTAAAAACATAAAAAGAGAAAATTTCCCTTCACTTCCCCTAATTAAATTTTTAAGCAAATTTCATTATTTAACTCCAAATAATAGAACTAATTTTATTCGCTCCATGCGTCCGGTTGGAGGGGACAAGAAAAACGTCTGGAGCTCTCCCATGGTGACGAAAAATAGCGAAAAAGTCGAAATTTATTACTATATATATTAGAATGGGTACCGATATGTAGAATGCCAACTCTACCATTGAGGAAGATGTTGAATTTCAATTATTCGAACGAACAATTACACATTGACGTAATTTAAAATTAGAAGAACCATGATGACGAAAAATAGGGAAAAAGACGAAATTTATTACTATATATATTAGAATGGGTACCGATATATAGAATGCCAACTCTAGCATTGAAGAAAGATGTCGAATTTCAATAATTCGAACCAAACAATTACACATTGACGAAATTTAAATTTAGAGGAACCATATTGTTGAAAACACAAAATAACTACTGTTTAAAGAAGCAATGTATATTTAGTAGAACTTCTTATAACCGAAATTATATTATTTTCATATTTGTAGAAAAATATTTGTGCGAATATGTAGATAGTCAACTGCGTATATTTGTTAAACTATTTTATTATCTGCATACTTTTGAAATTCGACACATTAATTGTTTGAAAATTATTATTTTTTGTAATGTAATGTTGACAAGTATTTAAATCAGTTAATAAATTTATATTCGACGGTTTTGACAAAGTCAAATTGAACAAGTTTAAATAGTCGAATTCGTTGTTTTCGAATAGTTGAATTCGACACTTTTTTTCAGTGGTAGAGTTGACATTCTACACATCGGTATCCACTCATATATTACGCACATATACTGCATAACCTCAAAATACATTGAAAAGAAAGTGTTTTTAATAAACATCCAACAATTTGCTTGTGTCTTTTCGTACATGAGATTAATATTACACCTATTATACATAATAGGGGATACCGAGGCTACTTTGAATACGGGGCAACTTCATAAAATTCAGATATCTTTCAAGATCAACGTCTTTTGTAATTTTTCATACGGGACATTCAAATGGTCATTAAAATTGAACATTTTAACCGAATAATACATGTCAATATATCAACAAACGAAATTTCTTTCGGACACTTACGAATTTTTAATTATTTTCTGTAACTTTTGCTAATGTTTAAAAGTTGTGTAAAGTTATTCAAACAACTTATTCAGTATACGAAACTTCTTATTTATATAAAACTTATTAAGACAAAGATTATGACGCCTCAAACGACTTTATTAGTGAACATATAGGTTAGTTATCTATTCCCAAAAAGTTCTTGCAGGTTGGGGCTGCTTCATAAAAACACTAGCCTACTACATTTAAATCACCGTTCTTTATGTAAAAAAATACTTTTTCTACTACCTTAAATGAGTTACATTGGTTGTTAAAGTTTCCGAACAATCGGAAATAGGAATCGAGTAAAGAGTGATTTATTCCAGTTTCCCCATTTAAATATATGTAAAGAAAGTTTATTTAAATAATTCCAGTGAAACAACAGTAATTGCAAACATGCAGACCTAAAAAAATTTATTTTAACTAACCAAACGCCTAAATTTATAACCACCGATCATAAAAATGATTTTAAAAAAGATTATAAGAACTAAAATGTTTTAAACAAAAAGTTTTCAAAGTAGCCCCGGTCTTCCCATTATACTGTAGATAAACAGCAGCCAAAGAAGGAAAAAACACTATCTTTGTCGCTATCTCAGTTTTCTACTTATTCTAACATTCCAAATCATAAGATTATATCTTGAATTTTAGTTTATTATATGCACAAACTCATGATAAACTTTGATTTCTGACTTCTTTTTTATCACCTTCATAAATTTTCATCATCATAAAGTTTATTATAAAGTATTCCAATATAATCTATTCTCATCAGTACTTTTTGTTTAAAAACTCCGCAATGTTAATAACCCCCTGATGGCTATACTAGAATACCCCTTCACGTTCGAATATCGACGAAGAGTTGCAAATCTAAAAGATATGCTATGATTAATTGCACAGAGTTAACTTCCATTTTTATCCATCATCTGCCAGAGAAATCGACAAAAATCGAAAGAGCGAGCTTCCGCGTAACTTTACATATCCACGGACACGATCTGTATGTATAGTTATACGCACCATTGGGCATGTGTCTACTCTCTGTGCGTATGAATGAAGCCGCGAGCGGTTTATCGGTTGGTCTAAATTTGGAACGAGGTGAGAGAACGAGAACAAAAAGGAATAAGTGAAAACAAGTAACAATGCGCGCGCACGAGGCACCGTGCACTGATAAGATAAGGATCGCGCGTCGCGCTCGAGTTTGTCTTTTGGTGTTTACCAACAAAGCGCGTCGACTATGCGTTTATTCTTATTTGCCTGGACTTGGTTAATCGCGGAGTTTTTGTATACCTAAGTCAGTTTGATAAGTAGCTTACACTGCATTGTCTCAGTCAAAATATTTAATTAAACGTGCATATTTCCTTGTTTCTATAGGAAGATGATACAGAACTCATCGGAACTTTTTAAAGTTGTAAAATTAAAAAAATCTGATTATCTCTTTTAGAAATCATATCGAGTTAGGAGGTCACAATATGAGAATTTTGAAATTTTTTGTGGGGTTAAAACTTTATGCTATACAGTTAATTTTTTATTTATAAGTATATTTGTTTCAAAAATATTTATACAACATTTTTAGCAACTTATGTTAATTATTGCTACAGCCAAACATTGAAAAATGAAAGAATTTTACTTATCTGCCATTTTATTTTAAGATACATTTTTAGAACTGCTTTATTTCTTGAAAATGAAAGCCGAAACAATCTAGTTCAATACTCTATAGTACCTAAGATCCTTATCCAATCGAAAAAAAGTCCGGGAAGCTTTTGTTATCTTTAAAATGGTTCCAGCATCTCTACCTTAAATACTTTATTTAAGAAAAACCAAACTCTAAATATGATTTTTATAGGCAGACCTTAAAAACGACTATAAGCTGCTGCTTTTAAGCGGAAAGGCTTCGGTAACAATCTAAAAATTTCTATTATATCTTACTATTGTTTATTTTCTCGAAACTCCTTTTCTGTAAACTAGGAAGATGTATTTATCGTCATTCTAACTGATTCACTTGAAATTTCATAAAATAATAACTACCTAGCAGATTAAATTGAAAATTTACATAAAACCTATTTTTAACCGACTTCGAAAAAGGAGGAGGTTCTCCATTCGACCCGTATATTCTTCTTTTCTATGTTTGTTCGCGCATTCCTCCGAAACTGCTGGACCAATTTGAATAAACTTTTTTTTAATGAAAGAGAATGATCCCATGGTGGTCCAATACACTTTTGTAAGGATTGCTCCAGTATCTTACCAGTAGTTTAGTTTTTTGATAGATATTTTTACGTACATTTCGGCCTTTGCCGACTCTGTCCGCCGATTATTCCGAAACTACTGAACCGATTTGGATAAACTTTTAAGATTTGTATAAATAAAATTAAATTTGGTCGGCACAACTAAAAAGTATAAAATAAAAAATTTAAAAACAAACGACTTTGAAAGAAACGCTTTAAAAAGTATAAAATATTCGATAAAAAGTATGAATAATCGATTACAACCTTTTCAAAGTCGTCGTCAAATTTCAAACTGACTTATACTACCTTTCTTATGAATATAATTTAGAACTTATACTAGATCGCGTCTAAACACATATACTTATAATGTCTCTGAAGCCAGACCACCGTAACTCGGTCAAATTCGGCGCGGATTTCGCAAAAGGTTTTATCGATTATTTATACTATTTATCCATTATTTCATACTTCTTAGAGCGTTTTCTTCGAACTCGGTTTTATTTTTTTTTTAATTTTTAAAAATCTTATTTTTCTATTACTTATTTTAAACAGCTGCCATTTTGTTATTTTTGCATACAAATTAATACTTCTAGTTCAAGCCATAGCCACAGTCATACTGAATCTAAATCTTTTTGGTTTTTGTGTTTCAGATGATTCTTCACAGAAAAACCATCAACGCAGCTGGCATGCCATTTTTTTCGAGACGTTATACTGATGCTGCGTTTTTGTATAAAAAACTTATGTAAAATCAATAAAAAAAAAAATTTTCATATATTTTCAGAGTGATTTTATTGAGCCTAAAATGAGAATGACATCGATATATATTATAGGAACCGTATAAAAAATTTGCAAAAATAGCTTATTTTTCGGGCGTGAAAAGTAAGATGATCCCCTCACATTTTTTAATAATTACTTTTTCTCAACACCTGCATGAAATAGGTACTTTTCCATGCCTGTAAAGTGTAAACCAGATGAAAAACTACGTATTTCGAGCGTACCTAATTAAAGTGCCGAGAAATAACCATTTATGTGCATTACGACTCAAAATGCAGAATATCCCACCTAACTTACATACATAGAATAAAAAACAAATTAAGCCTTTGATACAAAAAGGGTATATAAGTTGGGAGAGGGGAGAGCATTTTTATGATCAGGTTCTGACAACACCTCATATTCACTAGAAATTATCCACTCCGCTCTCCTCTCCCGCCCTTGCTGCACAGTATATACTAATATACTATTTTTGTAAAAAATAGAGAAACCAGTGGGACTTGTACAAGTGTCCTATAAAATTAATATGAAAAACCCATATATCTTAAGCGAACATCGAGAAAAAATGTATACGTTCGGTCGGTAAAATGTAGAACTATAGAGTATACCCTTTAAAATAGGCACTGTATAATTAATTGCATCGGGCCCCCTTAAAATATCAGAAAGTTATTTATTCGGAAAGCCAAAATATCGGAATATTTAAAATTCGGATATTTAAAAAATCGGAAAGTTGAAAAATAGGATTCAGAAAATTTCGGAAAATATTTTTACTGAGAGTTAAAAATTCGGAAAATTAAAAGTCAGACATATAGAAAAGTGGAAAAATAATTCAAAGGAAACTATGTTTTCTCATATCTAACAAATGTACACTGATTACAAATCTAGACACTTCATTTATTTTTACATGGACCTTATGGCGCCTATAAGAATATGCTGTTTTAATGTTAGATTCCCTACAGAATGCATACTTTCAGTACGGCTTGCCACTCCATTTAATATTCCGAATTTGCGGCATTCCGAATATCTAATTTCCGTTATTTTAGTAATCCGATTTTTAATTTTCCGAATTTTTAACTCTCAGTAAAAATATTTTCCTAATTTTTCTAAATCCTATTTTTCAACTTTCCGATTTTTTAAATATCCGAATTTTAAATATTCCGATATTTTGACTTTCCGAATAAATAACTTTCCGATATTTTAAGGGGGCCCATTGCATCGGTCTGCTAACTAGGCATTACTCTTAACACAAATTCTAAAGGAGATGCGTCTAAGCTAAGTATAAACGACTGATCTATAAGTGAGCTTATATAAATTGTTTAGGTATTTTATACCTATAAACTAATCTAACCTACAAAATATGTATGCGACATTGGACAAACATCCTTGAACTCATCTAAATTTCATTATGTTTTCTACATTTAATTGTATTCACTGCAATTACAAAGGCTTAGATGTGAAGTGTACGTATACGTGTCCCCTCTGCAACATCACACGTTACAAGATATAAGTGATGACAATATCCCCAAACTATACACAAGCAGTCGACCACTCCCAATCAATCCAGCGCCGCTTGAATAACGAAAACGAATTCGATTGCCTCCGTTTCTTCCGTCCCGACCAACCGACCAACAGCGATGAATCGATAAACCAAAATAGCCCTGTAACGCAGCGGCAGCAACAGCTCTGCCATTGATAAGCCACTCTCTGGAGTGCGTCGAGGCGCGTCGTTTTGCCTGTTGTACACATAGGTTACATACGAGAGATATATGTATGTGTGGGTAGGTATATAGGTCTGAGTTCTGACCCGAATCGCGTGTCATACATGGTTAACCTACCAATCCTTTCTGATGAATTTGGCTGCTTGCAGACGCGGTCGCGAAGTTTTGGAGGTTGGTTTATAAAGTATACCTGAGCTGATATTGTTAATTCTCGATGATTTTCATATCAACGTGAGTGACTTACCAACAGATTTTATTTAAGTATACTATTTATCTGTAGGGTCGTTCTACGTCCAAGTCGAGTGATGACAATTTTGGGTCATCGAAATATAGAAAAAAATAATCACACACTGGATCAAAAGGATAATATGTTAATAGATAGGTACTTGAAAATTGATTTTTTCATAATTGTAGTTTACGAAGTACCTCTAAAATATGTTTCATTTTCTGACAGAGATTTTGAAGATAAATTCTGATTGCTCATTATAGTCCAAGCGGCGACCGTTAGATTGTCTACGTCATGTGATATAAAAATGTGTACTTAAAATGAAAATTTATTAAATAATTTGCACATTTAGCCTGGTCTGCCTGGTCATTGATTGGTCCAGTGGAAATAAACAGGTCACTTCCGGTTCAATTTATAATCGACTTTTATACGTTATGTGATACATGAATGGAACAACTTTTATATTGAACTGTATATTTAAGGGGGCACACCACCTTTAAAATGAGAAACAAAAAAATTGATTAGGAACATTTATTTTGATATTTATTTTAATAAGGGTTTTTCTTCCTGAAAGTATACATAAAAACCTACCAATTTGTATATTTTTTACCTTAGTTGGACCTTCTATGCCTCCATGGCAAACCAGACTGTTTTCGAAGACTTTAAGCACTGTCCGTAAGATTCCAAGTCTACGCATGGATGGATTGGGCTAAAAAATTTATGGAGATACTCATTATAGTAGTACTTTTAGTATGAACGTAGGGATTTTGATTTGAACGAGTAGAAGTATTTTTTTATATGAACATTGTCAATATAACACTTATTTTTTAATAATTTTATCACTTTTATAGATGTAAAAAATTTTCTACTCGTTCAAATCAAAATCCCTACGTTCATACTAAAAGTACTACTATAATGAGTATCTCCATAAATTTTTAGCCTAATTCATCCATGCGTAGACTTGAAATCTTACGGACAGTGCTTAAAGTCTTCGAAAACAGTCTGGTTTGCCATGGAGGCATAGAAGGTCCAACGAAGGTAAAAAATATACAAATTGGTAGGTTTTTATGTATACTTTCAGGAGAAAAAAAAACCCTTATTAAAATAAATGTCAAAATAAAAATTACTAATCAATATTTTTGTTTCACATTTTAAAGGTGGTGTGCCCCCTTAATAGAACTAAAATACCTTGGTCTGTCTGCCCACCTCCTGCTCGAACCCCCGGCAGATCATTTTAAGGGGCTGAAACATAATGAGCTTACCTACGTCATGTGATACATGACTTATTCAATGCTCAAATTGAAGGTTTTGATTTAATCTTTAAGTATAAAATGGTCGTCTGCCTAAATCCTGCGTGGAAAAACGATGTAATAAACGACATTTTATTATAGACCGCGGCTATGCGTAATAGTAAAAGTCTACCTACCTACGTCATCGGATACAGACTTTATCATAACTTAAATTAACCCCCCTGCGCAGAGAGCCGAGTATACTCATCCAAACCGCACGTCATTTTTGTATATATTTTGTATCACAAATTTAAATCTTTACTTTGTTGGGACATCTACAACCTCTCAAATTGAAGCTAAATAGTATAGCTATTATTTAGAAAATGTTACGAATTTGCAGAAAATATTGTTGCAGACTTACATTCGATCTAGTCCATATACACGAAAATAAACTTCTGCGCAGGAGGGTTAAAGGATTTGATGTAATCCTTAAGTATAAAATGGTCTGCCCATAATCTGTTTGTAAAAAAGATGAAATACACGACATATTATTGTAGAATATGGATATGCATAATAGTAAACATCTGCTTATCTACGTTAACTGATACATTACTTTATCATAGCTCAAAGTAAAGGTTTCCATCATGTAGTCTTCAAATATAAAATAGACTGCCTAAGGTCTGCCCGATAAAAAATCAGGTAGACAACATTTTATTGTCGGACTCGTTGGATGCTATAACAACTAAATTCGAACTGTTGTTATTGTAGCCTGTTGGTATTAATAATAGTTTTTTTTCTTTTTCGAGTATAAATAACAACTTTAACTTTAGTTTGGTCCAAAAATTAGGTGTGAAACTACCGTTTTCTTGACAATCACCCATATAGGTAATGCAATATAACATAAACGTTACCGTTTTCATTTATAAACCATATCCTTACTTTACAGCTTCGGCACTATAAAAATCTACTAATCATTAATTTAAGAGTTTTAAAATATAGCGCGACTGCACTTTATATCTCAAATGAAAAACACCCATATACATACAACATTACAAATCGAAAGCTACGCTCGTATATGTAGCTCCTCGCTTATCTGCCATAAAGAATATTGTTTTTTCCTTCCAGCAAACTACACCCACATACATAATAATGCAATCCTTTTTACCCATATCGAGGCACCGCCCACAAACATAAACATCCAAATGTCTGCAACGGTCTAAAGCTACAGTCGGCTGTTACACGCGTCTTTATCGCCCATCCACTTATACACGTTACATCGCGCATAGCGCCAACCGCGAGATGCAAATAAAGACTGTCATGCGCGAAGAGAAACCTAAAAAAAAGAGACGTGTATAATAATACGCAGGAATAAAAAACAGTAACGGACGCGCATAAGCTGACGATAAAGCTGGCGGAAAAAAGCGCATGGCGGGGGAGCGAGAGTGGAGAAAAAAGAGAGTATAAGCTCGTCTTGTAATCTCTTATCGCGCGCGCACGCTCGCGCCCGCGCCCGTGTATACTCGTATAGGCATATATTGCGCGCGATCGATCGTCGGCGAAAGATTAGCTATACAGCGAGGGTAGCGAACAAACGCTGCGTAGGCGAGAAAGCGAGCAGATAGAACGTGTACAACTCGAATGTTTTGATATCTTAATTAGACGTGGATGTCTGCGGTGAGCTGTTAAACTGTCACTGCGCAGGCGCTGCGCGGCTTTGTGGTTTTTCTTCTGCCTCTTTTTTGAGAAAGGAGTATGTTGTGTACGCTTTGAAGTTACTTGAATGGCTTTTAAAAGGAATAATGATCGCGTTACGTATGTTGTCAGGCTGAGTTCGTTGGTGGAAATCGTTATGTCAAGAACTATTGATATTTAAAAAATGATTTTATAATTTGAAAAAAGGAAAACAATGATGAAAATCCCAATTGCGCAGATAATAATAATTATATAGCATCTTTTTTAACAATTACCAATTGGAGATTCTTTCGTAAGGAGTCTTGAATGTTGTTCACAACAGTTAATTATTGAATTATATATACTCAAGACTGCCTACATATGTACACAAATGTGTTTTCAAAACGAAACGAGCTTAAAAGCTGAATATGATGAAAACTAGTTTTCAAATTTTGAATATTGCTGCTTCAAAAACATATTCTAAATTAAGAAAATTTTGACGTACTATGTTGTTTTCAAAATATACGATTCAATTTCTTTGCAAAAGGTTATAGAAATTTGAAGAACGTTCACCATCTAACCGATATTGTATGTGTTTGCTTAAAATGTTGACAGTATACCTATATTATTGGATAGTATTATTATCATCTATTTGTACCTGCAAAGTTGTAGGAGCCGTTCTAGTTACTTGTACCAAAGTGGAAATAGCTGCGAGATTTAACACTTATGAGGATATAGGCAGAACATGTGCTAGAAAGATATTACAATTTATAACCGTAGATAGTTTCTACATATTACTCTAAAAAACTAAAAAGTAAAGAATTACTTTTGAACTTTTAGATTACTCTTAATATTATAATATTTTACTTTATTTATTTAAAACATTAAGTTATAAGTAATGTAGTTGAAGTAGCGATGAAGTAGCAAAGAAAAAGTAAGGATGATTTGAAATATAAATTAACTTTTGAATCTTATTGGCATCGATGTACGACATCTAAAGTGGATTATGTATATTTTTGTTGTAAAGTGATGATAACGAAATATTTACTTTGATATGTTAAAAATAATTGATATGTTAAAAATAACAAATTTTAACATAGAAAAAGTTATGAATTTATTTGTAAATATTCAACTTTTATTAATAGTTTTTAATATTATAGTTCAGAATTATTATGAAATTATTATTGAAATTATTATTCAAGTATTATGAAAATTTTTTTACAGCAGACTTCTTTAAAGTGGATTATGTATATTTTTGTTTTAAAGTGATGATAACGAAATATTTACTTTAAGAAGTCTGCTGTAAAAAAATTTTCATAATACTTGAATAATAATTTCAATAATAATTTCATAATAATTCTGAACTATAATATTAAAAACTATTAATAAAAGTTGAATATTTACAAATAAATTCATAACTTTTTCTATGTTAAAATTTGTTATTTTTAACATATCAATTTATATATAAAACAGGCGCGGTTAAGCGAACTTCAAATATAACGAATTAATTTTTTATCATCTTCTACTTTTCTATTTTTGTATATAAAAACTAGCAAACATTTGTTTGGAAACAGTCTACGTATATTTCTTTATTAAGATAACATGCAATCGTATGTTGTTCTTGTTTAACAAACAATGCATCTTAATATTTTTGTAATCGGAAAGTTTCAAATTGTTAAGAAAATATTATCTAGTATGAATGTAGAAAATGTTAAAATATTCAGCATTGTTTAATTTTGTAAAGACTCAATGAAATTCATTTATCTATTACCCTAAAATTAGGGTTGCTTATAATAGAGTAAAGCAATTTTTAACAAAGTTTAGCAATCTTTTCTAATAAAGTATGATTTTTCACGCTACCCAGCAGTATCCGCTAGTTCTTGACACGTATATTACCGCAAAAGTTCTGCATTCAAAAATTTCAAAAATTAATTAAGGTACCCAGACGGAAATATTCTTGTATGAATAACTGTATATAACTAGTTATGAAAGAAAATAATAGATACAAACTATTTAAAACTATTTATAATAGTTTATAAAGGTCGGACTTAAGACTTTTATAATAGTTATTATGGAATATGAACTGCAATTATTAGTCGATTAAAATTTTTAACAGTTATAAATTTTTTAAAATTTTTTCGATGTGTGAAGTATAGGCACATAAGAAAAAATTTATAACTGTTATTATCATTTTTTCAATACGTGGAATTTGGGCACATGGAAAATTTTATATATAGCTCAGAATTTGAAAGAAGATATTAAAATTATAAATAGTTGTACGAAGTAAATTATAATTCAAAACAGTTATAAATAGTTATAAATTTTTTTGCACGATGTAATATTTCCTTGTTTGCGGTGAAAAGGAAAAGTTAAAAAAAATGTATAACTGTTTATAATTATTTATAACAGTTTATAGATATTATACATAGTCTCAATTCCGACCTTTATAAATTTTTATAAACAGTTATAAATACTTTCTATTTTTTATGTACTAAAACGATTTCCGTCTGGGTAGTAAATAAAAATTAACTTACGTGACAATGTGCGTCAATGTGTACACAAAAGGCGTGCATCAATTGCGAACTATCTTAAAATGCGACGAGCGAATTTTGTACACATACGGCCGATGACATTACACTTTTCGCGTCACTCGTATCCTCCTTCCTCCACGCGCGCGATATGTATACATATTTTTCTCGTTTTGCGACAGAGATGAGTCTTACGTCACCGCGGCTGCAACGTATATAGCTTCGCTATACTCGAAAACATTCATTTTACCGCACTCGTTTATTAATATAATTGAAGAGTTATAATTAGTACTTTAGACGCAATGAATGGCGTCTTACGTCGCGAGATAAACAATAGAAATTTAATATAGAAATTTAAAAATAAAGAATAATACTGGGTAGAAGCGTCGTGAATAGGGCGACAGCTCGTATTGCACAATATCAATTGTTGTCGACCAACGATGAGCATTGTATAAGAGCAGCGATATGCAGCAAAGAAAGGGTACGGCTAAGTTTGTCTCGGCTCGTATATAATCTCGATTGTAATGATTATGTACATTCCCGGGATATTTATATATCTTCGGAGCTATTTTATTGATTATGCAGTGTGAGTACCTTTTAGCTGTTACGCGATGCGCGTCTGTATTTAAAATCCGATTTTCTATTTATTCTGTTGATGATTATTGTTAAATTTTAGACGGATAACTGCAAAAATGAATATTGTACAACTTAATCTAAATATTCTGAAATTTTGACTACGCAACTATTGTTGAAAGTTATTTATAAATTATCAGTACGAAAAACTCAATTTTATTGGAGTTATAAAGAAAAGTACTCTTAATTTTAAAATATAAATATTTGATCATTATTTAAAAAATTGGTTGTACAAGAACAGATTTAACAAATTCATGTACTGTTAAAGGGAACACACAATAACAGTTGAAATTTTTAAAAATAATAACTTATCTATGTCTTAAGGAGGATCTTCGCCTAGATATAGGGCATAAAACAAAAATCGTATAAGAATTTATAAAGGTCCTATGATAAAACTAATGATATGTACTTAATAATAGTACATATCACCCAAAACTACAAGATTTTGTTCCAAAAAAATCGTAACGTCTAAAGTGTAAATATTGTCAATTTTGAAAATATTTAGTTAAACCCCAATTTCTTTTTTTATTTCTTAACCAATTTTAATATTTCGGGGCTTACTTTTTCCTTAAACATTTCTCTATAAAGTTAACGAAAGACAATTTTAAAATAATGTATCTGTAATAAGAGAAAGCTAATTATTTATAAGTAGACGCGTAAAATTTTATAAATAATTGGCTTTCTCTAATCACAAATATATTATTTTAAAATTTTCTTTCATTAACTTTGTAGATGTTTCATGTTTAAGGAAAATAATAAGCCCCGAAACATTAAAATTGGTTGGAAAATAAATAAAGAATTGGGGTTTAACTAAATATTTTTTAAATTGACAATATTTACACTTGTGACGTCACGACTTTTTTGGAACAATTTTTTTCTCGTGTAGTTTTGGACTATTATTAAGTACATAAAATTAATTCTATAATAGGACCTTTATAAACTCTCATACGATTTTTTGTTTTATGCCCTATATCTAGCGAAAAACCCTCCTTAAGTAATGAAAAAGAACAAACCGTCATTGTAATTAACAATTTGTAATACTTTCTAAAATCAAAAACGTTAATATTATTACTTGCATAAGCCATTGATATTATAAATAATGCATCAATATTGTATTCGTAACTACCATTGTATAATATTTTGAAAATCACTTGTTGTTAATTAAACAGTAACTTTATAAAAAATATTTCTTTTAATAATAGCTACTCAATTTTATTTCTAAATGAGATAAAAAAAACTTTTATAATCTATTAATAAGGCATAATTAATGTTCATGAATAGAAATCTTATATTTATCCAGAAAATAGATTTATATATTATTTACTTAATAGTATTCAACAATGACAACTTTAAAATTAAACTACAAATTAGAAGAAAAACTGTAAATTTACCTTTCAAATTGAAACATTTTTAGTAAAAAATTATTTTGAGCTATTTATCCTTTTAATTTAAGATTAAACATCATTATTTAAAAACAACTTCTATTTTTTCATATAAAATTGCCAAACTCATCATCAACTTATTTTAAGTATAATCAACAAAATGTTATACTAAGTAATAATTCAAAACATAGGTTATAATCAAACCGCAATTCAAACTTGGAAAAACAAAAAATCATTGCGGCAAAAACATTGCGGTAACTCTGAAAAATTAGAGCCTCAGCTGTAAAGATACCTGTACTTCATTACGTTATATAAGGATGTGGAGGGGTTTATTTTCTTCATTAACTCACCGATTCGCGTATATAATTGCCTTGTGGCTCTGCAGAGTCTTGAAGGGTAGCTGCAGTCGAGTTTACTGTTAACCATACCACGACAAGGAACTTCGTATTATTGGGCGGTATAACGTTGTATTACATTATTTTGAAGAAGATAAGTGGAAAATTTCAGTACAGAACTTGTTAAACGATAATATACCGGAGGTGTTATCTTCAGTGATAAATTAACTGCTGTGATAAAAGTGAACGATTGTTAATACTTTGAAAATTGAATTTTAAAACATGGATAAAGTACACAATAAACTGTTTAACCGCGATGATCTAGAATATCGCTATGAAGGCTTTTTATTACGCCAAAACGTATACTTGTCCCAATTTTCAAATAAATTTTATACAAATATTGTAATATTTCAAAAATTCAACGTAAATTGTCAAAAAGTTTTGAAATACAAGCTAAAAAGTTTGTAGAAAAAAGGAGTTTTGATTCCACTATTACATGATTTGTCTATTGTTATTACGTTTAAATTAAACAAAAAAGTGACGGTCACATTTCTACTTGCATTTTGGAATTTAATATTTGGTAAAAGAGTCGAAATTACAAATTTCTCTTGAGAGAAGCTTATTTAGTTCTCATGAAAGATTTTTCACTAAGGATATCTATCTTTGAAGAAGGAAACGAAACTGTGATAAATAAATTATTTCTTCAAATAAGAATATTAAAAAAAATATAAAAAAGTTAAGAAAAGTTCAATATTATCTATCGAGAAAAAATTAGAGATTTGTCCATTTTGCAAAATTTTTATTTTTTAGCTGAAACATCGACACATTGTAAAAATTGTCAGAAAGCACATAAAATGGTACAACTTTGTACTTCACATTGATAGATAAATAAGTGATAAATTTTTTAATGTTTTTTATGGAGTTTTCACAATTCATGAATTCAACAATACAAATATTTTTGATAAATATGTTTTGACGATTGTCTTGATGAGTCAATGTGTAAAATAATTACATGCTCTTTAGCATTTGACGTTTCAGCGACTATTTTATCGCCCTTTTCAGAACTTATAAAGAATCAATCGTTTGTTTATGCAACATTTTTAATCTATGTTGCAACATAAACAAACGATTGATTCTTTATAAGTTCTGAAGAGGGCGACAAAATAGTCGCTGAAACGTCAAATGCTAAAGGGCATTTAATTATTTTACACCTTGACTCATCAAGACAATCGACAAAACATATTTAACAAAAAAACATAGAAGATGAGTATAAAGATATAATACACACAAAAATTTTTGAGTTTAAAAAATACAGGTCTTTGAAAAAATAATGTGTAAATACTGCGTATCTTTGTATCCAGGAAACGTAAAATCTTCATCATTTATTAGTATTTTTGATATCCTCTAATTTAATTTTAAAAAATACTTAAGAATTAAAGTATGTAGTCAATTTTTTTACAATTTTAACAATTATTAGTGCTTGAATTGCAATTTAATATAGATTTTCGAAGCGTAAAAACGTTGTTAAAAAGATTATTCAACTAATCCAAATATTTTTCCATAATCTACATGACATGTAGTTTTCGAAATGCAATATTACTTGATAAATATATTGAGAAGTATATACGATAAACTTGCTTTCTCCAAATTGGGTAAAATCTGGCATCTTTTACACATTCTTCTTTTTATAGCATATTCTTAAATGATATAGTAAATAAATTTAAGCCTTACGAAAGTTAAAAATGAATTCACCTAGAATTGGAGCAAATTTAAAAAAAAATCTTCACCTACATTCGAGCACTTTACCGTTTAGTAGGTTAATATCTGATTATTAAAGTTTTCGTTTATATAAAAAAAATTAATAATAATCCTAGTATGACCGCAAAAACCTAAGTAAGTACGGAATTTAAGTATATATAAAAATATGCCTTAAATAATTTTATTGAAGAGGATTAGCTTTAACGATTTTTGAATAAGAGAATTCCTCAAAATTTTCATTAGAAAAGTTTTCAAGAGTCGTATATAAGTCAGATTTATTATTATAGAAAGTTCGATTTGTGATCAAGAGACGCAAGTTTGGAGGAAAATTTAGCACATCTTTAGTTTAATACTCCATCTAATTTCTAATTCATTTCAGTTTTTAATGTGAAAAATATATTTTATCTTTCTCATTCATAATCTATCTGCACAAAAATCCATATTTTTTTGGGGGAATTACCGTTCTGTCAAGTACATAAAGTTTGTATCTTTTTGAGTCACCCACCCTAGATAAAATAAAAATGGTGGTTCTTTAGTCCAATAGTATAAAAATGACTTTTTACTTATTTATAAAATAATTACAAAATAATACTTCTCTTTTATAATAGAAACTAACTTATTGTATGCAAGTATTAAAACTCCAGTACGATAAAACCTATGACAAAATGAGATTAAATTGAGCCATAATTTTATTTTCATTTATTAGTGTTATATTTTTGCAATACTCTTTCAATATTTATAATACTTTACGTCATACGTGCATCTGACTTTGAGGTATAAAGTTTGTTAAAATTATGCATTGAGAATTTTAAATAAATATCATAAGAATTATATGAATTACTTTTTCAAGGAAATTAAATATAAATTTTTTCTGACCTCATTTACAATTATAAAATAGAGAAAGCTTATAATATAAGTGGTTTTGAACAAATTAGTAATTATTTTTTTTAAATAAAAGTTTATTTTTAAATGAGTAAGATCTATAAATTTTCGATTCTAGCGTGAAAAATAAGTACAAGTAATTCGAATGGAGCACTCTGTACTTACGCTGTTTACAATAAGTTTTTAGTCACAATTGGTATACATTGTTAATATCTTTGATTAAAAAGGTCAAATTTTTCTAAAATTTATGAATGTATTAGACCGCTAGCCCTAATCAAAGGATACGCATTTCAGAGCGATTAATACTTTTCCATCCACTTTCAGCTTTCCACCGTAGACTTGCCTTAATCGTGCAAATACATAGCGCAGGCACGACGAGAAAAATTCATCCCCCTCGCGCCTGCAAAGTAGAATTTCTCCGCGTACAAAAATAGATTACCCACCGCAAGCTCTTGCCCGAGAAACGAGAAGAGAGAGAAAAAAAGAAACGAGAGCGCGCGCACGTCGGGTGGCTAAGGGGGAGGCACTTGGGCGGCTGCGCGACAATGCGCCGCGGAAATTCCATTCCGCGGCGCTACAAACCACAGCGCCGCGTGGATTATCTAATAAAGCTGTAAAACCGTCGCGAGCTAGCCGCTATAGTGGCGCGAGCGCTTGAGAGATTTTTGCCCCACTGTTTCGTCGTTCTTTTTATGCTCATGCAATGACAGTGGTTCGATTATTTTTGGGTATTAACCCATTAACGTGGACCGTCCATTCTTACTTTCTAAGCTGAAAAAACAGTTAAATAATTTATTATACCTTTACGAAGTATACATGAATAATAAAAATGAAGTAGAACTATGGTATACTGATACATACCAACACAGCTCACAACTATACGTTTACTATTTCGTACGATTTATGGATACCATGCAGTTGAAATGCGTTAGAATTCTAGGTCTTGGGATTCGATTTTTGTTCAAAATAAATTGAACTGTCTAATAATCGCCCCCCCCCCCCCCTCCCTATTCCTTACTATTAATCAAAAATATTTTTTTTTAAATCTATTTACGTTTTAAAATAGTACGGCAACAAATATTTACTGAAACGTATATCATGTTTTGTAGCATACATACAGAAAAACATCAAGCATAAACCATTTTGCTTTTCAAAAATTCTCTAAAACGTCCTATTTAAAGGGGTTAGACTATTTTGAAAATTATAAAAAATAGAAGAACATTCTTTCACATTGAATAGTAGTGCACTTAGTAAATTTAATTTATAGAGACTAGCCAGTATTAAAGGTAAATTATTTGCTTATTAAATTTGTAATTTACAGAATTTGATAAGAAACACTTTAAATGTGTTATATGGGAATGACATTTTTAAAACCGTCGTACAGTATAACGGTTGTACAGTTTTCTTCAGATTAGCTTGAAATGTCGAAATGATCGTTTCAGTTCAGCTACCTGAAGTAACATGTAAAGATTTTTTAAAGTATTGAAAACTTACCTACTCTGTTTCATATACTTTTTATATTAGATTTTTGACGAGTAATTACATTTTTTTTTAAATTTCCCATTTTTACAAAAAACCTACACTTCTCTTTAGTAAATGTCATGTGGAAAATTAAAACTTTTTGTTTGTCTTTTATGACGAATTACTCTCTGTTTATTCTACACATCGAGTTAGTAAAATACACCTTAAAATAGAACAAATTTAAATTATACTACACAGCTGTAAAATTGTTATAATTACAATTCCTTGTTACGGTCACTGCACTAGAAAATGAACATAGACCAGTGAATGAAAAGGTCACGTAACATTTTTTAATACTTCAAGAAAGGATTTTTTTAAGTATTATAAAGCTGAATAGTGAGATTTTTCAGTTTTAAATTTAGGGGGAAGAACGTTACTGCTAGTAAGAATAGTGAGAAATCATTGAAATTTAAATTTGTCTTTTTCTTTAAAAAGTGTTTATTGTCCGGTGTCTGTTCATTCACTGGATCACTCACCCTATATTTTAATAGGGGAGGATAGGATATTGCCGGTGACCTAAGCAAGCGTGCGTGTTATTTCCACTTTCAAATTGTTTCTTTTAACTTTAAATAATTATTATGTTACTTCAAACCATTGACTATAAATATTTATTATTGGTTTAATATAAAAATGTAAGATATCGAAGCTATAAGTCGAAATAAAAAAAGCATTTTGACCGTATTTACTCCACATTAAAGGGTAATACCGGTCAGCCTTGGTACAATTCCGATCACTATTAGAAAGTTACTTTTATAGGTAAAAAATTTCTTTAAATCAATTATATGAACTTTCATATGATCCGTCGCATTATTATTCGCACTTACATAGTGAAACATATAATAACATAACCACTGTTCAACCAAAAACACTTAATCAATGTTACCCTA
Source organism: Gastracanthus pulcherrimus (assembly GCA_949152435.1). NCBI lineage: Eukaryota > Metazoa > Arthropoda > Insecta > Hymenoptera > Pteromalidae > Gastracanthus > Gastracanthus pulcherrimus. The sequence goes on from OX424572.1 coordinate 44,685,567, forward strand.
CCTGAGAGCGCAGCGAAACGTTTTCTTAGCCTCACTTTCGGGAGCGTCATATAAATAACATTGTGACCGGGATTACCCCCATTCTGCTTAGTAATTTAAATTGAAATGGCAAAAAAGTAATAGGTTTATACTCTTTTTTCTTCACTACTTCGTATTCTTAGATTATTCAAATTAATAAAGATGCAAAAAATAACTGCATAAAGCAACAAATAATATGCATAAAAGCTTATTTTATAGACCAGATTTCTTATCAGAAATGTAGGCCTACATTTTGATTGTGTATAATTCCTTAATAAAACTGAATAGAAGGTTGTTTGGACATTATTAATTGCATTTTATGTTGCGTTTAATATACTATTCGAATTATTACCTAAAAATGTTTAGATTATTGAAAATAAGGGTGACCGGAATTAGCCAGTGACCGGCATTACTCCGTTCTCCCCTACTTTTTTGAAATGTATATCGAGAGAAGTATATAGTAAATCCAACTATGTTTCAACTAAATTTATAGTGGGAATTTGATACAACTAATTTTTCTTGTTAGGCTGACTATTCCACTTAGTAGGGATTATAACTAATAATAAAATAATATTGACTAAGCTTACAGTTTCTTATCCGATTGTTTATCTCGTATTTACAAAATACATTGAAAGTGCTACATTTATCAAGGCATTTATTGATTACGTTCTAAATCTAGTTCATAAAAGTTATGATTCTAACCTCATATTTGAGAGTAGAACTCTGGACTATTTTTACTTTGTAGCGCGAACTATATTGTAATAAAAGCAACAATAAAAATAGTTATGATAACTAAAAACTTTCTTACAAAGCAAGAATAGTAAGTTTAACTACATCACTTCTCTCGGTGTATAAACACTTATCATAATGTACTTGGAGTAATTTTTATCATACTTTAATTTTTACTAACTTTAAACCGCCGTGTGCAATGAGAGTCTTTTATGACCTCCTCAATTTTTCGATCATGCGTCTCTTTCTTTTTTACTTCATTAAAACATGTCATATTTTTTTAACCCAATAAATAATTGAAAATATTTATATTGCGGCTTTACTAAAAAATACATTACATGGGACGGGTTACTTCAACATACTTACAGTACTACCATTATCTAGCAAAGACAAAAAGAAATATTGATTATTTAATTCTTTACACTTTGTAAATTCATAAACAATTTTAACTACCTAATAAAAATTGATAAAACCAACTTAATAACAACTTCATAAATTCTTAAGATGGAACTAGTAGCAGTAAGTAAAACTATGTAAAAGAACCATGCCAAAACTCAAGTAAAACTGACGAAGATTACTTAAATCCCAGGCATCAAAATCGTCGTCAAAAAATTCTCAAAAAATTCAGAAATAAATTGTTTGGCCTTGGGATTTGTACATGAGCAATAACTTTTATTTTTATTTTTTAGTTTTCTCGGCTATTTTGCAGTCAAAAGCAAATTAGGCCCACCTAACCATACATTTAGATTACATAATTTCGAGTTTACTGCGTAGAAATCTTTAG